>JARYZH020000026.1:3505881-4105881 GCA_030021035.2 Notholithocarpus densiflorus | reverse complement strand
AACAGCACATATATATATATATATATATATATATATATATATATATAAACCTACAAGTTTCATGATTTCCTAATTTCACAAACCACAAATACCAATACTAAAGATTCCATGAAGAAATTATGGATTCTAAGGTGAGAGTAGCTAGAACCCTTACCAAGTTTATGGTTAATGAGGGGAAATAAGCATAGAATCACTCTTGCATGAAAGGAATTCCCTTTCCTAGTGGCTGGACCGAGTATGAGAGGCAGAAAGCTTGAGAGAGTCTTTTCTTTCTTTTGGTGTTAGACCGTGGGAATGAAAGAGGGAGAGAGCTTCTTGAGTTTTCAGTTTCTTGAGTGTGTGAAGAAGATATGAGATGGAATTTTAACTTTCTTTTGGTGTGTGAACCCGTGGACTTGAGAGAAGACTCATGAGAGCTTCCTAGCTCTTTCCTTAAGAGAAAAGAGAGTAAAGTGAGGTGAGGAAATTCTGATTTGTGTTTACCCGTGAGAATTGAGAGGCTTCTTGGATGTTCTAATTGTTTGAGAAAGTCAAAGAAAAGGTGAGGTGGAACTTGTTCATTGCATGGCCAAGTCTTGGTCTTTGGGGTTTAAATGCATGATGCTTTGGTATTATATGTGTTGAATTTCCATTGGTTGCATGTGGGTGAAATTTCTACTATACTATCTCATGCATCATGCTTAATTAAAATACCAACTATATATCTAATAACTTAAACCACATAATATAATTTGCACATACTAAATATATATTTATAATACAAATAGTCATTTCAATTATTTAAAATTCTTATTCAAAGGTATTATAAAATAATATGCTTATCAAATACTCTTATATTAATTTTAGAAAGTAAGTGGCTTAAAAATAATAATTAACCACTCAAACACATAGTTTAATTATAAAATTGGGTCGGGGTGTTACAGTTTGCCTCATTAGTCATTAGGACTCTGAAGTCTCCGGGCGGCCAGGTCATTCAACGTCAAACCGAATGATCTTATTAGTTATTGGTCTTCTTTGTGACACCAGCTTCAAGTTTTGGGTCCACAAATGTCACAAACACAATTGTTAGGACATATGTGTTTCACTTGTTAGGACATATGTGTTTCACTTGTTAGGAACATATGTCACTATTTTATGTAATTAGCTTATCCTTTGACAAAACGCACTTTACTTGTATTTGGGTAGATTTAGAATGTGTTTAAATACTTCAAGAAACCATGTTTCAAGATCAAGTGTTGAAGCCTTCAAGTCTGTCCAAGAAAACAAGCTGAAAGTGCAAAAACATTAAAGCTCGACAGCTAGCATGTGTCAAGGTTTAGAGAAGCTGTTCAGCCCGTGTGCTCGACACCTGCTCAACACCTCCTATCTGTCGAGGTTTAAGAAAACAGCAATCTGATCTGT
Source organism: Notholithocarpus densiflorus (assembly GCA_030021035.2). Taxonomy (NCBI): domain Eukaryota; kingdom Viridiplantae; phylum Streptophyta; class Magnoliopsida; order Fagales; family Fagaceae; genus Notholithocarpus; species Notholithocarpus densiflorus. The sequence goes on along the minus strand of JARYZH020000026.1, from coordinate 4,104,480 downwards.
TTTTCTTAGGATCCGTGATTATGTGTTTGGGCATTCTTTTCTCCTAACCCTAAACATATAAAATGATTATTTTAAGGGCCGTCAAAGAGTTCATAAGTTGCACAAGCATTGAGCAAACCTTGTTCAAGCAAATTGTGACCGGAGACAAAGTTCTTGCCCTAGTTCATCTCTTTCTCTTGAAGAAGTTGCTGTGTATTTGCATCGTAGGGTTTTGTGACCAAGAATCTTCTTGATCTTCATCGTTGGGATGAATTGAAGGACTTTGCAGCCAACAACCTTCTTAGTTGGTGATTGAAGTCGCGTACTGGGATCCGCGCATTGGTTAGTCACGTACTTGGGAGCCGTGCATCAAAAGGGAGAACTGTCACTACAGAACAAGTCCAATTGGGTATTAGGGTAAGGGTTCAACTGTAGGTTGGTAAGGTATTTGAGATTCCTTTACTCATAACCGCTTGTTGTGATAATAGTGGAGTTTCAAGAGTGGTGACCTGAAAATCACCCGATGGGATTTTTGCCGTTAAGTTTTCCCTATTCGTAAACAAATCACTGTGTTATTTATTTTTCGCTGCATAATTAGTTTATTGGTGATTTGTTTGTGCTACCACGCGTTTTGCATGATAAATTGATTAATTAATAACTTGGCTAATTAATTAATTAATTTCAATCACAATGGGTCAATCCGTTTGTGGCCTATCAACAATGATCTTGATTCTTAATGGTGTTATCAAAAACAAAATCTCAATGGCCAGGAGACCGGCCTATTGGTCCTCTAAGGCGGCTTATGAGGTATCAATCTACCTTAAATTTGATGTTAGTCATTAGTCATTACTTACTACGATCATTTTTCTCTTCAAGTTAAAGACAAAGGGGATCAAAATAAAAATCAAATCCTTACCTAAACCACCAAGAAGGTACGATTTCCACTTAGCCTTAAAACTATTGGGCCAACAATCATATATGTTCGTGTTAATGACCGATAATAGATTCCAATTAACTCAATTAATAAAGTCTTTTACCGTCAAATACGAAATATGAGATTCAAACCCGCTTAGAAGAACAAAAGGAGGTTTATTATTAGGATCATGTGGGACTCTTAATTCAAAGCTGAAATTTCCGTGAAAAAAAACTTGTGGGTTTTAAGTGGAATCCACTACTTTGTTTTTGTTTTTTTTGGCTGAATAATTAATCCACTATGTTTTGTTTGGAAAAAGAAGAAACAGTGTTATGGACTATGTGGATCTAAGAGCATCTACATCAGTGAATGCAAATTTTCCTTCTATTTTGCACAAAAAACCTACTTTTTCTATTTTACACACTCATTTTTACAAAACACCCACATCAGTTTTCTATTCTACACCTTCTTTTATTTAAATAATATTTTTCTCACATTTTTTTATTATTTAACAACTACCCATGGCCCCACCATCTTTAACACACACGCCAACTATATATGATCTCTATCTCTTTCTTTTTCTTCTTTTTCTTCTTTTCCTTCTCCTTTCTTCTTCTCCATTTTTTCTTCTTCAGCATCTTCTTCTTTCTTCTTCTTCGACTAATGCTGAAACAAGAAGCTAAAGAGAGAAAACTCTTGGTGGGTAAGTTTTTTTTTTTTTTTCTTTTGAGAAGATGGTGGGTAAGCTTAAAAAGAACATAAATTTAATGTTTTGGTCTGGGTACATTGAAGAGGTTGTGATAAAGTACTCAAAGGTTTTGAGTTGCTGCTAAGGAACGCTGAAGCCGCCATTAGTGACGCTTGTTCTTCTACTATTTCTGCATTTTCTTCTTGTTCTTTTGCAATTTCTGTTTGATTATTTATATGGGTTTGATGATTATTTTTTTTTTAGGAGAGGGTTTGATGAATTTGGAATCTTGATTTAGATCAAGTTTGAAGAATTTTATGATATGTTGTTGGATTTAAGAGAAGATAAAAGGATTAAGAGGGCAGAGGAAGAGAGAGATCGGATGAGAGATGATAGAGGAGAAAGAAAAAAATATAAAATAATAAATAGAAGAGCTACAGTAACCATGCATATATGCATGGTTACTGTAGCAATTGTGCATAAATGCACATTTTTTACACCCACTGATGTGGGTGTTTTTTTGCTCAAAATGTATAAAATGAGCAACTTTTTCTATTTTGCAAGATTTTACACATATTGATGCTAATGCTCTAAGATTCCTTTTTCTTTTTCCCAAAGAATGGGACGTTTTTTCAGCAACAATGGCAACCCTAAACATTGGTTGTCGGGAGAAAATATATTCTGCATCGGATGTATGTTTCCTCCCTCTTACATGGAGGTGGACTTCATACGTATGGGGTCCACCTCCATATGAGAGGAAGGAAATATGCATCGGATGCATGGTATACCACCTCGGTTCTTGGCCTAAATAGTAGATTGGTCTATTTCTTTGCATATATATTTTGCGTCATTAAAAATTGTTCCTCTACTATTCCCTACTCGATTGGATCCCTTATCATTCCTACTTTACGCTTATAATCAATGCAATAATGACCTTTTGATTAATGTAATATCTTTAATTTATTTATTTATTATTATTATGTATATTTGTAAATAGAATTATATGGAGAATAACAAACATTTTCATGGTATATACAAAATATCCTCTGAAAGTATTTTTATTTATAATTCAATTTTTGTTTTCTTAGATGAGCATGCTTTCATGTGAATAATTATTATCAAAGCAAAGATAACATTTTAAATCTAGCACCAGAAAAGTAGTCCCTTGAATGATTATCAAAGCATTAGTTGATGATCTACTTGTACATAGCAAGGAAGTTTTTTTTTTTTTTTTTTTTTTTTTCATAAAAAAAGGGAAGATTTTTTTTTTCTTTGTAAATTTCTAGGTCTGTGGTTATGGACAATATTATTGTCCCATATGGCCTGCAAATGTTTCCTCCGAGCAGTATGTTTTATGCGTAAAAGTTCAACTTCAAACTAGATAAAATACGTGCATTGCATGCAATTTTATACGGCAACATGTATATTAATGTGATTGTAGCCATGTCACATGCAGTTTCTCAATTCGAAAAGAATTTGACTCCTTCATAAAACTATACACCATAAAAAATAAAAAGGGTTAACCCTCAGGCTTTTTTGACATGACTCATGAGGGGTTTGTTTTGTATAGAGATTTTGTTTTTCGGTGAAACATTAAACATAGTATTTGCGTCCTATGTAGGGCTTAAAGTATCAGCGCAAATTGGACTCTGACTTGAGCTGCCATTTGCGTGGTGCCGTGGTAGTTGTGACCTACAAGTTTTTTTTTTTTTCTTGATTTGCATTTTCTGAAGCATGGTGGATTGGGATAGAATAGGAACCCTCACTACAAAAAATACGAGTATGCTTAGTTGTTTAGGAAGAAACATGAAATGGGTATTCGTAGTGCTGAAAAGTTGTATAACTTCACTAATCTTGTTTTTAAGAGCGTCTCTAGCTGCTGAAAAACTGAAATTCTTTATATGAAGTAACTTATGATAACTGCTTGGCTCGAAATAGCTGACTGCTTTTATTATATTATTGCAGTGCCATTATGGACATTGGCTGTGATCTACCTATAAATCAAGGATACAAAACCGATGCCCCACTTGTAGACAAGGCACCCCTAGAAGCATCCGGGATAGCCATAGGAAGTTAGAGTAGCCGCATGTGTGATGCTCACTGCATCTTTTTTGTGTCAAATGAACATTAGCGTTATCCTCCATTTTGTTGCTGTATATTCCTCAAACATTGATAATTTTCCCATATTTGTTAAAGATATTGATTGAAATTGTGACAAGTTTGAGAAAATTCTAGCTTGATATTTCTTTGAAATTGTCGTTTGTTATTTTGTTGCATGCAACAAGTTGGAGTTTTGTGTGTGTGACAGGTTTTGTTGCTGTATTGATTGAAATTGTGACAAGTTTTCTGGCCTAGAAAGGGAAGAAAAAAAAAAAAAAAAAAACATAAACTATAGTCGTGTTTAAAATGTGGCTATAGGTGACAGATATAGCCACAGTTAAAAACGTGGCTATAGTTCTGACATCTAGCCGCGTTTTAAATGTGGCTAAAATAGCTAACTTTCAGGCTATCGACCAGGGAGCTATGGCCGCACTTATAAACGCGGCCTAAGGTTTTGGTCTTAGGCCGCGTTTAAAACATGGCCTAAGTTTAGCACTGTGGCCGCGTTTAACACGCGGCCTAAGACCGATACATTAGGCCGCGGTTTAAACGTGGCCCTAGGCCTAAAGGTAAGGCCACGTTTAAAACGCGGCGTAAGGAATAGGTCTTAAGCCGCGTTTTAAACGCGGCTACAGTACTCACCTTAGGCCGCGTTTTAAGCGGAGCTATAGGACCTGTTTTTGGGCCGCGTTTAAAAAGTGCGGCCATAGACAGATCAGTCCTATAGTCGCAGGTTTTAGGCTGCTTTAAAAAATGCGGCCTAAAAAAACACGGCTATAGGCCAAATCGGGCTATAGCCACGTTTTTTTGCCCTATGGCCACGTTTTTAAAACACGGCCTTAGAACCATTTTTTTGTAGTGCCTGAAGAAGCTTGCCCTAATTTTCCTATCAATTGTTATGAGTTTTGGTTCACTTTATTAATATCAATATTAGTTGCTCATGTCGTTTTGTTAATAATGCATTTTTTTTATCTGTTTGAATTTTGTTGTGATTGGAAAATATATGTCCCTTGATCCACATCTCAAATGTCCATTTGTTTCAGGGACAACTCATTGAATATGACTTTAAAGGCTATGTATGTGCCACATCTATAAATAATAAGCTTGCTTTGCATAAAACTGGAATCACACATGTAGAACAACTATCTCTTAAAATTCTAAGATTGGAGTTGACTTATCAGATTGTGAGGAAAAATTCAAGAATTTGATGAAAGCAACCAGTTCAACAAACAGAGAGAACTGTTGAGAAAACATTCTACTATACTCGGAATACCTAATAATAATTAATACCATTAGGACAAGTAAACTTGAAGCATGGAGTTGCATGGCATTAATTCTCATCTAAAATATTATATCATACTTTTCATCTATAATATCATATACTTCCAACATAAACAAAACGAAACGAAAGAAAAAGAAAGGGTGGACAAGATGATGATTAATCCAAACAAATACAACATACGTAACCATGCAGTAGCAACTGAAATTGAAAATCCCAAACCATAGAAACAAGACTACCTATCATCATCTCCGCTGAAAACTGAAAAGGATGTAGTTAGAACATCCTCAACATCAACAATATCCTCGTTATCACCAACCGAGGTTGAAGTAGTGCGATAAGATTGCATAAAATCCTCCTCCTCCAAAGCCAGCATTGTTTCCAAGCACCTAACCACATGCCTCATAGTGGGTCTTGAATCGGGTGCATCGTTGGAACACATTAAGCCCAATTTAAGCACCAAAACAACTTCATCTTCATCAAACTCACCCCCTAACCTTGAATCCACAACATCTAGGGTTGCTCCCATGCTCCACTTCTCCCAAACCCATTCCACAAGCATGAGCTCCTCAGGCAATGCTTTAGGGTCAATAGGCCTTCTACCACATACCACTTCTAGTAATAAAGCACCAAAGGCAAACACATCAGAACTTGTTGTTGGCTTGCCTGTGCGTGCGAGCTCAGGTGCTAAATAACCCAACGTGCCCACCACCCTAGTTGTGCTTGGGTTGGAGCCACGCTCATATAGCTTAGCAAGACCGAAATCACTCAACTTTCCATTAAACTCAGAATCCAATAACACATTGCCTGCTTTGATGTCTCTGTGAACCACAGTTTGTTCCCATTCCTCATGTAAATATAAAAGCCCTGAAGCAACCCCTTTGATGATCTTGAACCTTTGCTCCCAGCTTAAGATTGCTTTAGGCTCATCAAAAAGGTACTTGTCTAAGCTTACATTAGGCATAAATTCATACACAAGTAATAAATCACCTTGCCTACGACACCAACCCAATAATTGAACTAAATTTCGATGACGAAGATGGCCAATACTACCAACCTCAGACACGAATTCTCTCGAACCTTGCTTCGAATTTTGGGAAACACGCTTTACAGCAACTTGGGTATTTGAATTCGGCAGAGTTCCTTTGTAAACTCTACCAAATCCACCAGACCCAAGTAGCTCTTTGTCTCCAAAACCCTTTGTTGCTTTCTTTAGATCCTCGTAAGAAAATCTATGTGGTCCAATATCAAGCTCCCAGGCTTCAACCACATCAGTCTTCTTGAGTTTCCTGACATTGTAAAGAACCAAAACAATCCCCAAAATTACAACCAAAGCACTAGAGACTGAAACACCAACAATTAGGCCTGTGTGGTTCTTTTTTGACCCATTCATTTTTGGGAGCTTAAGCCTGAGTTTATCCAAATTGAGATTTTTAGCATCTCCATTTATATTAAAGCTCCAGCCTAAGACATAGTGCGAACTTGAGCAAGGACGGTCGGTTGAAGCAAAGAACCCAATGAACATGGATTCTTTGAAAATTGGTGTGAGGTCCACATTATTATAGGACAAAAATGCAGACTTGGGTCTATCAGATTCTTGCGCAAGGCTAACATTTAATTGATTTATTCGTGCATCATATTCGACCCATGCCTGAATTACATGACCACTCTTCAGAGTAAGGGAATTCTTTCTACGCAGAGATTGATCGACTCGAACAGATTTGTTCGATACTATGCTGCTGTTGAGGCCAACGACAACATGGTTATCATCGATGTCACTGAACTTGGGGTGAATGACAGTGAATGCCACCATGAATATGTGGTCTGAGATGTTCCCATCATTTCTGGCCTTGGGTCGACCAAGATAAGGGCCTGGAAGAGCCCCAGATGGAGAGATTGTGAAAGCGAAGTGGTAGCGGCCTTGATTTCCACGTTCATTGATCAAAGCAAAAGCAAACGTAGTGGAAAATGGCATAACTTTGCCGCTGGAGGAGTTCTTGAATTTGATTGGATATTTATAGAAAGCATGGCTATCAACTTGAACCGATTCGTTTGTCAGCTGAAGTATGCCATTGTTATCAATCACGGCGTCGTCTAAGCTCATGCTTTTACGTTCAGCATTGAACCCGTCAGTGAGCTGGGTCAACAAGGGTCCAACATTGTCTAGGTCAGGCTTTACTTTGTATAGGAGAAGAAGGAAAACCCAGAAGAGAAAGATGAGTTTTGCTGCCATAGGAGAGAAAAAAGAATGACTTTTTGACGTGAAGGAAGCTTAGGGTGTGTTTATATATACACATGGAAAGCCTCAAATATTCTGTCGCATACACTTTTCCTTGTTCACACAAGATTCCTAATGCCACCCATGATGTCCACATTTTTTTTTTTATCGATTTTCGACTCTTCTTCCTTAAAGGTAGAAATGTTTGATAGATTGTCACGCTGCATCTTTTTCTATTTGTCTTTATTTAGAATGAATAAGAAAGAAGAGGAAATCACTATGCAATGTAGTGTTATATTCCAAAAAGCATGATTTGATTTGACATAAGAATTCAAGAATATAAAATATTTTCATCCACTCCATTTCCCCTTTGAAGAGAGAAAGAATGTATATTTTATAATTAGAATTTTACTTTTTTTTTTTAAATCTGACAATGTACTAAAAGTAGGGCTGTCCAACGGGTTAAAGACCCGACCAAACCGACTGGACCCGACCGACCCGAATCCTAGCGGGTCAGCCCAAAGCTCATGGTCGGTCGGATTCAGGTCCTTCTCTAATAAAAACCAAATATTCAGTTCGGCTAGCAGGTTAAGGAATTAAAAACCCGTATAACCCGACCAAAGGTTTCAGATTTTTTTTAAAAAAAAAATCGACTCTTTTTAGATGAACATGTGAAGACTAAAGACCTGATAAGACTAAAGCACCGAGTCACTGACTTATCAAGAGCTACACGTTATCTAAACTTACACACAAACACGCCAAAATCAAATCAGAAGTTCAGAACGGCTAAAATTCAAATGAAAATCAGTTTTCCACAATTCCACACGCAAAGCCTCAGTTCTTAATCTCATCTCAGTATCTACTCTCTCAGAAATCAGAATCTCACTCTCTCATAAATCATTCTCCGTTCTCTCTACTCTCAATCTCAAGTCTCTCTCTCAAAGTTAAGACCTTTGTTTTTCACTATCTCTCTCTGATCTCTCTCAAATCCCTACTCCTATAGCCTCTGTCTTAATGTCGCCGCCAACCCTATTGCCATCGGCCCACCGTACTGGGTTGTTCAGAAAGAGCGGTCTAAACAAGCTTTCTTTGGGGTCGAAGGAGGATCCAGCTAAAGCCTCCTCTAATTTGCATGGCTTTGATCTTGTGTAATCTTATATATGGTGGATGCGGTGATGGTGGGAGGAGGGAGTGGTGGTGGTGCCAGATGAGTCTTATTTCTCCTATTTCTCTCTCTTTCTTTCGATCTCATATCTGGGTCTTCTCTTTCTCTCTCTTTCTTTCAGTCACAAATTTGGGTTTGTACTTTGTAATGTTTTTGGTATTTGATTTAAGTTTTAGATTTGGGTTTGGTGTTTTTAGTACTATTTGATTTGAAGCTTAGATGTGTTCTTTGAGTTTGGGGTTGATTTCTTCTATGTTGTTCTTTAGACCTGAAATCACCTGACAGCTCCAACCCGCTTAACTGATGACCCGAGATATCGGGTCCGATCCGAATTTTCAGTCGGTTGCAGGTCCATTTTTCATACACCCGATCTAATCGGGTCGGTTGTGGGTTAACCCCAAACCCGATCCGAACCGACCTGTGGACAGCCCTAACTAAAAGTCACATTATTACATTTTAAAATTGCTAATATTAATAATAAATTATGAAATAGATTCATTTGAAATGAAAAAATATATATTAATATAATATATACTAAAAACCGTCTCACTAATTATGTTATGTCTCTCTCTTTTTTTCTCTCTTATAATATCTAAAATATTTAAAATAAAACACTAAAATTTTGGGAAGACTTTCATTGGTATTCACTTTGGGGATAAAGCCATCCTACCACTGCCGTCCATTTCATAGAAATTAAGGCCAGCTTGATTCACACTTATAATCATCCTAATCAAGAGTTTTTTTTTTTTTTTTTTTTCCTTTTTTTTGATTTTTTTCCCCTCTTTTCCGTTTTCTTTTACCAAGTGAGACCCTTAAAATTTCAAATTATCAACGGTAGGTAGGTACTAGGTACTAAGGTAGTGCCTTCTATAGTATTTTATTGTATTTTTAAATAATTGAATTTTATTTATGGTAATTGTACTTCAGCGATGAGAAGGTGGAAACATACATTTTTGGCTTACGAAGAGCGCACCCACCATGCATGTGTTCATCTCTATACACGTGATCCCCTTGATTATTAAGCACTATGCATGCTCAGTACGTAGAAATAGCTATGTATGCTTGTGTTCAAAGTTCTTCCCTTGTTTCCTTGTTTTTATTCATGGTACATGTCCTCTTGGAAACATGTTTCTCGACAGCTAGGGGTAGCAAATGGGCAAGTTGGGTCATAAATGGGTTAGGTGTGTAATTACTCATTTATGATCCGTTTATATATAAATTAATTATCCATTACCAACCTAATCCATTTAATTAGTAACCTACCCATTTAACCCAATATGACCCAAATACCTTTAAAACTACTTGAATACCCTCTTGACCTCCAAAATTACCAAAATACCCTTAAATACCTAAAATGACCCAAATACCCCAACACTTCCAAAATTACCAATATACCCTTGGACATCCAAAATTATCCTCAAAATTTCTAAAATGAGCAAAATATCGTCAAAATCTAAAAAATGAGCAAAATACCCATGAAACCTCTAAAATGACCAAAATACCCCTGATATCTCTAAAATTACCAAATATACTCAAAAACCACTAAAATGACCAAAATATCTCCAAAATCTCTAAAATGAGCAAAATACCCATAAAACCTCTAAAATGACCAAAATACCCCCAATATCTCTAAAATCACCAAATATGCTCAAAAACCACAAATATGACCAAAATACCTCCAAAATCTCTAAAATTAGCAAAATACCCCCCAAAACTTCTAAAATGTCCAAAATATCCCTTAAACCTAAAAAATTACCAAAATACACCCAAAACCTAAAAATGACCAAAATACCCCCCTAAACCTAAAAAATGACCGAAATACCCTCTAAACCTAAAAAATGACCCCGAAACATAAAAATTACCAAAATACACCCGAAATCTAAAAGATGACCAAAATACCCCGGAAACTTAAAAAATAACCAAATTAACCTGTCAAAAAAATGACCGAAATACATCTGAAACCTATATAATTACCAAAATGCCCCATAAAGCTAAAAAATGACCGAAATACCCTGAAACCTAAAAAATGGTTGAAATACCTCCCGAAACCTATAAAATGACCAGAATACCCTCAAAACCTTTAAAATGACTAAAATACCCCCAAAACCTAAAAAAAAAATTATCGAAATACCCCTGAAACCTAAAAATTACTAAAATACCCCCTAAAACTAAAAAATGTCTGAAATACCCCCAAAACCAAAAAAATTACCAAAATACACCATAAATCTAAAAATGACCGAAATACCCCCTAAACCTAAAAAATGACTAAAATGACCCCCGAAACCTATAAATGACCAAAATATCCCCGAAACCTAAAAAATGACCGAAATACCCCCGAAACCTATAAAATTACCAAAATATCCCCTAAACTTAAAAAATGACCGAAATACCCTAAAACCTAAAAAATGATTGAAATACTCCCGAAACTTATAAAATGACCAGAATACCTTTAAAATGACCAAAATACCCCCAAAACCTAAAAAAATGACAAAAATGCCCCCAAAACCTAAAAATTACCAAAATATCCCCTAAACCTAGAAAATGTTTGAAATACCCCCAAAACCAAAAAATTACCAAAATACCCCCTAAACCTAAAGAATGAGCGAAATACCTCTGAAACCTAAAAAAGGACTGAAATACCCTTGAAACCTAAAAAATGATCAAAATACCCTAAAACCTGAAAGAAGATCGAAATACGCCCGAAACCAAAAAAATGACCAAAATACCTCCATAACCTAAAAATGATCGATAAATACCCTTGAAACCTAAAAAATGACCAAAATACCCCTAAACATGTAATATGACCAAAATACACCTGAAACATCTAAAATTACCAAAATAGAGGTTTAGGGTATTTTGGATGTTTCAAGGATACAAATTAAAGGTTCTAAGAGTATTTCTATCATTTTATAGGTTTTGAGGGAATTTATGTTGATGGTGTTTGGAAATAAGCCAACTCCATTCTTGTCCACAAGGGTCGTCCATGGAAGGGACAACAGAAAACGAGCTACATCTTTACTCGTCCTTGAGACGCTCGTCCATATCTATGCTCGTCCTAGACACGCGCTCATCTATAAAGGGTTTTAGATGGGCTTGATACAGTAACTCCACCTATCAGATGACTTCTCGTCCTTCATTACTTATGACGAACTCAGCGACGGTTACAGAAAATGAGATCAGGAATTATAACCTCCATGGCAGTTATGAATATACTTCGGACTTGCCAAAGTCCTTAAAGGTCGGAACAGTTATTAAAGAAATAACCATTCTTTATGAACCTATAAATACGAATCTTCGACAAAAAAGAAGGGTAAGTTTTTCTCTAGAGACAGTTCCCAAAAGTTTGGATTTTCCCTATTTCGGAATAAGAAAACTAACTTCACCATCGGAGGGTTTCTGACCGGCCAACCCCGGTCTCCTCTGATCTTTTGTTTCTCTTTCAGGCCCCTCAATTTCACCAAAATTCATGCCATCCAACGTACTGATTTTCTGAGTATTATCATATGTAATTTTTTAGGTTTCAGGGTTATTTTGGTCATTTTTTAGATTCTAAGGGTATTTCAGTCATTTTTAATTTTTTGGGCTATTTTGATAAATTTCTAGGTTTCAGAGGTATTTTGGTAATTTTTAGATATTTGGGCTATTTCGGTAAATTTTTAGGTTTTACAGGTATTTCGGTAATTTTTAAGTTTTGGGGGTATTTCGGTAATTTTTAGGTTTAATGGGTATTTTGGTCATTTTTTAGGTTTTGGGGGTATTTCAGACATTTTTTAGGTTTAGGGGGTATTTTGGTCATTTTTTGGTTGTGGAGGTATTTCGGCCATTTTTTAGGTTTTGGGAGTATTTTGGTCATTTTTAAAATTTCTGGGGTATTTCGGTCATTTTTTAGGTTTAGGGGTATTTTCGTAATTTTTAGGTTTCAATGGTATTTTGGTCATTTTATAGGTTTTAGAGGTATTTCGATCATTTTATAGGTTTAAGGGGTATTTTGGTAATTTTTAGGTTTTGGGGGTATTTTGATCATTTTTAGGTTTTGGGGGTATTTTGATCATTTTTTAAGTTTTGGGGGTAGTTTGGTCATTTTTTAGGTTTTGGGGGTATTTTGGTCATTTTTTAGGTTTCGGGGGTATTTCAATCTTCTTTTAGGTTTTGGGAGTATTTTGGTAATTTTTAGGTTTCGGGGGTATTTTGGTCATTTTATAGGTTTTGGGAGTATTTTGGTCATTTTTTAGGTTTCGAGGGTATTTCAATCTTTTTTTAGGTTTTGGAGGTATTGGTAATTTTTAGGTTTCAGGGGTATTTTGGTTATTTTATAGGTATTGGAGGTATTCTGCTCATCTTTTAGGTTTATGATGTATTTTGGTAATTTTTAGGTTTTAGGGGTATTTTGGTCATTTTTTAGGTTTTGGGGGTATTTTAGTCATTTTTTAGGTTTCAAGGGTATTTCAGTCATTTTTTAGGTTTCAGAGATATTTCGATCATTTTTTAGGTTTTGGGGGTATTTTGGTCATTTTTAGGTTTTGGGGGTATTTTGTTCAATTTATAGGTTTCGGAGGTATTCCGATCATCTTTTAGGTTTTGGGGTTATTTTGGTAATTTTAGGTTTTGGGGGTATTTTAGTCATTTTATAGGTTTCAGAGGTATTTCGGTCATCTTTTAGGTTTAGGACGTATTTTGGTAATTTTTAGGTTTCGGGGGTATTTTGGTCATTTTTTTAGGTTTTGGGGGTATTTTGGTCATTTTTTTAGGTTTCGGAGGTATTTTGGTCATTTTTTAGGTTTTGGGGGGTATTTTGGTCATTTTTTAGGTTTCAGGGGTATTTCAATCATTTTTTAGGTTTTGGGAATATTTTGGTAATTTTTAGGTTTCAAGGGTATTTTGGTCATTTTATAGGTTTCAGAGGTATTCCAATCATCTTTTAAGTTTAGGGGGTATTTTGGTAATTTTAGGTTTCAGGGGTATTTTGGTCATTTACTAGGTTTCGAGAGTGTTTTGGTCATTTATTTAGGTGTAGGGGGTATTTTGGTCATTTTATAAGCTTTAGGGGGTATTTCGGTCATTTTTTAGGTTAAGAGAGGTATTTTGGTAATTTTTAGGTTTCATGAGTATTTTTTGGTCATTTTTTAAGTTTTGGGGGTATTTTGGTAATTTTAATGTTTCAGGGGTATTTTGGTTATTTTTTAATTTTGGTGGTATTTCGGACATTTTCCAAAAATTTAGAATTTATGTTGTTAATTTAAATTTTAGATAGGTAAGTGGGCATTAGTGGGTTTATCCATTAAGACCCATATAATTAAAGAACTTAATGGGTTTTTACCCATTTAACCCAAATATTCAAATGGGTTGGGTTAAGACTTATCCAAATAAGGTGGGTAATGGGTGGGTTCATGGATATAGATAAAAATTGCCACCTCTACCGACAGCCGATACTAATTACACATATTCGTACACACAAATGCCACATAGTGAAATAAATAATAAGAAATAGACATAAGGAGAATTGGTGGAAAATAAGTGGCACACCACATTGGCGTGTATGTACTTTGTATGCGCTAATCATTATCCTAACTTATACCCTAAGGCCCTGTGAGAGAAAATGTGATATAATCCTAAGATACATATAATACATTCTCAATAACAAGGGCCTATAATTAGTACCACATCCCAAATCACTAAGAAGTATGTTTTTTTCTAACTAAAATTGTCACTCGGCAGCTTTCTTATCTCAGCATTTCCTAATTTAACCTTCAAAAGGCTCATGACCAACGTTAGAGGAAGCAAGATTAGAAGAAAAGGTTGAAAGTAAAATTAATCTAAATAACAGTAATCAATATTAATAATAATATAGATAAACATTTATATACTAATGTAATTGTCAAACAAAATATAATATAAAAATGTAAATTTTAATTTATTTTTTCATACCCACGTTTAGTTTTACTCAATTGGAAGATTTGCAAAATATACCTTGATATTAGTTGATTTAGAATTTGAATTGGAATCATCGTTATGATTCGGTTTCTCCATAATCTCAATTTACTACAAGTATATATTTCATATCATTATTTGATTCTTTAAAATAAATTAATATAAAAATGTTAAGGATATAGTAATATACTTACAAAGTTGTACCCTCACTTACTTGAATACTCTTAAAAGATTATGCATAATTCAAACATTTTTTTCTCTATTTTTGTTAAGCAGTTAAAATTCGGGTCTATAACAAAAATACAGAGTTTAGAAACTTAGAAAAAGTTAAGAGATAAAAAAATTAAAAATAGTGGAGGCGAGGGTTTTAATGTGACATTGTGACATAGAAGGACATAAGAAGGTTTATTATTATTATTATGTGGGACTTTTAATTCAAAGCTGAAATTTCCAGGGAAAAACAAAAAGACTTGAGTAAGGCTTTGGACCTTTGGCTTCAGAACATGTGGCAAGAAAAAAACTGTGGGTTTTAAGTGGAATCCACTACAGTAAAGACTATATGGATTTAAGATTTCTTATTTTCCAAGATAGTACTAAAAGTTAGCATAACAGTATAGTAGGACTTATGAATAGTACTAAAAAGTGTAGTGAGATCCATAAATAGTAGTAAAAATAAGCTGAGTTAAGTCTAACCCCACACGCATATGAGTTATGTCGAACCCCACACGTTGGTCATCGGTATACATAGTAGCTGGTTTCTTCCTCTTCTTCTTTTTTTTCTTTTTTTTCAGCTAATGCTGGTTTCTTATTTCTTTGCATATGTCTTGCGCACTATTCTTACCCGATTGGAATCCTTATCATTTCTTCTTTATTACGCTTATATTATATGGATGTCATGATACCCTTATAATCAATGCAATAATGACTTTCTAATTAATGAAATAAAAGCAATAATGACTTTCTAATTAATGTAGAAAAGTATTATGTTCACGACATCCTCGCAACACCTCTACAACAAATTCTAAGTGATAGATTATTAGTGTCTGTTATTGATGAAAAAAATTTTAATTCAGTAGTGGATTTAAATCATAACCAATAACAATTTACCACCTAAGATTTGTTGTGAAATTTTTGTCAATGTAACACTTGTATTAGCATATGTGTAAATAGAATTATGGAGAATAACAAACATTTTCATGGAATATACACAACATCGTCTGAAATTATTCAAAATTCAGACGGCTCTCATCAAATTAGTTTTCTTTATAATTCAATTTTTGTTTTCTTAGATGAGCATCCTTTCAGGTGAATAATGATTTAGACATGCAACATAAGGACATAGGATCTCTTCAAAAATTCTTCACAGTTCACCGAGGTCTCATCTAAGTATTTAACTTCTTCTTTTAATTTTACTTTTTATTACAAGCGTGCATTTTCAGTTTTTTTTTTTTTTTTTTAAGTTTATTTAGCTTTTTACTTTATATTTAGTGTTGGATATACACATATACACTTAGATTAAGGTAGAGTAGAATTTCTATCTTGTATAAAAAATAAAAAATAAAAGAAGAGTGAGTAATTAATATAATATAGCTATATATGCCTAACTCATAATCTTAAACTTTTGGGTTAAATGGTGTTTTTATATATCATATTAACTACTCAATTGAAATATTTTAAGGTGTTCTCTCCCCAATATATAATTTTTCTAAATTTCATTTTTTAAGGTATGTATAAAATATATCTTTATCCGCTTTCAATAAATAGGCAAAAAAGTCATCTAAACGAATGCTAGTTTGGTTTTTTTTTTAGATGAGCATGTTCAATAAATAAGCAAATAAGTCATCTAAATGAATGCTAGTTTGGTGTTTTTATTTTATTTTTTTTTTGATGAGCGTGCTTTCATGTGAATAGAGTTGGGAATTTGTTTTAGCGGGTTGTGTTAGCTGTCGTGTCATAGTAAGGATATTTGAATACATAACTCAACCATAACCCAACTTATTTAGGGTGAGTTTGGTTCAGCTTTTTGAAAAAGTGCATAATGAAAAAGTGGAGTTTTGTTAAAAGTGCATAATGAAAAAGTGGAGTTTCAAAAAGCTGAGTGTTTGGTAAAAACTGTTAAAAAGTGCATAATGAAAAAACTGAGTATTTGGCTAGCACTTATAAAAATGGCTTTTTGAGGGGTAAATGACCAAAAAGGACAATGTATATATAAGAGAATTTATTTCATACTTTTTTTTTTTTTTTTGGTGGATGTGAGTTTATTTCATACTTATTAAATCATCTATTTCATATAGTATAAAAACATTGTTACAGATAGTATAAATACTGAATCCGTTCTCCAAGGCTTAAACTTAAACAATACCCATTAATATATTTCTGGGTTGCCGAGAAAACAAAAAAACTAATTCCAATCAACTAAAATTCCAATCAACAAAAATAGTACCCATTAATCTATTTCTGGGTTGCGAGAAAACAAATCAAAGAGAGCTGAAGCTGAAGAAAACAAAAGCATGCAAGATTTGAAATTTTTTTTCCCACACTCGGTAAAAAAAAAAAAAAAAAAATGCTTCTAAATTAGTTGGTACCTGGTGATTTTTGGTAGCAGATCAGTGTTGCTTGGTGTTTTGGTAGCAAATCTCTACCTTCAAAACGTATTTCTCAGATCAAATTAGACAAAAAAAAAAAAAAAAAAAAAAAACAAGATCAGAATCGCGTTGAAGAAGACGAAGAAAGAAAGAAGAAGAAGAGGAAGAAGCTTACCACGGAGCAGAGCGCAAAAATACAAGCAAGGCTGGGAGGCGTGGGGGTGAGGGTGTGCGACGTGAAGAGCAAAGAGATGAGATGGGTGAGTGTGAGAGAACTGATGAGTTTGTGTGAGATATATTAGGGGCATTTTCGTAAATGCAACGTCCAACGGTAATAATGCCAAAACGCTAGCAGCGCGTTTTGATTTATGGACTCTGAGGTCCATAAATCCAGCGCGTTTCGGACATGTATTTTGCCTGAGCCCAAAACGCAACTTTTTTTAAAAAGTTGCGTTTTGGGCTCAGCCAAACACATTTTCTTGTCAACTTTTTTATTTATGCACGTTTTGGGCTTCAAAAAGTCCAAACAAACGCACACTTACTCCCTCCGTCTCACTTTGTTTATCCTGTTTGAAAAGTCAATTTTTTTAAGGGAACATCATTTATTGTCTTGTCTACCTTTTAAAAATGTATAAGTTTCCAAAACTACCCTTAAATAAATTTATCAAAAAATTGAATTAGTAAATTAATAGGGGTATAATAAGAACATCAGTAAATTAATGACTTTTATTTTTAGAAACATGACAATATCTTAGGACATCCCAAAATGGAATAGAGGACAAACAAAGTGGGACGAAAGGAGTAATAATTATGTCAAAACCTCTAACCCCTACACACCTGTTTATTAAGTGGATTAACATGGCATGACCCATTTCAACTTGTTTAATATACAATCTACGAAAAATAAAGCGAAAAAGAGAGTTTTTTTTTTTTCATTTTGGATAATAATAAAAAAGTTTAGAGATTTTAGAGTTTTAATGGAAAATTTATCAATATAACCATTAAAATTCTTTTACTTACTCAATTATATTTAAAATTTAAATTTATGTTAGATAGAAATGACATTTATTTTTTTATGAAACATGTCCTTTTGAGTTGATTGAGAATTATGCAGTCAACACAGAATTGATACATCTATTTATAATAAATCGTGTTAAAACATCTCTAACTGGTTTTGATACAAATCTATTTACATTACACTAACCCGGAAAATATCATATGTCATGTTCATGACGTAAAACATGATCACCCCTACATGTGAATAATGATTTTGGGCTTTAATTTCTTCCCTCCCTTGCTCTTACTATAGGAAGAGACAATACTTTCAATCAATCACGGGAAAGTAGTCATCGGATTCATAACTCAAAAATAAGACACAGATAGCAGTTTAAATCAAGCACCAAAGTCGTCCCTTGAATGACTATTAAAACATTAATCGATGATCTGCTTGTACCTAACAGGGAAGATTTCTTTTTCTTTTTTTGTGTAAATTTCTGTGTCTGTGGTTATGAACGATATCATTGTCCCATATGGCCTGCAAATGTTTCCTACGAGCAGCATGCTTTGTGCGTAAAAATTCAACTTCAAAGTAGGGCTGTACACACTGTGGTGCGGCGGTTTTTTTTTTCTTCTTCATTTTAGACTGAAATTTGGAACTTAGGACGAGAATTCAACTTAACTAGCTTTTTAGCCGTGCATTGCATGCAATTTAATTTATTCGGCAACAAAGGGAAAGACTTAAGTACAGTACTTAGGTGCTGTTCCTTAGATTCCCCCTCTTAAGATTTTGCCATGTGAATTTTTTCTTATGAGATGGAAGTGTATTTTTTAGTTAAGTAACCACATGACTGAATCTTAAGAGCAGAACCTAAGAAACAACACCTAAAGTACTGTACCTAAATTTTGTTCGACAGCAAATATATTAATATGATTGTAACCATGTCACATGCAGTTTTCTCAATTTGAAAAGAATTTGACTCCTTTATAAAACTATACATCATAAAATATGAAAACAATTAAACCCTCGAGCCTTTTTGACATAACTCATGAGGGGTGTGTTTTCATTGCATAAAGATTTGCTCTTCGGCCGGATTGAGATCAAGCGTAATACCCATACCTAATGCAATAGCTATGAATGGTTGTGATTTAAAGTTAAAAAAAGTAATTTAAACCTCAACCGTTTATTAAAAAAAAACTTAAGAAAAAAAAGTTAAAAGAGTTAGAATAGTAAAAAATATTTGCGAGAGGATGAGGTAATTGAACCTGATCCTAATCCATGAAACATAAAACATAGTATTACTATTTGTGTCCTATGTAGGGCTTAGAGTAGAAGTGCAATGATGAAGGAGGAGATCAAATTGGACTCTTACTTGACACGACGAGAATCAATTATGAGGTACCCATCAGTTTTGTTACTTTTGTTGTCAAGCATGTACGATCGGGGCTGGTGAAATGAACATGAAATTCACGATCAATGTTTTTTTTCTTTTCAGCTAAAAAGTTCATCCAAAGTTCCAAACCCATTATATTAATTTGGTGCTCAATGGAAACACCGAAAGTTCGTTACCATACCATTGCATACACTTTGAATAGTACCTCAATTCTGTACCAATTGTCTACTAAATAATTTTCAAAAGTTGATTGAATGCACCATATTGATGGCTGCTTCCTAAAGCTTTGATTTGTACTATCATATCGCCTGAAATTAAATTGGTTTTCTTGCTTTAAAGGCGGCTTAATAAACAAGAGAAATGTTATATCCACAACATTTTCACAACAAGTTTTAAGTGACAAGTTGTTATTGGTTGTTACGGATGGGTAAAAAAATAATTTAAGTTTTGAATTCAAATTAGAACCAATAACAACTTTCCATCTATGATTTGTTGTGAAAATATTATGGACATAGCATTTCTTAATAAACAAAAGTCCATCATCGCTCGGTCAAAAACCTCTCTTAATTAAAAGGCTGTTTGTACTATTATGTTCTAGAATTTTGAACCCGTGGATTTTCATTTGAAAGAAGCCTCATTTACCTTTGAAAAATTACAAAAGGTGTGAAAGTTTGAGGGATAGATTATGATGGCGTGTGTACATCGATGGAATTCCAACAAATTTGATATACGTTGATGAGAATCATGATATTACTTCTAGGTCAAAAACCATTCAAATGAATCTATAAATTTTATAGGGAGACATTTTCTAAATTTGATTTCAATAAGTGAAGTTAAACGATTTTTTAAAATTTATTTAGTTATTGAATTGCGGATTTCATTGCACATAGAAAAAATCATGGCACCTGTCTTTGATTAGAAAAATATTCAAACTACTATCTTTTACATTATTACATATGGAAGCCGTTTGGATTCGGCGTTTAATGCGTTGCGTTTTCACGCTTCGCGTTTTCCCCCTTTTTTTTTTTTTTTTTTTTTTTTTGGCAAGCGTTTGAGTTGAGAGTGCGGCTACTGTTTATGCACTGTTCATGAACAGTAGCCGCAAAGGTTGACTATTCCAAGGTGAATAGTGCATCCGTGCACTGTTTATGGATCCACAAATTCCACTTTTCAGCAACTTTTTCATTAAAAATGGATCTCACGGCACTATTCACACATTTAAAAATTATTTTGCTACAGTGTTTTCAGTTTCAGTTTTCAGTTTCAGCAAAATAAGCTCAATCCAAACAGACCCATGATATAAAATATTTAAACTTCCTTAATACCTTATTATATATTATATATTATTAAAAAATTTGATTATTATGAGTGAAAGTAGACATCTCTCTATGATATTTTCATCCACATATAATTACATTAAAACCCTACCTAAATACTATTTGTCTACTAGTTGATTAAAAATATAAAATAAAATTTTAAATGTCTACTTCCTTAGTTTATGGTCAAAAGTAAGTGTTGATTTCTTATATATAAAAGCGGCTATGCCCTACAGTGCTTCAGCACTGTTCATTCAGTGTGTTTCCACTATTCATCTACAGTGGAAATTTGGTGAGGCACTTTGCCTTTTTTTTTTTTTCTTTTTTTTTTTTAAGTTTCGAATAGTAGCTATAGTACCAGGCAGCACTGTAGCTACAGTAGTTACAGTTTTTTTTTTATCTTCCGTTTGTATTTTTTTTTCTTTTATATATATTGTTTGACTGACATAACAAATTTCACAATATTTTCATAATTATTGAGGTGTCAATTTCTTATAAGTCAAAACAAAATAATAAAATATGAAACTATGACCAACCACAACTGAAAATAAATGTTTTGTAAAAATGTTGTTACACTTGTTAGGTGAATGTGTAAAAGCTACAGTATTTTTGGTTTGTTCAAGTGGCACAGTAGCTACAGCGTTTTTTTTTTTTTTTTTCTTCAGTCTTCCGTTTGTACTTTTTTTTCTTTTAAATATTTATAAGAACCCGCATATATATTGTTATACTGACACAACAAATTTCACAATATTTTCACAATTATTGAGGTGCTAATTTCTTATAAGTCATAATAAAATATGAAACTGTGACCAACTACAACTGAAAATAAATGTTTTGTGAAAATGTTGTGACACTTGTTGGGTGAATGTGTAAAAGTTACAGTACTTTTGGTTTGTTCAATATGAACTGTTCATCTTTTTTTTTTTTTTTCCCAGTCATCAATTTGTGCTCTTTTTTCTACAGTATTTTTGCATTGTTCATACATCGTTTTTCACTGTTCATCTACAGTTCCATTTTGGTTTAGCCACTTTGTCTTTTTTTTTTTTAAGTTTTGACCAGGGGCTACAGTACCAAGCAGCACTGTAGCTACAATAACTACATTTTTTTTTTTTTTCAGTCTTCCATTTGTACTTTTTTTCCCTTTTATATATATCACTATACATCCAGTGTTTTTGCGCTGTACATCTACAGTGCCATTTTGTTGAGCCACTTTGTCTTTTTTTTTTTTTTTTTTTAAGTTTTGAACAATGGCTACAGTACCAAGTTGGTTTACTCAACTTTGTTGAGCCAAAATTCATTATTCCGCATACAATTTTTTTGGGTTGCCTTTTTGTATATTTTTTTCTTTACACACTATTTTAAGTAAAAACACATAGTTTTGCACACAAAAACAAAAACAAAAACTTAGGAAAAAAACATTTTTCATCCTTTATGTTTGGGGTAGTTTACAATTCTTTCTTAAACTTTAAAATCATGCAAGCCCTAATGAAAGCCTAATGAAATCTTATGATTCTTAAAATATTTTATTGTGTAATGTCTAAATTACTCCTGTTAAATTTTAACATCCTAAAAATTTTCTTTACGTATTTTGAGTTTTTTTTAATTTCTTAGCAAAGCTCAGTTGTTTATTGTTGGAATATGATGATATTCGTTATTGTAGGGACTGAATTTGAGCACTATTCCTGAGGGATAAGTGAATTCAAGCCCAACAAGCCCAATACAATAAATTTATAAAGAGTGGGTAGAAAAACTGGGCTTTAATGAGTGTAACAATAGTCGAAGATGATTTGAAAAATGAATAAGTAAAACCAATATGGACTTGTGCAAATAATTCAATCCTTGGCACCAATCCGAGGAGCTTCAACTTGTTATTTCTTGAGTGACAATGAAAATGGTTACAAAATTAGCTCAGACTGCTACAGTGTTTTCTCTGGTAAAATCCCCCCCCCCCTCTTTCCATAGAAGATTTCTTACATTATATTGTTCCTCTCGGACCATCTTGACCCTACACTTGTTGATTATTTAAGCCACTACTTGAGTGCTTGTCCCATCAGCCATCCTCTCTGGCGTTCTGTGAGTTGTGGTAGCTAAGACAACACTGTCCAGAAGTCTTCTCCACATAAATGCGGCCAGAGTTTCCTAGAGTGCTTTAGTGTGCTTTAGTCTTCTCCACATAAATGCGGAGGCAACAGTTTTTCCTAAAATTGCTCTACTGTCATGCTTTAGTGTGCTTACTGGTTGTACTTATCTTTTTCCCTAGAGTGCTTTGGAAGATTGTCTTCGTCAGTAAATCACCTTTCTTCAACCTCGGCTTTGGCTAGCCGAGGACGGAGTTATCCTCGGTACGGTTACCACTATCTTCTTCATATGCGATTATGGGCCTCGGCATGGGCCTCAAGCCCAGTACAAGAGGCGGATGCATATCACTGGGCCCTATGACCCCACAATAGCCCCTCAAAATCTTGTTTTTCGACTCCTCGGGAGGAAAGAAGGATTTTGATATCCTCAGCCCACCTTGTTTACAGTTACACCCCTTCTATCCGAACTCCCAAATGTCTTTTTACCTTCTCAAGGCACGCTCCTGACGCTTTGGCGTCCAGAGCGCGCCCTCATTAAATTTTGACGACACTTTTGTCCCCCACGTTAAATGGCACGATGCAAATCTAACGGTGGAGGATTTCTTGGGGTTATAAGCGAGAATTTTCCTGCTTGTAACTTTTGTACCACTATAAATAACCTTTCAAATCAACTCCTTTCCCTACTTCCAACAATCACACAGTTCTAGAGTTCATACATTGAACCTGTCACTCTCCCTCACTTCCTTGTGCGTCTACAAATACCAAAAATTTGTCCGAGGACCTTCTTTTCAAACCTGTAAGTTTCCTCGAACCCCCTTAGTTTTATTTTTTTCCATATATTCTCTTTTCATCATACTTTTTTCTTCTTAGCTCTACTTTTTCGTTTCAAACTTGTTAATTTCTCTCCAAATCTTCTTAGGAAATGGGTAAGTTCAAACGTTTAGTTGAATCCGAGGAGGATAGAGAGAGATTTAGGGCTAAGTACAGAATCCCACCAACAGTGGGCATGAGATACGCTACCCAAGGGGAATAGGTAGACGATAGGAAAGGGGGAGAGGTGGTCCTCCCAATGATCGCCTTCATAGAGGGAGGGATGACCATCCCTATGGGTACTATCACAAGGAACTACCTCAGATTCTTTAGACTATCCCCCACACAATGCGCCCCAAATATGTTCAGAGTGTTAGGGAGTGTAGAAGCCCTAAATGAGAGAATGAACCTGGGATTGACACACCATGATGTCAACTGGGTATACAACCTGCATCATTTGAAGGGGCAGGGATACTACCTTAAGTCAAGGTATCCCGAAATAAGGCTAATTCAATGCCTCCCTACGTCAAACAAGGGGCTAAAAGAAGACTTTTTAATCTTTTATGGGGAATGGCATGATGGATTACCCTGTCCGATTAAGGAGGGAACACCAGGTGGGGGTCTAGTCGTAAATTTATGCACCTTGGCTTATATTTCCCTTTTGTTTCACACCATTTCTACTTTTGACAAATTCTCCTTTCGTTTTAATGATTTTATAGATAGACGTTCTACCAGACCTCGACTCAACTTAGTCAACAGAGAAAGTCTAGACAAGATTCTACGGTCCGAGGTGTTCGTAAACGAAGCCGACAATCAATTACGAGCTGCGCACGTAATCCTTGGGTATAAACCTCTTTCCCTTGGATTTCAAGCTCCCAAGTGTGTAATAAAAGCCAAAGATCCTCGTCTTCACCGTATTAGTGTGGCTTTCAAAGGATTCATTGTTCCTGAGGGTGTTCCAATTCCTAAGGGTACACCATTTACACAGCCACTCTTTGTGGGCATCCCTTCAGTAGGAGCATCCTCATCTCAACCCATTGTTAAGGAAGGAGATGAGGAAAAAGAAGAGGAAGAAGAACCAGAGGGGATTGTAGACTTGTCAGACTCTCAGGACGAATTTGAGGTGTTCAACCGACCTCTATCCCCCAAGAGTACATCAGCTGACCTTGATCATCAGCAACAAGTAGACGTCGTCACTTTGGACGAGATGGGTATCCAAAGGAAACCCAAAAGAGGTTTGTTGGACTTAATAAAGTCCCAGCCCGGAAAGGATGCGCCGAAGAAACCAACTCAGTCCAAACTTCCTCCTCCTCCTCCTCCTCCCAAACTTCCTCTTCCTCCTCCTCAACCATCTTTGTCATCCAGACCTGACCCTGCTGACCCGAAAAGAAAGAGAGAGCAGAAAGGCAAGGATGTAGTGGAAGCAGGAAAATCTTGCCCTGTGCACGAAGACGAGGCCCAACGAGCTGCGAAGCAGTAAAAGACTGGCCAAACATGGCAGAGAGGCTTGGAAAGGGGGGATAATCAGCCACCTGAGCCTCAGGCTTGGCTTCCAGCTCCAATGCTTAATAGTGAACCCTTGAGGGATAATGCATCCATCAGGGATTTCCATAAAAGTGCTGGATGCCAGGTGGCCTCGGCTTTGGAGGAGGCTTTATTACTCCCCACTGACATGGCTGAGCTGCGGTCTATCAGGAAAAATGAGGTTTTCCTTCACCTCAAAAGGTACCTGGGCATGGTATGATGCTATTCCCTTTTTTTTTTTTTTTTATCTTTATTGTTATTTGTAAGGTTACTAACCCTTTTCCTTCAGGCTGTCCAAGCCACTTTCAGGGTTAAGGAGATAACCAATTCCTGCTATCGACAGCTGGACGACGAGAGGACTAGGCGCGTGGCAGCTGTGGAATCGTTCAACATCGCCGATCAGTCCAACAAAGATTTAAGGAAGAAGCTGACTGAGGAGGAAAAGGCCAGAAAAGGTACTGAATCGGGTCTAGAGAGCGCTCAAAGGCAAGCTGAGGATCAGAGGCTGCTTTTGCATGATGCCAAGGAACAGTTGGCTTCTTCCAAATAGCAAATAGCGGCCCTCCGAAAGAAATTAAAAGAAGCCCAAAAGCTTAAGGATCAAGCCAAGAGGTCAAGAGATGAGGCCGAGAAGGCTAAAATGGAGGCTGAGAAAGCTCGGGACGAGGCTGAGCAGCATGGTTACGACGTTGGAGTAGCCGAGACCGAGGAAACACTTAGGGTAAAGGTCTCAGCCGTGTGTCGAACCTATTGCGCTCAGACTTGGAGTGAAGCCCTCAACCGAACTGGGGTTGAGGCTTCTTCTGAGCTAAGAAAACCAGAGAATATCTATTACCTACCAGCCATACGAGCCTCGGACCCTCCTCCCATCCAAGGTGAAGTAGCCTCTACAGTTGCTGACCCGATTGAAGAAACACAGCCTCAGGATCCTCTTCCTCCCAGTCAGCAGGAGTAAACAAAAGAACCTGAAGCTCCCAAGGAAATATCCGCGGATAAGGCTGCAAAGGTTCCACAAGATGGGGCAGCTTCCCAGGGTTTTCAACAGGCCTTAGCTTCAGTTATCATGCCTGCTGAGGAAGCCCCCAAAGAGAAAGAAAAAATTATCCTTACTGAAGCAGCTAAACAAGCTAGCAAGACTTCCAAGGATAAGCTTCAAATAAAATTGAAACAATGAATCTTCATTTTTGTAATGTAGTCACAATTTCTATAATGAAATTTCTTTTTTCCTAAGACATGTTTTAATGAAATAGGCATTTTACTTTCTCAAATTTGTATGGATTAATTTCTTCATTTATGTAATTTTCATTTTGACTGTTCTTTGTTTAAACATAACCATATACCATAAAAGTGTAAAGTTGTTTACACAAGGGAAAACAAAGTTTATATATATTTTTAATTGGTAATCGGATTGGATCAAATCTAACTTTGAATCTATCAATTCTAACAAGTTTTTTTTTTTAACTTTAAGAAAATATCCAAACATCTGACCAAACAACAGCTAAGTCCATGGCACCCTAAAATGCTTTAAGTGATGCTTATGGGATTACTTCGGTTTACATCTTTGCTGGGTGATAACAAACCTTGTGATCCGAGAGAGGAAATCAGGAGTTAGTTTCTGTTTAATCCTTCAATAGATGTCAAAGGGTATTAATTTTCACTAAGTCTGTGGTCCGAGGAACCTGACAGGACTTAGTTTCTGTTCAATACTTCAATAGATGTCAAAGGGTATTAATAGGGAGTAGTAAGCCCCATCCTCTCTTCAAGGGGAAAAAAAACATGAATGTTATATTTAATCTTTTACACTTGTTCTATATATTAATTTCTTGATACACTAGTCTCTCTCTTTATCAAAAAAATAATAACACAATAATTTTTCACATTTTTCTTACTCTTGTCGGTCTATTGATACCTTTTGTAAAATGCTTTTGTCCAACCCTATATATTCAATACTTCAATAGATGTCAAAGGGTATTAATTTCCACTAAGTCTATGGTCCGAGGAACCTGACATGACTTAGTTTCTGTTTAATACTTCAATAGATGTCAAAGGGTATTAATTTTCACTAAGTCTGTGGTCCGAGAAACCTGACAGGACTTAGTTTCTATTTAATACTTCAATAGATGTCAAATGGTATTAATTTCCACTAAGTTTGTGGTCCAAGGAACCTGACATGACTTAGTTTCTGTTCAATACTTCAATAAATGGTAGTGAACCGCATGACGCGCAATTACAACAAATCAGAGTGCAAACATGACTGTTTTCATTAATAATAATACCTTCTTAGGTTATTTACATTCCATGGGCGGAGTACAGCTTTCTCATCTAAGTCTTATAAATAATATGCACCTATTCCTGCTACTGAAGTGATGCGATATGGTCCTTCCCAGTTGGGCCCCAACTTTCCCCAGACCGGGTTCTTGGCACTACCCACAACTTTTCTCAGCATCAAGTCTCCTGGTGCTAGTGGCCGTAGCCTCACATTGGCATCATACCCTTACTTGAGTTTCTAATGGTAATAGGCTAGTTGGATCATCGCTTTTTCTCTTCTCTCTTCAACTAAATCCAAACTCCTTGCTAGCAGTTCATGGTTACTGCTCGGAGTGAAGGTACTCATTCTCAGCGTTGGAAAGCTGGTCTTTAGGGGGATGACAACCTCGGCCCCGTAAGTCATGGAAAAGGGGGTCTCCCCTGTTGACCGACGTGGTGTAGTCCGATATGTCCATAAGATGTGTGGCAATTCTTTCACCCATCTTCCCTTTGCATCATCCAACCTCTTTTTCAACCCAGCGACTATGACCTTATTAACAGCCTCGGCCTGCTCGTTTCCTTGGGGGTAGGCTGGAGTGAAATACCTATTTGTAATTCCCAGATCACAATAATATCTTCTAAAGGCCTTGCTATCAAATTGGAGGCCATTATCCAAGATGAGGGTATGAGGGACCCCAAATCGAGTAACGATATTCTTCCAAATAAACTTCTTAGCATCCACATCTCTGATGTTAGCCAGGGGTTCGGCTTCGACTCATTTGGTGAAATAGTCTGTGCCGACCAATAGGTACCTCTTATTTCCTGCCGCTTTAGGGAAAGGGCCTACAATATCCAAGCCCCACCTAACGAACGACCAAGGACTAGAGAGAGGATTGAGGACCCCACCCGGTTGGTGGATGTTTAGGGCAAACTTTTGGCATTGATCACACTTCTTGACATACTCTTGGAATTCTTTCTGCATACCCGACCACCAATATCCTTGGGTGATGGCTCTGTGAGACAGAGATCTTCCTCCTGTGTGACTCCCACAAATTCCTTCATGCAACTCCTCGAGCAGCAATTCTGATGCTTCAAGATGTATACACAGCAAATACGGCCCAGAATAGAAGCGCTTATACAACTTGTGATCCTCGGACAGCTAGAACCGAGGAGCTTTTCTTCGTATTTTCTCAGCTTCTAATTTCTCTTCAGGTAGTGTATCATCTTTAAGAAAGCTCACTATAGGATCCATCCAGCTCGGACCCACTTTGACTTGATGGATCTGAACCACGTCCTCCTTGACTCCATCTACTCTGCATAAGTCCTCAACAAGGATAACTTGAGGTATACCCTGCGCCGAGGAGGTGGCAAGAGTAGCCAATAAATCTGCGTGCGTGTTTCCACTACTCTGGACATGTGACATGTTGAAGAATTCAAAATTCGATTGCAAGCGCCTGACCTGACTTAAGTACTCCTGCATTCTCACATCTCTGGCCTCTAGCTCTCCCTTCACTTTGGCCCACAACCAATCTCGAGTCCGAGAACATTTCCGCTGCCTTTCCCCTCATCTTCTGTACCAGGGACATTCCCTGCAATAAAGCCTCATACTCGACTTCATTGTTTGTGGCCGTGAACCCCAGTCTCAATGATTTCTCGATGGTAATCTTCTCATGAGATATTAGAACTAAACCCACCCCGGACCCCCTTTGGTTTGCTGCACCATCCACATACACTTTCCAGCGTGAGGGTCCCTACACGGAGATTGTGCCAACCGATTTTTCATCCATGTTTTACTCTTCTGCTACTATTTCTATTGGGGGTTCGGCAAATTCAGCTATTAAATCAGCGAGGACCTGGCCCTTAACAGAGGTCCGAGGCATGTATTTGACATCAAAAGCCCCTAGAACCATGTTCCACTTGGCAATTCTTCCCATGTAATCGGCACTTCGGGGTACTGACTTAAGTGGAAGCTGAGTTAGAACAACAACTGTGTGTGCTTGGAAGTAATGAGGGAGTTTTCGCGTGACATGCACTACTGCCAAAATTGCCTTCTCCAAGGGTAAATAACGCACCTCAACCTCATGTAATGACTTACTCACATAATAGACTGGTCGTTGTATGCCATTATCAATTCGTATCAACACCAAGCTTACAGCATGAGGGGCCACTGCAATGTAGGTGAACAAGACCTCGTCGACCTCAGGGCTAAACATGATGGGTGGCCGGGATAGATATTCCTTAAGTTGCTAGAAGGCCAAATCGCAGTCCTCGAACCACTCAAATCCTTTCCATTTGTTCATCAGGAGATAAAAGGGTCGGCACCTATCCGCAGACCTAGAAATAAACCGATTCAAGGCTGCGATAATCCCAGTGAGTTTCTGGACTTCTTTGGGGTTTCGAGGAGGTTGCAAATTGTGAATTTCTTTGATCTGATCCGGGCTCACCTCAATTCCCCTATGAGTTATCATATAGCCCAAAAATTTGCCAGACCCGACACCGAACGAGCATTTAGAGGCATTGAGACGCAGTTTGTGCTTCCTCAAGATGTCAAAAATGACTCCGAGGTCTCCTACGTGCTCAGACACCACTTTACTCTTTACCACCATGTCATCTACGTAGACTTCAATACTTTTGCCCAGCTGTGGCTCAAACATTCTAGTCATCATCCTTTAGTAGGTAGACCCCGCATTCTTCAAACTGAAGGGCATCACTTTGTAGTGGTAATTTCCAATAGGAGTCACGAATGCTGTTTTTTCTTGATCATCCAGGGCCAGTGGTATCTGATGATAGCCCTGAAAGGCATCTAAAAAGCTCATCCGAGGATGGCCTACAGTGGCATCCACTAACTGGTCTATCCAAGGCATGGGGAACGGGTCTTTTGGACACGCCTTGTTTAAGTCTGAGAAGTCCACACAAACTCGCCACTTCCCACTTTTCTTTTTTACAACCACAGTGTTAGCCAGCCATTCAGGGTAGAACACCTCCTTGATAGCCCCTGCTTGCTTAAGCTTTCTCACCTCGTCCTTAACAGCGTCGGCGTGCTCCTTGGATGGGCGTCGAGGTGGTTGTTTTTTGGGAGTGGCCGATGGATTTACATTTAAGTTGTGACATATGAAGTTCAGATCAACTCCTAGGGCATCATAAGCATCCCATGCGAACACATCAACATTTCTTTTTAGGAACTCTATCAATCCCTCCTTTTCCTTAGGGGGCAGTTAAGATCCCACCTGGAAAAATCTCTCCGGGTCATCGCCAATAATCATCTTTTCTAAATTCTCACATTTTGCTTACTCGGCTGGTACATTAATAGGCAATGCCTGGGTCTTTGATTGCTATGAGCTTTCTTCAACACGGGCCGAGGACTCTGCTCTAGGCCGATGTGAGATGGCAGCCACCAGGCATTCTCTTGCCATAGCCTGGCAACCTCAAATTTCCAAGACCCCACCCTCGGAAGGGAACTTCACCTTTTGATGCAGGGTGGAGGCAACGGCTCCTAGGATATGAAGCCAAGGTCTGGCCATGATGGCAGTGTAAGGGGAGTAAGTATCAACCACAATGAAGTCAACCTCCACAATCTCCGGGCCGGTTTGCACAGGTAGTCTAATTTGGCCGTTTGGCATGACCATCTTCCCATCAAAAGTCATCAAGGGGGAACCGTAGGGCGTTAAATCTTCTGGTCTCAACTTCAGCCTCTTGTAGAGATCGGGGTACATGATCTCGGCCCCACTACCATCATCTACCATTACCCTTCTCACGTCGTAACCCCCAATCCGAAGAGTGATTACCAACGCATCGTCGTGGGGTTGGATGGTTCCAATTTTGTCCTCCTCGGAGAAACTCAAGATTAGATGAGGATACACTTTAGGTCTTTTCGGCTTTGGGCCAGAGTCATCGGTGGATAGCCGAGCCACAGACATTACCCTAAAAAAGCATGAGCCCGTCCTCCCCGGAGCAGCAAAGATTACATTTATCATTCCTATGGGTGATCTTAAGGAAGTGTCTTTCCGGGGTTCCAGGTTTGCCTAGCCTTGACGACCAGTGGAAGGATGCAAAAGGTGCCTCAGTTTCCCTTCTCGGACCAGCTGATCCTGGTGGTTCCAAAGGTTCCTACAGTCTTCTGTAGTATGTCCGTGGTCCTGGTGGTACTGACAATACAGACTCTGATTGTGCTTCATGAGGTCTTCAGCCATCTTATTCGGCCACCTGAAGAATGACTCATTTTTTATTTTTTCCAAAACCTGGTGCACCGGTTCTCTGAATACGGCATTAACTGCCTGCGTGTTGGTTGGTCCGGATTGCTCTGCGAAATCTCTCCTCGGACGGTTATTGTTGTATCGATCCGACCTGAAATCCCTCCTCTCTTGAGGGATAACCTTCTCCTTTCCTTTCCCTTTTGTATTTGTCAATCCGGTCCATAAGTTGACATACACTGGTGACAAGCTTGCCAGTCAAGGATTTCCTCAAGCTATGCCCGGTTGGGAGACCACTTTTAAAAGTGCTGATGGCGACGTCATTAAAGTTGCCGTCCATCTCATTGAAACATTTCTCAATATCTGTCCGAGTATACTTTTAGAGTTTCTCCCTCACGCATGGATAATGACAACAACGAACTCAGAGGCCGAGGAACCCTGCTGTTCGTAATGAAGCGAGAGCTAAAGGCTTGGGTAAGCTGCTTATAGGAATCTATGGAGTTCGTCTTCAATCCGTTGAACCACCTCATCGCTACAGGTCCTAGGCTGGACGGGAAAATCTTGCACATCAAAGCTTCGTTTTTGGAGTGGACGGCCATTCTTTGATTAAACTGACTCACATGCTCTACGGGATCCATTCGACCATTATAAATGGTGAACGTAGGCTGATGGAACCGTCGAGATAGCCTAACCCCTTCTATCTTACGCGTGAAGGGTGACTTAGAGATCTGATCCAGAGCCTCACTCATGGCATCGTTACCCAGGCCCCTACTAGATGGGCCCTTGTGTTTCCGTCTATGATGGTGCTCGTCTTCATAAGAAAAGGTCTCGCTTAGAGAAGTTCTTGATCTCTACCTGTAATTGTCGTCCTTTTCATCATTAGAGGATATGTCAGAGCTGGAAGGAGACCGCCTTCGTTGTGCGTGACGCAGTTTCATTTTCAAGTCATCTATCTCCTGCCACATGGTTTGATTGTTGTTTTGTCTTTGGGATATGCGACTGCCCACCTGGGAATGGCTTTTGCTCGTCTGGGTGGTATTCACACTTCCCTCTCAATTCCTTTCATTCTCCTAATTTTGTTCATGTTCAGAGCCAGAAAAATTACCCTGTCGTTGGGATCCTATGGGTTCTGTCCGTTGGGGACCTGTTTAGCGTGGGTTTTCTTGGTGCGAACCTGATCCTACCATGTCTAACTGTTGCACTTACTAATCCACAAGTTCTTCCCACAAACGGTGCCAATTGTAGGGACTGGGTTTGAGCACTATTCCTGAGGGATAAGTGAATTCAAGCCCAACAAGCCCAATACAATAAATTTATAGAGAGTGAGTAGAAGAACTGGCCTTTAATGAGTGTAACAACAGTCGAAAATGATTTGAAAAATGAATAAGTAAAACCAATATGAACTTGTGCAAATAATTCAATCCTCGGCACCAGTCTGAGGAACTTCAACTTGTTAACAATGAAAATGGTTACAAAATTAGCTCAGACTGCTACAGTGTTTTCTCTGGTAAAATCCCCCCCTCTTTCCATAGAAGATTTCTTACATTATATAGTTCCTCTCAGACCATCTTGACCCTACACTTGTTGATTATTTAAGCAACTACTTGAGTGCTTGTCCCATCAGTCATCCTCTCTGACCTTCTGTGAGTTGTGGTAGCCAAGACAACACTGTCTAGAGGTCTTCTCCACATAAATGCGGCTAGAGTGTTAGTTGTGAGGCATTTAATGCGGAGGCAACAGCTTTTCCTGGAATTGCTCTACCACCATGCTTCAGTGTGCTTACTGGCTGTACTTATCTTTTTTCCCTGGAATGCTTTGGAAGATTGTCTTCATCGGTAAATCACATTTCTTCAACCTCGGCTTTGGCTAGCCAAGGACGGAGTTGTCCTCGGCACGGTTACCACTGTCTTCTTCATATGCAATTATGGGTCTCGACATGGGTCTCAGGCCCAGTACAAAAGGCGGATGCATATCACTGGGCCCTATGACCCCACAGTTATCATTCTTAAAAATTTTTAGAGAATAGATATATTGTCTTTAGCAAGTAGGTACTAAAAAACTATTATAATTAAATAAATATTTATATGTTAAATAACTATCCTAACTTTGTGGTTGATCAAAATTCTTAAATGAATGAGATTAATTTTTTTTCGACATAATTATCAAAATTCTTAAAATTAATGTCTCTTTTGATTAATGTAAATCTCTATATACTTTAAAAATCAAATGATTCATATCTTTGTTTTATAATACAAATAAAATCTAAAATTAACCTTAATTACTACAGTACTTTTTTTCCACGGCAAACACGTGCCTTGCATGTGCTGCATGTGCTACCCTAAGTAGTAATAGTAAAGAGTAATTATAATAAAATGAACATTATAGATTTCAAATTCTATATATGTAAAAACAAAAATGATCATATCAAAACGAAAAATTATTACCTCTTGCATAAACTCTCCTCCCCCCTCACCAACTCTCATACTCATGAGTGGAACTCATTCTCTTGTGAGAGGAGATCGGAATTTATTTCAGACATCCCTAATAATTTTTTCTTAAAAATTAGGGGCTGGTGGACTCTTACTTCTCTTTGTTTCATGGGCCTACACCATCAATATTGAAATCAAGCATTTACTCACAAAAAGTAGAGCGGAGTAAGACGAAGAGACCACAGATTAGACCCGGCCCATCTGCATAGGACCTTTAAGAATTTCTGTTTGTTGACACAACTTAAAGAAATCCTGTTTGTTCACACTTCACAGGTTTAATCACTGGCCCATCAGCGTAAGTCCTGATATGGTTTAGCTTTGATCTGTTCATTGAATGGGCCTTTTATGTAAGAGATGTGAGTTTGGTCGGGTATGTAAGTTCGGGCTTTTTAGGGCCCGTTTGGTAAAGGAGTTTGAGTAATGTTGTTTGAGTGTTTTTTATATACGTGTGGGTGAAAATGTGTGTAATGTTGTTTAAAATGTGAAAATATGTGTTAAAACTTACTTGCCAAACAGGCCCTTATTTGCCAAGAATTAGAACCCATTACAAAAACCGCTTTGTTTAAGACTTACAATATGAATTTTGAAAGAATAAAGGAAATGGAAATTACATTTTGGTTTGCTGAAGATTGGCATGTACTTTGTAATTCTAGAAATACGTAGGCATCTAGATGTAACCTATTATGATAATCTTAACAACTTTTTTTGAGACGCAATTAGTAAATCACTAATCCAAATTGGAGTTGTAGTGCCAACTTTCAAGGTTTTAAAATCAGGATTGCACAAAAGGGACCCAAAAAATAAGGTTATAGTTATACAAACACAAGGTTTTTTTACAGAACCCGACACGGTATTTGATTGTTATTACCATGTATACAATCGTGTACTTTGTTGATCTAAGGTCCTATGCCAAAAAAAAAAAAAAAAAATAAAACTCTATTTGAAATGGATTTATGGTTTAGATTAATTAGTATTATTAATTGCGAAAGGAAGGTCTATGTTAATATAAAGTATGCAACATGTTTACCAGGACATGGACACAAATCCACTGTCATATGATTGAAAAATATAATTTGAGTCATTTATATACTAGTATGCTACTCAAACCTCATATGAATATACCTCTTGGATCTTAATGGGATGGAATAGAATGTACACTATCTATATCAAAAAAATTTAAAGAGGCATAGGAGTACCAAGGAAAACAGTGGGTAGAACAAGCATCCAAATGCACTATGATTGAAAACAGTATACATTATGAAACAAAATTAGAGGATACCAATCCATTCAAACAAGGTAACACAATAATTGTTTATCTAACATTCTTAGAAAGCATTTCTCCTTTCCACTTAATACCTAGAAAAGGCCTAAAATGTGTACAGGCAGCTCCCATCATCACTCCTAGCAGTCGGGTCAAAGTTTTGTGCATTTGGATCAGTACAACCTTCAGGAACAGGAAAATTTACTTGCTGGGCTGCTTTGCCTGCACCAGAACATGACAAAAGCTTAGGAGAATTCCTTTTTATACTTTAAGTGTGTGTGCATATAAAGGAGAAAGGAGAGGGATATTTGAAACTAAGGACTTTCACTTCATAAAGCGTGATTTCGAACACTATTATCCTTGCTTAATATAGCAAGTGATAAAATACAATTTGTCCCAAAAAGTGGAACTCAACGTGTGGGTCCAACTATTATTCTAACACTTCTCCTTAGGTGTGAATTCAAACAAGTCTTTAATAATTGGATGTGAGATTTTTAAATTTTTAAACAATAGGTAAAGTGGAGATAGAATGCATACTCGTGATTTACGTGCTTTGATGGTATGATAAAATAACCCAAAAGCTTAAACTATGAATTTAATCATTTAACCATTATTCTAACAATAATTCTGCAAAAAGAAAGGTGCAAACCTCCCGTCAAGGCCTCTAGGATCAAGGGAGCTAACCGTAGAAAGTTCCACTTTTAATAGCATCCTCATTTGCCTCTCCAAGAGCAGCCTCGCTCAAGTACTTGTCAGCAAGTTGGACTCTCTTCACATTCTCTTGCTCTTGGACAAGCATATTTCCATACTCAAGGAGCTTCTCAATGGTCATCCTTGGCTGCTCGAAAGTTGGGGGTCCTTCCTTTGAGTTCACAAGTTTCTTCCCAACGCCGTCTACCCCAACAGTTGAAATCCACTTTCTCACTTCATCATCATAAACTCTGGCCCTAAGGGCTCCAAAGAAATCTGCAAAAGCACGGATAGTGTAAATCATATCAAACACAATTACCAATATTTTGCTATATATTTATCAATTAAACCAAGCTGAAGGGAATAAAGAAGCAACCTTTACGTGGAAATATGCTAATTTGTTCACATTTTGGCATCAGAAAAAAGAGTCTTAGGCCTCAATTAGATTATGTCACATAGAAAATTTTGTAACTAGTTCATAAAACTCCCACTTCTATAAGGTTTAGGAGAGGCCTCAGTGAGATAATGTCACATACAACATATGAAAATTTAGATATAAATAGGGATCTATATTCCATATTAACTAAGAATTCTAAAAAGAAATTATCTTTCTAGTTAGAAGCATACCAATTGATTGGCCAGGGAAGGTGTCAACAAGCTTGACAATGTCATCCGCAGGAACATTGTCACTCCTGAAGATCCCTGTGCAGACACCAATTCGGTCTTCCCGGTTAGGTGCCCAGTAGAACTTCTCCATACGACCATCACGGATGAGAGGAGCATATAATGTTGAGAAATCGTTACCAGTGACTATGATGGGGACACGGGGGTTGTCCTCCTTGTTGTACATACCAGGGAGCTGGACATTTGTTGGGTTATCAGCTATGTTCATAAGGGTGGCATTAACCATTTGGTTGTTGACAGTGTATTGGGTTGTTCCACCAAGCCTACCAGCTCCTGCATCAAGATCATTGATGAAGAGGCAGCACATTTTTCCCTTCCTGATAATATCAGCTGCTTCACGGTACCTTTGTCTGATCAATTTTGCAGGCTCTCCTGCGTTCCCACTTTCCAGTTCTCCAGCACTCATCATGATGGGGCTGAAATTTCATTGTTGTAATTAAGATTGAAGCATAAGCAGCATGAACATTTCTCTTAATAAAGGTTTAAATTTGGAATGTGCAAATTAGTCCTAGTCTCATTAATTTCTGTAAGGCCCACAAGAAAAAGAACAAGAAGAAACATGCGACTTACTTGATTCCCATCTTGGCAAAGACAAGCTCACACTGGAATGATTTCCCTTGACCTTTACCTCCCCAAATACCCAAGATGAGAGGAACCTGTGATAAAATCAAGTGAATTTTTCACTTTTGTAGTATTATAGCAAAATAAAAGACTAAGGGAACCTAGAAAAAAAAAATTGAAGAGTGATGCTACGTGATATAACTATTACAAATTTTACTAAATAGAAATTAACTGATGTGTTAACTTTTAAACACAAAACAAAAATAATCAAAATTTTGTATTTACTATGTTATTGATGCAGAATCAATGTAGTAAATTAGTAGTAGCTTAGAATTTTTCCAACTTTGAAATTAATCAAACAGTTATAGATTATAGAATACCTTGATGTTAGGTAGGGACATGTAGTTCTTGGTGATGTGAACAACAAGCTTGTCCATGAAGGCAGGTGCAATGTAAAAACCATCCATGTTGTTGTCCAAGTTGTACCTAAAGAATTAATCAAAATCAGCAAATGATCAAAACCAACATCATCACAGTTCAAGTAGAAGTATATATAAGCAAGCACTATGTGAATCAACAACTTGCATATCGAGTAGTTCTCTTACTGGCGAAGTCCAGTGCTGAGGTAATCATAAGAACTCATGACAGCATAGTGAGTTCCAGTTCCAGTTGGTGCCTGGAAGAGTGAGTCAACCATACCCTTTCCTCTGGTGATGTCTTGCTGGTCATCGGATTCGTCAAAAGCAAGGCCTTTCCATTTGTCCTTGTTGGTCTGCTTATCCTCCTCAACCTCTGCAACAACCTTGAAGCTCCCATTGGAAGCCTTGGGGTTGGTGATTCTTGAGGTCACTTTCTTCAAGCTGCTGCCCAAAAAGGCCGAGCTGGGAACTGAAGCACCAGCACCAGAGCTGTTCAAGCTCAGCTGCATCAACACATACCACATAGTTTAATGACATACTCATACAATGAAAACCCAACTCTTCCAGAACAGGTTAAAGACATACTCGTACGATGAAAACCACATAACTCAGCTTAACGGTTTCCAATTTTATTTTATTAATGATCACCAGAGAAACACGAGGATCCTTGTGTCAATTTTTCTTTGGTCAAAATATGAAGAAAATTAAGAAAGGGGACCTTTCTTTTTCTCTTTTCCTTCAAAACAAAAGGAATTATGGCTACGTGCATGCATAGATACATTCATACATATGCCAATGCTTAATATATGAATACTTGTAGCAACTACTAGAGGCTAAACCTAAGTAAATAACAACACCATATAGTCACAAGACAGCTCGAACTCCTAAGAAATAAGATATACACACATACATACACATCTAGTTTTTACTATATTAATAGGATATGATTTAAAATTATAACGTTTGCTCCATAATGATTACTGCTAACGATTTCTTTTTAATTTAAACATAATTCAATTCAGATAATTTATTCGGCAACAAAAGAATTATCCATGTCTATACATAGACACTTCTATAAGTATGCAA
Source organism: Notholithocarpus densiflorus (assembly GCA_030021035.2). Taxonomy (NCBI): domain Eukaryota; kingdom Viridiplantae; phylum Streptophyta; class Magnoliopsida; order Fagales; family Fagaceae; genus Notholithocarpus; species Notholithocarpus densiflorus. The sequence goes on along the minus strand of JARYZH020000026.1, from coordinate 4,065,880 downwards.
AACAACTTCGAAATGAATTGTTGGTCCATGTCTACAAGTTCATAGAACAACTGATAATAAAGTATAAACCAATACATACACAAGTTATAAGTACATTATGTACATATATATTAATTGGGTATTGATAAAAAAAGATAGACATGATCAGCAAAGGCTTCAAATGGGCAGGAAAGACACCATACCGGTGCTCGGTTGATGGCTCCAATGGTGGAGAAAGTGGCAGCCATCAGTGTCTAGTAAGAATGTCGCAAAGTGGAGAGAGTCACTATTGCCAGTACTGTAAGCTAAAAGCAGAAGAAGTAGACTTTTGAGGAGAGAAATTGAGATTACTGGTGAGACTTATAGTAGTTTCAAGATTGAGATATCCTGAGGATTGGTTTGTGAGTTCTTAACGTCCACACAATAAAGATTGCCTAGCTGACACGTGGCAAACTGAGGGAGGTTGAAACTGAGACCTCATTGGTCCTTGAGGCTAACAATGAAGCTGTTATCTTCTCCACTAAAAATTGAAGTCAATTTATTACCACAAGCAGAGAAAAACAAAGTTCATTACTTGTTTTTTTCTGTATTTGATTTGTGCAAGGGAACTTTCTAGCAACAGAGAAAATTATTTAGATGAGGTGAATACTGAATAGAATGTGTGTGATGTGATTTCCCTCCCATAATTGAGGTGGGTTTTGTGGTGAATTTGCTGCTAGGGTCCCACATACATGGCCGGATTTGGAAGGAATATTTTCATAAAAAGAAATTTCTTAGTTTTTCAGGACCATAGAAATTTGATTATTAAGGAATTTATGATTTTATATAAATGCTTCAGCCTTCAGCTACAGTAAGTTTTATTGTGAAATGTTACTTATTAAAAAATTTTAAATAAAAATTGAGAAACAATACCCATTGGTATTATTCATGAAACTGGAAAGTCATCAACAACAACAAAATGTAAAATGTCTGGTGAAACATATTCTATCTAAACTAGCAAAGGAAAGAAAATCCTAGCTCACTTTGCTAAGGCATGGGCTATAGCATTGCCCTACCTCCTAGTAAGAGAGAAGGAATAGATTCATAACAAACCCACAATAGACTTAGAAAAGAGTCCCCCACAGAAAGGGCCTTAACAACAACTTTGAACTTCAAAGTCTCCTTCAAATACAGACTGGAAAAACCCGAGTTTCACAATAAATTGAACTGCTCATCTAGCTGCCATCATTTCCAACATCTCCACTGATGAAGGTGGAAAAATTTTCTCAGATAAAGCAGCCATTACTTCCGTTAGAGCAGCTAAATGTTACTGTTTAGCAAAAAAAAATTATTGTAAAATGTTACTATAAAGTAATGTAAATTTTGAATTGTCAAGCACCGCATCAATACAAAATCATCTTTCATTGTATAGTATTTGACACGTAAGCATGTTAGATGAATTTAATGGATACCACATGTTACATTTGATAACCATATTTAAAAATCACCAATTATTTTTTCTTTTCTTTTTTTGGGAAAATGACAGATTTTTTTCAATAATCAAAAGTTTTTTACATCATCCTGTATATAACTCAAGATGAAGTCTGGCACTTCTTCAGGTCAGACCAATTTATAGTTGAATGACCCTAAAATTTGTATGACAAATAGCATAGGAATTAGAGAAATAGTAGATGTTTTAATTTTGAAGGGCTCTGCTCTAGGGCTATTTGCCAGCAACTCCTCTTCGGTATTGATCTCTATTACTTTTGTAGTACTATTTTGTTTTCAATCTAGTTTATTATAGTTTAATAGTCGCAAATCTGTGTGATGCGCCAAAAAAGTTTGACCATTTATTTTTTTTGTTAAGTGAAAAATAAAAATAGTAGATGAGACTTATAAACGTTACTTCAAATCCCTTTTTAAAATGATGTGATTATTTTTTATCAAAATATATGTAAAGAAAGGAAGTACACGAAGATTGAATTGGAAAATTCTAGTTTTATTTCTATATCAGAAAGTACAAATTAATTAGCAATCTAATCTCTATATATAACATAACAGAGTAACAGAAAATGGCGCCAAAAACAAGTAAATTAACTTACTCTCAACAGCTTAACTAACTTCCTAACTTAACCAATCAAAGCTTGACAGCTGGACCTCCTACTGCTCTTCTTTCTTTCCTTCGCACGTGCAACCTGTGCTGAACTAACTGATGTCGTTTTCTTCTTCCTCTTATCGTTTGCTTCATTCTTTCGTTTAGCCATCACTTCAGTTTCAACAGTATAGTTGATATAATATTTTAGATTTTCTAAATTAAGTCATCTATATTTATTATTTGAAAGTATTCTAAATTTTGTAATTTTTTTTTTTCATTTTCAAGAAACCATAATTCATTTTACATTCAATTATTATAAAAGACGATATATTTTTGCAAATAATGTAAGGTGTTATTAGAATTTGTTTCTAGTGCTCCTTTCAAACTCTTCACCACCTATACATCTTCAATAGCCTAAAAAGTAAGCAGATATAAGTATTATTATCACTTGTATTAAAAGAAAAAAATACAGGACTTTCATAACATAAGAAAAATGTAATTTTATCAAAAATTTGCTAACATTACGCTGAAAATGTGACATAATTATCAATGAAGCAACTCCTTTTATACAAACCTCTCATCCTAAAGCATCAATGAAGTGGACTGAATAGACTGAAATGGACCAAAATAGACCACTTGGACAGAAATAGACCGTATGGACCAAAATGAACCAAATAGACTGAACTGGACCGAATGAAACAAAGTGGACCGAAATGGACCGAATGGACTGAAATGCTACGCTAATGTGTTCAATAGAAACGTAGCAACAATAAATATTACGCTTCGATTTTTAGATATTATATAGATTAGTTAGGTTTTTTTCTTTTTTAACAATTATATGAGGAAGAGTAGATAGTTTGATTATGTTCAGAAAATAGCAATTAATGTATCAAATATAAAAATAAAAAAATAAAATAAAAAAGAGGTAGAGAATGACCCAAAATATCATTAGTAGAAGTAATTAAAAATAAATAAATTAATTAAAAAAAAAAAAAACATTTCAATTAAGGAAGTAACAGAGAGTATGGCTTCAAATAGAATAAAATGGAGGAAAAAAATACATTTAGCCAACTTTAACTAATTTATTGAGGAACCATGGGCATCCCAAAATTTTGGAATTAAGGTTTGTTGTTGTTGTAGTAGAATTTAAGCACAATTTTTAAAACCTCACATTTTTAAATATAATTTGGCATTAAGGCTTCTTCTTCTTGTTGAAATAGTAAGGGGTTATCTTGCCTAAGACCCCTACCTCCCTTTAAATACCAGCCAAAGAATCATTCTCATCAATTAAAAATCTAGCGGTGCAGATAGGATTACATCTTAGGTGATGTGGCCATGAAAGATTGATCTCTTACTACTTTAAGTTACGATTTCAGTGCATTTTAAGTGCATGTGTAATAGAGTGTGTACCGGTATTTTTCCTTACCTGAAACCAAACTGGTACCTTCGCTGTCCATGAATTGTTCTTCTTGGAAAGTAGCTTGATTTTGGCAAGACACCACCCCCGTTTAAATGGCATATAAATTGGAAAAAGAGTAGGCTAAAAGCAACATCTTAAACGTTGAAATCTTGTGTATCTCACGCGTAAATGCACTAATGAAATGACTGCAAGATTATATACAACAGTAGCAAACTTCTCAAACTAAAATATTACACATCAGAATGTTGGTTCAGCCCCTGGGTATGTTACCGTCCATCTAGAAGTAACTTCAAACAAATTAATATATAAAAAGGACACAAAGGCAACTTCTACTTCAGAATTATAAATGTTAGAGAAAAGCATTAATCACATTTACGTTTAAACTTCAAAAGGACTAGTCAAGTTACAATTGGGGTTGCTCGTAATCCATATATAACTCACTTTGACCTAGTAAACACTCAATATGAGATTCAATACATTCTCACAAAATACACACTCAAATAATCTAATCCAATTAACTCAATCCAGGTATCACACTAAACCTAGAAGGAGTTTGAGTTGATGACAGCAAATTCTGCAAGGAACATAAAATGGGAAAGGTTTACACTATCACAAGATGACCTGTAGGCCTACAACTTTTTGTCTGTTTGGTATTAGGTTAATGGGCATGCACAAATGAACACCATTGTTAGTGTTGGCAAACCTAGCTAGAATTGCAGATGGGAAGAAAGTGCATGATAATTGATCCATGATAAAGAAAGGCACTTTCATCGTTAGACTCAAAAGCCGAAAAGTTTCCCCTCCACCATCTCTCAAAATTCCTTTTCTCATGCGTATATTTCAGTCAAAACAAAAGGTTTCACAGTTGTGAATTGACAGAAAGTGAAGTTCATATTTACTGGAAATGGCACATTGTCTCCTACACACACTCACTCTTACATTCGTCCAATGCTGCTTTTTTCTCCTAGAGCCATGAAGAATAGAGATTAAATTAAAGTTTCATGCACTTAAAAAAACAAAACTGTTGCTGACAGATACGTGAGCCACTCTGTTGGGCTAGAGAGTTTTGGAAGTATGCTGTTTGAGGAATTTTGTTCTATAAGGTAAGACAAAGAGAAGGGATCTTTCTTCACCGACCCATATTTTAAGTGGCCAACAGCCAAACCTGATCTAGTGTAACAATATAATATGTGTAATAATGATGAATTAGTAACATCCAGACAAATAGCCGCCATGAGTATAGACCATGTTTTGAGCAATAATTTACTAACCCTATCCTTGATTTTGACTGAAATTATATATTATATGCTACAAGTTTTTTTTTTCTTTCTTGATATCCACATGCAGTTACTGGTATGTGTACTTGTTCAGCAGTATTCTTAGGGTGAACTGATCAAATAATTGGGATCAGGGTCTTCTCCATTTTAAATATTGTGACATCAGGTACACTACTGTATTCATCAGAAAATATAAAGATAAATCTCCACCATGAAATGAATGAAGCATCTCCAATATTCAAAGCAAATGGAGAGGCCCCAACAGTCAGCCATCTAAGAAACCTCTAAAGGGAAAAAAGTGGAGGAATAGAACTGTACTACCAACCATGCACAGGTCATTAAGAATTTAAGATTGCTGAGTTAGATTGTCGTACCACAAAGAACAAACACTACTGAAAATGCAATGAATGATCTAGTATTTTATACCTAGCAAAGGCTATTAACAATGATCTAGAGCTTGCTTATTTAAAAGCTTCTTAGTTAATGTGTAAAGTGAAATCCTCTCTCTCTCTCTTTTAGTCATGATCATTCTCTCAAAACTGATTAACTTTTATCCCTTTTATTTTTTCGAATGATGAACTTTTATCATAATTAATTGCCAAAAGGAAGAAATAGCCATTGTACTTGCCTAAACTGCTGCACAGACAATATTTAATTAAATTACATTATTCAAAAATAAATTCTCTTTCTATGGCCCAACTCATGATAATAATGATTAGGTATTCCATCACATAGTCTATATCTAATTCCTGAAGAATTTTTTTTTATTGAATATAGCCCTTTGAGGGAATGAACAGTAAAGGTTACCCAATTTAAGAATGACGATGTAGGCCACAAAGGAGACCCAAAAGGACATACTTTAAATTAAAAGTAAGAATGTCCTTTGGAGAACACAAAACAAACTTCTAACCCTTCCAAGTCATGCCTATAAAGAACAAATCTCAACTACTTCTTAGACAAACCACTCAGGTATTGCTACTACTGAAAACCCAACTGACATAGTTGAGGAAAAGCTTAGGACAATGACAGGAATAGGCTCTTCATGTGGAGCATGCAAGTTCCTGAGGAGAAAATGCACCACTGAATGTGTATTTGCTCCTTACTTCTGTTATGACCAGGCTGCAGCCCACTTTGCAGCAGTGCACAAGGTATTCGGTGCAAGTAATGTTTCCAAGCTATTATTACACCTACCAGTACACAACCGCCGTGATGCAGCAAACTCCATTTCTTACGAAGCACTAGCCCGAGTACGGGATCCCATATATGGTTGTGTTGGTGATATATTTTCTCTCCAGCAACAGGTTTCCATGCTATTACTTCAACTTCTCTCCAAAACACAAAATCACACTAAAGTTTTAATGTTATAGTTAACCAAAAGTGACACTATTTACACCTTGCCTTGCAGGTTGCTAGCTTACTAGAGGAGATAGAAGTCATTGGAAACCAAATGGCTAATCTCGCAGTTGGTGTTGCTAATTGTGGAAGTTCCCCAGCAACTACTAACCTATACAATGGTTTACAATTCTCTTCACAACATGATGTCATAAGCCCATTCTCCTCACAACATGATGTCTTAAGCACACAGTATTATCAAAATCAACAAGCTCCACTACTTTTCCATGCAGGAAGTACAGCTGCCAACCAAGGCTTTGACAGCCAGATGGATGTACAGCTCCCTCCTTTATATGGATGGGAAAACCAAAATTTATTTGATGACTCTGGCTTGAATCCCTCAGGAAAACTCCTGGAGGGAATAGATGAAGATAACTTCAAATGTTATCCATGGTTGTACAACAGTACTAATGCCAAAAATTGAGTGGATCCAAGCTAGGAATTTTACTAGTAGCTTTTGTAAAGCTTGTGTTCTATAAGGAGTAAAGGACTCCTTCCAGCTTCCAATGGGAACAAGTTTTGTACTAGGCCTGCTTTTGCTATTTAAGTACATAGATGACCTGGTTTTTGAGTTGTAGGCATAGCTTATTCTAGTTTGAACCCTAAATAAACATCCTTCAAGTCAATATATCTGACCCCATACCTTCCCTTAAACATAGATCATAATCAACTGGAAGATTCTACTCTATTTTAGTGCAGTACCTTATGCAGTGTGACATGTCAGGCAATTTGATAGCAGATTTACAGGTAATGGTGCTTTTAGGATTAAGTGCTTGCATTAGCGTCCTGCATGGGTAACCAGAAAAACATTAAAAGAGAACCCAAGATGATTCCAAGGCAGTGGTTCCCAGAAACATGCCAAAGGTTAACACCAAACTTGATGATACCCAGCCATATTAGCAGGCAATCCAAAGGGTACAAATATTAGAGACAACATAAAGCAAGAACCACATAAAAGCAGCATAACCAAATGAATCAAGTCATTTAAGGGCTAAAAGACTACAAAGAACAGAGACGCCAGACCATTAAAGAGAGAAAAGGGGAAGGCTGCATGTGTGCCTAAAGTATTTGTTCAAAAAGTAGATACAATATACTAAATGAGTATACAAGCCTTTAAATATAAAAGTCTACTGGAGAAATCTCACAAAGCATTACATAAACCATAAGCAAAAGTTGAATAAGAGAATATATGAGTAACAACATAGATAAAATTATACTTGATTTTATTAGAAGTAGGCTGCAAGTTTAATGAACCTAGAAAAAATGAGAAATCAGGAACTGCCATCAATTTTACCAACTAGCATGAAGATTAGTTTACCAGATGTGAATGTCTTAAAAAGGTCACTTGTCCCAGGAAAAAATGACCATACAATATCCCTGGAAGCATTGAAATAGTGAGGACAGTCTTGCATTTACTTTACTTAACAATGGTAACCTATCAATCAGTTCAAAGATGGGTTATTTTTATGTCTTCCACAACCTCACAACTTCACTTCTGCTGGACAACATTCCACAAATTAACTAATTTGAGCTTTTTTTACAATCAAGAGTGTTCCCAATTTGTAATAAGTATCTCATTCATAGGGGCAATTGAAAGCCCATTATCACTTTACACTGCAAATCACATTTCATCCACCCAAGATGGTCCCTATGAAATGAGAATAAAAAATAATGAAAATAAAATTTAAATTCATTCTATGATATTGAAATTTCCTCACAAACAAAGCATTCGGTTACAAAAATAAAGATAGACCAGAACAAAATTTGAAGAAACAACTTGAAACCATGAAAAATTCAATGGCCATTTCTGCTCAACGTTGTTTAGTCTGCAAATAAAACAGAAGGAAGAAACTTAACACCTTGGACATCACCATAGATTTCATAAGACAAAAAGAACAAATCCATCCTTCTGACCTTCAAAACCCCATGACTCCTGCCACTGAACACACTGTTATGAATCAATAACAGAGAAGCACAGTATTAGTACGCATTTAAAGCAAAAAACTATAGCTAAAACTACACCAGAATACTAATTACCTCAAGAGCACCACTCCCTAGCATTCTGGAACATCCGCAACCATGGACTAGGGCCTTTTTTGTCCACATTCCATTGTTTTGGATACCAAGGATACTGCCACATCAAGAAGCAACGCTCTGGATGAGGCATCATGGCAAGATGCCTCCCATCTGGAGAACAAATGGCTGCAACCCCTAACGGAGAGCCATTCAAATTGAAAGGGTAAATTTCTGTCACATTCCCATCATCATCACAATATCTTACTGGGGCCAAGTCTGAATGAAGCACACGATCCAAAACTCCATCATCAGGGAAAAATGCTTTTCCCTCACCATGAGCAGCCCATACACCCAATGTACTACCCTCCATTCCTTTGAACATTATAGCAGGTGAGTCCTTTATTGACACACTTGTGAAACGACATTCAAAACGGCCTGACTCATTGTGAATGAACCTTGGCTGCGATGGATCCCCACCAGCACCATGCACACCACCAACCTGGGGACCTGGGACCCACCCCAACAAAGCCATGAGCTGACACCCATTGCAAACACCAAGACTAAAAGTATCTGGTCGCTTGTAAAACTCCTGAAATTGATTCAGAAGGGGTTGATTGAATCGTATTGAAGCAGACCAACCTTTTGCAGAATCAAGCACATCAGCATAGCTAAAACCTCCAACAAACACAATACCACGGAATTCATCCAGAGAGATGGTTCCTTTAAGCAGGTCAGACATTGTAACATCCCATGGGTCGAAACCAGCAGCATAAAATGCTGCAGACATTTCTCTGTCACCATTGCTGCCTTCCTCTCGAATCACAGCTACTCTTGGTTTTGAAGCTGCATTCATATATTTCTCATCTGTGAAGGTAGGAGTAAAGGACAATTCCCATGAAGGTTCATGCCTAAATTTCAACCCTTCTTTCTCTGATTCAACACAAGTGGGCAATCTTTGGAACTTTTCCAGCTGAAAACTGGTATCCTCCCACATATCCCGAAGCAGTGAAGTTTTCTCATTCAAATGAATTACCTCATCTACCTTTAACTCTATTGAGGGACTGGCTGTTACTTGTCCAATTATCTCAGAAGAAACACCAAAACTGCCAAGCTTTCCTACTACCGTGTCCAAGTTCTTCTTGCTAACCTCAAGAATTACACCAAGTTCTTCTGCAAAAAGTGTTTGGAAGAGGCCCTTCCCCTTTGAAGACATGTCCAAGATGATGCCACAATTTCCAGCAAATGCCATTTCCAAGGCACAAACCAATAGCCCCCCATCACTGATGTCATGACCAGCAGAGATCAAATCATCTGCAATAAGGTCCTGAATGCCCTCAAAAACTCGTTTGAGGTAAGAAACATCTTCAAGATCAGGACACTCATCCCCAAGTTGGTCAAAAACCTGAGCAAGAGCAGATCCACCTAACCTCCGCTTTCCTTTTGACAAATCAACATGGAGCAGAATACCATCATCTCCTAGCTTCAAATCTGGTGTTACTGTTTTTGTTATGTCAGGACAAGTGACATAGACACTGATTACAAGATTCCCAGGAGCCTTGACAACCTCACCAGCAGAATGGGCTGCCATGGAAAGACTGTCTTTCCCCCCATCAATTGCTATACCAAGTTCAATCATAGCTTCTGAAAGGGCTGTAGCAGCTTCATACATAGCTGCTCCTTCCCCATCAAGCTTGGCAGCATACATCCAATTACCACTCGCTTTAACATCAGAAAGAGAAGTGACTTTTGCCCAAACAAGATTTGTGAGTGCTTCCCCGACGGCCAATCTTGCCATTGCTTTTGGATCCAGCAGACCTTTGATTGGCTGCTCCCCAATGGCGCATGCACCTCCAGTGAAATCAGTATAAGTCTGACCAATGACTGCAACATCAGAAAGAGGAATTTGCAAGGGGCCAACAGTTTGCTGCTGTGCCACAAGACCAGTAACACACCTATCCACTTTTGTTGTCAAGAAGCGTTTTGAACAGACAGATGGAAGTCTCAGTACCCTCTTCAAAGAATCCATCACTGTGATCCCAGGAGCAATATCAAGGGGCTCTCGTGCATGAACCACCCGGTGGAATTCAAATGATTTCTGAGGCATGTCCCCAAGTACTTTCTCGAGCTCAAGATCCACAGCAGGAGGAGGAGGAGGGAGTCCACTTGAATGGCATTTTTCAATAGCTGAGCTATCAACTAATACAATACGTCCCTCACCATTTATTTTTCCAATAACAGCCATAGAAACCCTTTCTCTATCACAGATTGATTGTAACAGGTTGCGGCTTTCAGGCTTCACCAAGATTGCATCTTGCTCCTGATATTCTGCACCCCAAATCTCTAAGACAGACATTGTGTGATCACCAACCACAACTGCCCTGATATCAATCTCAGCACCCTTTGGGTATATGATTTCCTTAACTACATTACAGTTCCCACCAGCCCCCTGATCATGAATGCTGATAATTGGGTTATTCTCCCCCATTTCAATGCAGGAACGAACAACACGATACAACTTTTGTGCCATCTCAGCGTCTCCACGCTGAACAGCATTAAAATCAAGCTCTGCATCATTCTGGCCACTAACCATGCTAGACGCTGCGCCTCCTCCCATTCCTATACGATATGCAGGGCCCCCAATCTTCACAACTAACATTCCGATGTCAGGCTCTTCTTTAACTATATGGGTGTGATTAATCTGACCTATTCCTGCACTAAACATTATTGGCTTCAACCATTCCCGTCTCTCCCCGCTCGGCAGTCTCATTCCAAAAGTTCTAGTGTAGCCCAGAATCAAGGGCTCTCCAAATTTGTTCCCATAGTCTGATGCACCATTACTAGCATCAATAAGGATCTGCAAAGGCGATGCCAAGTTTGAAGGGTACATAAAAGATGGATCTTCCCATGGGGCATAAGACCCATCTATTTTGAGGTTCCCAATACAATAACCAGCTGCAGCTGCACCCCCAAAAGAACCCTTTCCCGTCGCATGGGTATCCCTAATACGACCTCCTGCACCTGTTTCTGCACCAGGGTAAGGTGCCACTGCACATGGGAAATTATGGGTCTCAGCAGTAAATAAAATATCAAGGTAACAAGCAGCCATCTCTAATGGACATGTTGACCCAGGCTGAATAGGCCGTAATTGCTTCACATGGAAGCCCTTGATAGCACTCGAGTTATCCTTGAACCCAATAACAGAATTGTTTGGGTTTGCCTGCAAAGTGCTCTTCACAATCTGCATGAGTGTCCTATTCATTGGCTGTCCGTCAATAATCATTTTACCAGTAAAAAACCAGTGCCTGCTGTGCTCACTATTGGATTGTGCTATGTCAAACAATTCCACATTGGATGGATTCCGCTTGATGTCCTCCCTAAATAGCCGGGTGTAATACTGTAGATCTTGCTCATCAAATGCCAAGCCCATTTCCTGATTAATTTCCTCCAATGCTTTCCGGCCCTTCTCCATGACAGGTACAAAACGAACTTCCTCTGGAACCACATTAGTCTCAAATGATGTGAGCTTCTGGGTATACACACACTCAGTCATACGATCATGAACCATTGCAGCAAACTCATTAATCTGATGATCCTGCAGTACACCCTGACAAAACAACAAATACCTCCTCGATCGTTCCATACGGGTCACCTCTGTCAACCCACATGCTCGACAAATTGATACAGCATTAGAAGACCAAGCTGTAGTAAAAGACAGCCGAGGCCCAACCTCAACTATAACTGAATTTAACCCCCCCTGCTTCTTCTTCTCGAGAAAGCTCTCCTTCCCCAAATTCTCAGGCTCATAAGTCTCCTGAAGAAGCCACTTAAGGACAGCAAGCTTTTCACTTGAAAGCCTTGAATCAAGCCCAATATTGAAGCACTGTTCAGTTTTCAAACCAACAATCTGATTTGAGACTTTGGTTTGAACAGACTTCAAAAGCTCAGCAGTTGCACCTTCCTGGAGCAGCGGAATCCGGAAAAAATGGATAACTTCCTCGGCAGGTTTCTCAACCAAGCTTGATTGTTCATCAACTGTACTGCTCACACCCCCAGAAACAATAGCTCTGGGCTTTGCTTGAGCACAACACCTCAATGAAACCCCTCTTCTATTAGATATACCCAGTTTTGGATTCTGTCTATTGAGTGTACCCCACAGCAAACGACTTCTATTTCTTTGAAAATTTCTATGTAAAAACAGATTTTGCCTACTGGTACCCTGAAATACAAAACAAAATATAGACACAAATTTTTTTTAAAAAAATGCTAGCTTAAGCCACGGCCCAGAAAGAAAACCAATATGCACACAAACACAAACACAAAAAGTTAAAACTTTGCTTGCTTGATTAGAAAACATGAAGTACTAAAAAAAATGGAAATTTAACAACATGCACTTTTTAGTACCCAAACAAAACAAAAGTTACTTTACCATCACAAAATTCCCAATCTTTCATATATTTTCCTATAATTCCTCAGCAACCAAACAGAGTGGACATGACAACATACCTGCAAGAACTCTGCCGCTGTAATTTCCCGAGCACCGGCCATTTCCTCAGACCTGAAACCACATAACACATCATAATTATAAGCAAAAACAAAACCCAAAAAAAAAAAAAAAAAAACCATTCTTTAAATAGACCCATATCAAAATTTGATACTCTCCCAAGGAAAAAAGAAATACCCAGAAAACAAAACCCTAAAAAAAACCTCCTTTACAACTCAATCATACCAACATTTCATTATCAATGATAATATAAGTTTCGAAAATGAAATCGATCAAACACGAAAGCAAGAACAATAATATCAGAGAGAGAGAACCTTTGTGTGAATCAGTGGCAAAGAACGATGAGCTAGGGTTTTAGACTGATATAAACCCCAAGATATGGGATCAAGCGAGAGTTCCTTTAGTCCAACAAGTCAGCGTTCCACTGATACATTTTATAAAATAGAGTCATGTCAACGAGTGCAATATTTAACCATTCATTTTAAGAATATTTTTACACCACTTTGAGAGGAAACCATTTAACAAAAAGAAAATTTTTACACCACTCTTAAGAAAGTTTTTACACCACTTTTATAGAAACCATTTAACAAAAAGAAATAATTGCCTAGGAGCCCTTCATGACCCTTAGCCTCCTACAGGAGTTGGTGAACATTCTGTGACAACAATCAACAAAACAATAAGGAAATATTTAGATATTGACAAATCTTTAATAATCCAAAGTAAGATATCATATCAGAACATCTAGATCAAGTTGGTAATATCTAAATAAAAGTAGAGAATTCAATGCCAAACCTGTGTTAACATTCACAACTGGTAACGTTTGAGCTGTCGCCGGCGGCGGCGGGTCAGAGGGAGGCGGCGTAGCTGCAGGCGTCAATCTCTCTTTCCCCTTTCTCTCTCTGGCGCCGTCGTGCGTTTGTGTGAAACAAAAATTAGATATTAATAAATGGGTTTAATTTGTAACCGGTTTATAATTTAAAATTTGATTTCAACCGGGTCACTAAAACCTTACGTGGAAATTAGTTATTGTAATTTTTTAATTTAAAATATGCCACGTCATTTTAAAATATGTCAAATCATTGTTCTGTTAGTTATGTAAATAAATCACTAACAACAATTAGTAAAATGACTAATACAACTCATTTTTTAATCTTGAAGGATCAATTGTGCTCAGTTAAAACTTGAGGGACCAATTGCGCACACAAGATAAACTTGAGGGACCAATATTGTAATTTTGCCTAGTTTTTTAATAGGAGTTTTTTTTTTTTTCTTTTAAATTCAAAATAAATAAGAAGATATTTGATTAAAAAAAAACAAATGTGAGATCATGGAGTAAGGAAAACAAATTCTATTAAAAAAAAATTGAAAACGTTTAACCAAGAGAGTGTTCCTATTTATCACCAAAAAAAAAAAAAGTGGTCCTATTTTGTTGGCAATGTTTTAATGGGAGTTAAAAGACGTTGTTTTACCAAATTATCCTTTAGTTTTGTCTCTACTTAAATATAGGGAAATAAGAGTATTTTGGAAGAAAAAAAATTCGGTCCAAACAGATGCAGCCCCTTAAATAATAGTATAATACCAAATTATCCTTTAGTTTTGTCTCTACTTAAACCTAGGGAAATATGGGTATTTTGGAAAGAAAAAAAAAATCCGGTTCAAACATGTGCAGCCCTTAAATAGTAGTATAGATGAAAAAAAACTGTCAAAACATTATTTTTTTTTTTCTTTTACCATAAAAATTTTCTTTAAATGGATTATTAACCATTACCCTAAGGGTATCCGTTAGAATTTTCCAATAAAATAATATATTTATCTATTCTATAGTATTTTATATTGGGTGGCATACATTAACCATCTATTTTTTTATAAAAAAAATATGAGAAATTGAAAAAAACGGTCAAATCAGTTACTTTTTTATTTTCTATAAAAAAAAATTCTAAAATGATTTACTAACATATGCCCTGAGGGTATACATTAGTAAAACCCTTTAATATTTATAAGAGGATTCCCTCTATGAACTTTTTATGTAGTTCAAAAATACCCTCATTAATGAATGGTAACATATCTTAAAAATAGAGTTATAAATATCAAATAACAAATTTTATTTTGAATTCAAAAAAGAAAGCTTCTAAAATTTAGGATTTTTTTTCCTTCACATTAATCTTTTTATTCCCTAAAATTTAGCTTTTTTTATCCGAATAAAATTAAAACACCTCTATTCTCAAAAAATAAAAATAAAACACCCCTATTTAAAATTTAAAAAATAAAAAACTAAGAGAACTCCTAAAATTTAACCTTCTTTTCCCTTACTTTCATTTTATTTTTCCTACCTTAACTTTTCTCTATATCATTACACCACTTTCAAACACACGTTTAAAAAATAAATTACAATTATGCTTATCTCTAAAGTTTATCATTTTTATTTGTTTGAAAATTAAAATTATATATTTCCAAATTATAATAAATGCAAATTATTAACTTTTATCCCAAAAAAATATCATGCTCAAAGGCTAGTAGTTTTTAAAAACAAAAAACTCAATTAATTGTTAACATTGATGTTAATGTTAACGTTTCTAGAGAGAGAAAATATCAAAAGTCTCTCCGGCCAAGACTCCATCGCTCCTCAATCATCCAAAACACTTTTCAAACCTTTGCATCACCATAGAGAGCAATTTGGACTCAAATTTTGGATCTTTCACTAACCATGTAAAAGAGAAAGAATGACTTGGTATTGCGGCATAATTTTTTTTTAATAGGTTTGTTAGTGGAATTCTGACTTGGCATAATCTGGACCTTAAATACGAAAAGTACAAAAGGAAATGTCAGGATTTAAGAAACTCTATGTGGTAGAGTAATCTAAGAGCTCTAAAGGATCTTAATCCAACATATGATAATGAAGCTCGGTTGGGTTCATAGCCATGCGACGACGATGCTCTTACTGTAAAGTCTTTACCCTCTCTTGCTTTTTCTTTTTCTTTTTCTTTTTTCTTTTTTCTTTTTTCTTTTCTTACAAAGTAAAATAAAATTAAAAAAAAATCTCATTAAAAAAAAATACAATGTCAATTAGGTTTTTTGCACTGCACGTGTACTAGAAAATCCAAGTTTTTCTTTTTCTTGTTCTTTTTTATGCAAGAAAATCTAACATGTTACACGAACTGACTCATAGTAATTAACTAATTTTATATATATATATATTGCACGTGTACTAGAAAATCTTTTATGGTTTTTTGGTTGGGTGATTTTGCATTTTGGATGAGTACTAAAATCGAATGAAGTTGGGCTTCAGTACAGTTCTTCTTCATCTTTGTCATGTTGGAGTTGGCCCACTAAATCCTTAATAGAATTTTTTTTTCCTGTTCCTACTTTAGTACTTACTTCCTACAATAATTGCTGGGTAGTTCTTGTTCTTGTTGGATTACGTTTGGAAGATCTTTGATTCTGTTTTTTTAGTTACTATTAAAGCCTGTCGTGCACTTCGAGTTAACCGAATTATTTGTTGGATATTGCTATTTTATTTACTAACTAACTGTCATAATTGATAAAACATTTCTCATATATATATATATATATATATAAATATATGTGTGTTCTAACATAAAGGCATATCACAACTTAAGATATGATTAATTATATTTTTTTTTTAACTCTAGTTAATTTATAAGAGAAAAAGAATAAAATTATTATGTGACAAATTATGAGTCAAGGAGGAGGGAGATGAAAGTATTGGCTGGATCAAGCAGCGGAACTGGAGATTATAGCGGACTTGAGGTAGTGGCAAGTGAGGTGGGTGGTGTATTTGCTTACATGTAATTTTTTTTAATACTAAAAACAGTTGTCACGCTATTAAAAAGGCATATCATTGTTCCGTCAGACATATAAGTAAGAAAACAGAACAGAAGTTAACAAAGTAACCAATAATACTCATTTTTAAAATTTTAAGGATTAATAGTGCTCACTAAAAACTTTAGAGACTAATTGTGCTTAGCATGTAAACTTTAAGGACTCACAGCATAGTTTCACCTAAAATAAAATACAAAAAATGAGAAAAAAATTTTGTGGGTATAATGCATCTACCGATGCATTAATTACTCTATCTCATTCCATATACCAATGCACCAATTACTATCCCATACTAGTTAAATCTGAAAATTTTATTCTTTTATTTTATTGAAACTATCTTGCAACCTCATGTATATACATGGATATATTTAAAAGATACACATTAAGATACATAGTATAATAATCTTACATATATAATTTAAATATTATTGATAGTCATTCTTATATATATTTTTTAGATCTTTAAAAAGTCTTGTAATAATATTATTAGGTAGAAAATGTAAATTGTCCATTTTTTAAATATTTTTATGTTCATTAATTCTAGACTCTTTGATTTTTGTACACAATAACTCACTTAAATGGATATTTATGATATAGTCCCACATTTGATTCCAAAATTAAAATATAAAACTCTCTCTAAAAATAAATAATTTATGACACATGGCGCAAAATTAGACTTCAATTGTAGAATCTAATTGGATTTTCTCTAAGTTTTACCTATTAATATATATATATATAATTTTTGTGCCAAATGAATTGTTTTTAGTTATAAAAAAAAGGCTCATAAATATAAAATCATTCAAACTCTCTATTCCTCTAATTTTATATATAGTGTTAGATATGTGATTATGTTTTTTATGATTTATTTATATTGGACTCGTTATTTTCTACTCTAAATTAACTTATTTGGCACAAAAATTTAAAAACTTCGATTAGATGGAACACGTGCCGTAAAATTAAACTCTAATTGAAATCCAATTTTTATACTGAACTAACTAACTTGGTTCAAAATTATAAAAATTTTGATTAAATGGGACACGTGGTGCAAAATTAGACTCTAATTGAATTCCAATTTAAAATCTAATTGGATTTTCTCTCATCTTTACTTATTAATATATATATATATAAATGACTTATAAACTTGAATTGTTTTTAGTTCTACAAACAAACAAAAAAAAAAAAAAAAACCTCATAAATATAAAATCATTCAAAAATTATGTTTTTTATGGTTTACTTATATTGAACTCCTCATTTTTTACACGAAATTAACTCATTTGGTACAAAAATTAAAAAACTTAGATTAGATGGGACACATGTCGCAAAATTAAACTCTAATTGAAATCCAATTTTTACATTGAATTAACTCACTTGACACAAAAATTTAAAAACTTAGATTAAATGGGACAAGTGGTGCAAAATTAGACTTTAATTGAATTCCAATTTGAAATCTAATTGAATTTTCTCTCAGCTTTACCTATTATTATATATATATATAGATATATGAAAAATAATAATTGAGTATAATAATAAAAGATGTTATTTTTAATTATGATTTATCATTTTATTATGAGATTTTGTACATGATCAAGGATCTCCCACACAAAGTAATGATGCACATTTAAGTCCATCCTTTAACTTGTCTTCTTTTCTTTCCCTAAGACAAGAAAGTTAAAGACAATCAAGCTTCTAAGTGACATGACATGTTGCAATTAGTCGAATTGCCCTTTTTTGAAGTGTAATATATTCCATTATAGGTGATATGTTCCCTTTTTGGAAGTAGTTTTTTAGTATTTTAACACTTTTGTAATAGAATTGCACTGAAAACATAATGTTAAGTATTTAAAATGTGATTCATTGTAAAATTATATCTTACATTTATAATACTTACATTTAGTTACAAGGTGTAAGTGAATTCTAGTTAGCTTAACTGGTAAAGTCAATTATGGTTGAATAAAAGATCTTATGATATGTAAAATATTCTTCTAATATTTAAACTTCTTTTATTCATATAAACTCTTGAAAATCAAAGCAATATTTTTTAAATATTTTTAAACTTTAACAATAAAATCTCATTTGAGAAACAATGTTATGATATTTTCACCTAATTTTTTGGATAATAATAATTAAATGACTAATATTATATAGAAGGATTTCTTTTAATTCGACTTTGGTTAAAATTTGAGTAAACTTAAGTTAATTTAAGCTATTTTAGTTAATGATAACTCATTGAACTTTACAAACAACAACATCAAAGTCTTAGCCTCACAATTTTGAAGTCAACTATGAATTCTCAAAAGATTAGTTATAGTCGGTCAACATGTATTATTTTCCCTAATTTTACTCTAAAGTCATACTTTATGTTATTTTCTTAATTGACATGTCATTTTTTTTTATTACTTTTACTGATGTGATTTTTGGTTTTTCTTTACTTTTTTTTTTCTTTCTTTTTTTACATTTCTTCAACTAAAATCAACTCACTCTTTCTTATAAGTGCATTAATTTCTCTCCATTGAACATGACCAAACCTTATGAAGCAAGTTGCCCTCATCTTTTAATCAATAAGGACTACTTTTGTTTTTTTAGTAAATTTTCTCATTTTAAATCCTTCCTTTCAGTTTTATTCATCTTAACTTAGTAGAGCGCATAAATGGAAGAAAATTGAAAATTCTGAAAAATTCATGGTTTAAATTTAAACTTTTTGAAATTTAGATTTTTATTTGATTTTTTTTTTTTTTTTAACAAAGAGAAATCACTTCATGCTAGAAGAGTACATTTAGAGCATCTCATATAGATTAGCTAAATCTATTTTTTGGAGAGCAAACCCCAAAAATCAGCTCCAACAGATTCTCCAAATGCAAAACTTTTCCAAATATTTTTTGAAGTTGCTACAGTGGTTCTCTTGATATAAAAAACACTGTAGCAACTCCATAAGCTTATTTTATCTTAAAAAATTACCCAGCCATATTAAATAACTATTCTTTATCTCTCATCAAAACTTTTTTCCTTCTCTCCATTGTGCTATTGGTTTCTCTTCAGAATACATCAACGCAACTCTCTCTCTTCATAAACTCTTCTCTCACAAAACCAACTCATTGCCGCTGCTCTCTCTCACAAAACAATTCTCTCTTACAAAACGACCTACACCGTGGCTTTCAATCGAAGTTCGCTCAACCACCTGTGACGAAGAATGGAGTTCTGAAAACATTGGCTCAACCTTGAATATTGGTACCCAAAATTTTGATTTCATAGGGTTTTTGTCATGTTTGAATTTATTAGTTTATTGTACGAGTTGATGATTTGGTGGTTTTGAATGATTTGCTATTGTTCTTCACCACTATCTGGGTTTAGGTTTTGGGTTTTTGGGTCTTTTCTCTCTGTCTCTCTTTCACTCTGTTTCTTGATCTTATCTCTATTTTTCTATTTAATTAATCTTTTTAGAGTCAATAAACTAATCTGATTCCCTTAGAGTTTCTTATTTTCTAATAAAATTTTTGGTCTCATCTTTATTGCACACCAACTGTTCGATAGATAAGACATGGGTATGTTTAAGAACTGATATGGAAGGCTTTTTTTATAAAACTTGATTTTTTTTTTCTTTCTAATATACTTAATAAGTGGAGCACGGGCAACAAAGTATTTTTCTAATGCTTTGTTTTTATTAAATTTCATTGTGTTTCATTTCAGTTGTATTTGTATATTTGCATTGCTTATATAGAGGCTTATATTTGTACATTTGCATTGCTTATCAGAGCACCTTTTTATTTGTTATTGAATACTGGTTATAAAATTTGACATATAGAATTGTCTTTGAAACATTTATATTTTAGTATTGGACTATTGGATGCATTGATGGATTACTACATAAGCTGCATTCTTCTTGATCGATTGGATTGATAATCTAGACATCCTATATTTAACTTTGGCATTTGTTTATGGTTTTAATTCAAAGTGGTTGTAACTTTGAATTTTGGTTTCTTGAGATATTTGCTTACACGTGGGGTATGCTTCTTAGAGTGATTTGCTCTATTTAATCTTTCCATATTAGAGGTGTTGGTTGACTTGGTTTCTGCGGTAGCCGTTGGGTCTAAGCATTGAAAGGAGTTGTTGTCATTTAATTTTTCCAAATTAGAGGTGCTAATTTAATCTTTCCATAATTTAGAGGTGATAGTTGACCAAAGAATGGCATATGCCTTCTCTAAGTGTATAATATATCCTAAACATAACATCTAATACATGAATATAGCATGGTTTTTTAAGTATCAATATGTGAATTATTCACACATGCTGCAATAATTGTGTGTTTTTTTGGTGGTAGCAACTTGGGAAATTTGTTCCATGGGTTGTAATACAAATTATGCACGTAATATGCTTCTAAATGACTCAGATTCTGATGATGATTTTGAGATAATTGCGCTTCTTGCATTGGAAGAAGAGCGATTAGAAAGAGAGAGGGCGTCAACATCACATCGTTGTTCTGTTCCAGGCCGTAGGTTCATCCAACGTGATCATGAGTAAGGCCACCAAAGACTTTTTCAAGACTATTTTGCAAAATTACCAGTATATCCTCCTAACGTATTTCGGAGGAGGTTTCGAATGAGTCGTTCTCTTTTTTTACGTATTAAATCTAATCTAGAAGAGAAAGATGAATATTTTGTTCAAAAAAGAAATGTTGTCAAAGTGCTTGGTTTGAAAGAGGCTAAGAATGTATTGACCCCTTATGATGAATTAACCAATTAATTAGCCAAGTTAATTAATTAATTCAATTAGCATGCAATATGTGTGGTAGCACAAACAAATCACCAACTAAGTTAAAATGCGGCGAAAAATAAATTGACACGGTGATTTGTTTACTAATGGGGAAAACCTACATGGCAAAAACCCCACCTGGTGATTTTAAGGTCATCACTCCCGATAATCCACTATTATCACAACAAGCGGTTACAAGTAAAGGAATCTCGGTACCTTGTACCAACCTACAGTTGAACTCTTACCCTAATACCCAATTGGACTTGTTTTGTAGTGACAATCTCTCCTTTTCAATGCATGGCTCCCAGTACGTGACTAACCAATTCGATGCGCGAATCCCAGTACGCGACTTACACACCAACTTCTTCAATTCATCAACACGATGAAGATCACGAAGTTCCTTGGTTACAAAACCCTACGGTGTACAAACACAGCAGCTTCTTCAAGAGAAAGATGAACTAGGGCATGTCTCCGGTTTACAATATGCTTGTGAAAAACTTTTGCATTGATGTGTATTAGCTGTGACGGCCCTTAAAAAAATTCTTATATATGTTTAGAGTTATGAGAAAAGAAAGCCCAAACATCTATACACAGATTGGAGTGAAATCAGATCTGAAAAACTGATTTTCTTAAATCTCGATAGATACCCTATCTATCGAACAGCTGTCGAGCATCAGGCTTAAACAGTCTTTTAAACCTCGATAGATACAAGCCATCGAGCTAGCTATTGAGCTTTAAAATCCAGTACTTCTTCACTTGATTCTTGGACAGACTTGCATGGCTTTAACACTTGGACTTGAAACCTTGTTCCTTGAAGTATTAAACACATCCTAGATCTACCAAATTACAAGTGTGTTTTGTCAAATGATTAGTCAATTCTATATTGACATATGTTCCTAACATGATTCCACATATGTCCTAACAATTTGTCTTCCCTTTAGAAGATGACTACCGCACTAAGGATGCTTGCATATGAAGTAGCGGCAGATTTTACAGATGAATATTTGAGAATTGGAGAAAGCATTGCAATAGAGAGTCTCAAAAAATTTGTTGAAGCCATAGTCGATATTTATTCTACAGAGTACTTGAGGTCACCAAATAGCAATGACATTACTAGGTTGCTAAGAGTTGGTGAAAGGCGTGGATTTCCAGGGATGCTAGGGAGCATTGACTGCATGCACTGGAAATGGAAGAATTGCCCATCGGGGTGGAAAGGTCAGTATACTGGTCATAGTCGTGAGCCAACAATTATTTTGGAAGCAGTAACATCATATGATTTTTGGATATGACATGCATTTTTTGGGTTACCTGGGTCTCATAATGACATCAACGTGCTCGACCATTCTTTTATATTTACCAAGCTCGCTCAAGGCTGTGCACCTTCGATAAATTACTCAATCAATGGTCATGATTATACAATGGGATATCCTCCATGGTCCACTTTTGTAAAGACAATCCCAGCTCCACAAGGTAGAAAGAGAAGTCTTTTTGCTACAACTCAGGAGTCAACAAGGAATGATGTAGAGTGTACTATTAGGTTCTAAATGTTTAGAACAATTGGCAAATCGTGAACACAAACTTGTCTAGATATAGATCTTAGAGCCTATAGGTATTATTAGACAATGCTCAAGGTGATTTAAGTCAAGATTCAAGAACAAGTGCGCTGCAAAAAGAAGATTTCAGAATTTGCCTGGTTCGACCGATCGAGAGACAGGCTCGATCGATCGAGATTCGTATCTACAGAATTTTAATTAAACCTAAACAGCAGTTCAAGCCCATTAAGGATTAGAGTTTTAGATTTACTTCTCCCAGTATATAAAGGAAACCCTAAGCACGTTTTTATAAGGTTTTTTTAGAGAGAAAAGAGAGTGTCTCTTTGTATCTAGGGTTTTGTACTCAAAAGCTCTCTCATGTCTTCTACCGGTGTTATTCCTTGAAGAATCTCAAGATCCGGTATTGTAGAAGTTGCTGCATTCTCTAGTCATCAAATGTGCTGATGATTTAAACCTTCAAGGGTGGTCTTGGAGTCACAAACATGAGAGTTTGTGTTGCTAAACCTTTGAGTGGGATCTCAAAGTCACAAATGTGGATGTTTGTGTTTTACATAGTCCAAGCAAAAAAGTAGTCCGTGAACTCGGAGCTATCATGAGGTCATGGTAGTAAGTTTCCTACTCGAGGTAGCAATAGGATGTTAATGGTCTAAATCGCTATTGTGTAAACTTCAATTTTTTATAGTGGATTTGCTTTTTACCTTGAGGATAGTTAAGTTAAATCCTCCCCAGGTTTTTTACCGGTTTGGTTTTCCTGGGTCATCATATCATTGTGTTCTTTATATTTCCACTGCTTTGCATGATATGATATATTTGTGTTAACCTAGAGTTGATAATTTGACTAAGTAATCACTTGGCTAATTAACTAGGTTAATTTGGTTGTGTTTTAAGGGGTCTAAAAATATACAAGTGGTATCACAGCGAGTAACTCTTTTGTTTTAGATCTTTTTATCTAAGAGTTGATTCTTGATCCCTGTTATCATGAATATTTTTTAGTGTCTTATTGTTTTTGATTGTGATGATTTAAATAAAAATGACACTATTGTTTCAGTTGATCTTTTTGAGGCTTGTGAAAGGAATTTGCAGGATTTCAGTATTTCTCAAAAGATTGGTGTAATCCCTCAAATACACTCTGCTTCTCATGGATTTTCACCTACAAAGCCGAAGACTCGTGCTATATGGGTGAGAAAAGATTCTCTAAGGTGAGTGTTGCTGACTTGTCCCTGATTTAATTCTGTCAATTATTTGTGGACATATTTTGTTTCTGTTTTTGGTTGTTTTTGTTTTTTTTAGATTGTTTTTTATTTTTAAAAAAAATCCAAAAACATTGAAAATTTTCAAAAAGACAAAAATATTTTATTTTGTGTCTAGTTTTATTTTTCTTGAGGATTACATGAATTATGATATCTCTCTCTTGATTTAGAACATGCTTGACATTGTAGAGAAACTTGAATAGTATGTGTTGTATAAGTGCTAAGCTATTTCTGATTTTGTGTGAGTATGTACTAGTTTGTATATGTACTCATGGGTTAATTAAGAAATTGATATTTCTTGTTTGTGTACCCTCTATTGCTTAGTTTAGCACTGTCATGCATTGTTTTTACATTTTATTCATTAAGCATAATGTGTGCTTTTTGTTTTTGGTTATAAAATTTTTTAATCCAAAAAGATTTTTGTGTTGTATTACATATCATGGATTTGTAATCAAGGCTGGCCATATTATTTTTACATAACAAGTTTATGTACCTTGTTTAGCTTGGATGAGCTTATTTTATTGCACTTTACTAGTTTGAGCTATGTAGTGCATGTTATGTGGGAGATGTTTATAGTTTTTGATTACTTGTTCTTGATCTTGATGTCACATGTCTTTGATTGTTGGACTTGAACTTAATGAGAAAGGCATAAATAACCATCTCACCAATGTTTACTAGCCAATCATGAACACCTTAGTGCATATCATATGATTTTGTGCTCGAGAAAGTGTAGCACATGCACAAAAAGAACATAAGGTGTAGCCTCAGTTTAAATGCTAAAATTGGTGTGTACATTATTGGACTTTAAATAAATCAATCAAATAAAATTGGTGTGTACAAAATCCCGGCTATTTTAATAAGTTTCTGATAAAATATAATTGGTGTGTACATTATGAGGCAAAATCAAGAAACTTACATGATTGCAAGCTTGTTTTCTAGGAGATGTGGGAGTTATATGATGTAACTCTTTAGGTGATAGTCTCTTTCAAATTTATGTGATGAATTTTGTAGAAATTGTGATTGCTTACTATTCACATATCACCTCACATGTATCTCAAACTTTTGTTAGTTGCACACACTACACAAGTTACTCTTTGCTAAACTTGGTACATTATATTGTGTGTGATTTTGTTGTGACCATCCAAGACTAAAAGTTCATTGATTTTAATGCAAAATGTGTTTAAAGTTTGAGATTTGAGGACAAATTGATTGAAAATATTTTTTTTGGAAGATCTGGGTTGAATTCAAGTGTTTTTGAAAAACTTTTAATCTCATACTCATGCATTTCATTCATGAAACACTATGCTTTGAGGAGTTTCTACATTAAATTGCTTTGTTTTTCAAAAATATTGATTTTTCCAGATTTTCGATCGATCGAATCTGTCTCTCGACTGATCAAAATTGTGATAAAAATTTTGGTTTGAATCTGCCTGGCTCGATTGGTATTCGATCGATGCTCAACCGATCGAAACTGAAAAATTTTCAGTTTCTGAGTTTTTGACCAAATTTTTTTTTCACACATAATTTGTGTTTAGGATTCACATGCATTGCATTGTTTCTTGTATTCATCTTGCAGTTTTGCAGTCATATCTCTCATTATTTTCACACATAACATGCATACACTTTGCTAAATTGGGTACTCAACTTGATTTAAAAATTGATTGATTAATTTTTTAGTAATGTACTTTTTAGTATATGCTATTTTTATGTGTGAATTACAAAAAATATTTTTCTTAAGAGATATGATGGATAATCAATATGCAAATATTTTCTCTACTCATACAACTGTTTATGGGTCAAATAGTGTCAAGTTTGCATTTATTGAAAGAGAGAATATTTTTTTCATGTGTATCCTCAACTTAATTTTTTTTAAGTTTGGTTTGTGTCTTTTAATTTATCCTTATCTCCTAAATTTTTCCCAACACTGTTTTTCCCAAAACTTGTTTTGTTTTTCCTATTTTTATAGGGAGAGAAGCTTGTTTTTAACATTTGTTGTTCATAGGGGGAGTTGTCTCTATTTTCTATAGAGTTAAGTTGTTTTGTGTTCCCTTAATTCTCTATTTTCTCTAGACTTTTGTTGCGTATATTTTTTAATTTGTGCAACAATAAGTTGTCTTTGTCAATACGTGACAAAAAGGGGGAGATTTAGATGAAATGTGAGAATATGTGGGAATCCTGTTTGTTTTGTTTAGGGGAGTTGAAATTGTTTTTGAAAAATGGAGAATATAAAAACTTTTTGATGTATCTAACTTAGGGGGAGAGTTAGTTTACTTTTGTTTTTATATTTGTGTTTTATATTGCTTATATGTCTTTCTTTCCACACATGCGTTTATGTGTTTGTTGAGTGTTTTAGGAAAGACAGATACATTCTGATCAAGACCTTCTACCTCTTATTGGCAACTTCTTGGTTAGGAGTCTTAGATTGGGATTTGTGATGTGATTGGGCATTTTATTGTATTGGGTTGTTCTTGTATTTGAGCATTTCATATTGTATGTAATTTTTGTCACAAATTGCCAAAATGGGAGTTTGTTAGGTTCTAAATGATTAGAACAATTGGCAAATCGTAAACACAAACTTGTCTAGATATAGATCTTAGAGTCTATAGGTATTATTAAACAATAATCAAGGTGATTCAAGTCAAGATTCAAGAACAAGTGCGCTGCAGAAAGAAGATTTCAGAATTTGCCTGATTCGACCGATCGAGAGATAGGCTCGATCGATCGAGATTCGTATCTGCAGAATTTTAATTAAACTCAAACAGCAGTTCAAGCCCATTAAGGATTAGGGTTTCAGATCTACTTCTCCCAGTATATAAAGGAAACCCTAAGCACGTTTTTATAAGGTTTTTTTAAAGAGAAAAGGGAGTGTCTCTTTGTATATAGGGTTTTGTACCCAAAAGCTTTCTCATGTCTTCTATTGGTGTTATTTCTTGAAAAATCTCAAGATTCGGTATTGTAAAAGTTGCTGCCTTCTTTAAGCATCAAAGGTGCTAATGATCTAAACCTTCAAGGGTGGTCTTAGAGTCACAAACAGGAGAGTTTGTGTTGCTAAACCTTTGAGAGAGATCTCAAAGTCACAAACATGGGTGTTTGTGTTTTGCAAAGGCTAAGGAAAGAAGTAGTATGTAGACTCGAAGCTATCATGGGGTCGTAGTAATAAGTTTCCTACTCGAGGTAGCAATAGGATGTTAGTAGTCTAAGTTGCTATTGTGTAAACTTCAATTCTTTCTAGTTGATTTGCTTTTTACCTTGAGAATAGCTAAGTTAAATCCTCCCCAGGTTTTTTACCGGTTTAGTTTTCCTGGGTCATCATATCATTGTGTTATTTATATTTCCGCTGATTTGCATGATATAATATATTTGTGTTTACCTAAAGTTGATAATTTGACTAAGTAATCACTTGGCTAATTAACTAGGTTAATCTGATTGTGTTTTAAGGAGTCTAAAAACATACATGTACATTTGGAATGCTTCAAGCACGATTTGCAATTGTTCGTGGGTTTGCACGTCTTTGGAGAACAGAGGCTCTTGATTACATTATGAAGGCATGCATAATATTGCATAACATGATAATTGAAGATGAATGTTGTGCCAATGGAGTAGAAGACTTTGATTATGAACAAGTGTCTAAAAGCATCCTTACAACAGTGTCCCATGAGCCTATAGAAAAATTTAGTCAATTTACGACATTCATTGCAGCCCATGAAAAAATTAAAAATAGAGAAACTCATTCTGAAATCCAATCAAATCTCGTTGAGCACTTATGGCAACGATATAGCGAGTTGTAGGATCATCTAATTTTAAGTTTTATGCTCGCGTTAAACTTAAAATTAGATGTAATTTGAAATTTTACAATTAGAATTTAGTCTTTATTGTAATTTGAAATTTCTCTTCATTTATGTTAGTCTTGTATAGGTAAAATTCGATGTAATTTGAAATTTATCAAATCTATGTTAATCTTGAAATTTATCAAGTCTTTTTGAAATATTACTATTGAGAAATATTACCATTTGAAAAAATATGACCCTTTAAAAAAAAAGGCTATTGAGAAAATATAATTGTTGGAAAATTTGAAAATGTTACCGTTGGAAAATTTAAAAATATAGCTGTTAGAAATTTGAAAAATATAGTTGTTAGGAATGAATAAAGAAAGATTAAAAAAGATTAAAGAAAGAATGAAGAAATAATATTTAAATGAAATAAAAAAATGATAGAAAATCTGTTGGAAAGTATATTTAAAAAAGTAAGTATGTAAAAGGCAAATATCACTGTTCACCCTCCAAACAATACAAAATTTTAAATAAGCTATTGGAGATGCTCTTATACCAAGAAAATAACCACTTAACTATAAATTCTAGAACCCAACTTTTATATGTAAAATAAGTTTTGGTTCAAGGAGGATAATATTACTTACTTGATAGTTATAGGATGCATCCACTAAGATTTGTGAAGGTATAAAAAATTTAGAACCCAATGTTTACTTTATATAGAGAAAGATTCGGTTAATTAAACAAGTCATAAACAAATTGAAATTTGTTCAAAAAAATAAATGAACTAATTTGAATATGTAATTTAATTCAGAGATGAGCTAAACCTATACTAGTGTTTGAAAGAGAATCAAATGAACCAATTTTTAATTTTTAATACTCACATTTAGCATAAAAAATACCAAAAACTATATCTTTCGATAAATATTATACAAATAAACTATTAAAAAAAAAAAAACCCTACGGAATACCAAACGGAAGACACGCTTGACTTGCTTGCCCTAACAATCTTATCAAAGACTCGGAATAGCTTAATTACATCATTGCATTTTAAAGCTAAAACATGACAGCTTCAATCCATTATGGCCTATTATTGACTTTCCAGGTCAATAAATACTAAATAGTAGGAGCATAATTACAGTTCTTGAAGTAAACAAATGCAAATCAGCCCTTTTTTTATATAAAAAAAATTACCCACCTTTTTCTCGTTTTGTAATCTGTTTGTGGTTTAGGGGGGATGTTACTGACTTTAACATAGCAACTTTCCAAAACCCAACCAATCATGACCATAAAATTTCCTTTTGACCCAAAAGGAAAGGCAAAAGGGATACAGAGATATCTTTGGTCCCGGCCCAGAAAGAACTTAAGCAAGCTTTTGGAGTATCTCTCTCTCTCTCTCACTAATCCTAAGAACTAGGAAATAATAGAGTCAGCACAGATACCTAAATTTGATAGTGCTCAATGCTCATATTTGAACTTCATGACCTGACTAAAAATGCTGTGGTAGAGCCTTGATGAGAATGCACTAAACTTTTGCTTGCTAGCTGAATTTTACTGTAACCCAAAATGTTAAATAAAAAATAGTTAAAAAAAGAAGTAAGACACACATATAGAATTATCTCACTGATTAAAGCATCAATGCAGAACAGAAAAATAAAAGGGGTGGTACACATGCATCTTTTGGCAGATGCTTGCATCACACGGATGGGTGGAACGCTACAAAGTTGGACAAGAGCAACTTTGAAGCAAAAAAGCATCACAAACAGCTTTTTAAGTTAATGCTATAGCTGTTGAGTACCCATTCAGGCTGCAAATACTCAAACAATTAGTCTAACAGAAAGCTGTTAGACTATTTTTTTGGATGAATAAAAAAAAAAGGGAGAACATTAAGGGAATCACATTTTTCAGCTATTCATCCTCCCTACCCTTTACAAGAAGCTTAAAGTGTAAGCAAAGTGTGTAACCAACATCTATGACTTCAGCTCTGGTAACTAAGAGTAATCAATGTGTAAGCCTAATGTATTCCCATATATACCATATTTATACAATTCAATATAACAAAGACGTAACCATAAAAGTCAAGGGTGATGTGAGTGCTTGCTTATATTGGTTCATACTGTAGTCAAAACACGGCAAAACAATGACTTTTAAGTAACAAGTTTTGAAATAAGAAGGCTGATTATAGAGAACTCATTAAAGGTCCAAGATGCAATAGTACACATCATTTGGAACATAACGAAACTTAAAACATTGACAAGACACAATCATAGATTTTGTGACTGAATGGTATTAAGAATTTTCAAATGTATACCAGAAATAAAAACAAAGAAAGTCAGATTTCATTAAGCTCAACAACCCCCCGGGGGTCCCAAAGAAAAAAAAAAGAAGAGAAAACGAACAAAAAGAGAGCATGCATACATTCATTGCACAGATCAATCACGAGAACATTTTCCAAGCAAAACCAGTATCAAAACACTACTTACATTTATTCTCATTTTAATAGACAATCTTCTATCACACATACTGCATTTCCCTCTAGTTTAATTACCATATATTCATCTATAAGAGAGGTCATTCAAATTTCCACTCTCTCAACTTTACATGCGAATAAGCACAGATGCATGTTTGTTGGTTTTGTTAGATATGGGAATTTTCATACAAACAATACCATCTAGCACACAAGGATTTACATAATAACTAAATATAATCACTATTCACTACTTTTCAACACTGATAAATTTTTTATAATAACTACCACCACCTTGGAACCTTATCATATCCCAACTTCAATCAACTTTAACCCAAAGAAAAGGATGAGGAGAGAAAGGTAACAAAACATCTCTGATGTGCATTGTACAACTCATACAAAATCTACAATGATGACCTGCCTTTTTGGGCAAGTTGTACTTGTCCTCTTTCCAACTAGAAGATTCAACATGCTAAAGATAGGGATTTGTGGGGTCAAGAGTTGTAGAGACTAGAGATGATTCCACTAGTTAGAAATAGGAAAATTGAATAATAAATAATACATTGATATTGTATCTTAAAATTAACTCAAAATCAGTGAAAATGCTGGGAGGCCAGAATTATGATTTGCAATATAGCAGTTACACTTTCATATAATGTTCCTTTATATACCTTTTGCCTTATACTTTCTTTGATCATTTATTTGTTATATTTGATTAAATAAATAAAAAATCTTCATTCATGAATTAACAATTTTTTTTTATGTGGAACTCCCAACCCAACCTTTATGTGTGTGTGTGTGTGTGTGGTGGGGGGCGGGGTTTAAACCCCAGATATAGGCAACCACTCACAATTTACTCATTTTAGGTGAGGACTCAAACACAAGACAAACACGGTATAACAAGGCCAAGTCATCCGAGCTAGCCTCAGAGGCTAATTATCATAATTTAACAAAAATTAAATGATAAGTAACATAATAGCTATAATAACAATATAAATTCTATTGTTAATGACTCATAGTCCTATTTTACCCAACACTCTTAAGATCTTTACCTATAATTAACCAAAAAAACAATGGCTATCGACCACTATTGTGCATGTTAGCACACTATATATGGTTATGCTACCACAGAAAATGGATTCATTTTCTATTCCCACTTCATATTTGACACCATTGTAAATTTGTAGATATTTTGTATTGAAAGATAGCATTAGCGATTTTAAAGAGTTCATCAAAGCAGGAACCATTGCAGAAAGTCCCTAAAATGCATAAAAAATTGACCTGAAATAACTCCATTAAACCACATCAAATATACAGTAGCAAGGTTCAATTCCATCTACTGTTTAGAATTTGTTATTGACAAATGAACAAAGAGTTTGATGAAAAGGAAAGATCACAAAGAAGAGATGATATCTTTCCATTAAGTTAATAACTTCTAAAATTCCATAGACATTAGCAAAAATTTCCAAATTTTAATATTTTCATTCAACAATAACAGCTGAACACACATACAATACAGAGAGAGAGAAACTTAGTAGTGGAATGTTGTTTAGCATAGTTGATTCAATCAATATGCATAACTACGACAATTAAACAATGAAACAAAGCCTAAGTTTGTAGCCCTTATTCCATGGTGCATGTATTTTGCTTATCTACCTGTGCTTTTATATGACAAGTGTCAATTTGCTTTATGTAGTTAGAAATGACCCGTAGCAATAGCGTTGACAAGTATAAAGTATCGAAAGCAACTTGCACCCAAGCATTAACACACCCCTCCCCCCAACCCAATAAATAAAAAAATAAATTCTAAAAACCATTCTAGGAATTATTAATGAACCTCTCTCTCTCTAATCAAGTAACCATCATTCTGGGAATTATCAATGAAATCCCCTCCTCTTTCTCTCTCTCTCTCTCTCTAGCTCTAGAAGGTGTTGATTCATTACACTACCTAAGGAGTGATAGTTTGATCTATTAGCCTCTCAGCAATATCATTGCTCCATGAAAAACAAAACATTAATCAAGTATATTGAAAACATTAAATCTGTTCCATTTAAGATTTAAAAGATAAAAAAAAAAAAAATGGAAAATCTCATCTCTAATACAAACTACTGCTTACCATAAGAAGAAAGTTCTCTCATAATTTGCATCTCCCAACTTTATTTCTTGACTACATCCTTTACCTACATCATCAAAAATGAAATCTTCCAAAGCAACTTGATTAGAGAGAGAAACAAGCAATCCGAAGAAAACTGAGATTCATATTCCTAGTTGGCCAGCAGACTAGCTAGGTTCACAAGCAAGAGATATAAACAAAAAGTCCTACCTTGCTTAATTGCTATTGCTTACAAGAAACTGTTCAAAACATTTTGCACAAAAAAAAGTCAGCAAAACCAAACTACCACGAATCCCCCTAAACTTCGTCTCTCTCTCTCTCTCTCCCCCTCAGTAAGATGGAGGTGGACGAGGAGGAGGACCCCAAAAAACATCATGGGGCATCTGACCATTTGGTAGCAAATTTGGAGGTAAATTGTACATAGGCATTGAAACCGCCACCTGTTCACCCAAACCTTGAGTTGCTGCTGGATTCCCATTAGTCCCAGAATTCACTCCTGATTGTTGTTGTTGCTGCTGCACTTGCATTCCTTCCCCAACCGCCGCCTCATCCTCTAATGGCAACCTCTCATACGTAGCATTAGTAAATGTCGCCGCAATAACCATAACCGGCCCTGAAGCCACCAATGGACCGACAACGGTGCCACCAACAACTTGGCCTTGTCCACCAGCTAAATACACAGTTAGCCCCGTGGCCCCGGGCGGCGACGGGGCAGGCAAGAAAGCACCAGATAGGGATAAAATCTCAAATCTTCCATGAAGAGTAATGACTCCACCAGGTGCAGCTGGTTGCCTAAGAGTAACATTATTGACAATGCCACTACCACTCAAAACCGAGACCCCTCTATGCCTTCGATTAGCAAAAGTACCAATGCACTCAGTAATATCACTCCCACTGCTGATTTCCAATACATGGCTTCGAAGAGCATTGGGACTCTCTTTTGTGATCACTATTGGAGGCTTTGGCTTGTTCTTCGACCCCGGGGGTCTGCCACGTGGCCTGCGCCCACTACTACTACCTGGCTCGATAAGTTCTTGGCCACCACTATTATTCAAGTCCTCAGCTTCGTGATCAATCTCTCGGCTATCTTCTTCTTCAAGGTTTTGCCTTTGTGGGGTGGTGGTGTTGCTTGTGCTACTATTGGTGGAAGTAGTATTGGTGTTACTGTTATGGTTGTTGTTGTCCAAGAATTCTTGCTCTCTTCTGGGTCCGAGACTGTTCAATCCGCCACTATCTTCGTCTGGGTTTCTCAGATGAAGCGATGGGGTCGAGGACATGGGGTCCACACCTCTCATCGCTACATTCCCAGCCCACCATCGACTCGCCATGTTCAAGAACTCCGAGAAGAGAAAAACTCAAAAAAGACTTTACCTTTGAGACAAATCCAATAAGCTTTTTCTTGTTTTTGTATCACTCTTCACTCTTCCCGTGTCTCTATTTGCCTCGTTGATTTGAATAATGATATAATACAACCCAAATAAGAAAGAGAGCTAGTTAGCCAGCTTTG
This sequence comes from Notholithocarpus densiflorus, assembly GCA_030021035.2. Taxonomy (NCBI): domain Eukaryota; kingdom Viridiplantae; phylum Streptophyta; class Magnoliopsida; order Fagales; family Fagaceae; genus Notholithocarpus; species Notholithocarpus densiflorus. The sequence goes on along the minus strand of JARYZH020000026.1, from coordinate 4,031,978 downwards.
GAAACCCAATAGCACCGAGAATATGGATAAAGGTTCTAGCTTCTTCTTTGTTCTTTGTTTGTTTGTTTGCTGTTTTTGTAGATTGAGTGCTCAAACAAAGAACCCCAAATCTAACAGATACAAACAATCCAAAAAACCTTATCCCTTCCTCCTCACCCAAACCAAGCTAACCATCTTGCATGAATCAGACACAACAACATGGGTTTTCCTTGTCCTGCATATAAACCCTAATCATTACCACTCTCACACTCCAAATTGCAAAAAATCAGATCCAGCAAACATTAAAACTAGAACTGAACCACTAAAAAAAGTAATAACCCACTTCACCAAAACTCAGAAAAATCAAGGATCTAAACTCACACCAAAAATATAAACAACCAAAAAGAAATAAATTACCTTGCACTCCAAAATATCAGTCAAAAGATACCATTTTCATGAAACCCAACTACGTGAACAGGTTGTACATACATAAAAAAGTGTAAAGCTTTTATTTTCCTTCTTCTTTAAATATTTCTGAACAGAAAAGAGGAGAGGAGTCTCTGTTAGCTTTGTACCTGAATGCTTACACACAGAGAGAGCAGATTAGTACTACAAGGAAGCAACAATCCAGGATTTCTGGTCTCTTCTGAGTTCTGAGGTAGAGAGGGGGCCTTCAGTTTTAGCAAGAAGCAGAGAGGTCTGTGTCCTGGGGCAGTGGGTGTACGTTAAAAGAGGTTAGCACTCCCCTGGCGTACGATAAGGATTCGTGTATCTATCAATCAGTAGCGGTTTTGCAGTAGGCTGAATTTCCTTGTCTCCCCGGTAAACGGTTTTGTGCTGTTCAAAGTTTCTAGCTCCAAGTTGAGTGAGAGCTTTTATTATCTACATCTTTTCTCTAAGGTAACCCATTTAAAGTGTACAAATAAAAAAAATATTGATAAATAGATAAAGAGATTTAATAATGCGTGTCCTTAAGGTATATATTAGTAATCTATTTTATGAAATTTTTTATAAAAAAACAAAAAAATAATTCACTGTTTTGACAACTTTTTCAATTTTTCATAAAAATTTTTCCAAAATAAACCGGACTAATAGTTAAATACTCAAATTAATATTTTTATTAAAAATTTATTAAAGCATCTTGTCGATACTACGTCGTTTGAAATAGTTTATTTACTTGAAATTGAAATTTTTATTATTGAAAGTGTAAGAAAAAAAGTTAAAACTATCTAAATAATATAATAAGAAAGTGCAATAAGACTCATAAATAATACAAAAAAAAAGTTAAAAACTCAAATAAGCTGAAACTTATAAGCTTATACCCAACAGGTTCTTAAAAGACTTAAAATTAGAGGTTATTTTTATCTTGACCATGTTTTATTTGCTTTCATATAATTTTTTATGTTTCAAAATTTTTATTTTAGGCCTTCATGTTTGAATAAGTAATATATTTAGTCTTTTATATTTTAAAATTTTAATTTTTATGAGGGGGCAAACAAAAGACTGAATCAAGTATAAAGGGCCAAAATGAAAATTTTGAAACATAAAGGCTAAAATGAAAATAACTCCAATTTTTAAAGGTCAAAAGTGTTAAGTGTACTTTAATATTTGTATAAATCAAAGGATAAATTCTAATTTATCTACTTGTGATATACCACTATCACAATTTAGTCCAAAAAACTTTCAATTATTACATTTGACCCTTAAAGTTTTGATTAAAATAAAATTGTTAGAATTATATATGTTAAAAATTAACAAATTTACATTTTTTTTTTTGGACAAATAAATTACCCTCTTTTGAATTGTTATATTTTAACTCATTATGGTTTCAATTTAAATGAAATTGTTAATGGTATTAATTTTAAATGGAACCACTTACCCTTAACAATTTTATTTTAACTCAAAATTTAGAGGATCAAATGTAACAATTAAAATTTTATGGACTAAATTATGATAATGTCAACTCACACAAAAGTAATTGTAATCAATTTCCCTATATTAAAATTTAATCAAATGGTTCTCTTTTTTCCCTTACTACTTTATAAAGAGAGAAAATGATTGATTTGAGTATTTCTCAACTTTTTAAGTTGAGGGATTCTAATTTCGTTTTTGCAATTTAGCCAAGTTTTAAGCTCTTGAGTGGGCTTTTATTACTACATTCATCCTCAACTCTAAGAAGTTTGTTAAATAGTTCTTAAGACCTTATAATATCTATGAGATTCTGGATTTGAAACCTTTTGTCAATATCTTAGGGCCACTCCAAATTGATTTTTCATTATAATAACCCGATATATGTGAGATGAATAACTACACATACCCAAATGAATAATCAGATACTTAAAGAGGTTTAGATATATTTATTTGTCAAAAAAAAAAAAATTTCTTCCATCCTCCCATTATGGAAACTCATTTAAATACACCAATCATAAAAGAGAACAAAAAAATAATGGCATGCCCTTGTGTTGGATTGGTTTTTTTTTTTTTTTTTTTTTTTTTTTGAGGGGGTGTAGATATGGTTAATGTGGGGAAAGGCGTAGAGGATATGGTCAAAGACACAGAAAAGTAGCGAATGAAGCAAGGGTGTGAAGGCTGAAGATTTCTTAAGAGTGGGACTTTGTGAAAACAAATGTAAGAAAGAGAAAGGGAATGGTGTTGGTGTTGGTGCGGTGGTGGGTTGTTTGGGTTTTGGGGTTAATTGTGTGGGGTAACGTGCGCATGGAGTAGTGGGAACACGTCACTGTCTGCGAGTCCCGACAAGGTATCAAATGCCAAGAAGTTCTGGGGTCTGGGGTCTCTCGAACGAACCTCACCGCCAAAACACAGAGCCACCAGCACACCCAGCCCCTACTAGAAGACTTTCTTTTCTTTTTTTATGAATGTTTTGGTCTTCCTTCTTGTTCAATCTCTATCTCTATCTCTCCGTTGTTTCTTCATTCATGATCACCTTTTTGACATTTTGGTGTTACCAATGTCACTGTGGTTAGCCAGAATTCAGACCCCCTATTTATTAAAGAGAAAGTGGTTGAGTGGTATCTCTCTCTCTTTCTTTTAACGTGTAAGATAGATCACAACTCTTATCGCAATTTGTTCACGTGCAAAGTCGTGAAATTGTCGAGCCATTGTTTTTACTCTACCACTCGTAACTTGCCGTGAGCAAATTGTAGTCTTAGTATTTTTCTTTTTTAATACACGAAGGATTAAAGTTGAACAGTAAAAGATTTGTGACAAGAAAAATATATTATGTTTGGGTCCACCCACATTGAGGGAAATGACTCATGTATTCGAAACATGATATATCTCCTACCATGACAAGTTTTCTAGCCTTAAATAAATAATGTTAGGACCATAATTTATACTATAACTTTTGTCACATGAAAATTTGTGAGTGGTGAAGTAAAAAAAACAGGTCCACAACTCCACCACTCACGACTTCCTAGCATTTTCCTTTTTTAATACTAAAGGGATTAAAGTTGAACAGCAAAATATTTGTGACAAGGAAAAATACATTAGGTTTGGGTCCACTCTCATGTAAAAAGAATGACTTATATATATGAAACATAATATACCTCCTCCTATGATAGGTTTTCTAGTCTTAAATTACGGCATTCACATTTTAGCAAACATTAATTTAGTCAAAATTTAATTATGAAAAGTTATAACATTGGTTTAAAAATATTTCTATAATTTTTTTATCGGCTTCTCAAAAAAAATATTTTTGTTTTATTGATCTACCTATGTGCCAAGTTGTTTTTTATTGTTACGGGTGAACAAAAAAATAATTTAAGTCGTGAATTCAAATTAGAACTAACAACAACTTACCACCTATAATTTGTTGTAAAAGCGTTGTAAACACGTTATGAATGTAACACTTCTTTTTAATTTAACCCAAAAAATTATACCTTTGTGTTAGAATATATTTCTCTCTCTCCTGTGCATGTATTTGTTTCTAAAGAAAAAACAAAACAAAACGCCATTTTATCCGTTTTAAACTAGAACATAAGACTATATATGAATTAGACTGTTCAAGAACATCTTAAACTCTACTTTCAAAAGATAACAAAAAATAGTTTATCCATGTTCGAACTAGCTTTACGATTATGAGATTCAATTAAGATAGTAGAGAAGAGAGATCCGAACTCTGTTCTCTTAAACAAAGGTGAGCAAATTGAACTTTTCAAAATTAGAAGCCTGTTGACACTTTCCAATAAAACGAAATGAAGTGGAAAAAACTCTTTTGTAACAAAAGTCATCTCGAAGTGGTTCGGTGTTTCAAGCAATTAGAAAAACAAAAGTTTTTCATCAAAAAAGGAAAAACAAAGTTTTGAGCTCCAAGTCAAAAAAGTTAGTGAATTCAAACGTTCCTTCCTTCTCCCTTCTAACTTGTAAGTACAACTTGGAGAGACAATCGAAAAAGTACAACTTTTAAAGAATGAATCAATGCCTACCAGTAAAAATGTGTTACTTCTAGGATACGTATTCCAAAAACACTTTAAAAGTTCAATTTTTTTCTCAAAATTCGAGATGGTTATCATTTTGGGCATTTTGGGGTGTTTGGTAGAAGAGTATGAGCAAGGGTGTTTTTGATATACGTGTGGGTGAAAAAATGTGTGAAAATGTGTGAAATGTTATTTAAAATGCTCAAAAGTGTCTTAAAAATTAAAACAATCTCAAATTTTAAAGATTAAAAACATTGTGTATTAAAAAGAAAGCCAAAAAAAAAAAAAAAAAAAAGTGAATTATTTTATTTTATGATCCTCTCACGAAATCCACAAAAAAATAGAGTTGTAAGACTCAAGCAAAGGTAGAAAGAAATTTCGTTTGGTCATACCAAATTTGACCAAAATAAGATTATACAAAACTAAACTCAAAGCCCATTAATTCCATGTTGGAGATGATCTCTAGTCATGTTCGGGGGTCCTCTCAACATCATCACCATAAGTTAAACAAACGAAAAAAAGCAAGGACCTTTATAATTTATCATTGTCATAATTGTCTATACTATAATTCATTTTCATAGACGTCCGATAAAAATTTGGAAACATGTTACTATCATCACCACCATCGCTCTCTTGAGGTTGACTCAAATCAGTCATTGCTTGAAATTTTCAAGTTTCTTCTTTAGTCTAGTCTACACTTTGATTTAGGCTGGTGAACAAACAAAACCCTATTATTGCTCAAATCAAAAACCTTCAAATTGAACAACCGTCAAACTTTACGGGCCCATTGAGAGTTGAAAAGTCTCTTTCCAACCCCACACTACAATAGTCCAAATGGGCCCACCAAGCCCGACCCATTAGTCTGAAAAGCCCAGTTAATCATTCTTCAAGGCCCAAACTTTTTTTTTAAGACAATTTTCCATTTATTATTGCTCACATTATCCATATTTTCAGACTTTAACAGATAAAACTGAATAAAGTACACACTCTCACATTCTTTTCTGGTGGCAATGGCTATTCCAATTCTCAACGTTTCCTTGTCCTTCAAAATCCCACTCTCACTCTCACATAATTCTTGCACTACTCTCTCGAGCTATCCTGCGCCTCAGGTACACTACACTACGCACCCCCTTTAAGCTTAACTTGTTTATTATTTATACTACAATATACAACCGGCGCACGTTAGCTAATTCTTGTTGGTTTGTGGAGACAGGTACAGTTAGTTAAGAAGGTTCTAGAAGTACAAGGTTGTCGGAGAAACCCAATTGTGTGTTTGGGAGAATCGGTCTCTAAGGCAAGCCTACTCGCTCTAGTTTCCGCCTCTCTTTTATTTGCCGATCCGGCACTCGCTTTCAAGGTACGTAAATAATTTCACTTTAGCCACGTGTAAATAAAATAATTACATACTTGGTGTTACTTTGTTTAATTGAAGTGACTGTGAGTGTTCGACACTTTCTGTGAAGCTCTTCATTAGTTGCAATCAACCATTTTAACATGTTGTGAAATTGGGTGCGGTTGGTAGCATTATCGTTGTTTGTGATTTGGTGGGTAATTTTTTGTAAAGGGTGGAGGTCCGTACGGGCAAGAGGTGACCAGAGGCCAGGATTTGACTGGGAAGGACTTTAGCGGGAAGACATTGATCAAGCAAGACTTCAAGACGGTCTAATTTAATTTTATACAAATATTTTGCTGGCAATGGCTTGCCATTTTACCATATATGTTAGTGGTTTTGTTTTATTTAATTGATGTGCAATATATTGAATTGGTTTTTCAGTCTATATTGAGGCAAACGAATTTTAAAGGTGCAAAGTTACTTGGTGCAAGCTTCTTTGATGCTGATTTAACAGGTTTAATTTTCTTATTGTTTTCTTGTACTTATGTTGGGTAGCCCAAATTGGGCAATGTTTAGTAACGTATGAATATAAATAATTTGACATGATCAAAATTCACCTGATATAACTTTTTTGACAATGATAATGATCATGTTTGCCAAATAAGTAGAGGTTACATGTTAAGGTTGTGTAAGAAGGTTTTAGCAAAGGGCAAGCATTTGGTGCGTGAGCGCGAATGCAAGGGAAAGTTATCTCATGAAGCAGCTATATGCATCCTGCATCTCACAACATGTAGATGCGTATAGTTGATGCATGAGAAACCTTCTTGTATGCTAGGAAGTTGAACTTACATTGATAAACTGTGTGTTTTAGAGTGAAAAACAAACTATTCGATTGTAAATTTATAGTGAATTTATGATTTATCTACTATTTTCTTTCTATATCCAAAGGGGCTGATCTTTCAGACACTGATCTCAGAGGTGTAGACTTTTCATTGGCAAATGTTACAAAGGTATCATTTATTATTAGATTTTTTTTAGGTGTGATTCAATTTCTGGGAAAGTATTAATTGTTTGTAGAGTCCAGGAAATCTATTTGGTATGCATTCCTGTTATGCATGTAGCGTTTATGAAACAGGGCCAGCCTGCAGACTTTTTTTTTATAGTGGATTATGCCTTCTTAAACCAGTTTGTCTGAAGCTTAGAAAAATCCCTTGACACAAATCCTTAAAAGCTGATAACGTTTCCACTATACCTCTTACAAAAAATAGATTAACCTAGCAAATACGCTTTTTCTGCAGGTAAATTTGAGCAATGCTATCTTGGAAGGTGCACTCGTTACTGGCAACACATCTTTCAAGGGATCAAATATAACAGGAGCTGGTATGTGGAAACACTGCTTAATGATATTTTTCTGAGAATTGACGTTTTAACTTTTAAGGGGGTTGATCTCATAGGTATTCTCTTTTAGTATTAAGAGAATATCACCATGTGCAGTTAATCAAACCTAGTGAACCAACTTGTTTATAATTCAGAAATGTCATCTACTAATTGTCATGAGTCATTCTTTATCTAGTAGTACAGGTATCATGGAGTAATTTACTGAACTTTCTGAATATACTAGCTAGATTCCCAGCAAAATGTGCGGGCTAGATACATATGCATCCCATGGAGGCCAGCACTAATTTTCCAGAAAAAATAACTTTTAAGATATGTGGGCTGCTTAGATTTTGTTACAGAAAAAATAATATTTAAGATATGTTTGACAGAGATTATTAAAAATACTAGATTAATATAAGGGGACAAAAGCAAGGAGATTAGCTTTTAAAAATAGGAAGGTAAATGCAAAAATTATGTGGCTAGTCATATGCATACTAACAACATGGTTCATTCTTTGCAACCCAAGTCAACTCAACAAAAATTTTCATATAATCAAGGTTGGTTTCTCCAGTTCTTATTTGCCAGTCAGCTCCGTATATGTAAATCAAGTTCACCAAAAGTGTGAAGATTAAGGCTAATGAAATGAATCATTGTCAAGTTTTTTCATGATATTTTGAACACGGTTTAGTTTTAAGAGCCACTTTGTACTATAACCCTACTATGTATGATGACTTGGGATCCCACAAACTAATAAAGTTCATTTTTCACCTTGATGATGTTTCCACCCATTTGCTTTTTTAATGAATAAGTGATATTATTGCTCAACAAATCAAACTAGAAATACAAACAGTCAAACACCAATTCTCAGTAGGGAAACCTGCTACTCCAACAGCACAGGGTCAGAACACCAACCCTTAACCTGTTCTAGCACTCAAAACAGAGAAAGAGATGTTCCACTTACTACATAAGACACTATAACAATGTGAATTGGTCACTGCTTTGCAACTACCTGCATCCAATTTCACATCATTTTTGATCCGTTGCATTAGAGCCTCCTCTAACAAGATTCTTCCACTAAACACTAGCATTTCTCTGAATCCAAACATGATAAATTGATGCAGCCCAATCTAGTTTACAAAGGGAGGATTTGAACCCTCTTTTCTGCAGATTAGTTAAGGGGAATTATTAAGAACTTCAGCCCAGGTGAAGGTAACTTGGTTCACACCACACAAATGCAATAGCTGAGACCAAATTCTGCATGCAAATGAACATTCAAAAAACAAATGGTCATGGCTCTCCAACATGTTTCTGCAATACACACAGCATATCTCCATCATAACCCTTTTTACAAGCCTTTCCGAGTTGACAATCTGTTTCGAATGTCTAGCTAGCAAATGAATGAATGTTTGGGAATGACTAAATGATGCCAAATGAGCCTTCACCAATCCACCACAGCATGTTTGAACCTAATTCAATTCCAAGCAGAGTAGCAAGTGAATCTTCCATCTTTTCCTTCCCTACATAGCTTAAAATTTCTTTTACTAATGAGTAATGCCATTATGGAAAATGTGCTTGAGCTTTAACATTCCATGGAAAGAATGTGGAATGTTTGCTTGCCTAAAATATGAGCTTAGGCCAATCCTGTTATGAGGTAGTTATTTATTTTTTGATTGATTTGCCTTGCATGTGGTCAGACTTCACAGACGTGCCCTTAAGAGATGATCAACGAGAATACCTTTGCAAAATTGCAGATGGGTAAGATAAACTTTTCTATACATTTGACTTCTAAAATATTAAATATGCTTTGTTCATACTTAAACCACTTTTTTTTATATATTAAATCAGGGTGAATCCTACAACTGGAATGCCAACACGTGACACACTGCTTTGCAAATAGAATTTTATTGCTCCAGTAAACATTTTTAACAGAGGGGAGTGGCTTTGCTGCATCTGTAATAAGAGCTGCAGCTTTCATTTGAGTTGAGTTTGACTGCAGCTTTCATTTGAGTTGAGTTTGACATCTGTTTTATTTTAGCTATTGTATAATATGTTGTCAATAATAGCATTATCCAGTCCCTTCATTTATTTTAATGGCAAACGTGTGACATACATTATAAATGAATATCTACCAAAAATCAGAATTTTTTTTATTTTTTTATTTTTATATATCTTCTTTGGTGCTCTGGATTCTGTACCATATAATAATTGGTTAGACATCATAGATGGTTCTGCTTCCATATCCAATTCCAATCATATGGTTGGGTCTTTTCCATTTCCAACTTCAGGGCCAACTTATAAGTAGATGCTGTGCTAACTTGACCGTAACCCATCTGTCTTGGACAGCTCTTGATTAGGAGAAAGCATCGCATGCATCCGATATATGCATCCTCCTTCTTCTATTAATGGTAACCTCATCTTGGTTCATCCGATATATGCATTCTCCTCCTTCTATTAATGGTAGCCTCATCTTGGTTGACAAATATTGGTTGCCGCCTCATCTTGGTTGGCAATATTTGTCGATCCAGTATGGTTTAATTAGCATTAGAAATGTATTCATTCACTCTGCCAATGACCATCATTTAGCTATTGCAATTCTTTTCCTAGTTGGCAATGTTTGTCGATCCAGTATGTTTTAATTAGCATTAGAAACGTATTCATTCACTCTAGCAATGACCTTGTAGTTTAATGGCATTACCCAATTCTTCCATGGAGGAGAAACTGAGTTGATTGAATCCCCCTCACTTATTGTAGGCAAAATAAGTACTCGGTCACTCGAGCTGACTCCACAGGCAAAATGACTAAATGAGAGCAGATTGGAAAAATCGACATTCGGTCTAAAATTATATAGTTCTGGTTATTTCTCTAGGCTAAAGCCTCTGGGGCCATCTAAGAATTTCTTTTCTGAAAATCTGAATTTGGGAATTCATGGAAAAAAAAAAAAAAAAAAAAAACACCTAAATTTGGAAGACTTGCATCATAAATGTAATGCTGCTGCAGGTGCGGTAAACAATGATTCATCAAACGACCACATTTGCAAGATAAAAACGCGAGATGCTTAATTCACTAACATTGACAACTTGCCAGTCTTGGGATGCTGAAGAATTGTTCATATCATTCATGGCAGTTGGAAAAGTTTTAGGCCAAACAACACTTAAAAGAGTATCATGCTGAGTAAAATAGTACTTATAAGTGAGAAGTAGCAATTTTAAGTTCTGTACATTAATGAGCAAGCTAACAGATGACTTACATTCTATTACATTTCCGGATTGAATCCATTCCTTCCCCTCAAGATTTTCAAAATAACCAAAGGAAGGGGGAAGGAAAAAGGTTAAATTCTCAGCCTAATTAGCAACCTACTAGAAGCCTAGAAACTATAATACCATGCTTAGAGAAACCCATATTTTTTGCAGAAAAAAAAAAAAAAAAAAAAAAAGCACTGTAACAAGGTCTCCTGGAGGCAAAAATGAGAAGGAACACCAACTGGAAAAAAATCAAGATAGGTACCAGCAAACTGACCAACCTGCCAGGGCACCTCTCCTTCCAAGCCAATTCACATCTAGCAGCTCCAACCAAATTTAAGATATGGTCTATCAGCTTCTGTAAATTCAAATTTCTTAACAAAGACTATCTGCTAAGTAATGGCTCAGTGCCCATTATCATGTGTGCTTATTAACATTTCATTAACAAGATAAGTCCTGGCTGCCAAAACACTGTACAATATGCTAGCCTCTAATCCCAGCACTTTCAGAGGCCACTGTTTCATTTAATGGACTAGACCCTGTTTCATCAGACACCAGACCTCCCCCTATTTGACTATGCTTATGCTGTGATGGCTCCGAATCTTGGTCAGGGAACACCTCAGATTGCAATGACAGAGAGATGTTATTTACATGTAGCCATGTTAGTTCCCACAAGCTATCTCCACCTAATGCACTCCTCTGCACAAGAACACCTCTTGTTTTCATAACAAGCAAAGTGTTCTTAAGGAGCTCGGGAACTAGCTCATGAAGCTTCTCACTCCTCTTCCCTTTAACTTTCACATTCATATATTTTTCCATTCGGCTGAGAACACCCAACCATAGTTTGCAGAATATAGTTAACTGTGAGAGGTCATGGAGTAACTGTAAAAACACTTTTGACAAGAGTTTCATGGCAAGGATGAGGGTGCCTTCCATATATCGGTAGTCCTTTTGGGATTGCCCTTGTGCAATTTCAAGCAAGTCATCAAGCACTGTGAAGATCACCATCTCAAAACACTGTAACCACAAACTATGTGGAAGGTGGATCTCATCCACTCCTGTCAGACACTTTTGCAATGACAATAGAGCATGATTCCTAACCTCTTCTCTCTGGTCCAAACAAACTTTCCTTAAGCCCTGCACAAGCCTCAACCACATCTCCCCAATATCCTGAGACATTTTCAGAGCCTCCTCCACCCCCATTGCTTCCTTGGCCTCACTTGCCCACCTTGCTAAACAATTAACAGAGCCCGCCATAAGATCCAATGCACGCACAGACCTTTCTGCCTGTCCGACGCGAGACTCAGCAAACTGCCTTGAGGTATCTACACAGAGCACATAATTGGCTGGCAACAAGTGAGCTCCGTCAGACATTATGAACAACAGTGCATCAAACCCTGCTTCAGAAGCTTCTAGGTGTCGAGCCGTGCTAGAAAGTAGAGATGTAATTGTGCGCCACCCAAATTGGGATCTGATGTGAGAGGCATTTGCCTTCACAAGGCGACTCACTTCCTGTGTAATCTGCTCACAATATGCATCGGCAACACGGGCATCAAGCTTCAAAACAAGTTGTAGCGACTTTAAAAGTTCATCAGAAAGGTTCTCTTTATAGGGAAGCAGCCGTTGGCAAATACGGAGGACTCCAAAAACAGCCTTCTCTACCAGGGCACAAGGAATAACAGTTGACTGGACAATATTGGCTATGTGCTCATAAACACCCTGCCAAAGAAGCACAATCCTGTCCCTGTTATTCAGGGTAATAGCAATCAGCAGCTCCAGGCAGAAAACTGCAGTATCTTCATCCTCAGGAGAGCTGTTCCCTTTCTGAGGTCGCCCAGCAGCCAACATGAGTGCTTTTGCAAGCTGCAATAGAGATTCAGCCTGCAGAAACTTGCTCTCAGTAAATATGCTATCAATGTGGCACTTTTGAATTGTTTGAAGGGTGCGTTGATGAGCAGCAAGTTGTTGTTCAGTAGGTTGGGACCTTGGCTCCTCTGTATCAAGAGATAAGAGCTGACTAAACCGGCCCATCAATCCAGAGGATCTCCTAGGAGTACCCATGGATGGCATATGAGCTGAAGATAAAGAATTTGGGAGGGGCTTCCCATGCCCAGTGTCAGTAGAGAGTTCAGATTCATCAGCTGCGTCACTGGCCACACGAGCTGGAAGAAGACCGAGCTTGTGCAATCTTAAGATGCAATCCAAAATATTTCTCCAACCAGTGCGGATGTAATCACCGTAATTATTGGCAATAGTGAAAACTGCCACTGTTGCCTTTCTTGCTTTCGTGTCATCACCAAAGGCTAGCACAGGTTCCTCAGCAGATGATGGATTCATGAGGGTTGTGAATTTACAGAGAGATACAACCAGATCATCCAGCACATCTTCAAGATGATGGCATGCTGAAATCTTTGCGACAGCTAAGAATCCATCAATACATGTTTGGTAAACCTCTTCATGTTCTGCATGATCAAATACCACAGAGATAGCGGCAATTGTTGGGCCTGACATTATAGCAAACATATCACGGTCAAGGTAGGCTCTGGAATCAGATACAATGAATGGAGCGGTTTTTTTGGATTTGTGCATTAGGTCAATCCACCGGCTTGGGGTCATTTCTGGAAAACCAGCACCTTGCTCTGGGGTTGTGCGGATCTCATTCTTGCAAATTGAGTGGTACAGCTCTGACAGAAAATCACGAGGTAGGTCATTGCCTCCGTTGATGTGCCTATTATTCCGGATGAAATCCTCTTCGGTCATCTTTTTCTTCACCTGTATATTGTGCTGATCTGTATTGAGCATAATGAGTGAATATGATAATAGCAAAGCGGCATCCTTGTTAGCTAGAATCTGTGGCGATTGTTCGTAGTATCTCTCTGAGAATGCCTCAAGTACCCTTTGTATCTTTTGTGATTCTCCAGGTAGACGGAAGGTTTCCAAAAACAGCCGCAATGCAGTATCCAAATTCATGTCTTGGAAATCAAAAGTCCAAGCAAATTCATGAAGAACCTGAACACAAAACTCATCATGGTTTCCCAGGAAATCACCAACAAGATTCTTATCCAACCCAGCAGTATACCTGAAAAAGCAGGCTACACTTTGGGGGTCAAGTTTGTCAGGCAAGAGATGTGTTCCTTGGAGAAACTCCAGCCCTTTCTTGGGGTCACGATTGAAGTGATCAGCTCCAATCATCAACCTTCTCTTGATGTACTTCCTTCGGCGGACAAATGGAACCCAATGACGAGTATCACTGTAGTTGTCACACTTCACCATCCAAAACGGAGTATACTCTTCAAGATTCACTGGAGAGTTTTCTGAACCAACCAAGCCATTGCCTATCCTCTCGGCCATTCCCTGAATAACAGCAATAAGACCATCCAAAGCAAGGATGTGCATTGATGACAAAGGGCAGTTCACCGGAAATGCACTTTTTGACAACAGATTAGCAAGATCTTCAAAGATATTACTGCAAGTTATGTCACAATCTAAGTTAGCATACATCTCTACCATAAATGTTTTCTGCCTGCAGAAGTCAACAAGAGCCTCCATGGCAACCTCCTGCTGCTGGTATGTAGCCCCATATCTGCTTTGTGCAAGCCTCAAAATCACACAAGAAAAGAAAGCCTCAAGCTGTAATTTGAGTTCTGTTCGCAGATGATTATACAGATTGAGAACCATGCTGCACACCATTGAAAGAATAAGTGGACTCATTGACAAGCCAAATTGCATCAAATTACGGAATAATTCATCCTGAATCAAACTCAATAGCCTGGGATGACGGCGAATGGAGGGCCCACCCAATTCTATAGCCGAATTGATCAAACCCAGTGAAAAAAGAGGCCCATCTTCATCAAATGCTATAGTATTTGATCTGGGGCCCATTCCCGTATGCTCATTAACATTTAACGAAGAACATAGGAAGTTGAATATTTCCACCATGCAGGGGACCCCGTATGGCCCAGTCATCATATGCAAGTCATATGAAACTGCCTCCTTTCCGCCACCAGACCCACCAATGTTTTCATCAATTGCAGTTGCAACTAAACCCATGGAAGCATTGGAAGCAAAATTTGTGGATAATGGCTGACCATCATAGTCGGAACTCATGTTGCCATTCTCAAAATTTCCACTCCCTAGAGTATACTCATTATTGAGCCCGCCAAGCTGCACCCAAAAAAAAAAAATAAATAAAAGAATTATACTCTATGTCAGAGAAAAACGAGACGTTGCAACAGGAAAATAGGAATGAAAATGCACTTATACCTCCTGTTTGATGGTATTTCCGCCATTTATATGTTCCGTGTTCTCAACATCAGGGAGGCGTGAGAATATACACCTAAGAAGCTCGTGCATTGTGTTGCGAGCAATACGTTGCAACAACTCACCTTTTGATCCTGCTTGGTGAACTATTCGGTAACAAGTATTCACTATCGTGCAAACATGCTGATTACTCAACATAACAGATGCTTTAATTTTCATACAAGCTAGAAGAACCTGTAGTATCTTCATCAGTACCACTTCTTCTGATGCAGGATCAGTCACCTCAAATCGGCAGCTAGTGACAGCATCAACTACCAAGTGCATAGCATCGTCAACATTTACAGTATTTTGGTCAATCACATCAAGACTTAAAATCTTGTGGACAGACGACAGAGCAACACCAGTGATTGGTGCACCAGTTTCTTCTGACTGAATCACATCCAGGAATGGCTGGAGGTACAAGGCAGGGTTGATAGCATGCCATGGATGTTGCCATGAAAAGATTTGCTTCCGTAATGCCTTCAAAGACTGAATTAGAGAGTTCTCTAGCTGATCATCACCTGACATATAACGACCCCCCCATCTTACATTTCTCCTCATGACTGCCAATACAGCACCTACCTCTGAATTAATCGTGCATGCCAGAGTAGCTTTATTAGAATAGTTCACATCACAGTCCTCAGGTTCCTCCTCAATTGAATTGATTCCAGTTTGCAGCTTTAGACGCCCCATTTTTCAGCAATAATTGTTGTATAGAACCTGAGGTCTACCCTTCTAAGTCAACTGCTACAAAAAGATGGCGGAGGAACCTAAGCAAAGCATACCTACATAGAAAAAACCAAGACATAATTTTCATGGATTTTTCACATACTAAATAAGTTGGCATGAAGCAAACTGCAAAACAATCCCAAACACATCAATAAGTTTGGCATTCCTTATTTTTTACCTACCGTATTTGTTGACAGCCGAGACAAAAAGTGCCTTTAAGTAAATAAGTTAGTTCATTTGCTTATATGTTAAAAGGCGAGACGAAAAGTGAATTTAAGCAAATAAGCTGAATAAAAATAGAGGACATCAAATGCACAAACTTCTCAAAATCTACCATCACTAGTGTTCTGAGGTAAAAGTGTAACTAGCAAGTTAGCTCAAAGTTTTATACGCATAAACATATAATAAAAACGACCCATCTAGCTAGCTCCAAGCCTTTTCTTCTTCTTCTTCTTCTTCTTCTTCTTTTATTTCTTTTTTCAGTGGAGGCCCGTTGGGTCAGCCACTGGGATACACAACGAGAGTGACCCCATCTCTGGCGTAACAAGAGACTTTACCAGTTAAGCCAACTCACACCCAGTGCGCGTTTGCCAACAAATTTTTCTTTTAGCTTATTTGTTTATATACAGTTTTTTTTTCTTTCCAAAAGTCTTAACTCTTTCTAGTTACAACCACACTACATTTTCATCATCACACCATTGCACTTCTAATTCCACTCAAGATTTCACAAATATCCACAAACTTTATACACTTAAAACTCCTAGTGATCTCAAAATACTAAAACCCTAATTTAAATTATCCAAGTCAAATCCTCCTACTCAAAACACAAACACAAAAACACATATCTATATAAATCTATAAATATTGCATGCACAAAATTGAGATCCAATTTTTTTCAACACTATTAACCAAAACAGTGAATGAGTTAAGAAAAAAGTAAACGGCAGATCGTTCCGCCGTTTGGTGGTCTAGAAAATGCTACTCAACCAAGTCTAATACGAGTGTTTGGCTTAGTTCAAAAAAAAAATAAAAGTCAATTTTTCCACTGCGAATTAAAATTCCTAAAAAAAAAAAAAAGAAGATTCGGAATTGCATTTTCTTTTGCAGCTAGGAATAACAGTAGAGAAAAGTAGTTTAAGCAAGAACAGTAGAGATCGATCAAGAAAATGAGCGTACCTTTGCGGATCCAACAGCGGAGATTCGTCCGGGAACTTGGGAGAAAGAGAGAGAGATTTGGGTCGGAGCGTGGAAAAAGCTAAGGGAAATGAAATTTACGAGGGAAATTTGTGGGAAAAATGAATTCCCTGGAAAATCATGTTTACATCGAAAAATGAAAATCGCAAGGAAATAGTTTTTCTTTTTTGTTTTTTTTTTTTTTTCTTTTTTTAAACTTTACTTTATATCCAAAAGGACAAAAAAGTAAGCAAGGAAATGGGTGTGTCTGTGATATTTTTTTTTTTTTTTAAGACATGGGAATCGTCGTCGTTTTGACTTAAAACGGCGTGCTCTTTTTTTTTTTAAGTAATTGTAGTGGCGAACTTTTATCTTGCTTGCTAAGGCGGGATGTTTTGACTCAGAAGGATCTTTTTGTGACAATTTTGACAGGCGCGTTGCTGAAGGAACCTGTGGAGGCGGGAAAGGTTCGCTACAATATGTGTTAAAGGAATTTCTTAAAAGGGGAGTATTTATTATAAGTTCAAGCTCAATTTTATGGTGGAGAATTTGAGATGAATTGGGAGTTTCAGGTAGTCCTAGTGATCCTATTTGGTAATGTTATTTTAGTAACGTTATTTGTATTTTTTAAAAATACGTGTAGGTGAAAAAGTGTGTAGAAATACGTATAATATTATTTAAATACTGAAAACTGTTATTCGAAATACACTACCAAACAACCCAATTTTTTTAATCATCAAATAAAGAATAAATATATATAGTTGGTACCTTAAAATGATAATAAAGAATAACAATCATGAAATTTGAAAAGATTCTAATTCTTTTTTATATAAAGGAATTAAATAGAAATAAATGCAAATCAATATTATTAAATATACACTTTTAATCCTTAAAATTTTGGGTTTATTTTGGTTCTTTGAGTTTCAAAGTTTTTATTTTAATCATTTTTCATATTGACACATTTGTTCATTTTTGTTTGGTTGTTAAGTGCCCTTTAGGTCTGTTTAGGATCCATTTATTTTACTGAAATTGAAAACGTTTTGCTGAAAGTACTATAAAAAAATATAAATGTTAGTTGAAATAGTACAATGAGACTCATGAATAGTACTTGTAGAGATGTTAGGCCCAATCCGAGAACATGAAGTATTCCGAGGAGGGGTGAACATTATCAGAGGAGTCCGTGTTAATGAGTGAATATGTTAGTTTTGATCATAAGAGTCCATGAGGGTGATCCGATGATGAATGCCTCCTCGGCTAATCAAAGTCGAGGTCCAAAGGGGTGGTTTACCGTTCAGGGCAGCGTTCCAGGAAATTCTATTGATATGGATAAGCATCACAAAAGCACAGGATAGAGGGAAGTCCTAAAATATTTAAAGAAAAAGCTGCTACAATTGTATTAAATGCTCTACACCTAACCAACTGGTCGCATTAATGTGGAGGTGATACCTGCACAGTAATTTTCAGCCTTACAGCTACTACTAGAGACTTCAGGAAGGTACTGATGGGACAATGATTAACACCAGCAATCTGCCTTACACGTGGAGGGTAGAGATGAATGAAGGAGAATAGTATAAAACAGAAGGAAGATCCTGAAGAAAAAGGGATCGAGAGATTAAGAGAAAAACACTGTAGCAATCAAGAGTTGAATTTGTAATCAAACTTGAGAAGAGATATATAAGAACTGATCTCCTCGGATTGTGTCAATGACAATTTTCTTTAGATCAAACAAGTCTATCTTCATTTTCTTGTCATCTGGATCCAATTTACTCGTTGTCCGACTCATTAAAGCCTAGTTTTCCAACTCACTCTCTACAAATTCATTATATTGAGCTATTTGGGCCTAAGTTCATCCATCATTTAGGCTTGGGAGCCAAAGTGTGACCTTACAGTACTAAAAATAAACTGAATAGTAAAATAAGTTAGCAAAAAATAAGCTAGCTAAACAGACACTTCATATTTAACTATTTTATGAAATATTGGATCTAAAATATTGTGGAATTCATAAATTCATATTATTAACGGAAATGAACGCTAGTAACAATAAAAAATAAACATCAAATGTGAAGGATTAAAATATAAATTTTAAAGCACAAAGGGCCAAAATAAAAATAACCTCAAAATTTAAGGCCAAAATGCAACATTTATCAATTATTTACAATTTTTCAATATAGATAATTTCAAATATTAGAAATTATAATAGTTGGAATATTTCTTGAAGGCTATACGAAAGTTTACTTGAATTGTTTTGTGGAATTGGACAAATTGAGTTTGACAAAGAAAAGTAAAATGACTGTGAAATTATTTATTTCTACTAAAAATTAATGAGAAGGTAAACAAATTTTTTTTTTTTTTTATAGGCCATGATATCCTACCTATAAACCGATCTAATCTTTCCTAAGCAAATTAAGTATATGGGTAAGCATAGGAGCAATTCTATGTACACACAAAATTTGACAATATTTTTTATGATAGTTGAGTTGGCAAACTTGTACTAATTCTCATAAGAGCCCACCATTAACATTATTATTTTTTACCTATAACTAACAATTTACAAGACTAAAACATTAACAAATTTCAAATTTTATGTATTTATAGACTTTCTTGTTATCATAGCCCTAAAAATAGGAGGGCGATAAATTATTTTTTTATGTTTTTGGTGAGAATGGTTAACTTAAGAACTAAGAAGTTGAAAAGTTGCCAAAAACCTTATAACTTATTTGGTTATCATATATTAGTGTTTTTAATAGAAACATCTATATTTTAAATCTCTCATTCTCAGCTTCAAAAAAAAAAAAAAAAAAAAAAAAAACTCTCATTCTCCATTGCAAGTATCAAATTAAAAATAATAATAATAATAATTGACAAGTCTGTCTCGATGAAACTCTTCATTTTCAATTCTTGTTTTTCCCCACCTTGTCTTTGTATGGATTATTCATTCTTGAAAGTGGTTTGGAGTTCTGACCCATTTATCAATTGGGCCAAGGCCGACGGGCCAACCAACTGATCAAAACTAGCCCACTGTATGTGGGATACATAACATGCTGTTTGTTTATATCCAGGCCCACATTTGCTTACAGGCCTTTAGATTTCAAAAAAGAATCAAAAGAAACAACATTGTCCCATACTTCTTTAGGCTGTAGGATTATAAAGTAACACTAAAAATGAATAAGGCAAATTACAAGGTTGGCCGAAATTTAAGTTGTCTATATGTGGTTTGAAACTTGACACTTTACTCACCTGAGATTTGACTGAAATTTAAGTTGTCTACTTGTGATTTGAAATTCCATGATGCAAATGTTCTGCTGAATTCTTTTTGATCTTATTTGAACTTGTATTTTTATGTTTTTTCTTATGTGTTTTTGGAGAAGAGAGACATAAAAGTGGAGCAAATTTACAGATTTAACCATGTTTTTAACAAAATTGGGTCATGAAACTCTAACTGAGCTAACCTTAGGTGGGTAAAGAGTCAAATTTCAAATCACAAGTAGATAACTTAAATTTCGGTCAAACTACGTGTTGATAAGTTGTAATTTGCTAACGAATAATGATTAATCTGATTCTACTTCTCAGCCACGAAGAATTGCAGTTTGACTATTAATAGGATTTACCACTTGTTGAATTGCCAAAAAAGCACCCCTACTAACTAAAGCTTAGAGCAAATCATGTAGTGCGGCCCTCGCTGTGGTGTGGCGTCGATGATGTTTAATTGACAACTGCGCAGCAAAATATTGACTAGCGCTAGTTTCCACAAATATGTCATTATGCTTTGCTCACAACTCTTTATAATTAGACATTCTTTTTTTGTGCGATCACTACTTTTGACTGCTTTCTAAAAATGAGAAAACATCACCTTTGGATCCTATTACGTTGGATTGTTCTTTAAATAGTATCTCTTGAGAAATGAAACCAATAATTTGTAATTATTTTAGCAAAAAAAAAAAATTTATTTGTAATGATAATGATACTAGGTCAAACTTGGGAGGAAAAATGCCTTCTCAAATCTAATTTCATTAAATATTTAACCATTTTAACTCATTCAAAACTTATTAAATTTTAGGTTTTTTGTTTTAAAATTGTGTATATTTGAGATTAAATTCTATAAGAATGTGATATAAAACTTAAGTTTTACGCCTCCAATTCCAACATGTCACATCGTCATATTATATATTAAAGAATAAACACAACCACATTCAATCAACTCTAATATTCATTTGAAAATTCAACTTGACTGTGAATTTATTGGAATGTTATTATGTGTAGCATGATATATAGAATTTTAAATAAAAAATTGATGTGTCAATGTCTTATTACACCCCATCTTTATCGAATTCGGACTCATTTACTTTAACTAAATTCAACTCTTAGCAATAACAACATCACTTTCCTTTTTTTCTTTTTCTTTTTTTATCCCCCAAAGACTTTAAATTTAACGTTCATAAGCTTACTCACCAAATATGGGTGAGAAATAAGAAACTATGGTATAATTATTATTATTATTTTTTGAATTTCAAAAATAGAGCACATTTATTTTTAGTATTGAAAAAACTGTTCCCCCCCCCACCCCCCTTAAATTAATATAATTTAAATCCATTAGGGCTGCATGTGGTCCAAAGGGTTTTGAGACTGGCTTCCCCTAACCAAAATAAAAGTGCTTGTGGTCCATCTATACAATTCTTTCTTCTTCTTCTTCTTCTTTTTCGTCTTTTTTGCTGAATATTTACGTAAGTCACACACACAATAAAGAGAGAATAAAACGAAAGAGATTTCCACCCAAAAAAGAGAGAATAAAACAAAAGAGATTTTCGGGAAAAGTGATTATCTAAAACTTACTTTAACTTAGCTGCTCTACTTATTTATTTTCTGTGTATTAATTTCACTAAATTATTTGAAAATTCTGCATAATATTTACAAAAGGGGACTCACCTCCAAGTATAAAAATCCCACATCTAGATAGTAATAGTTTCCCTGGGTCTGCACTTCCTAATCCTAATTACCATACTGCTACTCTTCTTGTACTTGGTTCCGTTGTCCAAAATCTCACAGCACTGTCTACGTGGTGCCTGCTCATACAATCAAATAAAAATTGGCTTAGTCCACCATACACTACTGCACTCTAAAAATAACACTAACAAGATGCTTTAATTTGTCGGCATTTTTCCAAAAGCCAAAAACCTTGAAAGGTTTATTCTCTATACTATTAGAGAATAAGAATGTAATTGACATCATATCAAATATCACATCAATAAACCATGTTTGGTGTGTATTCTAATAAGTATTACTGTTTATTCAAAAAAAAAAAAAAAAAAAACCATGTTTGGTGGTTTATATAAATGTCTCCTATGTTAGATATATAGTTATTAATAGAGATATCCATGTATATTCACAGTAGCATTTTGGCTGTTGTCAAAATATGAGAACTAGGATTCAAAGTCCCACATTCCTACTTGTTATTAAAATTATTAAAAATAAAATAAAATAATTTAATTTTACCTATAAACTAAAGTATGTTGATTTAAAGGATTAGTACAAAATTGTAAGGAAGAAAATTATGAAATTTAAGAAGATTTTACAAATAAGCATTCTTAATCTTTGTCTAGAGTGTCCCAATTTAAACAAATAACTCCCTGCACTTTAAATTTGTGATAAATCAAATATTTTGCTATCACATTAAAGATTAATTAACCAATTTAATCATATCATATATACAGCACATATACTTTCTATCACATCATCAATAAGTTTAAGATGTCATTATATTATCATCTACATATTAAGTCATTAAATCCATAGTAAAAAGTTAATAAAATAATAAGATTATATAAAATGTTTGATTTGTCAAAAGCTTAATTATACGTAGGAGGTTAATTTTTCAAAAGTCTAAAAATCAAATTGGCACTCACATGAAAATCTAACGGTGATTTTTGTTTTATTATAAAAAAAACCATAAAACTATAATTGATTTTTTTTTCTTATCTTTCTTTGATTGGGATTGTGTATGCAATTGACAGGTTAGAATGCTGACACATGTCTATATCCCAACGTGTTCAGTGCACTAAATCACTAAACATAAGCCGTATTCATCTTTCTTGTGAAACGTGATTAACCCTATTTGAAAGTTTAAAAGTTCTAACCTTCTTCCAATTCTCTGGATCCATCTTCATGGAGGAGACTACAATTCTCTCCACACCCATTGCACGAGCATATTCTGGTGTACCACAACCATTCCCTTCCTTAGCCGCAACCCTCTTATACGTAGTGAGACTCCCACTCTTCCCCACCTCCTCAACTTTCTCCAAAAAATAAGTAACAGGCTGTGCACACGGGTCACCACTCACGGGTCGGGTATTGAATGTGAAAGGTCCATTACTCCAACTCCTCCATGTTTTGAAGGTCAGCAATGGCAATGCCAATTCGGTAGCCGTCAACAACGATGTGTAGAGCTGAATGGTGTATCCCCATGCAATTGATATCGACCATTTATTCCTTTTGTTGTAGCAAAAACTTTGTTGTAGAATCCGGCCCGGGTCGACCCGGTATGCTTTCATGAGGAACTTCAATGACTCTATTTGTGTCTGGTTAGGGAACATCGGGTTCAAGTAGTCAAGGTGGTGGAGAGAAAGAAGTGGTGCCAATGGATGTGCTGCTAGAATACCATAAGGGTCCCCTCTGATATCAAACTGAAATTAAGAAAAAAGAAAAGAAAAAGATCATATACCTTGTAGCAAACAAGTAGCAAAGACATACTAGTATACACAATTTGGCTTTAACTTATTCACTAGAATACAATTGTTCAACAAATTAACTTAATTAAACCAGTAGTTATAATGAGCAATGAGCATGCATATTGATTGTCAAAGGATGAGAAATGAAAAGAAAAATGATTGCCACAGGCATGTTATCATGGGATTTTAAATAGCAAATGAGGAAGACAAGATCTGTAATAACATAATAACGAGCAATATGTTGCATATATCGAATCTCATAGAATATTGATTTTTAATAATCTGTTTATTTTATTTAATAAACATTTTAAGAGTTAACTAGCTAACGAATGTGAGTTCAAGTTCCTTTCTTCTATTAAATAAAAAAGTTGCATTTAGTATATAAAACTCTCATTTTTTAGAAATATAAGATAGGTCATGGCAAGTAGTCTACTCTAATTTATTAGAGAGATTGATTCCTGGACTTTTTTTTTTTTTTTTTTTTTTTTTGAGAATCATATTTTGTCGCTTTTGTTAAAAGACATTTATCATTGCACTATAGTTCAACCTCTTAAAATCCCTTCTACTGTAAATAAATAGATAATAATAATAATAATAATAATCTCATTCAAAATAATATGAACAATTTTTGCCCCAATTGAAATAGCAATCTGAAGAAGGCCTAATTAAAAAGTAAAAAAAATCAGGAAATAGCTTAAGACAAACCAAACATTTTCATGGTTCCTTCGTGCATTAATTAAGAAGTCAAGACCGTTAAATGTTGACCTAAAGGTCTTAAAAGACCGCAAAATTAGATTCAAATTTCGATTTCTCATTTCTGACCAAAGAAGGGTAAAAAAAAAGAGAAGAAATAAAAGTCTTGTTGACACATGTCATCATTAAAAAATAAAGAATTGAATTACAAGCGAAACACTTGTAATCTGCAGGAGGACCACCTTTCGCGTATGGAGTGGTTTTTTTGTAGACTTTGCGGTACACAAGGACAAAGCAGACCTTTCGAAAAAGCAAAAGGACAATTGCTAGTGGGTGGGATTGAGAAGACTTGGGCTAGTGGAAAATGTTTGTCATTAGTCTTGTCAAAAAAACCTTCACCCACGGTTGCGAATATTTTCGTGATTCCAAAGTATAAGAAAAGTGTTTACCGTTTGCTATGGTCATTGTGATTTAGCCCATCTAATCAAAACTAACATTATTAGCAAATAAAATCATATTATAATAAGGAATCAAAAGTTTTAGTAAAGGTCACAAGTCACAACAAGTCGCACACCCAACCCTAATAACACGAACATGTTCTACTAAACTTCTCAAAGATTTGATTCTTTGTATTTTTGTCTTGCCCCGGGCCCCAAACCTATTCGGCCTCGTACAACAATGCCATTATCTAAAGTGGTGACGAACATTTTTGCTATACCAGGGAAAAGAAAATCCATGTTCTTATGCCACTTTGTGTCTAAAGTGTTGGTTGAACATTTTCTCGGCACCTTCATGAATTTTGGACAGTGCTTTTATCAGTTTATGGTTCACTTCTTACTCCTCTGGTTGGTAAACAATCACCGGTTTTCCTTCTGAATTTTTTACTGTTTTTGTTTATATATGAATTAAACGTTAAAAAGTACTCAACTTTTAGTAATATTCCTCCAAATTTCTGATACTAAAGTCCGGCTAACATATGCCCTAAGCCATACGCTAGTAAAACTTTAATTTAAATGATAACATTTTCTCAATTCGTACACGTTTTCGCCCACTTTTCCTATATGTGCCTATAATTACGTGAAGTAAAGGGCTTCAAGCCTTCAACTCTATTTAGCATATCATTAAAAATAAAAAATAAAACAATTGAAAAGCTAAGCGCATGCAATAAGAATAATTGTAAATTGCAAAACAGTATGAGCGTGAGAAAGAAAGCATCTTCTCCACTTGAAAGTGGAGGCTTTTAGTTTTACCATTCAACACGTTATGATTCTGAATGCATAAATTGTGAAGGTACCACACGGTCCACACCAACACAAACCAATACGAGTATTGGTCCCCAAAGAGCATAGTTTTGGTTAAAGAGAACGTACGTAGGGCAATATATCTCATTGAACACCTCCACTTTTTTCACCGACAAATTGTGACATTCAAACTTGGTTTTTTGGGTTTTTCAACCAAAACCAATGGTGAGAAACTAAACACAATGGCAAAATGAACAGGCAAAGCAAAAGAAGCTACACGTGGCGGAAACCCAGAGAGAACATAGACCAGCCGTTGTAAACGGTTGGGTGAGTGAGTGGCTCCTCAAATCTTTGACCTATTGCTTAATAACATTCAAAAATCCAACACGTGGCAATCCAAAGAGCATTCAATTATCACAAACAAACTCATAACTTTTCCGTAACGATTCGTAATTAATTGTCTATCACTATCGATTTAACGTGAATTTACCATTTTATCACTTTTTGTTGCAGCGAAAGTTGTGAATTTTTTTGGTGCCGACTAGATATTTATTTTTGGGACAAACAAAAGTTTCGTTACAAAAGGACGTACCTGGTGAAACCCACGTTGTGCGGTGAGAGGGACACCGATCTCAGCGGCACAAGCCCAAACCCTTTGATCAGAGCCGTAGAATCTGAAGTACCTATCGAGACAGCCGTCCATTAGTTTGACCAATTGAGCTGCGAGTGCGTAGCTAATAGCGAAACCGCCACCGCCAAAAGCCATATCGTACGCATGCATCACATCTTGTTCCACACTCTCCGAGTTCCCGCCAATATAGTACATCTGATTGTGATCATAGCTCGCTAACACCGAAACTAAGTTCTCAGTGAAAAACACCGTATCATCGTCTCCCATGACAAACCATCTTACGTTGGGCAAGCCGAGCCTGAAACTCTCCGAAACGATTCGGGCGATACGAACCGCCGATTGCGAGCTCGAGAATTTGAACCGGGTCCAGTCCTCAGAAACCCGGTACGGCACCGAAATTCCCGGCCGGATAGAGTTTTCCCAGGTGGGTTTCTTGTCGAGCCAGACGAAACCGCGCGTTGCGTTTGGGTCCCACCAGATCTCGCTGTATCGGCTACGCTCTTTCCACGTCTGAACCGTGCCGGCGAGGCCGAAAAGTATGTGGGAGATGTTGGTGGTTCCGGTTTCGCTGACAACCGAAACGTTTCGGATTAGGTGTTTCGGGAAAGGCATCCACCGAGTCCGAGACGAGAAGGCGGAGTGGAGCGCGATCGAAACCGACGCTACGAAACAAATTAAAAGGCCGAGACGCATTAAGAGGTAGAAAAAATCGGCCAGTTTTTCGGGGAAAGCGAAGAGCTTGGACGCTTTGATCGGGTCATGACTCGTTTCTGAACGAGTCTGAGTCATCTTTCTTGCTTTTTCTATTTTTCTAATTTCATAAACTTCGTTGAAAGTTCAAACCCCCCAAAGAAAAGAATTGTAATTCAAGAAACGGTACCGTTTGAGCGAAAAGCTTTTCACTTTCACCCAAAAGAAAAAGAGAGGAATTCTGATTCCCAAGAATTGAAATTCTCAGTGAAAGTGAGATTCTTGGGGGTTTGATTTTGTTGTGCCACTATCAATGAATGATCATACAATGATACAAAGCCTTTTGGTTTCAAACAAGAAATGGGTTTGTGTGAGAATTGAAAATAGTAAGAGGAATCAGATTTTTAAAGCAAGTAAGCAAATACCAAATGGGTATTCAATTTTTTTCAAAGGCATGAGTAAATGGAAGTAGTGAGATTTGGTTTTTTTGTCAATTGGGTGATTTTTATAGTATGTGGATCAACGAGAGGTCTATGGTGAGAGTTCATCATTATGGGTGGCTTTGATTTTCCTTTATTGTAGGAGAAAGTTAATGGGAAAGCTTAATTTATGACTCAAGCAAAAACTAATTTTCATGCACTTTTTTAAATATGAGATTAGTGACTTTTTTCTTTTTTTTTGGGGTTTAATAATGATGTCATTTTCATGATTTACGATAGTACAACAGTAAAAAGTGGTAATCTTTCCTTTTTAAAAACTCAGTTAAATTCCTATCAAAAAAAAAAACTCAGTTAAATATCTTGTTACGGAAAGTTACCATTAAACAACTAAAAATATGGATGTAATCCCATTTCAAAATTTCCCTCCAGATTCTGTGGTTTTTTGTTTTTTGTTTTGGCTTAAAATATATTATATATATAGTACATCATATTGATTTATTTATTAGTGAGTTCGGACTGTTTCGTGTTTAAAACTAATAAAAAGTATTGTATCAAAAAAAAAAAACTAATAAAAAGTATTGATTAGTTTAGTCAACCTCGGAAGATTTTGATTAATAAATATTGTGTCAATTCTTTGGAACAGCCAGGTGTAAGATTCCAAAAATTCATTGTGTGGAAGCAAAAATTCCTTCCATTTTGTTTAATCAAAAAAGGACAGATGAGAAGGAAAGCCCTGCAATACCTAAATATTTTTTGATAATAAAATTGCGTTTGAGATAGCTTATATGGGCAATTTTTTTTACGAATTAGCTTATTTTTGGTATTATTTCTTTGTTTCATTACACTTTTTGGTACTATTTATACAATTTTAGCTAATTTTTAATTTTATTTACAGTACTTTTAACAAACAATTTTTAATTTTAACTAAATAAGATGTTTCCAAGCAGACCATAAATGAATAGCTTATTATTAGATGATAATTGAGATTTGGGGTTCTTAAAATACACTGTATAACACATGCTCTTGCCAACTTCTTGACATGTTGTGCACTACCTTTTATTTTTTAGCTAAACATGTTGTGCACTACCTAATTGCTAGGTTGTGCAGTTCCTTTAACTTATAAAGTAACCGATTAGGTACATTTTAGATTGTCAACATTTGAAATTTTTTTCGCATAAGCTGGCTTCAATTTTTTAACACCTAAGTTAGGCCAACCAATGAATAGAAATAGGCCCATCTTGGACCTAACAACAGAAACATACAACCAAATATACAAAAATCAAGCATATGCGTACACACAAAGTTAAAAAAAAAAAACAAATATTGATGTGGACAAGTTCATTTTCTCTAACCATGCTGTAAGTCGGTATAGATTTGATGTGATAAAGATTTGTTTAAATTTCAAATATATTCTCTTCTCAAAAAAAAATAAAAAATAAAAAATTCACTATATATGCTTATTTAAACACAGTCACACGTCCCCAAAAAAAAAAAAAAGTATTTGGGCTCTCTGATGGGATGTTGCTGCTCGAAATAGTACTTGGGCAGAATCCAAAATCGATTTGCAGGGTGTTAAACTAAACAAAGCCTCAAATATATTATCTTGGAGTGTAATTCTAGTGCCAGAATTCGTCCATGTGGTGAGTTGTGCTTGGTGGAGGGTGATGGTGGGATACTCCTCCACCAACCACAACTTGCCACAAGGGCGAATTGTGCCACAAGTTGTGGCACCAAACTTTTTCTATCTTTGAAGTAGATTTTCAAGTCGCTATCTCTGCCATTATTTACAAGCATCCTTCACCAGTAGAATGTGAAATTTGTACGAGTAATTCTAGTATCACATAAAATATTATAATTTTTGTCACAATTATCTTATTTGGCAGATTGTAATTGATTGTTTATCACTTTCACATATACTCATCATTTTTTTTTACCACTCACGGTTTGTCTTTGTCATATGAATCACTGTGGTAAATGTTGCAGTTTAAGGCTGCGTTTGTTTCAGTTGAAAACAAATTTCGGAATTACTTTTACACCCTTGTGTGTGTTTGGCTCCAACAAAAAATATGGTCAAATGGAAAATCAATTACACGTTGACCGTAAAATCACCCACTTCAGCCGTAAAACCAATGTAGCCTTCATTTTACCTTCAAACGAATTCTAGGACTCACAGAGAGAGAGAGAGAGAGAGAGAGAGAGAGAGAGAGAGAGAGAGAGAGCACGAGCACGAGCACACGGTCCAAAACCCAGATCACGTCTCACCTCAGCCAAGCTCCGGTCAGCCCAAATCGTGCCGCCCCACCGCCTAGATCACACGCCGGCCAAGCTTCCTCTTTTTTTCTCTCTTCTTCCTCAATGTCGCCGCCATCTAGATCGAAGCCTTGCATCTCGTTCTCGTTGTCACCACCCAAGACCGATCTTGTTCTCAATCCACCCAAGATTGATCTCATCGCCGCTGCTGAAGACCAATCTCTCTTTCCTGATTTATCTCTCTTTCCCTCAATCTCTAAATCTTTCTCTCTTTGATCTCTGATTTTTTTGGTGTTGTTGTGGTGGTGTTTTGGTGGTCTTTCTGTTGTGTGGTGGTGGGTTTTGTGTGGATAGTGGTGGATTTTCTGTGGGTGTTGGTGTTTTGGTGGTTTTTGTGTTGTGTGGTGGTGAGTTTTGTGTGGATAGTGGTGGATTTTCTGTGGGTGGTGGTGGATTTTTTGATATAAAATTTGTATGGAAGCTGAGAAAATGTGAAAATTTTGTAGAAAAATAGTATTTTCAGAATGTTACCAAACATTGGAAATTATTTTCTGGACTATTTTTCATTGCACACCCAAACGCTCGGATTTTAATTTCTTTATGGGAATTCATTTTTCCCTACATTCATTTTACACTCGGAATTTGATTTACATCGAACCAAACGCAGCCTAAGTTGTGGTTATAGAAATTTTGAATTACTAACATTGTTTGTAGCTACGTACAAGCTAGCATAAAATCCTTTTAAACATTTTTTGTTGGTTGATATTTTTGTCTTTTGATACACCCTAAGCGAAGCCAACTCTTATCCATAACCTTGCTACTTGGGCTGTTTCATGTTCTGATTGTGAGCCAAGCTTGAGATGGGTTGGTCCCTTTTCCATTTTGTTCTCTCTCTCTCTCTCTCTCTCATAAACAATGAGCTATATAATAAGACAAACTGTTTAGGCACGTAACAAAAGTTACAAAACAATGGAAAGGATAATAACTAGTTCTTAAAACAATGGGATTCTAGTAATATTATCCCAATTGTAACATGTAGCCAGGGACGGACCCTGGTGGGGCCCAAGGGGGCCTAGCCCCTGGGTCCATTTTTTTTTATAGTAATTCTCTCTTTCATTTTTGTATTTGAGTCTCTTCTTCTCAATCAGTTTAACTAGTCTAATCCAAATAATAACTATCCAACCTAAAAACTTAACAAAAATAATAAAAATATTCACAATGGAGATTGTATTTTAGCAAAAATATTATTTCACCACCAAAGAACAAAAAAATCACATGTTATTTGCAACTATAGTAAACTGGTATAAATATCAGTTAACTATAGCAAGTTGTTAAAAATAAAATAAAATATTTTATTAAGATTATATCTCTTCATTCAATTAAAAAACTCAAATTCTCTCTCTTTCTTATTATTTTAATGAGTTGTTTATATTATTTTAAATGAAGGGATAAAAAATAGAACATTTGATATTGGATATATTGTAAACTGGGGTACTAAAATAGATAAAGTAGCTTTTTGAGGTATTAAAAGCTAAAATTTTTAGCACCACCATTGTAAATTTTCTAACTTAAAAAAAAAAAAAAAATTATAGCCAGTCTAGTATTAAAAAAAATATATTTTGTTTTTGTTTTTGTCTTTATTAGTAGATGATTGTATCTTAATGTATTTAGAAACAACGATTTCATGTATTTATAATTTTTTAATACCATATGAATGTTTATTTGGAGTTTTTTTTTTTTTTCTTTTTTCTTTATACTCCAGCCCTCGCTAGCTTAAAATCTTGGGTCCATTCCTGCATGTAGCCAAAAACTGGGTTAATTATCATAAAGCATTTCCTTCCTCTAGTGGTTAGCTCTCCTATTTGCCAACAAGATCAGCACAACTATTTGCCTCGCAATAGACATAGTTAATTGTTCCAGCAAAAAAAAGACATACTATTTTTTTTTTTTTTTGGCTGAAAAAAGACATTTTAGTAATTGTTACTAGTATGTAACTCCGTGCTTATGCACATGTACATCTATAACCAATCACAATTACACACACACAAACATACATACACATATATATATATATGATCTAGAATCTAATTGAATCTAGACTTTTTGATTTTTACACCCAATAATTCACTTACCACAAAAATTAAAAAATTAGATGAGACATATGGCACAAAATTGAACTTCAATTAAAATTCAATTTAGAATCTATTTGAATTTAGACTCATTGATTTTTGCATCTAATAATTCACTTGACACACAAATTTAAAAATTAGATAAGACACATGGCTCAAAATTTGACTCCAACTTAGAATTTAATTGGATGAGATATGTAGGGTAACAAATTGTACCCTTAAGTCCAAAACATGCAGGACTTGGGCCCAATAAGTCCACTGCAATAAATTTGTAGAGAGTGGGTTAAAGAATTAGATACGAATGACGTGGATTATATTTAACCTGTTCTTAAAAACAAACTAAAAAGCTAATAGAAAGACCCAAAGCATATTGGGATAATTTGGTATAAGTATGTTCTTCTTTCGATCCGAGGAGACATCATATCATGTAACTCACGTTCTTTTTATTTCTTCTTTCTTTTCTTTCAAAGTCCCATCCCTTTTCTCATGGAGGGGGTGTTACACTATATAATCAACTTCTAGTCATCCTAACCTTACACTTATCATTCATCTAAGGCGTCACTTGATACTTGTCCCATCAGACATTTTCTTTGGCTTCCTTATGAGCTGTAATAGTTTTGGTAGCACTGTTCAGAGGTATTCTCCACATAAATGCGGCCAGAAAAGTAGTTGCAGGGCATTTAATGTGGTGGTAGCAGCCTTTCTTTAGATATTTTCGGATCTTTTCCTTTCCAGTAAGTTCACAAAGGCCATTTCTGTCATCGGCGATTCCAGGAGGATTACTCCAATCGATGGGATACACACTTGAACTGTACTCTTCTCATCCGAGGACTATATATCCTCCTCGGACAGAATTCGTTCGTTTCCCATGTATGAATCTTTTGAAAATAGAATTTTTAATTAATGCCACTCTGCTCGGCCCATAAATCTTCCTCGGATTAAACCCACAGCCCAAGACGCATGGCTCTTGGTTATTTGTCCCCACAAGATACATGGTGCAAAATTAGACATGATTTAAAATCTAATTGGATCTTGACTCTTCGGTTTTTGCACCCAATAAATCATCTGCCACAAAAATTAAAAAATTAGATAGAACACATGGCACAATATTCAACTTCAATTCAAATTCAATTTTGAATCTAATTGAATTTAGACTCTTTGCTTGTTGTACCTAATAATTCACTTGACACACAAATTAAAAATTATATGAGATATATGGCGCAAAATTAGACATTATTTAGAATCTAATTGGATTTAAACTCTTCGATTTTTGCACCCAATAATTCATTTGCCACAAAAATTAAAAAATTAGATGGGACACATGGCATAAAATTCAACTTCAATTCAAATTCAATTTAGAATCTAATTGAATTTAGACTCTTTAATTTTTTTCATCTAATAATTCACTTGACACACAAATTTAAAAATTATATGAGACATATAGCGCAAAATTAGACATGATTTAGAATCTAATTGGATCTAAACTCTTCGGTTTTTGCACCCAATAATTCACTTGTCACAAAAATTAAAAAATTAAATGGACAAATGGCACAAAATTCAACTTCAATTCAAATTCAATTTAAAATCTAATTAAATTTAGACTCTTTGATTTTTGCACCTAATAATTCACTTGACACACAAATTTAAAAATTATATGAGACACTTCGGTTTTTACACCAAATAATTCACTTGCTAGAAAAATTCAAAAATTAGATGAACTGTAGGGATGATAGGCCCAACAGTATACATTGGGCCGGGGGTCCGGTCCAAGGACGCCTAGTAATTCGAGGATGGGTAAACATTGTTATGGAAGTTGGCATTAGTAAGTAAAGAAAGAGGTCTGGTCATGATGGTCCAAAAAGGTGGTCCGAGGAGGGATGCTTCCTCGGCTGAATAAAGCAGAGGTCAGAAGGTGCGGTCTGCCATCCAGAAGCAACGTTCTAGGAGATTCTATTAATAATGATATATATCATGAAAGCATAAGACAAATGAAAGTTATGAAATATCTAAAAGAAAGCTGCTACCACCGCATTGAATACTCTGTAACTAACTCTCTGGCCGCATTAATGAGGAAGTGATACATGAACAATTTTCAACCTTACAGCTACTCTCAAAGACTTCAGCAATGTGCTAATGGGACAAGGATCAACACCATCAATCTAATCTACACGTGGAGGGTGGAGATGGAAGAAAGAAGATAGTATAAAATAGAAAGAAGACCCTGAGGAAAAGGAATCGGAGAATTAAGAGAAAAATACTGTAGCAACAAGAACTGTGCTTGTAATTAAATTCAAGAGATATATACAAGAACTGATTTCCTTGGATTGTGTCGATGACGATTTTCTTTAGATAAAACCAGTTTATCTTTACTTTATTGTCATCTGGATCCATTATAATTGTTACCTAACTCATTAGAGCCTAATTTTCTAACCCACTCTCTACAAATTCATTGTATTGGGCTCTTTGGGCCTAAATCCTTTTACCTTTTGGGCTTAGAAACCAAATTGTGTTCTTACATGAACAAATGACCCAAAATTCAACTTCAATTCAAATTCAATTTAGAATCTAATTGAATTTAGACTCTTTGATTTTTGCACCTAATAATTCATTTGACACATAAATTTAAAAATTATATGAGACACATGGCGCAAAATTAGACATGATTTAGAATTTAATTGGATTTAGATTCTTTGATTTTTGCATTGAATAATTCACTTGCCACAAAAATTAAAAAATTAGATAAGACACATGGCACAAATGACAAGTCCAAATATGTGAAACGGATAAGTACAAGATTGCTTTCACCACTCCTTTTGGACATTATGAGTGGCACATCTATATATATAAATAGATGTGCCACTTTTTTACCATTAAATTCCTGACGTCAAAGATAGGGTGGAGGCTCTGGCTCTTTTTAAGATTGCACTTGGGATATATTAAAGCTTAAAGTCAGCTTATTTTACTATAACTTATTTTTGCTACTGTGGGGGCAGAGGCCCAAAATAATATATTGGGCCATGGGCTTATCCGAGGAAACTAACTGTTCGAGGAGAGGCCAATGATTATTAAGGCCCAGCGTAGGATCTCATGTATAAGAGATACCTGGAGGAATATCCGAGGAGGAAACCCCTCTTGGATATGGCTACGTCTCGAATTTGTATCCCTGCAGCTAGAGCAACCTTCCAAGAAGCTCAAGAGATAAGGACGTGTCTTATGAACATGAAAGAAAGAGGGGGAAGTACAAAAATATCTAAGGAAATGCTGCTACCACCGCATTAAATTCACTGTAACCATTTTCCTGGCCGCATTTATGTGGAGAAGACATCTGAACAATGAAGTTTTGGCTACTACAACTCACAGAAAACCAGGAGAGGTGTCTGATGGGACATGTACTCAAGTGATATCTCAAACGATCGACAAGTGTAGGGTTAAGATGATCCAGAGGGAACTATATAATGTAAAGAATCTAATGAAGCGTAAGTTCATTAGTCAGAGTGGGCAAATGGAACCAATCCTCAACCTGCGTAAATGTACCTCTAAACATGGTCACCGATGTGGTGCCTGCCACAACATCTCCGATGCCAAAGTCAGTATAAAAGAACCTTTTGTAAATTCAGACAGAATTGTAGAATAACAGTAAGTTTATCTCAGTCTCTTTTTTTTCGTACCTTGTATTGGCACTGTGAAGGCTTTATATGTGTTGCCTTGAGTTCTAGCCGTTGTGGTTGATATTGTGATGTTAATGTCTTTCTTAGTAACACCTCCTGCTAGTAATGGGGCTTTAATGTGCTTCCAACGGTCTGTACAGCTGGTTTTGTAACTATCCGAGGCTTTATTGGCGGCATTGAATGATTTTGCTACCCTCGTCGGTATCATGGGTATTTCCTTAGACTCGTCTCAGAGGATGGTCTCGTTTGTCCCCTTGACCTCGTCTGTAATTGTTTTCATCAGTCCCATCAGCTGCCCCCGGATTCTGTGGTCGGCGTGACACGTCATGACGACCATGGAAGATGAAAGGTTCTTGGACCGTAGGCGACTCTTGGGATTTCGTGCCGTATTAAATGCGTTGTGGTGGCACCGCGTGCGTCGTGGCCACGTGGCGTGTGTTGATCGGTGGAGTTATTAGCATGTCCCTTGGGTTTCCCGCTGTTTTTCAGTTTTTTTGGGCCTTAGTTTTTAAACTCCCTTTTCCTTTCGTTTCTCCCTTCATTTTTTCAATTTCACTAATCATTGCTCTGAGTTTCTTCTTTTCCATTTTCTCTGGTGACTGTTCCGGTGACATCCTTTGAATTTTTCTCCGATTGGGCTGCACCTTTTCAAGGTATGTTTCTCTTTTCCTCTTCCTTTATCTCCTTTTTCTTTGCAATCGGTTATGAGTTCCTAATTCCCTCTTTCCTTTGCTGTGGTTGTTTCTGTTTTTAGGCTTTTGGGTTTTTTGTGTTTTTTTTTTTTTTTTTTTTTTTTTCTGGGTGTCCATGGTTAGTAGTTCTGAGGTTAGAATAGCTTGCCCCTCAGTTTCTTTCCTTTTTGCACGTTTGGGGGGGTCTTTAGGTGTTTTCCCAAACCTTGAGGACTTCGTTTTTTAGAGTAACAGTTTGGGCGTTGTATTGGCTGAGTTGTTGCCTTTGCTTCGTCAATCAATTGATTGGTTTGAGGGGTTGGTGAGAGAGAGGGGGACGATGTCTGAGGTTAGATCTAGTGAACTCGAGACTGGGTTATCATCTAGTGGTGACCTGGTTGGGGGAGATACTGCCGTTTCTACCCCGCGAGAGGTTAGGGCTTTCCACGCCCTCGAGGAGGTGTGTGGGCTGGATGTTGACACCGTGGGTAGATTTAAAGATATGTTTCAATTTCCAGAGCGGGTGCGTGTTCGTCGGCCTAATGACAAGGATAGGGCTTGCCATTTCTTTCCTGGTGAGGTATGCTTCTATAAGGTTGCCTTCACCTGTGGACTTAGGCTCCATGTCCATCTGTTCATGATGGAGCTTTTAGATCATTTTGGTATTGCTCTTGGGCAACTTATGCCCAATTCATGGAGGATTGTGGTCAACTGTATGAAAATATGGTTGGCTGCTAACGGGGGCATGATTAAGGTAGGTGAACTCGTCTACCTATATCGTTTGAAGGAGTCTAAGGAGTACAGATATTATGAGTTAGTACCCTGGGAAAGGAGAACAAGGATTGCCAGGGGTTTACCTTTGTCCTTCAGGTATTGGAAGTCAAGATTTTTCTTTGTGTCCGGGGACGATTTTGAGACTCCCTCCAGCGGGGAATGGGGTGATATCCCGAGGTTGCTTCGTCGGTGGGGAACCCCGACCTTAGGTGCATTAGTATCTCTTTCCGTCGTTTTTTTTTTTTTTTTTTTTTGTTTCGTTGTATTTGCTGTTACCGTCACTGACTCCTTTGCTTCTTGTTTTGCGCAGTTAAAAGACGGCCTAAGCTCAAGAGCAGGCATAAGGAGCATGTTGATCAGGCGATAGAATACGCTCTGACAATAGAAAGTTGGGAAGATTTGGTGGATCCGCGGACTCTTGCTTTCTATAATCTTGGTCCCGACCCGTCTTCCTACGTCCTGCGCAGCATTGACATTAAAGGAAAAAAGAGTAAGTATTGAGCTCATCAGTTAAGATTCTCTTGTATACACTTGGATTTTTTTTTTTTTTAACAAGTGTTCTCTTCTTGTAGAAATGACGACCAAGTTCAACAAAGATTTGTATGCGAAGATGAGGTCCAAGAAGGACGAGCCATTGTCCAACATTGTCAAGAAGGGAGTGCGTGTTACGGGGAAAGGTCCGTCCACTACTCCAGTCACTTCTGCCACCCCCATCGTTTTCGGTGTTGAGACTGTGAGGATGGCCTCTCCAACCGTTTCAGTTGAAGAGATCCCTACTCCTTCTTCAAAAAGGCCGCGCTTATCGGGCAAGGAGAAGGAGAAGGCCGATTCTCGTTCGTCTTCCGTCTGGGACGACGAGGGATTGACGGTGGAGAGGGCACATGGGGCCGTGACTGCTGAGGACCTTAAGGTTTTTTCTGGTGTGCCTCTCAACGTGGTTGCAAATCAGCAGGTCCACAGGCTCGTCCAAGTAAAAATTCTCTCGCATCTTTTAGTCTCATTCTTTCTCTTCTTATTGTACTGACGGCTTCAATTTTCTTTTTAGGTGTTGGGGGAGAGTCTCCATATTGCTTCTGAATACTCCACTCAGGAGGCCAAGGTGGCGTCTCTGATGTCCAGAATGGAGGCTCTGGAGAAAGAGAATTCTACTCTGAAGAAGAAGCTCATTGACTCCATGGACGGGGCTAATACCTTAAAGGAGAAATCTAAGACTTTGAATGACGATCTCAGAGCTGAGCGTTAGCTAACCCTGGAGAAGGACGAACAACTTCTGGCTGCCAAGGAGAAGCTCAAAACTATTGTAGTGAGGTCCGTCAAAGCTTTCCAGCAGACTGACGAGTACAACACAGTGCTCTTCAGTTGGTACTTCAAGGGTTTTGAGCTTCTAAGGAGGTACCTCGTCAAGCATCCCACTGAAGTTGACCTGCATAACCTGGATCTTGAGGAGGTGGATCAAGAGATGGCGATGGACGAGGCTGCCCAGTCTTCGGCTCCCGAGGGTGACGCTCCCGAGAAGGCTCTTGCTGACGATGCACCTGCTGGTGACAATGTTGCCGTTAATACTTGAGTTTACAACTTGTGGAAGATTTCCTTCTCTTTTCCCTGTATTTGTGTGTGTATATAAATATATATATATTTTTTTGGGTGCCTGTTTTTGGGCTTCTTGTAGACCTAATTTAAGAACAATTTCCTTCCAATCTATCTTGAAGATAGTATTTTTAGCCCAGTGTTTATGGGCCTTTTAGATGTAAAAATAATGGTGACTGCCCGTTGTTTTTGGGCTTTTAATTAAATTTATAATTGCACACTTACTTGCATTTGTGATCACACACTTATTGGCTCACGATATGCTTGTGCTATCTTACCTTCGTCTGTGTTTTACACTTAGTAAAATTTTTGGTTGTGACTTTCCTTTTTCTTCGTCACCGATTTCGTCTTGCGTGGGTTTTGTTACTTAGTTGATTTCATGTGACTCGTGCCTCTTCTAGGGATCTCATCGAGGGTTTTGGTGAACTGGTTGGGAGCCCAGACTCAACCTGAGCTTTGTTACTTAGCCATGTGTGACTTACGCCCTTTTAGGGATCTTGTCATTCTTTTTTGGCTTCGTCAGTAACTTACATCCATCTAGGCGGAATCTTGTTACTTAGCCTTGTGTAGCCTACACCCTTTTTAAGGATATTGCCATTCTTTTTTGGTTTCGCCAGTAACTTACATCCGTCTAGGCGGAATCTTGTTACTTAGCCTTGTGTGGCTTACACCCTTTTTAGGGATATTGCTATTCTTTTTTGGCTTTGTCAGTAACTTACATCCGTCTAGGCGGAATCTTGTTACTTAGCCTTGTGTGGCTCAGTAACTTACATCCGTCTAGGCGGAATCTTGTTACTTAGCCTTGTGTGGCTTACTCCCTTTTTAGAGATATTGCCATTCTTTTTTGGCTTCGTCAGTAACTTACATCCGTCTAGGCAGAATCTTGTTACTTAGCCTTGTGTGGCTTACACCCTTCTGGGGATCTTGTCATCCTTTTTTTTTGGATTTACAGTTGATTTGGCCTGCTGGCATGAACACATTAGCTGAATAATTCTCTTATTGATTTCAGGAATGAATACATTTATTTGTTACATTTATTGGTGGTACTTCTTCAAGTGCTCGATGTTCCATAGTCTTGGGAGCCTCTGTCCGTTTAGGGTTTCCAGGTGATAGCTGCCTTGCTTGGAGTAGTGGACGACTCGGTAGGGTCATTCCCATGTGGAGCCAAGCTTTCCTTGGGCAGGGTCTCTAGTAGCAGTGGTGACCTTGTGCAGGACGAGGTCGCCTATGTCAAGTCATCTGAGCTTTACCCTCCTATTGTAGTATTCGGTCATCTTCTGTCTGTACTTTGTCATTCTGCTAGAAGCTTTGTCTCTTACCTCCTCCAGACAATCCAGGTTGATTCGTAGTTGGTTGTCATTGTCTTCTTCGTGCAATAACTCTC
The DNA here is from genome assembly GCA_030021035.2 of Notholithocarpus densiflorus. Taxonomy (NCBI): domain Eukaryota; kingdom Viridiplantae; phylum Streptophyta; class Magnoliopsida; order Fagales; family Fagaceae; genus Notholithocarpus; species Notholithocarpus densiflorus. The sequence goes on along the minus strand of JARYZH020000026.1, from coordinate 3,992,533 downwards.
GTCTGGCGTTGGCTACTCCTATTTCGACCGAGATTACCACTTCAGTGCCATAGGTGAGTTTGAAGGGGGTTTCTCCAGTTGGGGTTCTTGTCGTGGTCCTGTAGGCCCACAAGACGTTGGGCAATTCTTCTGGCCAAGCACCCTTTGCGTTGTCTAGTTTAGCTTTGATGATCTTGAGTAGTGTTCGATTCGTCACCTCCGTCTGTCTGTTCGCCTGTGGATGCCCTGGGGACGAAAACTGGTTCTTGATGCCTAAGCCTGAATAGAAGTCTCTGAAACCTTAACTGTCGAACTGCCGCCCGTTATCTGTTATGATCGTCCTTGGAATCCCGAACCTGTAGATTATATTCTTCCAGACGAAGCTCCTTATTCTTGCTTCAGTGATGGTTACTAGCGCCTCCGCTTCGACCCACTTTGTGAAATAATTAATAGCAACCAATAGGAATTTTACCTGACCTTTGCCTTGGGGCAGCGGACCGACGATGTTAATTCCTCATTGTGCAAACGGCCATGGGGATGTTATCGACGTCAGTTTCTCTGCTGGGAGTCGTTGGACATTCCCGAACCTTTAGCATTTGTCACACTTCTTGACAAGCTCCACTGCGTCCACCTGCATAGTAGGCCAGAAATAACCTGTTCGAATTACCTTGCTTACTAGGGATTTAGGGTCAGCATGATCCCCGCAAACTCCTTCGTGGATTTCTTCCAGGATGTACTTAGCTTCCTTTTCGTCAACACACTTCAAGTAAGGCATGGAGAAGCCTCTCTTGTATAAGGTGTCATTTAGGATCGTAAATTTGGCTGCCCTCTTCTTGATCTTCTTGGCCTCCTTGGCGTCTTGAGGGAGGTACCCGTCTTGGAGGAAAGATACGATCGGCGTCATCCAGTTGTTTGTACTCTGGATTGCAAATGTTGGGATTTCTTCAATGCTAGGGCGCTTTTGGACCTCCATGTCTAACTCCATGCTCGTTGATCCCACCTCTGACGAGGCCATTTTCGCGATCTCATTTACTGCCATGTTCTGACCTCTTGGGATCTGTACGAATTCTAATATGTCAAACTCTTGAGTCAGATGTTTCTTCAGCCTGAGGTATTTCTGCATTCTCTCATCCTTTGCCTCGTACTCTCCCTTGATTTGCCCAATTTCCAGCTTTGAATCATTTTGGACTAACAGGTTCTTAGCTTCAAGGGCCTTCCTGAGTCTTAGTTCCGTCAGTATTCCTTCGTACTCGACCTCGTTGTTGGTAGCCGAAAATTTCAGTTGAACTTCGTATTTGAGCACTTCTCCGTCAGGGGTGATTATGACGACCCCTACTCCCCCTCTCTTTTGGGCTGACGAACCATCGGTCTGTATCGTCCATCGTTCGGCCTCGTTAGTGAGACTGTCCTCGTCCGAGAAGGTGAACTCGGCGATGAAGTCCGCCAAATCTTGTGCCTTAATGGCTGCCCTAGGATGGTACTCAATGTCAAATTGGCTGAGTTCAATTGCCCACTAGACCATTCTTCCAGCTGCCTCAGGTTTGTTCATGGACTTTTTGATAGGTTGGTTCGTCATCACCACGATAGGATTTTCCTGAAAATACTGTTTTAGCTTGCGTGAGGCCACTATTAACGCGAACGCAATCTTTTCAATCCTTGGATATTTGGACTCAGCCCCTTGGAAAGCTTGGCTGACATAGTAAATTGGGAGTTGTTTCTTGCCTTCTTATCGAATCAAGGCTGCACTTACGGCTGTAATTGATACTGCCAAGTACAAATATAGGTTTTCCCCTCCCTTGGACGGACTTAAGAGAGGAGGATTACTCAGGTAACGTTTGAGTTCTTGGAACGCTGCTTCACATTCGTCGGTCTAGGCAAAAGCCTACTTCAAGGTCTTAAAGAAAGGCAGGCATTTGTCCGTCGCTTTAGAGACGAATCTATTAAGAGCTGCAATCCTTCCTGTGAGCTTCTGGACTTCCTTGACAGTTCTGGGCGATGCCATTTTGACTATGGCTTGCACCTTTTCCGGGTTTGCTTCTATTCCTCTCTAGGAAACCATGAATCCCAAAAACTTTCCCGAGGCTACACCAAAAGCACACTTACTGGGGTTCAGCTTCATCTGGTACTGTCTGAGCGTGACAAACGTCTCCTTCAGGTCGTCTAGATGCGTCAGTTCTTCCTTGCTCTTGACGAGCATGTCATCCATATATACTTCCATGTTCCTCCCAATTTGCTTGCTGAACATTTTATTCACCAGCCTCTGATAAGTTGCCCCTACATTTTTTAATCCGGGTTAACATGATAATCTTATTTATTTGTTTATTTATTTGAAGTTTTTACTCTATTAGCTTTTACATCGCACATACATGTGATAATTGTAACTATTGCACCAAATCTTAACCGGCTATGAACTCCATCTCCCACAAAAGAAAGACAGATTAGTATTATCAATTAATACTCACTAAAGTTATAGGTGTCAAACAATGAAAAGTTGTCATGGAATATAAGTAGATTGCGTACTTTACTCTTAAGTCTTAAACAGCTTCCACCTAAAAAGCCTGAAAGTGTTATACTTTAAGGTACAAATGTTAGCATAACTTTAGGTTGGTTAGTCCTCTTCGAACTTTTCTATTTAATTTTATTTTTTTTTATCTTGGAAAATTCACAAAAAGAAAACCTAACCAGTAACCAAAGAGACAATAGAGGTCAGAAATAAAAATAAACTGGACGTACACAACACCATCAAGCCAAGACAGAACCACAATAATATTCGCATTCCTTTGCATGGGAGGAAAAAGCACACAAATGCCTTTAAATTTGTGGGATTTTTTTTTCCCTGTATAAATAATAATTTCACTTTATTAAAACCAATGAAAAGAAGGGAAAGAGACCACTTGAGGATTAGGTACTTGCATATCATTTATCTATTAATCTTGGAAAACACTTACACAGTTACACTACCACTTGAGAGATCAATATTATTTTTTGCTTTTTTTTTTTTTGGCAACCCATTGAAGAGTTGCATTGCATGTCTTAAATTCTTAATAATATTATTTGATTTAAATTCCTATTTTCCAATTATTTTAACAATTGAATTAAATGGTTGCATGTATTGAGTTATGTGGGCACCAGAGAAATTGAGTCAATTTTGCACCACATTTCTATCGACAAGATTTACTCATATATTTTTGGATGAATACTAAATATTCTTCATAAACAAACAGTGTTTATTGGATTGGGCCCTAGGAGTGGCAAGTGGGCACTCGGCAGTATGACTATGATTAAGGCCTCTGTCCTATTCTGGACTCGATTTTGAGCAGATTTGTTATCCCAGCCTTAGTTTGGGCTTGGGTCAAACCAGTAAGTTAAACATTCTCGACTATGAGAATCTAAGATTATAGATGGGCTCTTCTACTAGAACAAGCCCAAGAAAAGCCTTATAACGTTAGGTCTCCTCGGTTTTAAAAACCAGCGGGTGGAATTAAAGTGGTCACTTGTCACCCTATCGACAACATTGTGAGCCCATTTAAGAACATCTGCATCTGCAATATCAAGGCAAAGTTGAAATAAATCACCACTAAAATTATTTTATTCTAGTAACATTAAGGATTTGTTTAGATACTACTTATTATTGAAAACTAAAAATTGAAAACAGAAAATACTGTAGCAAAATAATTTTTAAATGTGTGAATAGTGCCGTGAGACCTAGTTTTAAAGTTAGATTTGCATTTTTTCGTACTTGCAGATCTCATAAACAGTGTCCTTGGATCCATTAAAAAAAAACGCAGCTGTACTGAAAAGCGCAAAACGCACTATCCAAACTCACACTAATTAAGAGTAACAATCTTTTTCTTTTTAAGAAGAATTAATAATAATCTTATCAGTATCACTCCACAATAAAAAATAAAAAATCTTATCACTCTTATAAGAGGGGGTATTTTATTTATGTGAAAATATTCAAAATAAAGAATGAAACTCTTTTGTATCCACTTGTTATATTATTTCCAAAACCATCTAATAATATATATTAGCCTCATCACGCGTGTGATGAGGCTTTTCTTTTTGTCTAGTATCATAATTTCCCTTTTTTCTCTTTTTTTTTTTTAAAAAAAAATTTTGGATAACTTTGTTTTGAAAACATAAATTAGTAGGAGAGTGTTCTATTTTGTAGGCATTTTAAGTAGAGTTGGAGATATATTTTTACTGGGTTGTTCTCAAATTTTTTCCCTGTTAAATTAACGTAAGATTTAAGGGTATTTCTAAATCACATAAAAGTCCAGTCCAAAGAGAAAAATCATCTTATAAATAGTATAGACACACACACACACTAGAAAGACACTTGGCACAAAATTGGAGGACAACTATAATTTAATTTGGATTTTTTTTTAGAATCATTTAATTTGGATTATTGATTTAATGTATTATCTATACTACTATTTAAAGGCTTCTCTTATTTGGGATCCTCATTTTTTTTTGTTCAAAAATGCCTCTACACTCCTATGTTTAAGTAGAGATAAAATTAAATGACAATCCAGTAAAAATACAACTCTAACTCCCACTAAAATATTGCCTAAAAAATAGTGTTACTTTCCTGTTAATTTTCAAATTACTTTATCTACTTATAAATTAGATTCTCAAAATAAAAATTATATATAAAAAATAAAAACACAAGTTTTTTTTTTTTTTTTTGGGCTATAAAATAGGACCTCTAAGCTCAACGTTGTCACTTTTTTTTTCTTCTCATTTTTCCTCCTTTATCAAGACTTAAACGTTTCTCTCTTTTTTTTTTTTTTTCTTTTTTTTTCAAATCTCTTCTTCTTTATTTTTGAATTATTATAAAAACTGTGATTTTTAATGTACTCCCATTTTTCTTTTTAATGATTATTTATTTATTTATATTAGTGTTTGAATTGTTTTAATGAATGTATTTTCTATGTCCAAAATAAAAATCACTATGCGTGTAGTTTTATTGGATAAAAGAGATAAATGTCTCAAATTGAGATGAATAGAAAATTATGACACTAAACCCAAAAAAAAAGCCTCATCGCATATGCAAAGTGCGCGTGATTCCACTTATAAATTAGATTCTCAAAATAAAAATTATATATAAAAAATAAAAACACAAGTTTTTTTTTTTGGGCTATAAAATAGGACCTCTAAGGTCAACGTTGTCACTTTTTTTTTTCCCTTCTCATTTTTCCCCTTTATCAAGACTTAAACGTTTCTCTCTTTTTTTTTTCTTTTTTTTTTTTTGGTTTCCTTTCTTCTAAATTATAATCTCACATTTTTTTTTTTTCAAATCTCTTCTTCTTTATTTTTGAATTATTAGAAAAACTGTGATTTTTAATGTACTCCCATTTTTCTTTTTAATGATTTTTTATTTATTAAATTAGTGTTTGAATTTTTTTAATGAATGTATTTTCTATGTCCAAAATAAAAATCACTATGCGTGTGGTTTTATTGGATAGAAGAGATAAATGTCTCAAATTGAGATGAATGAAAAATTATGACACTAAACCCAAAAAAAAAGCCTCATTGCATGTGCAAAGTGCGAATAACATGACATTAGGATCTTCTAAAATTCTTAAAGTAACTTTCCATGAATTTTTTAATATCTTATCCATCCATTTTGAATCAAATGGATTGTATTTTGTGAGGTCATTAATATTTAAACAAACATTAATTTTCAGTATTTTTGTATTTATTTGAATTATTGTTGACATGATAAAATATAATTTATTTATTTTAAAAATTCCATGTTGGGTTACACTAAAATTCTTTAAAATATTAATATAGGTTAATAGGTTAAATGTGTTGTTTTCATTAGTTGAAATGAACAAGATGCTATTCCTTGAAAGATACTCACTGAAATTTTATTTGAAAGCTTATGCCTGGTTATGGGGAAACTAATATAAATTTGATTATGATAAGGCAGGGGCACTTAGCTTTTTTTTCTTTTTTTGAGAATCAGGGACACTTAGCTAAAAACCCGGCATCAATCAGTGCCTCTTTCAAAACATTGACTTTTAAAACCGAAAATGATGGACAGTTAAAACTAAACTATATAACCTATGTAGCCTACGTTTTGTAGTTTGATCGTATGCATGACATTATAATGACATTTATGGAATTGTCTGTACTTTTTTATTTTTTATTTTATTTTATTTTATATATAATCGGTCAATTTTATCGTATATGCATATAGCTTTAACAATCATGATTCAAGTTTCTTAAAAAAAAAAAGGTTCAAAAATCAGGCAATTCTATCAGTTCCCTTTGGGAAGATAGAAGATAATTAAATATAAGATCTGTTTGGATACCGCTTATTTTGCTGAAAACTAAAAACTTAAAATAATAATAAAAAAAAAATATTACTGTTCATATGCTTTGATGCATTGTTCATGTCCCATGAATAGTGCACCAGGTGCTGGTCCAAAAAAAAAAAGCTGAAAATGCAAAAAACGCAGACATAATGTATTGAAATGAATTTTTTTAAGAATGTTTTATCCATTGCTTTATTTGTGAGTTTGATAGGAAGAAATTGAATTGTTAGGAGGGAATGAAATGACCTAATCATTCCTCCTTTTAAAGAATACCATTTTCTTTATTGAAATAGAGATGAAAATCCAATTTTACATCTATTTTGAGGAAGAAAAAAAAAACACAAATAAAAAATAAATGTTATAATAATAAAATTATATATTTCTTTTCTTCCCATTCATTCTTTTATAAACTTCAAAATATATCAAAAAATAAAATACATCATATATATTTCATTTCATTCTATTCTTTTATGATCTATGGGTATTTAAAAAATTTCTTAACATAGTATAAACTGAAAGAAATAAATTTTAGTGTTTTAGGGATGCAATTGAGAATATAACCAGAATGATACCTCATAAATATTCATAAACTATGTACATATAAATAATAATAAATTTTTATGCTTAAGCAATTAAGGTGATGGCATTATGTTTCTCCCAAAAAAAAGGTGATGGCATTAATATTAACAAACTATGTTCTATAATTAGAGCGTTACTAAATTATAAACATTATTTAAACTCATATCTTTTACAATTTTTTTTCTCAAAAAATATCCTTTACAAATTTGATTGTTTTGTGATGATGTGGGTTGGATACTTCAAAGTAAACTCACAATTGAACTGTTGAATGGTCAGTTGGATCGATTAATATAATCCATGAATCAAACCAGACACACAATTGAGATTATTTTTTAAAAATAAAAATCTCTACTTTACAATAATGTGTTCAAAACAATTAAAGTTGTATAACTAGCTAGACTGGAGTTTATCAAAAAAAGCTAGACTGGAAAAACAGTGTGGTTCATAATTGAACTTGATCCAAACAATCATTCCATTTTGATTTTCAAAATAATGTCAGTAGCAACTATACATGATTACATCAGGTGAGAAGAAGTAAAGAGTCATTCGACAGGGACTCAATTTCTCGATTGTGGAGAACCCTCAAAATATAAAAAAATAATTATTTTTGTTTGCGTAAAAGCAAACATAATAATAATAAATGAACTTAATTATAAAATCATATAAATATATATATATTTATATATATATATCTTTATCTTATTCATAAATTCTCTTTCTTTAATTGTAGTAATTTAATGTCTACTGAACTGATTTATGTAGTTTCAGTCACCAAGTGTCATGTCGTATCGAATAGAAAACCCCACTCAATCCCTCAGTCGGCAAAAACGTCCAATTGTTCCTTACACTTCATTATTGGTTCATTATTAACTAAATGAGAACTCATTGTTTAATCAAACATTTTGTTGTTTTCTAATCAAGTCATAAAAACTGAGTAGACATCGTGTTTGTTTCAAATTTCCTTGTTCCACAAGTTGAGAAAGAAGACATTGTAGATAGAATCTATCTGCATAAGACAGTTAATGAAGTATACAATTATGAAATAAGGCCTAAACAGTCTTCAGCGGTCAATCATGACATGCATTTTGATATAGACTATATATAATTCAAGTCTCTTCTATGATTGTTTAAGTTTTTGGAATTATGCAATCTTGACCAAGCATTCTCATTCCATTTGGTTTCAAATATAGATGCTTTTAATTTCAAGGTAATGGCTTTTGTACATTAATTAAAATGAACCTCCCCTAGGAGAAATTATAAAGTTCTTGTGGTGGACCTCGTCATTTGTCCACCATTCCAGTAAAAAATTCTCATTTATTTAAAATTGCTGAATTAGTATTCAGTTTTTATTTAAAACTTCACAATTTTAAACAAGTGTGAGTCTTTTACTGGAATGGTGGACCACATCATTTGTCCACCATGAGGACCTTATAATTTCTCCTCCCCTAGCACATCTTTTCGGTCGACGGGTACAACCCCACAATGGTAGAAGTGAAGGTTAGAACAAAACTCAAGAAAATTCTATGTCAAATAACTAATACAGTAAATTTTGGTAATCAATACCTCGGAATGAAAAGGAATTTTGTTAAGGAGTTAATAATAATTTATTGCTTTATCTGAAATTGTCATCATGTTCTAGTCCATTTTGAATTTGATTGATTATGGGAAATACTAATAGAGTAAGTTTAGTGTCACAAATTTTGCTATAATTTCGCCACATAACAAAATTGTGATAAAGTTATGAAAAAATTTGTGACACTAAATTTACTCGTACCAATACAATCATCTTTCATAACTAGTTAACTACCAAATAGGTAGTATACCCAATATTCAAAACTCTGTGACATGCCACTTCGAATGAAAATCACTAATACAAATCATTAAGGAGTTAATGATTTATTGCTTAGAAAGTTCGAGCAAGATTTTAGCTCAATCAAACCAAATCAGTCTACCTAAGTGTGGGTCCAATAGACATGTTCCCTAAATTCCTGCCTACGGTATTAATAGTTACCTCACAATTTTCACAACACCATAAATTTAGGATAATGGTCACCTATAACGTGCTATCAAGTATCAAGCCCTATCTTTCTCTTTTTTTTCTTTAAATTAGAGTTTCACTTTATGGTGTCCGCTCCTAATAATAGCTTTTATCATCAAACCAAGACGCCAATTATTTTTTGATATAGGCGGGAATTAAACCCCAGATCTCTTATTTAACTATCAGAAATTTTACCAGTTGAGTTAACTGAAACCTACTAAAATTTCTCTCTTTTATATATATATATATATAAATATATATATATATATAAAGTATCAAGTCCCATTATAAACCAAATTTCATTCCATGATTAAGGTAGGTATTGATTATTAGAAAATTCAATCAAATTTATTCCCGAAAAGGGGATCATACACTAATTTGTGGTCTGCATCACGGGTTAATTATTGAGTACTCCTAGGGTACTATAAATATGTATTCCTCTCTCTCACATAACTGTGAGTTCTATTAATTAAATTTATGGTAGGACCCATAATTCATGTGAAAGGGAGAGTACATATTTATGGTACTCCTAGAGTATTCAATAATTTTCCCTGCATCACACCAGTGCCTTATTTATTTATTTATTTATTTCATTTGAGCAGGTACTCATGTCCATGTTAGCCATACAATCAATTGATCCATCATACACAACAAGGAATTATCATTCCCTATCCTCTTGTTCCATGATTTGAACCCAATACCTCATCCTTGTTAAAAGGTTAAGTACCACTACAAGGGCTAATATATATATATATATATATATATGATGGGTCAAATTTATCAATTGTGAAACTATTTTTATTACAACTTAATAACTAAACAAATATGTCAGTTGCTTCAAAGTTTTTAACTGCCATGTTAATTCCAATTTCCTATCGTTTATTGTGACCATGGATAACATCTCCCCATTTCCCATTTACCTTAATTTGGATCCTTTCTTTCTTGAGCATAGTTATTAATTAATGCACAAATTCATGCTCATTTTCATCTATCAACTACAATTCATTTGTCTGATATTTTAGTAGGAAAGAATGGAATGGTTATGAGCGCAATGTTCATTCCATTTCATTCCCTTCTAAGCATTATTCTCAAAAAAATTTAAGGACATTCATTCATTTATTGAAAAGTATAATACCAATTTTACTTCCATTTTTAAAAAGATTAATAAAAGATGATGCGTATCTAGTAAAATTATATATTTCTTTAATTTGTGTTTCTTCTGTTATAAGCTCCCAAATATTTACATTATATTTTTTTCATGATGTATCAATTCCATTCTCTTTTATAAAGTCTCAATGATAATGTTAGTTGTTTATGATCTAAGCCGTTGTCAAAGAACTAAAATTGTTTTATATTCGGAAGAATAGTTTTGGTCAAATTAAGACGCCCCATGATTTGTAAATGGATTATATTTATAGTGTGCTTTAGAGTTTTCATATGACTCTTGTAGAACCTTTTCTTTTCAATGACACAATATTAAAAATGGACTGAATAAGAAAGGATATTATAAGCCATCTGAGAGAGAGAGAGAGAGAGAGAGAGAGAGAATGTGTAATAAAATGCCTTATTTGACTTGTTAACTTGACGTGATATGGAAGGAAAATGCTAAAGATTCTGAACACGTTCACTACATAGACAAAAGGAAAAGTTTTGAAGTGACTAAATCAAGTTTACGCCTATCATACAAACACGCTTTAATCATTTGTTTATCTAGCGATGAACAGAATGAATAGAATCTTTTCCAGCGAGACACCAATTGTACGAACTTGTGCAAAATGAGTAGAGATTCGGGAAATGACAATAACCTGTATATGAATTACCATTATTACCATTTAATATTAGGCTAGACATGTTGGGCCAATCTTTAAAGCTGCTCGTCTAGTTTGGTATATTTTTCAAGGACTGGTCGATCTCTTCTTTCCGTCCTATAAAATATGACTATTGTAAAATACAGCTATGTACGTAGCTTTCTGTGTTATATACATGCCTTCATGGACAGAAGAATTTGTTTTATGGCCTTCGTACAAGTGGCCTTAATTTGCTGTTTTTATTATTGTCTCTTTCTATTTTATTTGGGATTGGTGGTTGAATATGGGAAAATGAATTAATTATTTCTATTATTTTAGGTATTCATTACGGTAATTATTTTTTTTATCATGTTTATATAAACGGGAGTTGAAAACAGATTTTTTATTCAACAAAAAGACTAAAATGCACAAAATGATCTTTATGATATTAGGCTTGTATATGAAACTAATCCACACATCTAATCTAAGTGGCAGCTTCAGAGTTACAGTGATTGAACCATACTATGTTTCTCACATTAATTACCGTTAGTTATTTCAAGCATGTGATCAAATCAAATGCATGACAGTTGCTTTAAAGTAGGACCCCTCTAAAAATTGCCGAAATAATACATAGAACAACGACTGTGTAGCAAACCAGCTAAAAACCAACAGTTTAGCTTCAATGCAAGAAACAAAGACAAAAGAAAGCAGACCCAAAACGCAAAGGCTGGTAACAAGACCTTTTCAGCTGAGCTTTTTTTCTCTTCCTCATGTATTCTCAAATTGCTTTCATGTATTCATTATGAATTAATACAGAAGAGACATATATTCATACATATTCCTGAATCCCCCACTATATATCTTTCACTCTTGAAGAAAGCTCAAACCCTTCCATCAAAAACACCTATTCCTTCCTTTTTATCTATCTTGGTTTCAAAGAAGAGTGATGGAGCAAGCACCTTATTGGATGTGGACGAAGAGGAAACAAGTCTTGCAGTCACATTTTCCACCTTCAATGAATTCTTTTAATAGCAGCTCATGGGAAGAGAAGGCTTTTGCAGAAGACTCAGCTGGGACTCTTGGTGGATGTGTATGGCCTCCAAGATCTTATACTTGCAGTTTTTGTAATAGAGAATTCAGGTCTGCACAAGCCCTAGGTGGTCACATGAATGTTCATAGAAGGGATAGAGCTAGGCTCAAACAATCTCTTAGCCCCTCCAGTGAACCCCTCCATAAGTCATTGGAAGGTCAGTTTTCAACTGAGATTAACAGAAAGTTGAGTCACAATCTGGTCTCTAAATCTTGCCCTAGTGAACACACTTTTAAGTCTGCTTATTCGTGTTCTAGTAGTAGTGTTCAATCTTGGTCAAATCCTGTGGGGGTTGGACTTTTGAGTATCTCAGAATCAAATCCTGTAGTGGGAAAGAATCAAAGGGATCAAGAAGATTCTGTCGGTCTAGGTTATGATGATGATTATGTTGAAACTGACTTGTCTGTGGGCATGAATTCGTTTTTTAGCCAAAATAGACCAACTGGGTCTTGTGGGGATGAGGCAGCTAGTTGCAAGAAACCTAGGACTGCTGTTTCTTCACTGTCTTTTGTTCTCAAGCCATTTTCAGATGATAGATACCATCATCAATCAGAGGTTATTGAAGTGCTTAGCCCTAGCACCATGGAGGGCTTGGATCTTGAGCTCAGGCTTGGTGATACACCTAATGTGAAGTAAGTGCAATTTTATTATGGGTCTAATCAAGTGAATGATGTGCGAATCTTTGATCTTTGTTTCTCTTTCTTTGATCTTTTCATACCTCATGTTGATCTTATAGCTAACAGGCAGAGGTACTATATATTGAGATCTTGAATGAAATGAAAAGCTTAATTTTTTTTTCAATGATTTTGACATGATTATAATTTCCATTAATGCATCTGATTTGAGATTTCCTTTCTTCTATTTGCTTTTGAGCTAGTGAGTAAAGTAATCAGTTTCTTTTGCACTATCTTCCACTTCCTTGCACCTGTGATCACAAAATGACAAGTTGCAGACTATTAGTTTAGGAGATGAATACTACAATGCTTTAGTTTTGAAAATGTTGTGCAATCTGCGATGATGCCACTTCATATGATCAATTGTTAATTACTTGTGTGCTGATGGGTATATTAGCATCATATATATAATTCAATTGAAAACTTACATAATTTATTATGAATTGCCTTGATGAGCACTAGTTATGTTTTTAGGAAATCGGGTTTCTGATTGTCATTCAATTGTTGTATCACAGGATAGATTTAATTTTTTGAGGAGGCTGTAGGTAAATAAAAGACTCCTCTTTTCCCCAGTTAAAACCTGTAGTTATAACTATAACTGCCTGTTCAGACTTGAATTAAGAGAAGGAGAGAGAGAGAGAGATTTGATAGTGGAGTTTGAAAGAGTGAAAAAAAAAAATGGGTGCCTGGGGAGCAAACTGACATTTAAAGGTCACCTCAGCTACATAAAAAAGGACAAAAGCTAGGGACATACATCACACAACATGAACTGCCTTTTTACCTGTATTATTACTATCAACAAAATCCATCACACCCCCGTTTTATCCTCCTCCTACATTCCAAAATTTTCTGTTCTGTTTCAAACTTCTCTCTGAACCCTCCAAAATCTAAATAATAAAGTTAGTGACATGTTTTTCTTTTAAAAATACCTTTTTTTTCACAGTTATTTACGAAATATGTTATAATTAAAATAATATCATTTCGTCTATGAGTTGTTCACTGATGCCATTTTTATCATATAGCAATAATAATTTTCAATTTCTATCCCCACTAGGTCTCAACATAATTTGTTAACTATGGCTAAAACAACCAAATTACAACCTTTATCTACAGGATTAAATTTAAAGCCTCCATAACTAGGAATAGCCATCTTCACATCCTTATATACATTATTGTGATTAAAACATTCACGTGGTTCTCAAGTTGCACATCCATAAGTACTATAGAGTTTATTTTACTGTTGACATTATTATTTTTTTTTTTTACACACCACTATATATTAAATAATCACAGTAAGAAATATTGTACGCATGTTCGAATTTCAAATAGTGCACCTAGCTCCCTGGAATCAAATTGAATAATTAATAATTCCCTAACAAAACCATATTATTATTTTACTATTTAGCAAGAGATAGAGAATATCACATCATTGGCACTATTTTACGCGTTCTTTGTTTTTTACTTTTGGAACCATATATATATATATATATATACTAGCTACCAGTATTACACTATTTCAAGTCTGAACAACTAAGGATACCTGACCTACAACCCTAAAATTATCCAAATTAAATTTTCGTTAATGTTTTAAAAACCCTACAACTCTGTCTGCTTGTAGTGCTAGCTAGCTACTGTGTCATCACACTGGTACCCACCATTTGACACCGACGGTTCCTCCAGAATACACGGCGAAGTCTTCGTGTTTCATTTTTTCAACACATCTTAACATGGAAAAAAAAAATTTGATGAAACATCGCTTTTTGACTTGATGGTTTTTTATTTATTTCACAGAGTAAGCAACAGAGACATTGCTGGGTATACAGGGAATTTATGTTGCTAGCTCCAACAATTCTTTTTCCCATTAAAGGAAGCAATTTTGTACGTTATTCTAGAGGTGGGTTCTTCTATGTTTTCTAATAAGTAGGTTTAGAAAAGAGGGAGTGAAGGTGTTTGATGAAAAGGGGCTGAAGTTTCTTTGTCCAAGAGAGTTTTGCATTTGTCTTGCTTGTAGGATTTGTGAGTAGTTGGGTCACTTTTTTTGGCAACTTTTAGTGAGGTCTGATTAGCGTGTATCTGTCTGTGTGTACTATGTACCATACATAGTATTAATGTACAGAGGAAGAGCCAGATTTCACATGGGCAAGTTGATGTATCACTATCTGTTTCCTTCAAAGATCCATTTATAGGAATCAGGAAGTAAAAATTAATATTCTCAGCTTTGCTTTGGTTTCTTTATTTAGGGGGTGCTTTGAAATATGTACTTTTCCTATTTATAGGTGTCAAAGAGCAGTACTAATTATATCTTGGAGTAAAATACAAAACCACCATGAGCTGTAGGTAACATATTGCTAATAATTTTTGAGAAATGTTTAAAAGCACGACGGGTGCGTGTTAAGGTGCAAAAAAGATTTTTTTTTTTTAAATTAAAAAGAAAAAGTAAGAAAAAAAACTCCAAACGTTACTTATAAAATTGAAAAAATGAGATAAAACTATAAAAAAAAAATTGTAAAAAAAATTTCAATAAAGTTATTAATAGGCACCTTGCGGTGTCCATTAATACAACCCTTAATTTTTTTTCGAAAATATCTGATTTGTCATTAGCAAAAAAGATATTAATTAGCTCGTTTAAAACTTCTTTACTGTTTAAAGTTCTCTCTAGTCTCTACTTCCTTCCAACAGTTTGTCTTCATTGCGAAGGTCTCATAGTGAGTTAGTGATTGTATTATGATAATTGATATGCACAAGTAAGTGTCTCGCTAACCAATGATAGATAAATAGTAACCAGATATAGAGAATGAAGCATGAGCAAAGAAATTTTCAAACAATGTTTAATAACAATTGTGCTTAATGAGCAAATAGGGTATTTCTGAAAAGTTTTAGTGGTACTTGGTTATAGTCCAAACATAAAGGGAGGTTTTTATATTTACCCTAAATCTTATTTGAATATATTGGGATTCAGATCTTGTCCAATTAGAGGGAAAAAAGAAAATAACTTTTAAAGTTTTTATCAGATGAGTGATGTTTCATCTCGGGCATATATAGGGTATTGCACAAGATGCAATACCCTAAATATTGTATGAGATCTCAATCCAACATATTCAATATTGTCTACTTAGCTAATAAATAGTAGTTAATACTTACTCAACCCTCCAAATTCGGTAGCTAAATGTTTTTCTTTTGCAATACCCTAGCTGGTTGTTAGGGATACATTGCCATCAATGACTCAATGTTAAACATAATTTAACACGTCCATCAAAGAGCTCAGATATATGTACTATCTACCTAAATGGCTTCCAGTACAATAATGTTCGTCCCTCTATTTGAGAATGTGTGGAGGATAACGTGTTAAACTTCAGCCTCATCCTTTTTTTTTTTTTTTTTGCTGAATTTCAGCCTCATCCTTTTCAACCAGCATTGAGCTGTAAAAACATTAAAACTTTGAATAATGTTGCCATAAAGCTGTGTCCCTCTCCTGAAGCATAGGAAATACGAAAATCTTTTACTTCCAGATGTAGTACAACAATACACAAGTTTCATAAAACAGAAACCACTAGTTTAAGAGGTAGTAAAATCAGAAACACGTCATAAAGAAGAAACCACTTGTTTCACTTCAGAATTTTTATGCCAAATAAGGTAATTAAATTTTGCTAGTGATTCTAAATGAGGCATCTATGTTCAAATTAATTCCCCTTTCCAGTTAAGATGTAGGGGAAAAATCCAGATTTTATTTGTTAAAAGGATGATGGCAAAAACTCACTTAGAGCATTAGCATTGGGGGGTGTAAACACCCCCCAATTGCTATTTTACAACCCAAGACACCAAAAACTCATTCCATCCGAGTTTGTATACTTAAAAAAATTTGCAAACTATGAATAGTTAAGGTTGTAAAGAAAAAAATAATATTTAATCTTATAGTTGTGTGTGAAGAGAAAAAGATAGTGGGAGGAAAGAGAGAGATAAGAATACTTTTATTCGGTAATTTATATTATTTTATTGTGTTGTATGTAAAAATAAAAATTGGGATACATGGTGAGTTATAAAATGAGTTGGTAAAAATTAAAATAGATAAAGTAGTATTTGAGGATGCAAAATAGGTTTTTTTTTTTTTTTGCATCCTCGGATGCTAGTGCTCTGAAAAATATATATATATATATATATATTTCTAAAGCATCTGCTTTTGCAAGCCCAAACAAATCCTTAGTGTCTTTAGAACAGCTTATCTAACTTTTTGTTGAAATTTTTTACTGAAAGTGTGTTAAAGTATACTTGTATTTTGAAAAGAAAAAGAAAAAGTGGGGTTTTAAAAAGTTGTACATGCATAAAAAGCTATAAGCTTATGTCAAACGGATAATTAATATGCTCTAAGCCTCTAAACTAGCCCGTCACAGGATGATTGTCAACATGTATGGGCCAACTTGGGTATGAATGGTTCTTTATTGGAAAATGTTAAAGTCACAAACTATTTTACAATTTTTTTTACAAACTGCTGATATAGGGAGTGATTATTAATAAGTAAAAAAACGATATTAGTAGTAGGCCTAAATAAAAACTAATAAGAATTTACTACATCAATAATATGTAAAACTATTGTAAGCCTAGACAATATACAAGGTTCAAGTTAGACGTGAGATTGGTTAGATGATTAAAAAAGCAAAGGTACCATTAAGCGGCTCCATTTGGCCCTCATATATATGGAAACTCTCAGTAAAATAATTTTTCCTTGAAGAAGTGTGTTTCAAGGGAAAATGTATCTTGTGTATTAGGTATATGTAACGAGCCACTTACAATACGTGGAATCCAAAGATTGGTGGGACTCATAGGCCATTAGTGTCTCGTTGCATATACTGATACATAAGTTACCTTCTCGTTTCCCAGGACAACATTATGAAAAAATATCTTATGTATCAAGTATATGCAACAAAACACTCACAGCCTGTGGACTCCAAAGACTGATGAGACTTACAAGATATAAGTGTCATGCTGCAAATGCTTGGTGAACAATGGTAGTACTGCAACATTTTATACAATTTTTGTCACAACTTGCCACGTGACAAGTTGTGAATAGCAGAAATATGAACCTACTATTTTATGATTTTTTCACCTGTGGCAAAAAAATTGTGTAAAATATTGTGATATTAACATGGCTTATACCTAATATACATGACATCTTGTGGTTTCAAAGGACAGCATTTGGCTCACATAGTTGGAATTAGTTGTTGGGTTTTTAAGTCTTTTAGTACATATAGAAACGTCCACGTTAAGATTGGGCCTCGGTGTGGGATCCACAGTTCATACGACATGTCAGTCCGGCGGTGGACGCTACAGGCGTGACTTTGTTTGGCTTATAATAAGTATATATATTATAAAGTTCAATATTTATAATGGACCCGAAGAAATTAAGAACTACAGTTTAAGTCTGACACATTTCTTCAATACCTTTTTTAAAAAATTTCTTGAAAAATCGCTTTCGGTAACAAATATGATATCATTTTTTTTAGATAATAGTATAAAAATACCAATTACAAAATAAGGTATCATTAATTTTTTTTTTTTTTTTTTTTAAGGGTACCATGAGCAGGTATAAAAAAAATTTGATACAAGGTGTAACTTGTTTTACAGTGACTACTAAATAATGACATTACGTACTTATATTACTTATTATTCTTACAAATATCAAAATTAAGAATTATTTTGAGAATTCTGAGTTTTTTTGTTTCTCTTCTTTTGAGTTATGCTGGTGCCACAATTTGTTACAAAATTTATGCTACAACTCGCCACGTAAGCGAGTTGCGGCACAAATTGTGCAACAAGTTGTGGCACCAACATAACTCTATTACCTTACAATAAATCTTGAGACACCATATTTTTCACTATTTTTTTTCATAATTATGGATACGATTTATTGTAATTTGTACATTATAAAAGCGATGTTACTCCAATCACAACAAATCATAAATCATAAATCTTTTTTTTTTTGAATGAAACATATTCTTCAACTTAAACATTAAAATTATTATTCCCTATAGTAAAATTAAACGGTATAAAAGACTAATTTGACACCTGAAATTTGATTGAAACGAATGTTAAATGAAATTTTTCTTTAAAATATTAAGAACCAATATAACTTTCTGAGGGACAGATTTAGATTTCTATATAATCTTTAAGCAATGAAAAATACACATTTAAACATTACAATGTTATTTTGTGAATAATAAACACGAGGAAGAAAAGGCTATATAGACATGTTCTTTAAAATTAAAAATAAAAGGAAGGGTTTGATATATCTTGATTTCACAATGAAACAACGTGGTATTTTTTGCACAATGGAAAGACCATAAACTAAGGCTACTTCTCATGTTTTCTAAGCCCCACCAATGAGCTTCACATCCTCCCTTTTCTTGTCCGTAGAAACTGGAAAATTCTTAGGTAGTCTCTGAGTATAGTGAAATGGTGTTCTTTTCTCTCACATTTATGGTGGACCCCACCATGAATTTAATGGGCGGACCTCACCATGAATTTAATGAGCGGACCCCACCATGAATGTGAGAGGAGGGAGTACCATTTTCCGTACTCCGGGAGTACCTAAGAATTACTCCAAACTACAATACAAGAACTTCATGGACCAAGTTTCAAAAATGGTTTACCGATAGGACCCTAGGGTAATGGAGAGCCCTAACATTGGGAGAGGATGATTGACTCGATATTTATAAAATCCATATTTATAAAAAAAAAAAAAATACCACTTGAAACTTGATATTTATAAAATCGATCGAGTTCTGTGTAATTTCCTCTTAGAACTTGATATTTGTAAAATCGAGTTCTGCATAGAACTCAATTTTCATAAAATCAAGTTCTAAAAAAGCGGTATTCTCTTGCATAGTTTAAAATCAAGTTCTAAAAAAGTGGTATTCTCCTACATAGTTTACGAACAATGTTATTTTGTTAAAAATTTCAACCATATGTGGTATTTGGTCATTTTGGCCCTCAAATCTAAGGGTAGTACTATGAGAAAATATCCTATGTATCATGTGTAACAAAACCCTGAACAACTTGTGGACTCCAAATACTAGTGGGACTCGTAGGATATAAGTGTCTTGCTGCAAATACTAGATATACATGATATCTTCTGATTTCAAAGGACAGCATTAGGCCCACATAATTGGAACTAGTTGTTGGGCCTTTAAATATAGAAAAGTATGAGTTAAGATTGGGCCTCGAGTATGGGATCCACAATTCACATGATATGTCTGTCCAGGGGAGGACACTACAAAGGTGTGACTTAATTACGGTTGCGTTTGGAATTAAAGTTTAAAGTCAACTTATTTTACTATTTAGCTTGTTTTTGCTACTATTTAGCTTGTGTTTTCAACTATTCATGGGTTTCACTGTACTATTTCAGCTAATTTTTACATTTATTTACAATACTTTCAGCAAAAAATTTTCAATTTCAACTAAATAAATTGTTCCCAGTACGTTTCAATATTAATAGACAGTTTAAGCCTGACACATTTCATCAGTATGTTTTTAAAATTTTTTTTTTTAAATCGCTTTCGATAACAAATATGGTATCATATTTTTTTTAGATAATAGTATAAAAATAACAAGGCATAAATGCACTTTTAGTCCCTATATTTTGATTTTTTTTTTCATTTTGGTCTCTACATTTTAATTTTACCACTTTTAGTCCCTAAACCAATTAACGCATATGTTATTTTCGTCATTTCCGTTAGTCAACCGACGAAAATAGTTGAGGTGGCTGCCGGAGGAATTAAAATATTATAAAAAATGCCACATCAGCATCTAAATTTTTTTTTTAATAATAATTTGTCAATTTTAACTAAATAAAAAAAGAAAAAACAGAATTAAAAACAATAAAATACATCAATTTAGATTTAATTCATTTTGAACAAGAACATGATCACAAATTTAAACATCAACACAAAAACGTAAAAGCACAAACCCAAAACCAAACATAAACTCAAATTTTAAAAACACAAATAACACAAGAACACAAACCCAGAAAATCAAACCCAAGAACACGAATTCAAAATTAAACCCATTGAATCAAATTAAACCCAAGAACATCCGTCATCAGCCCACAACCCAGAAAATCAATTACCTTCTTCTCTCACTCTTCTTTCTTCTTTATTCTTTCTTGGACTCTCTCTCTCGATTTTTTGGCAGTGGATTGGAGGGGGTGTGGATCAGTGGTGGGTCTTGTGATTTGGGTGTAGTGGGTTAAGATTTTGGCTGGTGGGTTGAGATTTTGGTCAGTGGGTTGTGATTTGGGTTTCAATGGTGGTAGCTGGCCGATTTAGGTGGTAGTTGGGTTGGTGATTTTCGGTTTGCGATCTGAGTTTCGGTGTGTTGGTCTTGTGTTTCAGTGGTTGCGATATGAGTTGGTGGTTTTCGGTTTGCTCGCCGTTTGCATGTATTTTGCTCGTCGTTTGCTCGTTGTTGGTTTGTCATGGGTTTGCTCGCCGTGGGTCTAGGTTTTGTTTGCTGTGGGTTTGGGTTTTTCTTGGTGGAGACCATGGGTTGCTTTTTTTTTTTTTTTTTGGTGTTGATTGTTGATGGTGGATTGTGGGTTGCTGGTGGTGGTGGTGGTGGTGGTGTCAAGTGTGTACTGCAACATATATGTTTGGATGAACATCTCAAGTCGTGCTCCACCATTAATCTAGCAAGCTAATGGCTCGCAAATATGGTGCCTTACATGCTAGTTTAGGTGACACCATAGTGTCCTCCACCCTTGAAGCAGGTTGAGATTGGCTCTCTTCCTGCTACTTGCTAGTAGCTGGGCTACTCACTTCAACTTCTTGTTTTGAATGGTTTCCTCTTCCCCCTTGGTAGGGGAATGATTATCGAGACATTGTTGTAGAAGCCTTCTCTTTGGTTCCTGGTTTGGCCTAGTCCTAGTGAGCTCTTGGACAATATCGATGAGTATCTGAAGTTGCCATTCTATTAGGGGCATCTCTTAAGGCTCTGAGTTTTTGATTTTTTGGGTTGTGGGCCGATGGCGGATGTTCTTGGGTTTAATTTTGAATTCGTGTTCTTGGGTTTGATTTTCTGAGTTTGTGTTCTTGTGTTATTTGTGTTTTTAAATTTGAGTTTGTGTTTGGTTCTGGGTTTGTGCTTTTACGTTTTTGTGTTGATGTTTAAATTTGTGATCATGTTCTTATGTGTTATTGTTCAAAATGAATTAGATCTAAATTGATGTATTTTATTGTTTTTAATTCTGTTTTTAATTTTTTTATTTAGTTAAAATTTACAAATTATTAAAAAAAAAATTAGATGCTAATGTGACATTTTTTATAATATTTTAATTCCTCTGGCAGCCACCTCAATTATTTCCGTCGATTGACTGACGGAAATGACGAAAATAACACGCGTTAATTGATTTAAGGACTAAAAGTGGTAAAATTAAAATGTAGAGACCAAAATGAAAAAAAAAAAATATATATATATATATATATAAAGACTAAAAATACATTTACCCCAAATAACAATTACTAAATAAGGTACCATTAAAAAAAAATACCATGAGCAAGTGAAAAAAAAAAAACTGAAAAGACTTTGATAGGACGTCCTAGCCAGAAATTTAGAGCATTATGTTACGTATAATGTGAAACTTGTTTTACCCCGACTATAATAATAAATAACTTTGATAGGACGTCCTAGCTAGAAATTTAGAGCATTATGTTACGTACAATGTGAAACTTGTTTTACACCGACTATAATAATAAATTATGACATTACGTACTTGTTAATTGTGGATATGATTTATAATGTGGTTAGCAAAACAAAAAAAATATGATTTATTAATGTAGTTTGTACATCATAAAAGTGATGTACTATGATGAATCATAAACGATTTTTTTTTTTTTTTGAATGAAACATATTCTTCAACTTTTTTTTGTTGAGAAACAAACCCACACAAAAGAAGGAGAAATGGGTTCTAACTTCTAACATAAAGACACACTACAATTACACTCAAAAGTCATAGTAACTTTTAAGGGGGGGTGGGGCAAGTTATACTACACACAACACACTCTCTTAAGTAACATGAGATAATTACCTATTCTTTTTTTTTGAGAAACAAACACACACACAAGGGAGAGGGAAAGTGGTTCTAACACAAAGGCACACCATAACTTCACTCAAAAGCCATGGTAACTTTTAAGGGAGTGTGAGGTAAGTTATACTACACACAACACACTCTCTTAAGCAATGAGGAATAATTACCCATTCTTTTTTTTTTTTAGAAACAAACACACACACACACAAGAGAGAGGAAAAGAGATTCTAACATAAAGGCACACCACAACTCCACTCAAAAGCAAAAAAAAAAAACATAAAAATTATTATTCCCTATAGTAAAATTAAATGGTATTAAGACTAATTTGACACATGAAATTTAATTGAAACCAATGTTAAATGATATTTTTCTTAAAAATATTAAGAACCGATATAACTCTTTGAAGGACAAATTTAAATTTCTATATAATCTTTAAGCAATGAAAAATACACATTTAAACATTACAATGTTATTTTGTAAAGAATAATCATGAGGAAGAAAAGGCATATTGACATGTTTTTTTTTAAAATGAAAAATAAAAGGAAGGGTTTGATATATCTTGATTTCACAATGAAACAACGAGGTATTTTTTGCACATGGAGGACCATTAACTAAGGCTATTTCTCATGTTTTCTTAGCCCCACCAATGAGCTTCACATCCTCCCTTTTCTTGTCCGTAGAAGAAACTATAATACAAGAAGAGTCTGCAGAAATTTTCATAGACCAAGTTGCAAGAATGGTTTACCGATGGGACCCTAGGATAATTGAGAGCCCTAACATTGAGAGAGGATGAGTGACTCTATGGTAGTTGGACTTGGATGTGTGTACAGTGTAGCTATTAGCTAATGTATGGTTGTTCTTGTTGGGGTTGTTATTGTATGGTTCGGGAGTATACTGCTACCTCCTCCCATAAAGGGGCGGGTCCCTCTGTGAGAGGAAGGGAACATACTCCTGAAATGACAATAATTTTTCATGGTTGTATTATCTAGAATTTGGGTTTTTAGAGATTATGAAGGATCTGTTTGGTAAGAGATTTCTAGGAATGTTGTTTAAATTTTGTGGAAATACGTGTGGGTGAAAAAGTGTATGAAAATACGTGTTGTCGTGTTTAAACAACAATTACCAAACGTGCCTGGGTTATCCACATGGGCACTTAATTGGGCTTACCTAAAAGCCCAAATTCCATGTATTATCATTTTTTTTAATAGTTAGAAAGATAAATAAAATTTAGAAAATCAAAATAAAATTTACCATGACATCAATTTCTTCTCTGGAATTATAGCATTCATTGATTCCATTCTCTTGGAATCTTATCATTTAAAAAAAAAATTATATATATATGAGATTAAATTCTATAAAAATGTGGGTGTAAAACCCAAGTTTTATCCCTCCAATTCCAACATGTCACATCATTCTATTACATATTAAAAAATAGACACAACCACACTCAATTAATTCTAATACTCATTTGAAAATTCAACTTAAATGTGACTCTGTGAGTTTATTGAAATGCTATTATGTATGGTATGATGTATTGAATTTTAAGTGAAAAGATGATGTGTCAATCTTTTATTAGATGGTTTAAAATATAAGTTTTACACGCCATGCTTACCAAATTCGTGGTTAACATCAATTCTGATTCTATGTCCTACACATGATTGCTGGTTAAATTTCATATATCAATTTAATATATTTGTTATTTAATTTAAAACTAATTTGTTTGGTAGATTATAAAATTTTTGAATTTTAGTCCACACTCCACTAACCAATTTTTTACGGTAAATGTTATGAAGTCTGCTCTTATACTTCACAGAGTGCTGCTAAGCACCAAAGGCAAATTCAACTTTTCTCGTGGTTGAGCCTTGAACGACAGGAGAAGAGAAGATATGCTAGGGGGAAACAAAAAATCACGCCACAAACCCCACTAAAAAAACATAATAATAATTATAATTATAATAAAAATAAAGAGAATGAAGAAGAAAAAGAATGTATGTTACTCAATCACTTCTACAAGAGTGTGCTCATTTGTTACCAAATTATTGGGCTTTTTCCCATTTAAAAAAAAAATCTTATTGGGCTTTTTGTTATTACTATTTTAGAATAATAAAAAAAAAAAAAAGAGAAAGAAGAAGAAGGTATGTTACTCAATCACTTCTATAAGAATGTGCTCATTTGTTACCAACTTATTGGGCTTTTTCCCATTAAAAAAAAAAAACCTTATTGGGCTTTTTGTTATTAGTAAGACAGAATATAAGAGCATCAATAATTATGACGTCAAAAATTTAGCAGTTTAGCATCACAAAAATCTACTTTATCTATTTTACCGCTTTATTTTGCAAAACACCCAATATCAGCGGTTTTATTTTAACATTCAACACAATAAAATAATATAAACAACACAATAAAATAATATATCTATTACAATAAACAACAACCACCACCACTAACACAATAAAATAATATAACTTTTAATAAATTTTTTTTTTTTTTACCATCTTAGCTACAATGCACAACCATCTTTTGCTGTGCACTGTAACTCAACAGCCAAATTTTTTGGCTTTCCCTCCACCATTGCAACATGCCTTTTAGTATTATATTGGTGGTGGCGTGGTGCTAAAAATAACAATATGGCTTTTTAGCACCACCAATGCTAATGCTCTTATAACTGAACAAAAAAAATTAAAGAAAGAAAGAAAAGTTTTAAAACATTGTAGTCCTGTACCACAAAACCAAAGAATATTTTTATAAAATGTTCAATTATTAATTTGGTCATCTAATTATAAATAAGATTTTGTAGTGTGCCTCGTTCTTTAAAAAATGAGTTAATTAGGTTGTAACTCATGCTTAATTACAAAATATTTTGTGGGTTCCAGTTAGCTCAATTAGTAAAATCTTTGATGGTTGAATAAGAGGTCTGAAGTTCAATTCTCAGCTATACCAAAAAATCGATTGGTGTCTTTATTTGATAATAAAGAGTTATCATCAAGAGTGGATGTCATAGGTTGAAACTCTCTAAAAAAGTACAAAAATATTCAACACGATGATGATGATGATGATATGGTCTTACCTATATAGGTGAGTACTGAGGTGGTCATCTATCAGGGATGGAGACAGAACTTAGAATCAAGGGAGGCAGAATCATAAAAAGAAATTATTATAAAATTCTAAATAAGTATTAATTTAGTATTAACAAACCGTCAACAAAGACAAGACACATAATCATTGTTTTGTAATACATTACAATGAAATCATTTTACGACAAGGGAACTTGGTATTTTTTTTTTTAATCTTCGAAATCATCTATAATTGAACATGTACTAATTGTTACAATGATGTCTCATTTCAATGAATAACTTCATAGTATCTATAAAATTAAAATTAAAACAAATTAATAAAAAAAAAAAAACTCATCTTCCATGTCACTATATGTTCTCTCAGTTACGTTGCTTTGCCGCATAAGATATATATATATCTATATATATTTATATATATATATATTTATTTATCGTTGATATGTGCATTTACACTGGATAATCTCAAAATTATTTTGTTAAAATTTGTTTAAAGGGTCGAGTTGTTTGTTTTGGGTAAAAATGGTTAATTGGGGTTTTTTTTTTTTTTTTTTTATAGCTTTGCTATTGTTAATTTTTGTTGTTGTACTATTTTTTTTTCTTTGGGTTTGTTAAACTTGATATAAATTTTAGAACTATAAATTTTTTTATGGGTTTTAAAGGATTAATGATACTGTTAAAGGAGGCGAGTGTAATTTTATTGAACCAAATTGCTAAAATTAGTACCTATATATAGTATTATTTTTTAATAAAAAAATCTCATTTAACATCAGTGACAATGAAATGGTTTTACATAAGTGGGTGAAATGGTCATCTTGATTTTTGCGCAAACTATTATATCTGGTTCATTTCATACAAAAAATTAAGTAAATAAATATTAACGCTTGGAACAAAACTAAACTACAATTATAATATAACTAGAAGGTTGCCCGCGCGTTGCGCGGATAATACTATAAGCTTTTATGTAAAATGGTTTTGGAAATTTTTGTACATATATTATAGCAATAATAGATATTTTCATTGCTAAAATCACCTACAATTATAGTAGAAACTTCAGAGCATGTAGGAATATTTTGTTGCCTACCATCAGTTGATCATAAATCAATTAATTGCAAGCATACATTATGCATAATTGCATATCAAACTCCTTGAACCTATCCCTTGTCATATATACGAAATGTCTAACTAAGGCTTTGATCTTATGAAGCATCTTCAATAATATTTTAATTATAGCAATGCTAAGGTTGCAAAGTGATTCATGTCTAGGCAAAGCAACAAACACACTTTGATATTGTCAAGGCTCTCGCGGACAGCCGTACATGATACTTGACCAATAGATAAATAAATAAATAAAGCAAGCAGCTTCAATGATGATTGAGCTAGACATGATTCAGCATATTTAACAAATTTTTAACAAAGGTATATTAGTATATAATATATTTAACAATTTTTTTAATACCATTTTGAGTTAATATAGATTATAGGCTAACCTTCAAATAATGGAGACACCACATAATTTTTTTTGCCCACTTAGTTCTTAATTTATACCTTTGCTGTTCTCATTGTTTCTTTCTTTGTTCTTATTTTTAACAATTGAGTTTTTGTTATTTAGTAGGACATAGAATATGTGTAGATTGTGTTGATTATTTTAAAACTTTGCTTCCAAATAATACTTAACCCCTCAATAGGTAAAAGAAAATTATTCACTTAAAAATAATAATAACTTTCTAACCCGTAGTTAAGTTCATTTGTTTCACTCGTGTTAATTGTATAGGCTGCTACATCATACAACCAAATAAAAATTATAAATTTTCTTCAAGCATTTTATCAAACACTATGGATTCAAAATAAAATATATAATTACTCCTACGCTCTTAGCACTTCGAATCCCACAAAAGTTTTTCCTCCATTGGCGTTTTGAATGTGATCCAATCCATATAGATACATGGGTATGTGCTCCAACTACATGTGGCTTGGAGGAGCTTGATTTATTGATTAAGCTTCTTCCTCATTGATCTTTCTACTTGCCTAACAAAACCGGATTATTTACTCAACTTGTCTTTGCCTTAGGGTCTAAATAGTACCCAATTCAACTAATTTTCTTAATCACATCATCATGTAACATATTTAAATCACTCACCAAAATCCAAATTATAAATTACAAAAATGGTGTGGCTCAGTAAAAATCTTGACCAGTAAATAGTTCAAATGAAAAGAAACAAACCACCATCTAGTTTGATTATCAAAAACCCATTACCTAAGGGTATGATAAATTAGGGGCCGGTGGCTTTTTCTCCTTGGGTTTAGTGACTTTAGTCCCCGACCAAAATAGGTAAATTTGAAGCTTCAATCTCCTCGAGTCTATCTTCCCTCAAACATTGCAAACCACAAACTCAGTACCTAAAATAAAATTTAAAAAAAATGAAAGAAAGAAACAAAGAGTGAGAGTCGGAATATTTATTTATTTATTTATAGACACTGAGAAAGGAGTTTTTGTCTATGAACTCGTAGAGGAATCGTTAATCCATAAATAGAAGGAAGATCCATCAATATATAATTTTCAAAAGAAACAGGTACATTAGTGTGTGTTTAAATTGAAAGGGGAAGTGAAAGAGTTTTTTTTTTTTTTTTTAATTTTTTTTTGCTAGAAGAACTGAAGAGTTAAGAGAGAGAATAAGTGAAAAAAAAAATTTAAGATGGGTTTGATCTCAACAGAAATATATTAAAATTTAACAGTGCAAAGCTTGGTCTCACTTTGCCAAGTGCTTATCCGTAGTGTGCATTTAAATTTAAGAGGCAAAGTGAAAGAGTTTTTTTTTTTTTTCTTTTGTTTTGTTCGTAAGAAGTGAAGAGTTTGGAGAGAGAAATAACTAAATTGATTTTTGCTGAAGCAATAAGTGCTAAACATAAAAGCTGCCTTGTTTTAATTTTTGAGGTAGGAATGAAACAACATTGTTTCATAATAAAGAAGATTGCAAAGAACTCATATAGAGCGCCACATGGTAGAACCTCATGCACTCTTGCATGAGGTCTCTGCTTTTATATATATATTGATTGGATTCAATTTAGATATGATTCATATATATGAACCCACTTTTTCAAAAAGCCTATTAGTTTGAGCTTACTTATGTTATGTCAACCCTTTATCCTTATCATTATTACTGAAATTGTGACTTAACTCACACCAATAAACTCAACACTCTCTTTTCTTTTATTTCATTAAAAAAAAAAAAAAAAAACTCTCTCTATTCTAGTTTTTTTTTATAAGAGAAAAGGGAGGCGGGGGCGACCATGTGTGACTCACCCCCTTTGGCGTGACCATAGGGGCACCCCCGTTAGGGAATGTTGGATTGAGTTATAGCTACTGTGACTGGGGTGCCACAGACCTCACCCTAGTACCCTAAGAAATGCTAAAACTAAAATCGTGAGTTCAACTCGCGTTGTCAATTGAAAAAAAATTATGTGTAAGTACAAGTGTGTAACAAACACTTATCCTGCACTACAGTAATCTTTTTTTTTTTTTTTTTTTTTTTAGAATGTGCACTATAGTGATCTTGGAAAAAGTATCTTGTATCAAATGACACCACACCATCCATATCAAAATCTAATAAATGAGAGACACGTGTTTAAAAATAACTACCCATTAACACATGTCTTCATTTGTTAGTAGAGTAGTTAATTTTTGCTGACACGTCTCATACTTATTAGATTTTGATATTGCTGACATAATATTATTTGATATCAAATACCTTTCAAGTGATTTTTTAAGAAAATAATTATAAACTGCATATGCGGTGCATATATTCGCTAGTGCTCTAATATAAAATCATAATCTAATTATTAAGAATTTAACTGGAAAGAAATATAAATATAATATGATAAAAGTAATTTAATTTTAAAAATTAAAAGATAAAAGTTAGACATAGATTTGTTTCCTAAACAAATAAATAAATAAAGCAAAACAAAACAAAACTCCTCCTTCCCGAAGTCACGTGTTGAAACAACATTCGTATATGTCTTAAAAGAGGTAGTAGTTTATGACTTTAATCACTTTATGATACTTTTTGGGGATAGATAATGACTTTATGATGGTACTTGAAAGTTTTTTTTTTTTTTTTTTTGGGTAAAAGATGACTTTAAACTAAGAATTCACATGTCAATTACAACGCATATTCGCTTTATTCAAAGTTAAAATAGACTCGGCGGTGGGTTATAAAATACAACATAATTAGCTAAGGGCTGCGACCTAGTTTTGCCAATACATCAGCACATTTTGGTTGGCTTCGGGATAAGTATGGATCACGGTAACATATAGAGATTCAACTCAGAAAAGAGCGTGAGAGACAACCACAGAGAGAGAGAGAGATCAATGGCAGAGTCAGATTTGAGTAGCAAAGTCAGAGGCTCGAGATGGTCTCTCAAGGGCTTGACCGCTCTTGTCACCGGTGGCACCCGTGGCATTGGGTCTCTTTCTATTTCTTCTTCTTCTTTTGTGATTCAAATTAAACCCTTTTGTTTGAATTTGGCTTTGTTGATTGAATTAATGAATGAATGAATATGCGTTTTTTGGTTTATGATCAGACATGCAGTGGTGGAGGAACTAGCTGGGTTTGGTGCATCCGTGTACACTTGTTCAAGGAATGAAGCGGAGCTGAATAAGTGCTTGAAGGAATGGGAGGGAAAGGGGTTTGTGGTATCTGGGTCGGTGTGCGATGCATCTTCGCGTGACCAAAGAGAAAAGCTCATTCAAGAAGTGGCTTCTTTTTTCAATGGCAAGCTCAACATACTTGTGAGTCCCTCCCCACCAAAAAAAAAAAAAAAAACCGTTCTTTATGTTTTTTAAGGATAAATAGTCCCACAAATGATGTCTTTGAGGTATGAGCTTATACAGTGAATGTTTTATTTTACTATTTAATTATTTTTGTTAGTATACATGGGTCTTGTGGTGCTTTTTGATATTATTCATGGTCTCGTAGTATTATTTCAATTAACTTTTTCACGTATTTAACTTTCAATAAAAAATTTTCAATTTCAACAAAATAAGCGGTTCCAAACATATCCTACGACACAGGCCAATTTAATTGTTTTGTTTGAAAAGAAAAAGAAAATTGGGTTGACTTGTTTGTCAAAAATGTTACAGAGAAGCATGAAATAAGTTGGTATTGGCAAGATTGTGTTTTTTTTTTTTTTTGCTTGCGTCTCATGTTATTAAGATTTAATTTCGATGGTGTGGTCCTTTAAATTATCGCTTTTG
Organism: Notholithocarpus densiflorus; assembly: GCA_030021035.2. Classification (NCBI taxonomy): domain Eukaryota; kingdom Viridiplantae; phylum Streptophyta; class Magnoliopsida; order Fagales; family Fagaceae; genus Notholithocarpus; species Notholithocarpus densiflorus. Next base: position 3,961,663 of record JARYZH020000026.1, on the reverse strand, counting down.
GGGGAAATTTGTTTTAGTGGATGTGGGTTTTATGTTAAATTTAATTCTTTGTCTCAATTTGAGGTGCATTAGATTTAGTCATAGCATTGTGGACTGGGGTTTCGCAAAGAACAATAGAGGATCCTCATCCGGATAGGATCATGTTTAAGGTATAATTGGAATTTGAGGTTAATGAGAAATGTTCTAAACAAATGAATGTGAATTCTAATTAAATTCCTGATCTATAGTTAATCACACATTGCAATCTGATTTAGGAAGATTTGTTAAGCTTGACAGTTTTAATTAGGTTCACCTACATTTTTTTTTTGCTTCAACTTCTTAATTTGTGTGACATAGAGACTTTGAATGAAGAGATATAAACCATTTGACAGCAGCATTATGGCCTTAGTCCTCATGTGTAATTATACAAGTATATTGTCATTCAAAGTGCCTGATGCTAAAATTATATTTGCCTTTCGTTAAAGAAACTCTCCAAAATGCAAGAGAGTGAAGTTCCTATGGCTGGTGCATGTATGATGTACCATCATTTAAACTTACCCATTTAACTTTTAACAGTAACACGCAAATTGTGGACAACCTGCAAAAGGCATTTGATCAACTAGCCATGAAGAAGGCAAACAAAATTGATGAAAATATAATCTAGGATGTTAAACATAGCGTTTCTTGCATATGTCAATGCTATGTTATTGATTTTTTAACAAGTGGCTTATTTTGTCCAGAAAGAAATTTAAGCATTCACGAAGTCAAATTGTCTTCTGCTTAATGGCAAATGTTTTATTACAATGTGAATCATACTATATGGAATTACTCTTATCAAAAATACCATATGGAATTACTGTTAATAATAAAAATATTTAAACAGCCATACCATATTTTTCTTATTGTTACTGAACTCTGAGTGCTTATAGCACCCATTTTACTGAGGTAATAATAACAGTGCATTCTCAAGAATGTTTCTATTTACCAACTGGAAAGCATCAATTTCAAAGTGTTTTTGTATTTGATGGAATTCTAGGATTTTATATCTGTGATGTTCTGGGTGTAGATAAACAATGTTGGGACAAACATAAGGAAGCCAACCAATGAGTACACATCTGAAGAATTTTCTACACTCATGGCTACCAACTTCGAATCTGTGTACCACCTGTGTCAACTTGCACATCCTCTTCTAAAAGCTTCTGGAATGGGAAGCATTGTGTTCATTTCCTCTGTTGCAGGTGTTGTGCATATAGGTTCTGGATCCATCTACGCAGCAAGTAAAGGTGAGTTACGCTCCTGATACATTGTACTTTTACTTAAGCATGATAGTTAAACATGGTGAGTATGAAAAGGCTAAAATGATTTTCTGATTTTCTCTCCTATCTGCGAAACGCAGCGGCTATTAATCAGCTTACAAAAAATTTGTCTTGCGAATGGGCAAAGGACAATATCAGGACCAATTGTGTTGCACCTTGGTATACCAGAACATCACTTGTAGAAAACGTAAGACTCTCCGTTCCTGCTTATCATTGCTTTTGATACTTTAACTTTTAATGTATGATTACTTCATCAGGGAATTTACTTCCATATGGTACTTAAAAAAAGTACATCAACAAATTATTTTGAGCAAACATGTCCTACATATTTGGTAGAAAGTTAGTATATTGTGAAGAATGAACACTGCTTTTCTCCTATCCTGTGGTCAAAAGGTTGGCCGACATATGAATCAATGTCATGTATTAGAAACTTTGTAGAATGATTGATTTGAATTGTGTAGTGGACTATAAAGCAGATTGGGTTCACATTTTTTAATAGGAAGGGGAAAAAAAAACGGTTTGACATCTGGAGTTTCTTATGTTTGTATGTTATGGTGTGATGTCTCTCCAAAATTGGGGGTTAAAGAAGTCTGCCAACCACCTTTTCCAGAACCTGCAAAAGCAGGAGACTTGTGTATTGGGTACAACATTTTTTATTTTATTTTTTCATGTTATGGGGAAACTGTTAACAATATGAAATCTGCTAGGTTGTAAAGATCATCACCAATGTTGTTGATTTATTTTTCCTTTCCTTCGTAGTTTAATTCATTCATAAAGAACACGGCCTAAAATAAATAGTACAAATCCAGAATGAAGGTAACAAGGCTGAAATCACTCAAATCAACTTCAATTTTACATTCAAAACTCTATCTAATACATGGTTAAGTATACTTCAAAACCGCAGCAACTTCTCACTGCTTAAGATGATTTTTCCATTCTTACAGATGCTTGCTAACAAGAAATTCTCAGATGAAATGATCTCTAAAACTCCTCTTCGGCGTGCTGCGGAACCAGAGGAAGTCTCATCCTTGGTGGCATTCCTTTGTCTACCTGCTGCTTCTTACATCACTGGACAGGTCATTTCAGTTGATGGAGGAGCGACCGTGAATGCTTTTGATGCAATTGCAGCAGTCGGTTGAGCAATTGCGTCCCCCACCCCCCCTCTCCCAAAAAAAATAAAGCACAGCAAGAGGCCTCCTAGACTGCAATTGCGTACCGTACTAGTTCATTTCCATATGTTCATAAGCCACAATTTCACATCTGATGTGGGATAATTTTATGATTGTGACTGTTAATGTTCTCTTGGAATAGTTTGCAGTTCATCTTATTCTTGCATGCAACTGCTTAATACTTGGTTTCTGAGTTGCAATCATTGTTAGTTCTCAATCTAGGTTGCTACGATTAACAGCTTTCTTGGTCATAATCATTGCGATTTATCTTTCCATAAGCATATTGAAAGTGAATAAACTATCACTTGTCTCAAAAGTTAAGCCAATAAATAAGGGTGAATTTAATCATTTAATTATTATTCTGACAATTTTTCTTATGTGTGAATCTGTACTCCCCCTCACTAAGTGGGAATTAACAGTTGAAATTCGTCATTTTTAATTGGTAAGTTCAAAATCAGATCATCTACTAGTCCCAACCAATAGTTTGAGCTAATAATGATTGCATAAGGTGATTTTAATAATTTAGTTATTATTTTAAGAAAATTTTTGACTAATCAATTTATGGCATTCAACTCGTTTGCTACAATAAAACCTTTAGGGCTCACTTAGATTAAGGGGGGAGTAGAGTAGAATTGGCTGAAAATAGATTAAAATTTTGGGCCAATTCTACTCTACTTCCCCTCAATTCAAATGGAACATTACTATCTCATCATGCTGCAGTACATGCTGTGTCAAGTATTTTAAAAATTACATTTTTATATTTAAGTGTGTGCAAGTAGAGTGTTGATAACAAATTCCAACAAACATGTCAAAGCGTTCAATTTTGGATTTGGTTATGAAATCAACTAAAAATTCTTAGATTGTTTAATAATCTACAAGAAATCTTATGCTACCCATCCAAAAAGCTGGGAAAATTTCAATGCCATTCTTATTCTCATGTCAAGAGTGACTAGAGATCTTCTTTCCTATTTTCTCAGTAATAATGAAAAAGAAATCTAATGTGAAGTTGTGAACTTTCAGGCTTCAGCTTACATTGTGAAGGAGGATGGGGCAAATGCTATTCTCCTAGGGGACAAACAAAATTAAAAGCAAGGGCCCAATGGGCCATTTCGATTTCCCAAATACTACTACTATTTATCAAGATCTTGCGTAGTTTCATCACTTTCATGCATAATTGGATCCAAAAGGCGACCCAAAAAATAATTAATACGTGGATGTATAGAGCCTTTTTTTTATTACTTATTTATAACGTGATAGGATTTCAATTTGCGGTTTCAGATATATGATAATTGCTCTTTATTATCAAATTAATGTATAAATATCAAAGTAAATGTATTGCTTACAAAAAGTGGGAAGGGGGAATTTAAATTCAAACGCTTCTCTATGAAAAATTGAGTAATATACCATTAAATTACAAAACTCTTGACTAATAAATTTTCTTTTTTAATGGATGGGATTTAAAAAATTTACCAATTGAATAATTGATTTCCATAGTCTACATATTCTTTAAGAGTAAAAAAAAGTGCAGAACACTATGCTCTTTAATCAAATTTAAATACATAGTTGTATTTATCAATAAATTGTATCTTAGGTTGCGTTTCTTTCACCTAAAAATATTTTTAAGTGTTTAGTTGTGTTCTTGCAAATGTTCTTGAAAATATTTTTAAGTGTCTAGTTGCATTTCTAAAAATGTCATGGAAAACATATTTTTTACTATTTTCCCACATTATCTCAGCTCCTAATCACATATATAATAAACAAATTCCAACCCAAAATAATAAATAATAAAAAGAGAGAATTTTATCCCAAGAAGAGAAAGAGAGGTGGTGACCAGCAATTGGTGATCGACGATGAGAGTAAGGGAGGGTGGTTTGGCTATTGATAGAAAGGGGGGGGGGGGGTTAGGGGTGGATATTGGATTGATGAATTTTTGGTGAAGCATAAAATATTAGCACCACAAGGCTTAAAACATTTTACGCCAAAACACCCATTATTTTACAGTAAACTAGGAATTATTTTTAGTTTTACCTGTAATTTCAGTCATCCCAAACACTCATAAGTGAAAAAAATATTTTCCTAAAATCATTTTTCATGTGAAACAAATGTAGCCTAAGTTTTATCATTTTTTTAAGAATAATAAAACTAACCAAACATTAGGCATGCCAAAATTTTCTCATCTCATTTTTTCATGTATAGCCTTTTTCACCTCAAATGGGATAGGGACAGGTTTTGGTCGCCTCGTCCCGTCTTATCCCCCCACACCATCCTGGATGTGTGTAGTAACCCAGAATGAAACAAAAATAAATGATTGATAATCAGAAAATGAAATAAATAAGTTGGTATTGGATGCACAATATCAATACTTTAGAAGTAATATATATATATATATATATATATATATTACTACAATCCTATAAACACTTATTTTTTATTTTTTCGCACTCTCACAACTATTTTTTCTCTTTCTCTTTCATCTTTGCCTTGTTAATATTAAAATCACCTCAATAGGAACGACAAAATATTTTCAACACATTCTATCATGTTCTTTACCTATCTTACTCTTGTCTTTATAGGTGTATTCTATGTCCAAAAGAAAGAATAGGACAAAAACACTTTATTGTCATTCTTATTAAACGAGAAAGTATTTCATAAGACCTCTTTCTCACAACATGTAAAATCTTTATCAGTGAAATCTATACATAGTATGATAGATATGTGTGAAATTACAAAACTGTCTCATAAAATAATTGATTTTTTAATGCATGTATGAAACTCAAACTCCCCACATATTTTTTTTTTCTTTTCAAATAAAAAAATGACCAAAAAAAGTACTAATAAAAAAGGTACTATACAGCTGCACCATAAAAATATCTAAGTGTGGACCATACCTAACCAAAAATAACATAAAATAGTATAGGTTTACCAACAAACTTAACTTAAATTAGTAATAAATAAGTGAGTTTTAGTTATTTTAATTGATAAATTTTTTTATGATTGATAAAAGATCTCAAATTCAATCCTTACCTACACAATAAATCGATTATGTTTTAATCCGATAAAATAAAATTATCATCAATAACAGACGTAATAAATTAAAATCTTCCAAAAGAAAAAAAATAAATAATAAATAATAACGAGTAAGTGTTAAAATAATGTTGGCAAAAAAGTCCCGGAAAGCCTCGTGTCTCGGACTTTGAACTTTGAACTTTTTGAAGCTCTCTCTTTCTCTGTCCCTCTCTCTCTCACACCTTCACGCATGCCTTTCTACGTGTCCACCATTAACCATCACTGCCACGTACTCCTCTCTATATATTTAATCAATTCACTCCTTTCCAACGTTGTGAGAAAACAAAGCAAGATTTCAATGGGCTTTTTTAACCTCAAAGAGGTGGACTTTTAAAACTCTAGTTGATACATTCATGAATCATAACCAAAAAAAAAAAAAAAAAACTCTTAAAAAAAAGTAACCACAAGGGTTGGGTACTGACTCGACCCTCTGGTTTCTGCGTCACGTGTCACGTGGTTATTTACGTCACCTCATGCAGAGAGAGGAGGTGCGAGTGTTGCTTGAAAGCTTAGGCATATAACGTGGCTAATGAATCATCATCCCTTTCGGTTTATACTATATGATAATATCTACCAATTTCTTTTATGTCACTACTTGTCAACGAAGAAAAAGTGAGTTCATCTAAAATTGCACGTAACATAGTTGATAGTTGTAAACAAAATTGATATCATCGAAGGTTGTGGTTTTAGAATTATTGATACTCTATGCTATCAGTTATTTTATGATCATATCAATAATCATTTATCACAATCGTCAAAGTATTCAACTTGAGCGATGGATCAACCATTTTTGCTTCACCACGTATACTAATATGTTAGAATTGTGATCAAAGTGGTAAGACTTTCACTTCTATTATAAGCTTGGTGGAGGAACACTACCCTCCTGGCGGTCCAGTGTGGACCAGAGTATAAGCACATTGTTTGTTGTCATGAAAGTTGTGGAGTCAGGCTTTAATTATCATGTAATTGGTTTGAGTATACTGCTCTTGTGTATTGAATTTGGTAGAATGCTAATACGTGCACATGAGTACTGAACTCGAGCCTCTCATTTATCAATATTGGAAGGCGTCACTTCCATAATTATATGGACCCGGTTTCTAGCTTGGCATTCACCCTATATGGAATATAACTCCAACTACTTTTGCTATTAAATATATACCCCTCTTCTTATCAAAAAATAAAAATAAACTCCCCTTATTTCTGTTCTTGAAATGCATTTTATCCCTAGAAAAATCAGACTTTTCTTCTATAATTTAGCAACTTGCTATGCTTCTGGTAAGTTGTGACTATTGAAGGAAATGTCTCAATCACTGCACTAAATTCTTTGAATCTTGTGGGGGATGTGGAACAATGTGTAGGTTCCTTTTTCTCCTCTATTTAATATACCTTGTTCTGCCAAAAAAAGAAGAAGATATTTATGGACCACATGAAGTGGAGATATTTTAATAGCGTCAATTGTCAACTGTCAAGAGTCTTATAATTTAGTGATATTTATCTATCATCCTTAGTTTCTTTTATATAAAAAAAAATAATACTGAAATGATTTGAATCTCATTCTCTATTGTTGTAACTTGTAACCATGGTTGTCAAAATCGCGATCTAGATCGTAGGATCGCATGATTTTACAATTTCATCTCACCAAAATGTTTAGGATTGTAAAAATGGTAGGATCGTATGTAGAATCGTGTAGGATCATATGAGATCCTATCAATTCTACCAATCCTACTAAAACATCAGTTTTTGGTTTTTATTTATTTATTTTTATGGGATAATTTTTTTGTTTTAATGAAATTTTAAGGGTTTTTATTTTTCTATGTTGTGATGGTATGACTTTTTATTTTTTATTTATAAAATTACGTTAACCTAAACAAATGTTTTCTAGTTTCTAGTTCACTTGTAATCAAAACGAAGGAATGCTTCATTATTTCTAAATGAAGAATTTATATTGGCTTTGCAAAATTTAAGCTATAATGTTGTTAAATTTGTTTGATCAATATACTAATTTGTGTTATAATATTACTAAAATTTTTTCTTATATATAATTGGGAAATGCTAATGAGTGTCCTTAGGGCATTGGTTAACAATTCATTTTAGAAAAGTTTTGACATTACTTTTATAGGAAATAAAAAAAGCTGTCAAAACATTAATTGCTTTTTTTCTTTTCCCATAAAAACTTTTTTTAACTGGATTGTTAACCAATTCCCTAAGGGCACTCATTAGCATGACCTTATATAATTTTATTAGTATGCTTGTATTTGTATATTGATTGATTGACTGATTTTTTTGAGCATGCTCTGTAATTGTTGCTGAATGGTATAACTTGAATAGTTGAGTGTATAGTTGTATCTTGATCTCTTTTATAGCTCTAGTATACGAATAAACAATGTCTACATAGATGATGAAATGGATGATGATGATTAGGATGGAGGTTATTAGAACTCTAGAATGGGAATAATTAAAAATGTTCACTTCACCTTAATATCAATCTTGCTTTTGGATTTCATATTTTAGTTAGTTAGTTTCCATTTGATAATATATTTTGGATTTTAAACTTGGAACTTGGAACTTGGAAAATATTTCCATATGTGTTGATAAATATTTTGGTATTTGGTTGCTAATTAAACATTTATTGAACTTTTTAGATACATTGGGTTAAAACTTAATTATATTTGTTTCGTTAGTATAAATGTAACGATGTATGACGTGCAAATTACATCATATGATGCAAATCTTTATTTTTTTTATGAATAAATTCGCAATTTACGTGATTATTTAATATACAAAGTCATTATCAATGTGTTTTTTGTTTTAAATCTAAAAATATGTAGGATTTTACGATCCACGATCCGATCCTACGATTCACGATCCCACCTGCCTCCCACGATCCTACGTAACATCTCGATTTTGACAACCTTGCTTGTAACTATAAAATTAAAACAAAAGTATATATATCTATATCTATATATATATATATTTATATATATATTAATAATTGTTGTAAATTTTTTTGAAGTGTTTTGAGTCTTTAACCGATAGATGGCAGAGAACAACCCTTTTTTTAAAAAAAAAAAAAAAAAAAAAATTAGCCTCGATTGTAGTTGCTTAATTCTGTTAATGCAACTATGCAAGTACGTTTATTTCAACTCTTTAGTTTTGTGTTCGATTTTGTTGTGCACTTTATTGTATTGTTCGAGTTATTTTATTCATGCAGCTTACGGATAATTCCAAAACCTATGATCATATTCAATTATATATGCATCATCATTCATCACACTTTGGCTTAATTCCTATTAATTGAAGCAATAACGAAAAACTTGATCCTTGAACGCATTTTCCATTGAACTTGATACAAACTCCACCTCGAGTCAAAATACTTATCAAACAAATTAGTTTAAACTTAAAAATAAAGACAGATCGACACTGAGTTGACACCATCCTTGTTGAATTTTTCCATTTATAATTAATTTATAGATTCTTTATCGGTTTCATTTCTAATGTCTACGACTTTAACAAGTTAAAGTTATTGATGTCATGTGCATCCTATTAGTCAAACACACCTTTCTTATCATCTTTATGCAACACTTATTCCTTTTCAAGGATATACGAAATGTATTTACATTGCGTGGTTTCTTATTATCTCATGGAAAACTACTTTTAATTATCATCAATTATTTTATGATGTCAAGAGTCTTGTAGGTTAACTGACACTTCTTTTGTTCCTCATACATAATATGTTTGAGAGTTTAGGAAGAAAATGTTCAAGTTGCGAGGTTAATCGTAATAATTGCTACACAATCTCTAGAATCTCATGTTTAGTAACCTTTCAATTTAAGAGCATTATGTTAGTATTTGGATTATGATACTAATATACGTACTATCGTTTTATTGAATTTTACATCACTTGTTCAATCAAATTATGACAGTTTAATTTATAATTTATATATGATTATCAAAATAACGGAATGACGCATACCCATATTTACCTATGTGAATTGTGAAGTTGTTAATCTATCTTCTTTGATTAATTCCCATGCGTGACCTACATTATGTTTTTGAGGAGATATAATCATCGACCAGACCCCATTTGAATTGTTTAGACTTTAAAAATGATTTAGAAGTTTGTTGGGTGAATACTTTTTTTGGATAAAGCAATTGTAGATTGTCTTGTTTGGTTTGCCTTTTTAAAAAAAATTATTTTTTTATCTCATTTTTTTAAGTACCATTATTTAAAAAAAAAAAAAAAACATAAAAAGTCTAGAGTTATTATGTTTTAGATTGGATTACAAGTTTTTAATTTTCTTAATTAAAGTCCAAAGCTTATGAGATTGTTACAATTTGAAGTCTTTGTCCATCTTTGTTATTCATTTCCATTATGTAGAGAGAAATGGGAGACCCTTGACAAAACTTTGTGTTTTATGTAGGTAGTCATCTTTGAATTTCTAGCAATCACTTTTCCACTTTAACCAAATTCTTCTTGTGGTGTTCAAGTGATAGCCCATTGTTAATGACATCTTTTGTAATGTTCATTACATGTGGTTTGAACACCACCCCACCATTACCCACCATCTACCTATCCAAAAAAAATAGAAACAAAAAAGAAAAAGACTTCTTTCTTTAAAATATAAAGATGTAGTATATATATATATATATATTTATTTATATATAAGCCCATAGTTTATACCAAATTTTGGATTGGATCTCATGTTTTAATTTATCAATAAACTTTAAAGGCCTTGTGAGTTTTTTTTTTTTTTTTTTCTCCTTTTTAAGTTATAATTATACATTTTTCCCCAATTCTCATTAACATTTTTTGGGGTTTAGTAGGGCCTTTGTTTGTGTGTTAATTATGGCAAACTACCTTCTTTTATTTTTGATTTTTTGTCGCATTTATTTTGATTTTTTTTTTAAACAGCAATATAAAGAGAAAAAAGGAAAAGCATTTGATAAAACTTTGGGTCCGTTTGGTAATGTTATTTTAGTAACGTTATTTGTATTTTTTAAAAATACGTGTGAGTAAAAAAATATATAAAAATACGTGTAATGTTGTTTAAATACTAAAAAATATTGTTCTAGCTATACTACCAAACAGCCCCTTTGTATTTCACTGAGGTAAACATCTTTGATTTCCGTGCAATCACTTTCGTACTCTAAGTTCTAACTAAAGCTTTCTCTCTCTGAATGATTGTCTCTCTCTAGTCTCTACATTCTCTATTTGATGGCTAACAAAATGATGAACATACCCCTGAATGAAACATAAAGTTTAATCATTGATTTTTGTGTTTCTCGGCTCATTATTATTTAGAATGAGTGAATTACGGAGACTGATAAAGGTTTCATATTATAACATCTTTATAATTTTGAAACTTTAATTGACAAAATAATAATCTGATACCTAATCTAGAATAAGATATAAAAAAACATAATACCAAAAGTGAAAAAACTATAAGATTAAAGACTATTTTAATATAATACCAAAAAATTAAAAACTAAACCGATGCATTTATAACATTAAAAATTATTTTGAAACACAATATAAAAACTAGGGATTAAAATGATAATTAAACTATAAATAAATAAATAATTAGTGGAAGTGTGATGGGAGCATAGTTTTAAAAACTAAACTGGACCCAAATCCTGTCTTGTAAAAACCAATTAAAAATCGATAAAACTTAAAGGCCTGTTTGGTAGGACATTTCAAATACTAATTATTAGTTTTTAAACAACATTACACATATTTTCATATACTTTTTCATCCACACGTATTTTAAAAAATTACAAACAATACTACTCAAACTATTTTACCAAACGGGCCTCAAGAATCAGGAATGTTTTCTGTTCTTTTATCGTTCCGGATTTTAAAATCATAGACGAGAGTCAAATAAATTGAAAAAACAATTCATGGGCTAGTTTCAATTTCACAAACTTGTGGGGAGTAGAAGATGCAATTTTTGTGGTATTGGTAAAATTGATGTAAAGGGACGGCATAAAATTATAATTTGGGAGAGAGAGAAAGAGAGGGGAGAGGGTTATTAGTGGTACAAACTAGAAACGTGTGTTCCGCGCGAGGAACGAGGGGTGCAGCTTCAACTCCACGTCAGTAAGGGGACAGGTGTCGAGCAAAGAGCGAAGCGAAGCTCAGATATTCCGCAGCAGCTTCAATCAGACCTTGACATGTGGTCCCACACGTGTCCCAATCTCTCCTTCTTACGTAGCCACTTTCATTGGACAACTGGAATGAGCAATCACACAAAAGCTCATCGTCTCTCCCTTATTCACACGCCCCCAATCTCACGCTCCCACACTAATTACTCAATTTGTGCTATTATTACGAGTAATATGTGATTGTGTTGGAGATCATAACATTTTACAATAATAAAGTCAAAGTAGAATAACAAAAGGAGAAGTTAACTATTGCTTTAAGCGCATCTAATTTGCTGCGATGTTACATTACACCATAATGTTACATATTGTAATCTTAATACAATAATACAATAATACATTGTTTAAAAAAGTGATGAGATTAAAGTGATGTGATATATTTTGTAATTTTAGATTATAGTAATGTTAGAAAAAAAAAAAAAAAAAAAACCAAAAACCTTAATGTCAAATCATCGTAATATGCATCACGGACAAATCATAGCAAACCAAATGGCCCCTAACGGTATTGGTTTATAAAATATTTTTAGAAAAATTTTATGAGAATGCAAAAAATATCTACTTTTTTTTATTTTTTATTTACAATCTTTTATATTTCCTATGAAAATGCCATCAAAACTTTTTTAAAATGGTCAATTAACCAATGCTTGAGCATCCTTTAACTTGGTCAAATAACAAAATATTAGATTGACACCCACTACAATTAAAAACAAATGTGTTATAAAAATATTGTAAAATTTTATTGTGTTTATAGAATTTCTATGTGATTTTATAAGAGCATAGCTTTTTCAATAACTTGTTGAAAACAAAAAATCTAAGAATATAATTGTTGTTTATAACTTGTTGAAGAGATAACTTATGAGTAATTCCTTGAAAAAAAAAGTTTAAACTCATGCAAGACATGTAAATCTCAACAAAAACATACAAATTATTTTAAATTTGTTGTGCGTGTAACAATCGATATGATAAGTGTAAATTTTCTTCCAAAATTGTGAAGTGCAACTCATTATTAAATATTCAATTTTAAATTTGTTGTAGTAATTGGATGTAACTTTGTATCTGGGGATTGAATCTGATTCTCTCCCATGAAAAACATAGGTGTCATTAGATAAAAAGGTTCTTGACTTCTTGATATTGTAAAGGTCAGTGCGTTGCATTGTCAAGAACTTACATAATATGTAATTTTATTTTGAATTTTTGTATGACAATAACTAAATTACTGATTAGTTTACCAAAAAAATAAAAACTAAATTATTGATTATTTAGTGATAGAGGGCCACGTAATAAAATATTATTTTATCGTATGTATTTAAAACCATCATTTTTTTTTTCATTCATAATCTTTCTTCCTTCAACTTTCTTTTTTTTTGGTTTTCCCTAATGTGGTAGTCATAATTTCAAAATTCCTACTTGACATGGAAAATTAAAACATACCACAATTAGAAAGAGATCATTGATGTCACGTCAGTAGTAAGATAAATAGATCTTAGTGACCAGCAAAAGAGTTTATTACAAACACAATTAGAAAGACATCACTGATTCTAGAAAGCAACGATTGCATGAAAAAAAAAAATTCACAAACATAATTTGGGGGAAACTATTCAGCCATGAATGAAAGTGACTAAAACCAAGAAAACGTTTTACAAACAAACTCACATAAGGAGGAATCCTGATAAAGGACAAGTATGAGACCCTATTATATTTTGCTGATTTTTTTTGCCTTATTATCGGTAGGGTTATGTTAACAGATTTTCTTAACGTATTTGTTAGTAGACCATTTAAAAAAAAAAATCAATGCTCTTAAGATATTTGTTAACTTTTACCTTATAAATATTTATAACTTAAATATCGAAGTTGTCAAATCGATATACAAAAGTCTCTTTGAATATTTTCTAATTATGGCAAGCGTCCATCTAATCGGTTGACTTTATAATCAACTTCTTTATCATTTGTTTTTATAATAAAAGTCATTCTTATTATTTGATGATGATAACCAAAATTTCCAATATTATCGTACAAATTTATAAGAGTCAATAATTATTTTTATCAACTAAATGATTCAATTTTATTTTCTGTTTATTCGAGACTACTTTTTCCCCATTAATGTTGTTCAAATTCAAAATATTTAGTCAACTAATAAACGATTTTTTGAACAGTAAAATACAAAGTCAATATTATTGCAAGAATAAATTTTTATTGTAATAATAAATATATTAAATTATTTTTCAAATCAATAACAGCTTATCTAATGGTTATTATTATTCATTAACTTATTATTAATTTTCATAAAAAAACTTACCATTATTTTTTTTAGTAAAAACTTTTATCATTAATTTGTAATAAAAAAAAAATTTATCATCATTTTTTTTACAAGAGAAAACTTATCATTTTAACCATACGTCTTTGCTTAAGAAAACATACCATATATGTTTCATTCGGGGGGGGGGGGGGGGAGGAGGAGAGAGAGAGAGAGAGAGAGAGAGAGAGAGAGAGAGATTTGCCCCACAGCATTGCCACTACATTGTTAATTAATAGTCTTCCCTATCAAGGTTTTCACAAACATCTACACCCCTCCTCTTCACCACTGATTAGCCAAAACCTGAGAGATAGATAGAAAGTTGATCAATTGGTGTTCACCGTGCAATGCCTCCTCTCCATCACCGCTCGTCCTCATCCCACCTGCCAAGTGGACACGGCCCAAATCGGGTCAGATCGGCTTCTCTATCTTTTTATTTATTTATTTATGATTTAATTGGTTTATTAAGAACAAGATTGTGTTATGGTTTGATTGTGTATTTCCATTTAAATTCATTTGAGAGAGAGTTGCTTTGCCCCATAGCACTACCACCACATCATCAAGGAATAGTCTTCCCTATCAAGGTCTTCACAAAAAACTGCATCCCTCCTCTCAATTGCCGATTGACCAAATCGAGAGAGAGAGAGAGAGAGAGAGAGAGTTGATTGTTCGACTTTCATAGTGCAATGCCACCTCTCCACCGCCGCTCTTCCTCCTCCACACTTCCAAGTGTACATGGCCTGGATTGGGTTAGATCGACTTCTCTGTCTCTTTTTTTATTTTTATTTTTTATGATTTAATTGGTTTGTTGAGAACAATAGTGTTGTTGTTTGATTGTGTATTTCCATTTAGATTCATTTGAGAGAGAGATGACTTCCGTTCAATTTGTAGCCATTGAGAACTTGAGATAAATTTGAATATATTAATTAGTTATGTAAGATTTGTTATTCTGGTTTAATGTTTTTGCTAATGAACAGTACTCTCCAAACCAATGGAGTGGCTCTTCATTAGCAAAAAATTATTTGCTTTTTAGAGAGGCTATTGGAGCAACATTTTGTGGGTTTACTCTCTACATTATAGAGAATTTTGGGTTTGAATTGTTTGTTGGAGATTCTCTTAGAAATGTGAAAAGTTTTGTTTTTGGCCAAATAAAACTTTAAAAAAATATTTAATATAACAGGCAAGTTTTTTGTTTTTATTATTGTTATTATTATTTTTGGATGAAAATGAAAGAAAGAAGATTCACTCATTTTTTTTCCTAATAAATACAAATAAATCATGCTACCGAACTACGAAATTCATGATAAATGGAATCCTTGGTACAAAGAAATGATAGTCATGTGTTGTAAGAAAATGATAATCACTCAACACAATTATAAGTTCACAACTTATCAAACTTTTGTTATTTATTTTTATACATTAATAGTTGCTTAGTTTTTTTTAAAAAAATTAATAGTTGTCTAGTTGGAGCTGAGGAAATTAAATTATAGATATCTCTATTGAATATACTTAACACAATTACAACTTTACAATGTATACATCACAATTTGAAAATAAGAGGAAGTGAATCCTAAAGGTTGATGCGGGAGAATTTTGGGGTTGGTTGGCCAAAATATTGGGTTTTTTGGCAAATTCCCCCCCCCCCCCCCCCCTTCATTCTCTTGCTTGTTTTCACATTGATTAAAAGAATATGTCATGTATAGTATAACTTATCACACCATTTTTTAAAAGTTATCATGTTTTTAGTAGAATTTATAGTGTTCATTTGTGTTAGAACTTCATTCTCTCATCTTGTGTGTATTTTTGTTTCTTAAAATTAAAAATTTTTGTTTAATAATGAGAAAGGTGAAAAAAAATAATAAATATTGGCGGGGGAGCCTCAAAAAGTAAGAGAGAGAGAGGAGGAGGGTATATTAAGAACCACATGCGTGTCAGAAAAGGAAGGTCGTTTCCACTACGCGCGTTGCAATCTCATTGGGCCACGTATGGAAGGGGTCTCCAAAAGAAAGCACACGTGTTGGGACATACAAAGAGGAGAGAAAGATGGACGGTGGAGATGATCCCTTATAGTATTCAGTAGTTGGACGTCATACCAACTGTACAACGTTTGATCGCTGCCCGGGACGGTGACGGGCAGCCTGCCCGTGATTAATTGTGGGCCCCCAGTACGTGTGATATAGCGAAGTGTTTCTTTGTTCCTCTTCTTCTCTCAAACTCTCTCTCTCTCTGTTAGAAAAAGCTTCAGTGGGA
Source organism: Notholithocarpus densiflorus (assembly GCA_030021035.2). Classification (NCBI taxonomy): domain Eukaryota; kingdom Viridiplantae; phylum Streptophyta; class Magnoliopsida; order Fagales; family Fagaceae; genus Notholithocarpus; species Notholithocarpus densiflorus. Next base: position 3,945,431 of record JARYZH020000026.1, on the reverse strand, counting down.
TAACCACTTAATGGGTCCTCTGGAGCGTGACTAAAGATCGTTCATTTCTCTCTACTATTTACTATTTCGTAATTCTTGAGAAAAATTTCAATGGCTGGGATTTGCTGTGGAGTTGTGGGAGAAGGAGAAGCAACGGCTGCGATTGAGCCGAGCTCTCGAGCTTCGAGGCGGAGGAGAATGGAACAACTCGTCCCTTTGAAGCTGATGGCTGACGCGGCGCCGCAGACACTGGCTAGTCCTGGTAGGAAACGCCAGAAGCTAGTTGCTCCGCCGCGAGACTACGAAAAGGAGAGCGCAAACGCCGTCGTACTGAGCGACGGGAAACGAGAAGAGGAAAGCGAGGTGTTTTTGCATAAGAATCAAGAACAGAATTCCCGTGAGAGCTCGAAGCCTTTGAAGGTGAATAATGAAGTGGTGCAAGTGTGCCCTAAGTATGGAGTAACCTCCGTTTGTGGACGGAGAAGAGACATGGAAGACGCTGTTTCAGTCCACGGTTCTTTCTCAAATAAGTCACACTTCTTCGGCGTTTTCGACGGCCATGGTTGCTCTCATGTAATTATATTTGAACCCTCAGATCTCTTTGATATAATAAAAGCTAATAACGACGCAGTTTTTTGAATTGAATTCTAACGGTTATTTTTTGGTTTTTGTTTTTGAAGGTTGCTATGAAGTGTAAGGACAGGTTACATGAGATGGTGAAGGAAGAGGTTGAAGGTAAAGGTGAAGGAGTGGAATGGAAGGTCACGATGGAGAAGAGCTTTGATCGGATGGACAAGGAGGTTCAGGAATCTAGTGGGCCCGTCATGGGCTCAAATTGCAGGTGCGACCCCCGGACTCCGCAGTGCGACGCCGTTGGATCCACCGCCGTCGTCGCCGTCGTGACTCCGGAAAAGATCGTCGTCTCTAACTGCGGCGACTCTCGCGCCGTGCTTTGCCGAAACGGCGTCGCTGTCCCTCTCTCCGTTGATCACAAGGTAACAAAAATCTCTCGTTTTTGTGCTCTGTTTTCGAGATCTTATTAAAAACTTAAAAAACCTTAAACTTCGGCAAGTTCAATGAAACTTTTAGCGCGTCATTTCACGTGTCTATAATCAAATCGCGGTTGCGCGTGGTGTACACTCGCCACCTTTTAACGCAGTTCTGACGTGTCTCCGCTTGGTGTTTATTTTTTATTTTTATTGACAGCCCGACCGACCCGACGAGTTGGTTCGGATCCAAGAAGCTGGTGGTCGCGTTATTTACTGGGATGGCCCTAGGGTCCTAGGAGTCTTGGCTATGTCCAGGGCAATCGGTACGTGAATTCTAGGATAAAAGAGTATTTTCACTATTTTGTACTATATTAATTAGCTTCGCCGAGTTTAATAATAACAATTCTAGTACTAACTAAATGATTCCATGTTTATTTTTTAGGTGACAATTATTTGAAACCGTACGTGATATCGGAACCGGAGGTGACGATAACGGATCGGACGGCTGAGGATGAGTGTCTAATCCTGGCGAGCGATGGGCTTTGGGATGTGTTGTCAAACGACATCGCTTGCAGTGTGGCGCGCAATTGCTTGCGAGCGCAGAAACCGCTCTCGCCGCCCATGTCGCCGGGAAGCAACGCGGCGGTCGGCGCCGGGTCGGAGAGCTCCGACAAGGCTTGCTCCGACGCGTCAAATCTGTTAACCAAGTTGGCCTTGGCTAGGCATAGTACGGACAACGTAAGCGTTGTTGTTGTTGATTTGAGAAGAAATCATCACCTATAACCCTTTTCGATTATAGAATACATAAAACCAATCTTTGCCCAAAAGAAAAAGAAAAGAAAAGTAAAAAAAAAAAGAAAAAAAAAAGAAGAAAAAAAGAAGAAGCTACGATAATAGTTAAGTTCTGCCATTAATTGTAATTTTTAGTTTTTTTTTTTTTTTCAAAGAAAAAAAAATTATATATAAAAATATTATTTCTTTCTTTTCCATTGTGAATGATGTGCAACAATGGAACTTCTTAGTCCCCAAATAGAATTTTAGAATTATTTTATTTATTATCTCTCTTGGTTTATATTATATTTCTTCGTTTAACACACGAAGGAAAAGAGGAGAAATCATAAAGAAATTGACAGTGCTGAATATCTAAACGGGTTTTTTTTTTTTTAATTAATTTTTTTTTTGAAAAATAACTACAATATGCAGCTAACTTTGTAGTTGAAACTCTTTGTTTCTAGATCTTCAAGCACTTTATACATAAAAATGTGTCAATTTAACTACAAGATTTTTGGCCAAAGGGTCAATTTTGAATGATCATAAAAACTATGAAAAGTGGGCATGTTCTAATTTCTTTTATACTAAGTTTTGATGAATAACTTTTAAAGTCGACTTTAAGAAGTTACATATAAGAAATAAGTAAAATAAGTTAATTGAAATAAGCTGATCCATGCAGATTTAAATTTTGAGAATCAATTTAGAGATGATTGGAGGAAATTTTTATAGAGGAGAACGGAACGGTGTGCCCTGCATTATATCAGATTATGTTTATGCTATATACATGGCTTCCCAAATTTCAAAATTTTATATTAATGTTAAACATATTGGCTTCCTTTAAAGCTCCATGTTTCTTTGTACCCCTCGTAAGAGCTTGTCTATTTTTCCATTATAATCATCACTTTCGTCCTCCTAACCAATAAATTCCAATTCTGCTGTATTCTTCTTAGTTAAAGCGGTTGAAATCCTCCGTTCTTTGACTATTGTTTTTTATCGTCAAATTAAAATATTAATTAATTTTTAGTTTAATTTTATCAGTTAAATTAACTGTAATTTATGAATTAAACTTTAATTTACCTAATTACACAAAATCAAAGTCGATCTAACTTAAATTGCATCAAGATTATACATGTGCTTGCCTGCTTGCATCCACTGGCAATAAAGGTTAAAGTTCCTAAATAGACAGCACTGTCATTGGGTTTTTGGGACCCAATATGGCGTGGATGGATAAACATGAGCTTCCCTTTCATAAAATCATAATTTCACAAACAGATATTCGTAGATTTTAGGGGGGATTTTTATAGAGGTTCCACCATTTTTATTCGAATTCCTCGACAACTTCTTGAGGGGCTCACCAACTCCTATAATCAAAGGCAAACACGTAGCATTCGGTCTCGGTTATGGCATCAATGTCACCTCGCTGGACTAGATTTGGTTAGATTTGATGTGGACACCTCCATCGTGGGCCAATAGGAACATCGAGTAAATTTGTTCCTTTAATTATTTACTCCCTACTTTTCTTTCTAAGTTGGGTATTCAAAAGTTTTGTTTGATATACCCGAACAAGAAAGATGTTTGCTGTAAATGGAGTAAGGGCTGTTTGGATACTGATATATTGTTGAAAATTGAAAATACTGTAATAAAATAATTTTTAAATGTGTGAATAGTATTATGGAACTTAATTTTAATAAAAATTTTCCTGAATTTTGTACTTATAGGTTTCATAAACAGTACACGAGACTCACTGTTTAAAATGCAAACGCACTAAATTTCATTTTTAGCACAATCCAAACTAACACTAACCAGATGAATTTCCCCATAATTTTGGTGATAAAGACACTTGCCAAACGGTTGGTTCTTTCAACGGCTGTTGTTGATAATCGTTATTTATCATTAAATTAATGCAGGAATCGAACCTTAAATTTTGATAAATATTTTACTAATTAAGTTAATTAAAACTTAGATGTGTATAGTTTTTTTAAAAAGTCATTAAGCACGGTACCTATGGTGAAAATACAACGTATCCATTTGCGAGTACTGGATTTACTTATTATGAAAATTTTAAAAAATTATATATAGACAAATATATTAATTAAGAAGTTAAAAACTAAAAGAAAGTTCTTGTGTTGCTTTTCTTTGAAAATAGCTTCACATTGACAAAGGAGGCCTAACATAATGGTAATAATATGAAAGACATTGATGATTGATTAGATCGTGATTTTCATAAGTGATTTTTAAGAATAATTAATACTAATAAAAAATGAGAAACTTACATTGTGAGCCAACCCGTACATAGTCAGAAATTAGTTTCTGGTCCCTATCAATGAAGGAAGATTAAAGTGTAATTTGGACCGGTCAACTCAACACTGCTTTTGACTATCTAATTGCATCCTCATTAAAAAACATAATCTTGTTATTTGATGCTGATTTTACTAGTAAATAAATGAAAAGGTATAGTATATTACTCTTTATAGTCCACCATGAAATAATGCTCTATCTAGTAGCCAACACGTCCCAAATAATGACATTGAAACCAGCTATCTATTAGAATTTTATGGTTATGGTTGAATATTTTTGGGGCCTTTGGGCCTAGTCCAAAATACTCAACAAAATTCACATGCTCGGAGTCATCAAGCACAAATAGTATGTGACAAGCATCTGGGTCGATTTTGTTAGCCTTTTTTCTGATGCATAGATGAGATCCCAAACTCAAAACGAACACAATTGGTTCAAATTTCAATTCAAAGATGGTTACATGATTATTTGGATATACACATTGCAAATTACAGTTCAAGTAATTTGACAAAACCACAAAGGATGCCCATGATACTTCGAATGATAAAAGCACTACGAATTTGTAGCATGCATCAGTCAGGAGGCTGAACAAATGTAACTAGAAATTTAAGAGATTTTACATTGAAGACTCGTAAGTTAACATGACTACCTGTTAAGTGTTAAAGTTACGAGTAATACTACATACACAATAAATTTTACAATTATTAAATTGTCAAGTTATGGTCGATTCTTATTTTGGTTCATTAGCAACATTACTTTATTGTCTGCTGTTTACAACTTGTTGCCTCATCCGTTATAAAAAAATTTGTGAAAAAAAAGACCGTAGACTTTAAGGTAACAGCACATTCTCTAGCATCATAGTTCTAATTAATTTTACTTTTCTCTTGAATGGTTGAATTCTACTTGTTGGTGGGTTTGACTCAGTGTATGCCTTCATTGCCTTTAAATTTCTGTACCCTTGTCTATACCAGAAAGGAATAGGGGTGTAGGCACTTTAATCAAGTGTGGGAGATATACCGATATAGAACAGGAACCAGGTTCTGTTCCCAATACCGAATGCATGTTCTAATTCTGGGGTAAAAAAAATGTATACGTAGTTATATGATATTGCTCTATGAGATAAGTTGACAGGGAAACTCAGCAAGAAGTCAATGAAAAAATGGAATGAAAAATTTATAAGCTAGATTCCTAAAGCATATACTACTGTTGAAATTCAAAGACAAATTCTGAAATTCAGGAGGGAAGTTCCACTTGAATGCTGAAATCCATTTTGTAGTGAACATGATCCTCTTCACACACACATATATATATAAACATAAACAAAAATAAAAATCCACATTAAATATAGATAGATGATGCTATAAGCATCGTATGGGGAATAAGCATTTGACAAACCAGATTCCATTGGCATCAAATTCTAGCAAGAGGCATTTCAAAGGCAAACACTTTAGCTATACCCCTGTCATAGAATTAGATGACATTTTCCAAATGAAGATTCAAAACCAAGTAAATGTAATGTTGATTTGGGCCAAAAATTTTTATTTTTTATTTTTGGGGGTGGGTTTACAAATACTATTATTCTTGGATTTTGATGTAAGTGTTCATTTGATTTGAATTCTTGATTTAAGCCATTAATCCCATGGAATAGTGATAAATGAAATATTCGGTTAATATTTTTTGTTTAAAAAACAAAATTGATTTAATCATGTGATGTACTCATATTTGATATTTCTACCATATCAAAAATAATTTTGATATGTTATTATTACCATGTGCACATCACATGTTTAAATTCATTTAACTTTAACAAAAAATGTTAACACACGGTTTGATTTATTACATATCTTAAAGTCCCAATGATTAATTATTCACATCGAAAATATAAATACTAAATTGACATTCCCATCAAACTCCAAAAATGATATTTTTAAAAGCCTTGAAAAATTGAGAGAAAAAGATGTTAATCTCTATATGTTGTGATATAGATATTAATTTATATTTAAAATTGTGTTAATGTACAAGACAAATTAACATACATCAAACCTGGCAAGTTTTATGGCATTCAGATTTCGGTGTTGCATACGGTGAAAATTAAGCGTGTACATTACAAGTTACAACATAAGAAAATTAATTTGTATATCTATTAATTTGACCATTAAAACTTAAGAGTGAAAAAAAAAAAAATTATGTAATTTTATTGACACTTAAAGGTCAAGTCAATCATGTAAATGGAAAAAAAATGATCATTTTGTAAACATAATCAAATTTAATGGGCCAAAATAAACAAATCTCTAACTTTAGGGATCAAATTATAAATAATAATAGATTTTAATGGTCAAAAGTATAATTTAGTCATAAATTATTGTTCTTTAATCAATTTATTTCTTGTGGTGGTGTTGAAAGTTTTTATACCAAGATTTGAGATATGGGCCAAGCCCATCTCTAGCTTTGGGGACAAAAACCTTAACAAATACCCCCCCCCAAAAAAAAAGCCCAACGGGCTGCATTGTAATTTGTGAGTGAAATGCCATGACTGGAAAGATTTTAAAACATTATTTCAATTCATTGGAAAAATGAGGGAGGAACCAAGAATGGGATATATATTGCAGAGCCTCAACAACACGTGTGGAGTCTCCTTCAAAGAGAAAATAACAGAGCTTGTGATGCTATTCTTTCTCACACTTCAATTGATAGCTAATAATACGAAGTCGCGTGTCAAAAAAAAATGGAGGAAGGGAAAATAGTCATGGTTACTGGCTACTTATTTAGTTATCTCTGCACTGACATTATCAAATGTCAAGCAAGGTTAGCACAATAAGAATGAGGGATGAGGACCAAGACTCCACTCCTCCAATTATCACCCTTCACTCTCCTAACTTGGTTCTTTTTTTTTTGGGGATTGTTAGTTCATTACTTAGGAAACAATTCTTACAGCAGCAATAAAAGAGCACATAAAAACCACATTTGTCATAGTCCTTGCTTCCAAGTTCTAAAAACTTTGGTTCTTTTGCATTATATACTGATTCCATTGTAGGTATAAGCGGTACGAGCAAGAGTAAACTTGGGTAAATTTAGAAAGGTTGGTCACACCATATGAAATTATCGACCGCCTAGCTTATGATTGGTAGTATCTTTTGTGTTGGTCACTATATGAAATTACCTTAATATCCTTGCTCGAATTTCGACCACCCACAATAGGTAAAAGAGAGAGACTGAGTGTGCGTTTGGATTGTGATGAAAAATTAAAATTATTTTTCTATTCAGCTTATTTTTTCTATTATTTATGGGTCCTACTGCACTTTTTGGTACTATTTATGGGACCTATTGTACTATTTCAATTAATTTTTATCTTTATTTACGATACTTTCAGCAATAAGTTTTCAGTTTCAGCAAAATAAGTGGTATCTAAACACGCTGAGAAAAAAGAAGTTAATTTTACAGTTTAAAACAATGGATATTTTGGAGGAAAGGAAAATACTAAATAGGCACGGCTACTGGCTACTGGCTACTTGTTTTTGCACCGACCTTATCAAATGCTGCGCACAAGACAAGCAAAGGTTAGTACTTAGTACAATGAGAATGAGGGGGTGATGAGGAACAAGACTCCACTCCTCCAATCGTCATAAAAAATCAAAGTAATTGTTTGATCAAAGACAATGACTGAAGCGAGGGGGAGGATAGTGTGGACTGTGGACAATTCTAAGATAGACCCACCTTCTCCTTTTCCTTTTCCTTTTCCTTTTCCTCTCTTGCTTTTCCTAACTTTCCAGTACCTCGTCAATGGTATTGGTCCCCCACGAAGGACGAGAAAAGAAAAACTCTCTCTTTAAGCAAAGCCCCTACACCATCATGGTATGTACAATGTACTGGTGTATTATGAGTAATGTCATGGACACGACAAAATGTTAAAACAATGTCACAATATTTCTAAATTAGTATGATAATTCACACGGGCTTATCATTATTTTAAATTTCAAACTTTTGGTGTGTTAATTTGAAAATGTTGTGAAACTTTTGTGAATTTTTGTTGTATCAGTAACATTACTCATATATTGTATTTACAGTAAAGAAAGTTATCAACTTGGTTGGCCTTATTATAAAAGGCAATGTGATATAGCATTTTGACTTGTTTGGACCTAGGAAAAGGTGGATGAAAAGGGTCTCAGCTAAGCTTCAGGTGATGCTTTTTATTTTATTTTATTTTTATTTTTATGATGATTCTGATATAAGCTATTTTTGCTCTGGTGTTTATAACAATCTGAAAGATTATGTATCTATTTGTTGTTAGTTTGATGACTATTGATATGATTAAGCAAATTTTTGATGTGGGGTTTTATCTTTTTTTGGTAAAGTAATTTACTTCTATTTGTTTATGGGTTTTTAAGTATTGTGTTTTTTGTTGATAAATCGAAATTAAGGAAATAGGGGTCTTTATGTGAAAAATTCTTGTTGGTTCATTTGTCCTCAGTTTATGTTTTACATCATCATACTTGGTACGATCATCTCCAAATTTATGTGTAATGTTATTTTTCATTCGATAAATATAACTCTGTATGACTTTAGATAGAATAGAAGGAAAGAAAAGCATACTTGTGGCCAACCCGAACTAATTTGTTGAGGATCCGTAGCCAACTCCAAAATTTTGAGACTAAAGGTTTTGTTGTTGTAAATTTTAAGTATGTGTTAGATGCAATGAACTCAAATGATATATGATTTACATCTTAACTTTTTGAGCAATACTCAAAGCTCAATTTATGGTTAGTGAACTAAGGGACTTGAGGTTTTTATTTGATGAAATTCTTCATATTGGGTATTTGCATTTTCAGAGGCGACTTAAAACAGTTTCTACCTTTTGTTGTGTGCCATTTTTGCACTTGATATTTGACACATTGAACTGCATCTCTAATGTTTTTCAGAAATAAAAATGAGTGCCTACAATACATTGGAGCATATTCTCAGGGAAGTACTTGAAGTGCTCAAGACTCTGCAGGAGGATTGGGAGACAAGATCTCAATTCATTAATGAATTACAAGGGGTTGTTGAATCTGTGGAAAGTTTGAGAGGTAATTTGTGCTTTCACAGTTTCATGGTCTGTCAAAAGATTATTATTATTTTTTATGGGGATAAGATTCTGTTAAAGACTGTTGCTTATGGTGTTTGCCAACTTTTGAAACATACTTAAAATCAATAAGGCCCTGTTTGGTACGCAAGTTTAAACACATGTTTTCAGTTTTTAAACAACATTACACGTATTTTCACACACTTTTTCACTCACATGTATTTCCAAAAAAACTGAAAACTGTTGTTTAAACACACGTACCAAATGGGTCCTAAATCTTCCAGGATTTGCAATTGAAGATACAATTAGTGAGAATGGAAAGATTCCATTCTATATCCCATAAAATTTTTATGCACAGATCCATCCACTAGAATGGTTCATGTTAAAAAAGGGGAGCTTCTTGATCTCAGGAATCCTAAGACTGCTTGACCTCCATACTGTGAAAGAACACAGTTGGCTAGTAAAAAAAAAAACGTTCCAATTTAAAGGGCTGTCAGGTAGCATTTAAGGTGTGCTCTGCCTCTAGTTGCCATTAATTAATCTATGATATATTAGTAAGAATGCCTGCCAAAGAATTATGGCTGCTGTTGAACCTGTTTGGCTTGTGGGCTATGTGTAGAGGACGGGGAATCATTTGATAAAATAACCTATGTTGTTTGATCCAAGATGGCTATGTAGCACCACTGGGCCAAGACTATGTAGTGGCCATGGTTTTCTTTAAGATGTTGAAATGTTAGTTTTGAATTTACTAATGTTTACATCAGCCGATACCTTTTGGCCCATATCTATTGGATAATCGATACTCAGTTGGATATTTGAATGTGAAGAGGGGGCTGGCAGCTGACATTATAGTTGAGCAGGTGGTGTGGTAAAAGTAGGAGTTTTGTTTATGTTTGTTTTTTTTTTAAAGCATGAGTGATTGGTTTTGTGTGACTAGTAATTAAATTAGTTTTCTTTTTATTTGGAAAATTAAGCACCGTCTTCTTCTCGCTCTTAAAACTTTTTATTTTTTTAAATAAATAATACATTTTATTTATTATAAAAAGGGAGAGCTCAAGCAAGGAATTACAAAGGAACATCCACATGGTCCGAAAAGGTCAACTACATAGCTACATGAAATCCCCTGAATCATAATGCAATATTCAAACAAAGTTATCATAAAACTACCCTTAATATCCTGCATCAATTTCTCGTCATCTTCAAAAGTCCTATGAATCCTCCCTCCAAATGTTCCACATGATACAATGAGGAGTTGCTTGCCACACAACCTGGTTTCCATGACAGCCAAACGCTCCTGTCTGACCTCTCCATGAAAACATCAAGTCGATCACCCGCCTTGGCATTACCCATATCAATCCAAAAGCTGTAAATGCAACGGGCCACAACTCTCAAGCTATAGGACAATGAAGAAGCAGATGCTCTACTGTTTCACTACTACACTTGCATGTTATACATTTATTAACAGCCACCATCTACCTCTCAATAAGATCATCCAAGGTTGTTGTCCACTCATAGAAACCTGCCTTTTGAGAGACCTTGCTACCCCTACACACATTTCTAAGGGAATGCAGATACAGGCACGTCTCAAACGCTCATAATAGGATCGTACAGTAAACTGCCCAATTGGTACTAATCCAAAATTTCATGACCTGCTAAGGACATTCCAAGTGGCACAAGAAGTTATATCTGTAAAGGCACTGGTATGTGGCATTGAAGCAGTTTTTAGAAGTTACAAAGCAGCATCCAACAATGCGACAACTGTCATTCAAGCCCAAGGAAAGAGAGACAAGTGAAGGAACAATTGTCAATAACCATCGAGCCTCAAGTATAATAGAGGGCTCATTCTTAAGAAAAGGACACCATTCTCTACTGAAAACTTGCTAATACAGAGATCATATTCTTCTCTTGTAATGTTAGTTCCTTAGGATATTCTCTCGTAGATCATAGGGCTTTAGAAGGTGTTCATGCTTGTAACTGCTTCCATATAATCTCGTTACTCTGTTTAATATTGTTTACACAAGTTTATTTTAGCTTGATTCATGTTTTTAGTTGTTAGTCTTGTTTGATCCATAATGCATTATCTGATTTGATGTTTAGAATCTTTACTTACACCATGATCTGTTCACTGCTTTGTATATTTACCTTCGAAATGTTTACTGCTTAGATTGATTAGGCTTTGAATTGCTCTGTTTACAATCAGATTTAGTGTGATCCTGAATAACTTAGTTACTTGGAATCCAATGGCATTTGATCTTACTTAGAAGCTTAGTCCTTGTTGGTGGTAACTTATAATTTTATTTACTTGCATTTCCTCCTTCAAGCATGGACATTCCTCTTAATTGAGACAATACCGAACCACATCCCTTTAAACACGAAGGCGAATAATCCATCACAATTCATAATCAATCAATTCGACACTTGGAAAAAGGCATTGAACTACCTGAAATCACTTCAAATAGGTCAAAATTAAAATAATCTCAAACATGCCCTTTCTCATCCTGAGTCCAAAATAAGTAATCTTCATTTTCTTTTGAAATCTTCCTGGAATAAAGTAGATCCATTGATTCAATCACTCCTTCTATCTCCCAATCTTGAAAGTCCCTAAGGAACTTAAGTTGCATATGTAGAATTCCCAACCTATATATCTACTGTGTTATAGACAAAACTTGTCTCAAATTATCTCGAGGTTCTTTTGAATGTTGGTCTTGGTGAGGAAGCTTCACCTCCATGTGCATAGAGATAGGAAATTCTTAGCTGCCTGGCACACTAATACCCCCCACCCAAAAAAGAATTCTCTCCCTATAGGCAGGCGGGGCATCAAGGGGATCCCTCTTTTCTAACTTGAAACAGGATGGCTAGGTTAGGGTTGATGTAGTTTGGTCCCCAAAGAAAAAAGAAAAGAGGAAGATTCATGCTACAAAGATCGTCAAATTAGGTTTTTAGCACCATATAAATCTTTTTCTTCATTGTTTGCTTTGTCTCCTCAAGCTGAAAGAGACATGTATATAGTAAAGATCATCAAATTAAATAAATTTTCTTTTTGGTTTCTTTTTTCACTAAATTTCAATTGTTGAGTCATTATTAATTTTTAAGTCTTATTTACATAAAGAATAATGCTTGCCATTAGGTAAAAATTTGATGATTAACAACTTAAATTAATGACTTGGCTCAAACAGGTGCAGCAGTGAAACCGTTTGGGTCATTTGTGTCTAATCTGTTCACAAGATGGAGTGACATGGATATTTCTATCAATTTACCCAAGGGTGGATCTATTTCATATGTTGAAAATGACCGCAAACAAAGCTTATCAAAAAAAGAAAAAAAAAAGACCACAAAAAATTTTTACTAGTAGATTTACAAAAAGCTATGCTGAGAGGTAATTTACTTTGAGTTCAAGCATTTTTCATTTTGCCCCCCTCCCCCTTTCTCTCTCTCTCTCTTTCTCTTGAATGCTTGTATTCTGTCTTGCCTCATTACTTAAGCATAGAAGTTTCAGAAAATCCATGTTTCTTATATCATGATAATCTCTCTTGCTTGTTTGTTAACTTTAATTAATGCTTTATTGTAATTGCTTGTCTCTAGTGCATGTATCGAAACACATGTCCTTGCAATTAGGACAATTTATGATATGGGCAGAAGGTATTTATGAATCCTGGAAATTATAAAAAAGAAAATTATGTATGAACTGTAACATAAAGTGCAAATTGGGGAACTTCAGTCCTTGTACCATCTTCACCTTTTGCAAATTTTTTCTTCCAGAATTTAGTAAAACTTTTCTAAAAAAGAAGTAAAACTTTATTTAGCATGCAGTCCAGTTGTGAAAGTTTAGTTTTTGTGTAGTTTGTAATAATGTTATACAGTAGACATGGATGGCCATTTTTCCAGGTTGTAATTGAAATTGAGCAAGATTCTATGAGTGGCTTTTATATGAAATTGGAAATATATCATTCCATTGTATTGGACATTGCATCCGTAACGAGTAAACTAATTGCATCTAAAGGATCATTGTTGGGAGTTGGAACTTAACGAAATGACTTTTTTTTTTAATCATTTTGTTTCATTCCTCTTGCATGTGCTTATGTCTTTATTGCATCCGTCTTTAAAAAAAAGTTCTTTTGGAAACTGTGAAGACAAATCTGTGAATGGTGTCAGAGTGGTCTCTCTATAATCTTTGAAAGTTTAGAACCTAGGGTTTGTGTATGATGCTTAATCAAAGTGGCCTTCTAATAATCTTTTCGAAATTGGATGCTTTAGTTCCATTTGTATTGTCTTCTCGAACTCCAGAGGTTTTCTTTAAAGTTTTAAACTCAGTAATACTTTTTTGTTATGGGAAGCAATAGGAGCATAAATGCATGATGTAATGCAAGCTTACTAAATTTTTATGGGTTCAACATTTTTCCTTTTTGTTTGATTATTCTTCATTACAATGCCTCTTTCTTTACTCATCACAGTTTTGATCTGCAGGTCAATGGCAGATGGTGCAATTAATCCCTGGGAGTGTTCCAATTCTAAAATGCAAGAGTAGCCACTATGGCTTCTCTTGTGATATATCAATTGATAGCCTGAAGGGCCAAATGAAGTCAAAATTCTTGTTGTGGATCAGTGAGATAGATGGGCGCTTTCGTGACATGGTTTTACTGGTATGTTCTTGTAGTAATCTGTTACTTGCTGTTGTGGGATAAGTTATAGTATTTGATGCATTCTTTCTAGTATGTGTAGGTCAAGGAATGGGCGAAAGCACGCAAGATAAATGATGCAACTCCAAAAAGTGGGACTTTCAATTCATAATCTCTTAGTTTGCTTGTGATCTTCCATTTTCAGGTAATTCTTGAATCTTGATCATGATTTGTCAAGTTCCAAACCTGATCAGGGTCTAGAGAGCAGGAGATAACTACTTGGTCAATCTGTGTCTATATAATTTTTCAAATTATATAGACCCAGATTATCTAATCCATAAATAATAGTCTGTTCAATTGGAGAAAATCCATATCAAAATAAAATAAAATTGAACCATTACTCTAAAATTCATGTCACAACTGTCATAGCTCTAATCCCAATTACAAAACATCAGTCTAATAAAAAGAAAGTTCCATCAACAAAAGACAAACTCCATAGAGTCCAAATTACTCAATAACAAGTATTACATCAAATCCCAAAATATGATATCCTCGAAAATCTGAAGGAAATAATCCTCAAGTTCATAATTTGACTTCAACTGCCTTCATCCAGGGAACCTCTAATCTGTGAGTGCCTCTAAGTATCTGAAATGAGGGGATAAAAAGGGGTGAGATAACTCAATAAATGGAATTTACTAACATGGGTTGTGGGGATGAACCATTTCCAAAAATAGTACCTTTTTAACAAAATGACAAACTTTACAATCATTCAAGATTTCAAAAGCAATTATTTCATAAAATAATAGTGGGAAAACATATCACACTGCTTCAACATGGTCACAAAAATGTGTCATATAACAATACAATTTTACTGTGAGCACATTATGACATATCAAACGTAATTACATTAAAAATTCCCCCCTAGGTCTTTCTACTTGTGGTCAATGTTTACACCCCATTGACAGGGTTGTGCGGTCCCCTTTTTGGGACCGGGACCCCTTCTTTGGGGCGACTGCTTGTTTGGAACCTAAAATTGGCCAAGCTCCCTCTTTGGAACCACGACCGGTAAACTCCCTCTTTGGAGCTACCAAAGGTGTACTATCTCCTCTTTAGGAACATCTCCTCCTTGGGACTAGTTACGGTACCATGTTTCTCCTCACAACATGTCCTAGGGTTTCAAAACCATTTCCCAAAATGCTCTCAGCCAATATATTCCAAAACAAATCTTACTAAAAATATTTAGAATAACCTTGCAAAACATATATGTTGATATCATGAAATTTCTATATCCTGGCAAGTAAAAATGACTCATAACAAATCATAAAACATCATGAGTAAACGAATAGTAAGTTCTCAAGACAACATTTCAACACAATTTTGCAAAGTACTCATTATCACTTTTCTCAAAACATCATGGGTAAAATTGAGCAACAACTTTCTCAAGGAAATGCAAAGGCAACTTAAACCATAAGATTTTATCAAATTTCACACTTTTGAAATGTCTTATCCACTCATACATAGTTATATAAAATTTAGCTCGTCCCACAATATTTTCAAACAAACAAGCAATCAAGGGTTTTAATAATATCTACATCAAATATTTAGAAAGTAAGAAACAAGATGTATACATATACATAAATATTTTTCATTAAGCTTCCTGCAAAACCAACAACTGTGTGCTCCAAAAGTCACTGGCTAGAGCCTAGAAGGTCGAATTCAAAGGTACTTCAACATACATGACAAAGCATTGTAATATTAACTACTATCATGAAATAGTGTGCTAGTAACTAAGGCACCCTAGTGCTGATTTTTCTGCTATAAATGAGAATCAAGTTATACTGTAATTCTCATGGTCCTAATTACATTATGAAAATAGTTCCTCCAATTTTCCTTTTATCCCTATTCCTTTAACAAACCCAAACAACTGATTGGACTCTAAAATTCACCACTAAGTCTAGGTTTCACAATCCCATCTCAAGACTTCTCAAAACCAAGCCATCTACATCAAAATTTAACCAATTTAACTTCAAGAGAAATTGCATAACCAGCCTAAGGCTGGCTGGTTAGTGCTTAAACAGCCAATCAACTCTGACCCTTGAAATCTTATACTCCCCTTGCACCACTTAATATACTTGATAAATTGATAAAGTGGAATCTTGAACCAAAGATGTTTGCATGTAGAGAACCTTGTGCTGATATATTTTCAATTGACAAGCCCAATTACATAACAACATAAGGCACTTTAGTTGATCACACAATGACAATTTTGAACTATCCACACCTTCTCATCAGTTAGTATACAAGATTAGTGTGTGTATTCCTTACCCATAACATACCAAATATAATTCAGCCCTTATCATGTGCAACCTGCAGTAGATAATTGTAATTCCTAGAGCAATTACAAATCTGATTTAAAGGTCAGTGTTTAATATATAAGCCGAAAGCCTCAAACACATGATTCCCATATCTTATATTTAAGTAAGAAAGTGGATTTCTCATCTCCATGGACCCACCAATATATCTATGAACATCACCTAACAGAAACTATTCTAAATCAAAGATGCCCAAGAGACCAACATTCGATTCCATTGACTTATCCCAATGGAACTAACATCAAATGATTTCTAACTTGCCCAATGACAAGGCGATAAAAGCATTGCAAGAAAACTTCAATTGACTTGCCTCAACGACGTCAACCTTTCTTGTTTCTCCAAGATTCAGCTAGGCATTTGGTTGGATCACATGTTGTATAAATTCTGAACTGAGGGAAAGGTTGTGTGGGCTATAGAGTGAAGGAGAACAAAGGTGGTGACAAGTGTGGGGAAGTTGTGTTGGCTACAGAGGGAAGGGAAAACAATCTGGTGACACCAGGTAGAGGAAAAATAATATCATAACTAGTGTTTGGTTCCATTGCTAAAATTTCCTAAGATCATTCTCACTTTCTATCTCTATAAGCCCACTTAAATAACTTTCCCCCTAGTCTACTTGGTCCTTTGGGCTAATTATCCCATCCAATTTCCTTACCCATGCAAATACGAAATGAACTTCTGGAAAACTTTTTATTTTTTGTAAATAACTTCATTTTTTGGTCATTGTGCATGTAGGCTTCCTAACATGTTCATGAAATTATAATTTCTCTCATTAGGGTGTGCACCACTTAATATTGATAATTGATTAAGATGATTAAATTGCAGGGTGTTACATTATCTCGTAATGGTTAAAATTTGAAGGAGATTTACTTGCTTCTCTGTGGAATGCATTTAAGATGTTTGCTTTGGACCTGGTTTGCCAAAAACTTTTGGGATATCGTGCTGTTGCATCAAACTTATTCCTTTTATGATTAAAACGTCTTGTCATGTTTTGAGATGCCAATATATTCTTCTTCCTACTTATATATTTTTATTTATGTATATATATTCTTGAGTTGGTTTAGTTTCCTGTCTTTGGTTCTATGCATTTTGAAATTTACTTATTCAATTCTGAGTTCTGACAATTGGTAGGAAGATTTAATTTTCTTTATCACTGTTTTCTTTTAGACATGTGAGCCTACGATTTTACCACCTCTTAAAGATATATACGAAGGAAATGTTGCTGATGATCTTCGAGGTATCTTTCATCTTTAATCTTAAGCACAAAACATCGATGTCGTTCTAGATTCTTAGAGTGGTGGAGATGTAAGCTGGGTTATACTCTTTTCTCTGAAAACATTAATTTCTTTTTCCATTTTGTGTGCTGCTAATGTTGTTTTTTTGGGGGGGTGTTTTAGAAGGCCATTGCGAAAATTAAAAAAGAAAAAGAAAAAGACTATTTTGTTTGCCTCACTTATAATAGGATTTTCTAAAGACAGGAGACATGATCAGGTCAAATAGGTTCTAAGGAACATATATTTATGTCCAAGGTTCATATGACTCACGTTCTTTCTCTCTGTGCTTTGGGTTTGGTGTTTCTAATTGTTATACTGCCACATTTACACTTTAGTGGTGTGGTCGAAAGGTCATGGAACTGGGGTTTTTGTTTACTCTTCTATTATCAAATCCATACGATTGGTTTGGCGAAGTACTAGGGTAAGTGAGGCATAGATAATAAAACTAGTGCTAGTATTCTTGAAAGAGAGGTAAATGGTAATCTAAAAGGTGCAGTTTACGTAGAAGAGGAGCCATCTAGAATCAGATTATTTTGTCCTAACATAGATATTGAAGTTAAATTAATCACCATATTGGTTTATGAAAGCAGAAATCTTGTCTCAATTTAATTGATAATTAACTTAACTTTAATGTTCTTTGGTAACTTTATGACCCATGTGACGGTTGTTGGGAGTACCAAATGGCACCATGTCATGATTAATTAGGAATAGATTAGAACAAATATTTATGATATAATGAAAACACTGATTAGCCGGCATTCGTTTTTCTTCAAAACTATCCATATCTGTAGATGGGATGAGTCAAACTGATTCTCTACATTTGTCAATGATGGAATTGAAACATGGTGTTAGAGAGAAGTCACCTACCTAGCAGAATGAAACATTTGGAAAATGAAAGAGGGAAAAATCTGAGTTCAATTAATGGTATTGGATTGCTTCCTTGCTTTTTGGGGGGTTTCTGGAAGTTACAGTGACATAGCTATGGGTTATTTCTTTCCTTATCAAAATTGGAGGATTGACCAACTTGGCTATAATGGATGTGCTGGGATAGATGCATTATTTTGAGTTCATTACAGGTTCTTTAAAACAACTGTTTCTTTTTCTGGGGAGGAGGAGGGAGTGATTTATATATCAAGGGATCCAATTCAATGCCTCTTGTCACCAATTTGCATTGCATTGCTGTATTTCAACATGCTTTGTGCAGGCGAGAGAACTGTTGCGGAGAGACATATGGCAGAAGCATGTGCTGCTAACATAAGAAGGTTCAGACAAGTCAGACGAGTTAATCACAGTTCTTTGTCTGAACTTTTCATTTCATTCCTTGAAAAGGTGATAATTTCTGTCATGCTTTCTACCTTAATGAAGAATCTTGGTTGTAAACATTTATATGGTTTGAGATATATTTGATTAACTGTATATATCTAGAGTATAAATTCATTTTAAAATGCTGATTATGTGTTTCAGGCAACACGCCTTATCGGATTGGGTTTCTTATGTAGTTGGAATAGTTTAGGATTTCATTTTAGTTTGAGTTCAAATAGAAATGTTAAATGACTGATTGTCCCAAAAGCTTAAGCTATTGGGATATGGTAAATTTAATTATTTAACCACACAATTCTAACAAGGGATTAGTATTTTAGATTGTTATCTGTTGAGTTTTATGGACATGATCTTTTATTCCTGGAAGCTCTATAAAAAGGCTTCAGGTGGTTTATTTTATTATAGTGACGATTGATCAATAAAATTTCAGTTTGGAGATTTCCAAATTGTTGTGTGCTGATTCCTAACAGCTTAAGTACTGATGCCTAAGTTTTCTTGCTTGGTGCTGATTCTAGGCAACCCCAAGTGTTGATTCTTAGGTTTATCCTTTTAATTTTTTATTCTTTTATTTTCCTCTTGATTTTCCTGCATCATTATGCCCCAGAATCCAGATGTTTATATACTTGGGAAGTGCCCTTTTCTATAATAGTTTGTTGAAGTTTCCCTGGTATCTTCCCCATATCTTATTCTGAGGTTAGAATGGCTGCTATGGCATTATATGTACTTCCTAATGGTATTGATTATATATATATATATATATATATATTTTTTTTTTTTTGGGGGGGGGGGGCAGTTTTCTAACATAGGTTTCAAGGCCTCAAATGAAGGAATTCGTACCTATACAGGAAAGTGGGAGCTCAGGGGCAATACAAGATGTTTGCGCAAAACTAGGCCAATATTGGTAACTCTCTCTCTCTCTCTCTCTCTCTACACACATGCACATTATTGTCAACTCTCACACTTCATACAATACTATTATTACTGCTGCACTGCTACTGATTTAATTATTGGCACTGTTGATGGCTGGTTAGATTGAGGATCCTTTTGATCAGCAAGAAAATTCCGCGAGGGCTGTTTGCAAAAGTGGATTGGCAAGGATAACTAAAGCATTTGAGATGAGTTCGGTTATTTTAGCTTCTCAAAATGAGGATTTTCTGCTTGCCAGACTTTTTCGACCACAAGTATCACAGGATATTATTGCCAGGGCAGGTCTTAGGAATCCAGCTTCTAGCGTTGGGGGCTACCATACCCACCTAACACGTCCACAAGTGTACAGGAATGTGAAATTACAGTCAGAAACTCGGACCCAATTTCAGAACTTGAGGCTAGAAAGCTGTTCTTACAATCCAATCAAGACAGAAACTTTGAACATGAATGAACAATATCAGTCAAAAACTTGGAACCAATTTCAGAACTTGAGGTTAGAAAGCTGTTCTAACAATCCAAACTTGACAGGAACTGCCACGGCACATCACCATCAAGGCCAGCACAGGTGGAGACCAAAATCTGATAGATAGGTTTCTCTTTTGATTACTTAAATGGATTTTTACAGTTGCTCTAATACCATGTTAAATTACCGATTGTCCCAAAAGCTTAACCTATTAGGAAAAGTGAGTTTAATCACTTAACTATAATTCTAACAGGTTTGATTGACTATTCATGAATGTTTTCATATGTTCGACCATTATTATTATTTAATGGAAAAGTTTGGACCTCTTTAAACTTATAGAAACGTATTTGTCAAGATACTTATAACTCAATTGGTTAGCACTTAGCACCTTATGAAATTTTCAATGAAGACATCCTGGGGTTCAAATCACCTTATCAATTGAGGAAAAAAAAAAGGAGAGACTAACCAATTTAAGGCAACATGGTGCCCCATCATATTGATATTATGGTGTAAAATTATGATTGTGGGATCAATTTAAAGGAGGACTTTATTAAATGCATTTACAAATGTAAGTTCAACAATCCCCCCCAATCCAAAAAAAAAAACCAAGCTTCTTTCTTCTTCCCACTACATCACATGTATTCCTAACTTGGTTCCTCTTTTAGGGGGGGGGGGGGTTGTTTTGTTAAAGTAGAAACGACTCTTATTTTTAATTCCATAAAAAAAATCTTGTTTTTAATTATATTTTTTTATGCCAAAAAAATGGACCAAAGTTAGAAATACAAAATGTCATCCGAGTAATATATATATATATATATAATATTTAACAAAACTTTCTTAAAAATAATTTACCTTTTAGCTTTTTTTAGAATTAAAAAAAAAATCAAAACTATATTTTTTGATAAAAAATATGCAAATAAGTTATTCGAAACTACAGTCCCAAAGAAACACTTATGGCGAGTCTACCGATATTAGATGCACAACTGGCAGTTTTCTCTTTGACATGTGATGGTATTTTTTTTTTTTTTTTAGTGTGGAGTGAAGATTTGAAGCTAGACCATTTAGTCGTAAATTCAAGAAGGTGGCACTGTGACAGTGAGCCTCTTGGAGATAGGGATGGTATTCATTCCCACACTTCTATCGACAGTAATTAATGTGAAATCATGTGTTCCAACAAAAAAAAAATGGCATTAAATGAGAACTGAGAAGTGTCTGTTTTACCAGATAAGAAAATTCTCCTCCATATTCCCACGTCTCTATTTTTCTTCAAAGCGTGAGGACTGAGGAGTACTAATGGAAGAAAGGGAAATAGGCATGGCTAGTAGCTACCGGCTGCTTGATTCTGCACCGGCATTATTAACAAATGCCATGCACAAGAAAAAGCAAGGTTTTAGTACAATGAGAATGAGGGGTGGTGAAGACCAAGACTTCACTCCCAAGTCTCCCACCATCATCAAAATCAAAAGTCTTTGTTTAATCAAAGTCATTATTTCCAAGTCCACCAATGACTGAGGAGGAGAGTGCGGACAACCCAACAAATATTCTTCTTTGTTACCCACCTTTTCCTTTTCCGTACCTCGTTAAAGGCCCCACAAAAGCTGGAAAAAAAAAACCCCTCTCACTAAGCAAAGCCCTTCTACTATACACTCTACAACTCTATCATGGTATGTACTATGTACTAATATATTATTGTAAATAAAGTTCTCAACTTGGTTTGCCTTATAAAAGGCAATGTGATAGCGTAGCTTAGGATTCCTTGGGAGTTCTAGACCTATTCCTAGTAAAGGTGGTAGAAAAAAGTCTCAGTCAAGCGACGAAAAATTAGACTTTAATTGAAATTCAATTTAGAATCTAATTGGATTTGGACTCTTTGATTTTTACCATCAATAATTCACTTGGCATAAAATTAAAAATTAAATAGGACACGTGACGCAAAATTGAAAATCTCATTAAAATCTAATTGATTTTTCTCTGAACTTTAAATATTAATATATATATATATATATGAGAATAAAATAAATCAATTGCCATAAATCTAAGGGGGAAATTTAGTCAATCGAGTTCAAAGCCTTAAGAATCTTTAGAACTAATAAGGGTATATCTTAGAATTTCACTGTTTGTAAAATTTGCATTCTCATTGTTATATTTTCAATGTGTGCCAAGTGCCAAAATGGATATATATATATATATATATATATATATATATATATATATATATATATATATACACACAGATAGGATGCATTTGTTTGCTACTGATGCAGTCCCTCTCATGAGATTGCTTGGGGCCAACATAGCTTGTTTGAATTAAAATATGAGAGATGTGAATGAACAATTAGTAACTTAGTAGAAATATAGTTAGTTCCAGAAAAAAGGAAAATAGTAGGAATATAGCAAAATGGCCCAGCTTCTCCTGTTTTATCCTATTACACAGATTTTTCGTGCTTTAAGAAAGGGGACAAGACGAGGTGAGACCATAGGTGCTCCAACCCCACCCGTCACTTCTTCTCTATTGGGAAAGCCCTTACAGCATTTTCTTAACCTCAATTAGTTGGCTTTGTCACCAATGAGATAGAGATGAAAAAGAAAATGAATGGACAACGAGGTGAGATATAATAGGGAGTAGTAAGCCCCATCCTCTCTTCAAGGGGAAAAAAAACATGAATGTTATATTTAATCTTTTACACTTGTTCTATATATTAATTTCTTGATACACTAGTCTCTCTCTTTATCAAAAAAATAATAACACAATAATTTTTCACATTTTTCTTACTCTTGTCGGTCTATTGATACCTTTTGTAAAATGCTTTTGTCCAACCCTATATATCCTATTGGTTTTTCACATCTTGTCATCTTGAAAAGGGATGCAATAGGGTAGGGTATCCATGATCTAGTATATCTCGTCCTGTTGATATTTCTAACAATTATATATATAGAAAGAAACACAAGTCCTACTTTTTTTTTTTTAGAGAGAGCGAAATCTCATTCTAATTCATGCACAGACAAATCAAGTCTCAAATCAACCAAACAATTTAGCTGTCAAAATTTATATGCATGGTATTAAATTTTGGATCATATTTAGTCGTTTATCACAAATTCTAGCCTAAATTTTGGTTTAATTAGAGAGACTCGATTTTATTTTTTAAGTTTTGGATGAAGAGAGACTCAAGTTGAGCACCATAAGGTGCCGTTAACACACCACTTTATGTTAGAATTTTTGTCAATCATTCAGCTTTATGCCAGTATTTTATCAGTTTTATAAGTTTTAGGATCAACTTTATACCATTTTTTTTATTAAGTGAAACTCACATTATTTTTACCTTAACAAACTTCACACGATGCTCGTTAACATTTGCCTAAGGTAAAAACAGTATTCATCATGAATAGCACGTGGTTGATGCTCTTACAATAATCTTATCCAAAGTGGTAAAGAAAAACAAGAAATTAAAGATACCAAAATAGAAAGCTGATAAAAGATAAGTTTGGTTGCTTCTGGCAAAGGAGATATAGGATTCCTTTGGAATTGGTCGCCAAGCGTAAGAAAAGCGCGTGCAGTAATAATCAGAGACCAATTAGCCGTGGCAAAAAAAATTCTCGCCTCAAAGCACAAACAGAGAAATATGACCCACGTGAGCATGAATATATACAGCTCATTGGAACAAGGCGAGTCACATGAGAAAAAGAAAAAACGTCATGACTTTCCCTACTAGTTGACATCGTTGATCAGAGCAACATTACGCACTGCTATCTACGGAAACTTCCTAGCTTTATCGCGATTAATTTATTTGTAGTACTGATAACTTGATAAGACATTACTATTTTTATTTTGCTCAAAAAGATATTACTATTTTTATTGTTTACTATAATATAATAATATTAGTGCTGTGTACCGTGTACGTAGACTTTTTGTGAAATCCCATTATGCTACCTACCCAAAGGGAAATTCCAATTTTTTTAATATAAATATATGGCACACATTAGTAAACAATTTATAAAAAAAAGAAAAAGTAATTAACTGTTTTGACAGATTTTTCAATTCTTCATAAATTTTTTTTCAAAATAGATGCTTAATGTGTGCCGTTAGAGCAATTATAATAAAATTTTAACGTATAAGCTTCACTCTATGATGATTGTTCTTATCGTCATATAAAAACACTAATCAATACAATAATAAGAAATTATTAATACTATCTATACTACTTATGATAGAGTTTCTTTCTTTAGATTGGACTTTTCTCGAGTTCTAAAATACCCTTATACTTAAAAGAATGATATCTTGCAAAAGTTTAAGATCATAGGGTCCAAAAGGATAAATTACAAATTTCAAATCTTCTAAATTTTAGATAACTCTATAAATCTCTTTCTGTAAGTTACTATTTGAACTCCCACGAAAAAAAAAGATTGAAAAAACAAGCCCCCTCTCCCAAACTCTTAACGTTTAAACTTTTTTATCTTTAAGTGGTGTTTACATTTTAAAATTTGGAAAAATTACATTTCACCACTCTAAACTATTCACCATATTAAAGTTTGCACCATAAACTATGACATTTGTCATACTTTGCACCACACCGTTAAGTTTGTTGTTAACTTTGATGA
This sequence comes from Notholithocarpus densiflorus, assembly GCA_030021035.2. Lineage (NCBI taxonomy): Eukaryota > Viridiplantae > Streptophyta > Magnoliopsida > Fagales > Fagaceae > Notholithocarpus > Notholithocarpus densiflorus. Next base: position 3,920,773 of record JARYZH020000026.1, on the reverse strand, counting down.
AATTAAATTCAAAATTTATGATGCAAAGTGTAATCATGAGTATAATTCAGGATGGCAAAATGTAATTTATCTTTTGTTTTAAAGGATTGAGAATAGAGGCAATTAAGTTTTCATGTGTGATGCCACATTTTTTCCATCCAAGTTAATAGCAAACTTAATGTCGGTGTGCAAAGTACAACAATGATCATATTTTAGAATGCAAAACATGCATTCAAAAAATTTAGGACGCAAAATGTAATTAGGAATATAGTTTATGGTGGTAAAATGTAAATTTTTCTTAAAATTGATATCTCTTTCTATCCTCTCAAAGTAAACCAAAACCGCCTCCTCACTTATCTTCTTCCACTTCATCACCTTTCCAACAAATACAAGCTAGCCAACTCCAAAACCCGCCCACTGCAACATGCTATGGTTAGGAGTGGCAATTTTTATCCACATCCATGAACCCACCCATTACCCACCTTATTTGAATAAGTCTTAACCCAACCCATTTGAGTATTTGGGTTAAATGGATAAAGAATCATTTGGTTATTTAATTAGATGGGTCTAAATGGATAAATCCACTAATACCCACTAAACCCATCTAAAATTTAAAATTAAATAAACCCACTAATACCCACTAAACCTTTCTAAAATTTAAAACTTAAATAAACCTCAGTCTCACTCTCCCTCAGATTTTCTCAGTAACCAAACACTTTCCCTCAGATTTTCTCAGTAACCAAACAAAAGGAAATTCTAGAGAGAGAACTGGGATGGAATCAGAGTTCACCATTCCACTCTTTTCCTTGTCATTCAATTTCCCAAAGAAACGTTAGTGCCCTAACCCCAAACAAACTTGCGTTCAAACACAGAGAAAAGAGAACAACACTGATTAGAGCAACAATGGAGGCCACGCAAAATGACAAAAATTCCCTTTCACAATCACAACCACAACCACAAACTCTCTTGAAGAACGCTTAGAAGAAGCTGCTAAAGCAGCAGAGGTACGAAGCGAAGAAGGCGGAGAAGAAAGCGCACAGAGGTAGTGTATTAGCTTCGTCTCCGACGAAGCTGGTTATGTTCTTGAGGATGTTCCTCACTTCACCGATTACATTCCTGACCTCCCTGTCCGTATCTCTCTCTCTCTAACGCTTTGTTTGGTTGCTGAGAAATGAAAGGAAAAAAATGATTTTTTTATCTGATGGGTCTTTTGTTGCAGAGAAAATGAAAGGAAAGAGAAGGAAAAAGTGATTTTTGAACTTTTTGTTTTTGTTTTTTGAAGTTGACAACTTTAACTTTTTCTCTTTCTTTCTTTGATGGTCTATTTGGTTGCCGAGTAAAACAGAGGGAATAGAAGGGAAAGAGGAAATGAAAGGAATTTTATGACTTTCGGTGTTCTTGAGACTCTGTTTCGTTGCTGAGAAAAAAAAAAAAAGAGAAGAAAAAAGTCATTTTTTTTCTCTCTCTGTGGCTTTGTTTGGTTGCTAATAAATGAATTTTGTAAAGGGAAAATGAAAGAAAAGAACAGGAAAAATGATTTTTGAACTTTTTAATTTTTGTTTTTAAAGTTTTTAACAAGTTATTTATTTATTTGGGTCATATTGGGTTAAATGAGCGGGTTACTAATTAAATGGGTTGGGCGGGTAATGGATAATTAATTTATATATAAATTGGTCATAAATGGATAATTACACACCCAATTCATTTAACCCAACTCATTTATGACCCAACCCACCCATTTGCCACCCCTAACTACGGTACTAGCCGTTGCTGAACATGTTATGTTTTTGACTTTTTGAGTCACAAATGGAGCAATGAACCACTACAACACGCTGTTGTACTAGCCATTGCTAAACATGTTTTGCTTATGACTCTTTGAGTCACAAATAGAGCAATGCATGAGTATGTGGGAATAAATGTGTGTCAAGAAAGGTGGCCTCACATTTTTTTTGTTGTTGCATTTTTTGATTTTTTACATCGCCTTTGATTGATTGAGTGCAGATGGATCACATGTATGATAAAAATGGGCTAATTTTTCTATTCATTGATGCTTTAGAATTTTCATGGTAGATTTAGACTTATTTTTCACTAGTCTATTTTGTATTTTAAGCATTCTTTGAACTTATTAGTTTACATTTTTTTTTTCCATTAATAATAGTAGAATTTTCCTTTCATGATGATGTTGGCCGGTAGGAGTTTTAATTTTCACGGTAGAAGTTTCCTTCTGATTTCCATTCATTTTTCTATACATGCACATGAATCTCTTATATCTGGTGTGGTGATATTTTGATAAAGAAGTATATCCTAAACATTTCCACATTTCATGGGATAGAAGATCCAGCAACAAAATATTGTCTGATAGTTTTGCACAGTAACCCAAGATAACTAGATCCTTGGTTTCTTATTAAAATATTGTACGTCCAAATGATAGTTTGCATTGCCATTTACAATTCATTGCATTGTCATATACAATTTCCCATCATTTACCACAAAAAAAAAAGGCATCTCTTTTGTTTTTAATCTTTCATTTTCAGTTTCAAAAAAGAGAAGGGAACAAATTTGGAAGAAAATAATAGGCTGGGACAATGAAACCCGCTCTTGGTTTTCTTCCAAAATGGTTTTTTTTTTTTAGCATCCTCTGTATTAAAAGTTTTTTTTTTTTTTTTTGGTTTTATAGTTCAAAGGTTTTAGAGCTTTTAAGATTTCAAAAGACCACCACACATATTTGGTGCGATAGTCACTTCACAAGTATAAGTGTTTGTGTGGTGTGGGGGGCAAAGGCCGGAATACAAGTCTCTAGGAAGGAGTTTCACACACATATACACTTAGATTAGGCTAGAGTAGAATTTACATCTTGTAAAAAAAAAAAAAAAAAAAAAAAAAAAAGTCTCTGTACATGCCGACTGTTTTGACAAACTTTTAAAATAATGGAGGTGATGATATGTTGTTTCGATTGGGGATGATTCATCAAGCATCATCCGCAGCAAGATTGTTTGTGGGCCAAATCATGGAATAAGGTTAAAAGAGAATTCTTATGCCTTTATTCATTTTTCCATACATGTTTTTAATAGTTATGATTAATAAAATTTTACATTTGTCCTTATTCCTTTCTTCATGAATTGTGAATTATTTTGTTGTTTTCTTGCATTGGAAGTATAGTTGTGGAGAAGCATGAGACAATATAATTTGTTCACATTAAAGATGTCTCTTTTAGGAGAAAAACAAATGGAGCTAGAATAAAGACATGAAACCTCATATATGACCGTTAATTATGTATAGAGTGACGTAATTTTTTTGTTAACGACGTGGTAGTTGGGTAAGGGCCATTTAAACTCTGAATGTCTGCACTGTAAACAATAAAAAATGTCAACTGAATTACAAAGCTTTTAGCAATAAAATAAAAACATTTCCAACTTTTCATACATTTTATCATTAATAAACATATAGAGTGATGTATTTAGGTGATAACAACTAGGCTAATAAATATTATTTGTAAGCTATTTACATGGGGCTCAAGCTCACTTCATATTTCAAAAATCATTAATTTTGTTACATGTTTCTACCCTAATTATTTTGGAATTTTCTCAAAACTCTTAACCTTAAACGCGGGTGCTCAGTGGCAGTTTTTCTTTCTTTTCTTTTTTTTAAATCATCCACATCGAAGATGTATTCATTTGTCCGCATTTGTATAATCAATTAGATATTTTTTTTTGTTTGTATTTTAATGGTCAATGTAATCAATAGATAACTTAATATACACACCCAAGTTTTCACCTACTAAAACAATAGAGGAAAAGCTTGCAACTATATTATAAAGGAAAGAACTCTATGTGTGCCTTTTGAAATTAGTAAATTATAAAAATAAACGTGTGTATTTTCAAAGTTTTTATGGGGGAGGGGCGGCATATACTTTCTTGATAAAAGATTAGAATGGAGACATACACTTAACATGGATAAGGAGGTGCGGTGTTAAAAAAGGGTCTCTAAGAAATGTTATAGGCAACCATAAGATGGTAACAAATAATCAGCAAAATAAAAATAATAAAAAGATAATACATTATATCTCCAAGTTGTATAAATTAGAAAAGTGTAAAAAAAAACACACACACGGGAGAACTTAATTAAGGATCCCACTTATCATGTGTTTGAATTTAATAAAAAATAATATATATATATATATATTACGTGTAACTAAATATATGTTTAAATTTTTTTTTATAATCTTTATATATATATAATAAAAGCTATGACCCACGGACCATATATTGATAAAATAAAAATAAATAAATAAAACCCATAGCAAACCGCTTTTTTCCTTATTTCTTTATATATACCAGCCTTTTTGAACTTTTTCTTTAAAAAAAAAAGTTTATATTTTCCATTTATTCCAATAAGAGCTTTTATTTTTAAACATATGTTGAAATTTTCTATTCATCTCAATTTAGGGCTTTGCAATTTTTAATTATTAAAAATAGACAGAAGCATGACGAGACTCATCCCAAAAAAGAACAGTCACACTCACAATTACAATCACACTCATCCTCGATGACTTCAATGTTATTGACTTGTTTCAATATTCATTTTTTAGGTAGGTTTTATCACACTTCTATATTTTTTTTCAATGATTAAATAAAGCAATACCCTAAATTGGGATGAATAGAAAATTTCAACATTTTATAAAATTAAAAAAATAAATAAATAAAGCCTCTTATTGCGAAAATTTTCAACATCTGCAAATTTGACTAATGAAATGGAATAATTTCTTCTCCCATTCTTTGTCAAACTAGCTCTTACTATAGTAACTATACCCTCAAAAATGTTATTAAATATATATATATATATATATATATATATATATACCCTCAAAAAAGATACACACTCATCCATGAAATAATGATTTCAATATTATTAACTTATTTCAATATTCATTTTCACACTTTTATCTATATTCAGTGATTAAATAATGCAAAACCTTAAATTGAGATGAATAGAAAATTTCAAGATTTTCTAAAAATTGAAAAGCCTCTTAATTGCAAGAGGAAAAAAAAATTCAACATGTGCAAATTTGACCGAAGAAAATGGAATAATTTCTTCTCCGATTCTTTATCAAACTAGCTCTTACTATAGTAACTATGCCCTCAAAGACACACTCACACTCATCTATGAACTAACAACTTCAATATTACTGACTTATTTCAGTATTCATTTTTGCGGGTAGGTTTTATCACACTTTTATCTATATTAAGTGATTAAATAATGCATAATTCTAAATTGAGATGAATAGAAAATTTCAACATTTTTAAAAAATTGAAAAGCCTGTTATTACGAAAATTTTCAACATACACAAATTTGACTGATGAAAGGGAATAATTTCTTCTCCTATTCTTTGTCAAACTAGCTCTTACTATAGTAATTCTCAGCACAAAAAAAAAAAAAAAAAAAAAAACACTCATACTCATCCATGAAATAATGACTTCAATATTATTGAATTATTTCAGTATTCATTTTTTTGGTAGGTTTTATCACACTTTTATCTATATTAACTGATTAAATAATGCAAAATCCTAAATAGAGAGGAATAGAAAATTTTAACATACACAAATTTGACTTGAGAAAGGAAATAACTTCTTTTCCTCATAAATAAAATAAATAATTTATATCTATATTAGACCTCATTATTCAATATTTTCATAACAAATTTTATGTGTTAAGTTATTACTTGTTTTTACTAATGGGCAATAAAGTAATTTTAGTAATAAATTCAAATTAAAAACTTGTAACAATTTGCCAATTACAAAGTTTAGGCTCTTTTGTAGTTGTATTTTGGTTATATAATGTATTATAAACCTAATTTAAAACACTATTATTATTATTATTATTATTTTTGTATATATTCTAATAAGTATTACAGTTTACTCAAAAACAAATCTGACAACTAGGTTTTGTTACGAAAGAGTATGTAAAATAAAAAAAAATAAAAAAAAAACACACCTGAGCGGGGCCAGAAATAGCGCGAGTAGCCAGATCATTGACACGCGCGAGAGTGTTCCAAAACAAAATCCAATCTCCAATTAATTTAGGCTGAGAGAGAAGTGAAGAGGAGTCACATCCACTCACAGAAACACATCCTCCCTCCCTTTCCGCTCTCTCTTCCCCCTTCAAATAACTCTTTCACCTCTCTTCTCCTCACATCCTTTCCTTCCAATCCAATCCAAATTCCTCTCTCTCTCTCTCTCACAAACTCAACTCTCTCAGTGCACAAAAGGCAAAGAAAAGCTTCAAACAGAGAAAAATGGCGGCGAGGGTAGATCTGGACGGGAAACCAATCAAGCCTCTGACGATATGCATGATCGGAGCTGGTGGTTTCATTGGCTCCCACCTCTGCGAAAAGCTCATGGCGGAGACGCCGCACAAGGTGTTGGGTCTCGATGTCTACAGCGACAAGATCAAGCACCTTCTCGAGCCCGCGGGGGCTCACCCTTGGTCCGATCGCATCCAGTTCCACCGCCTCAACATCAAGAACGACTCTCGCCTCGAAGGCCTCATCAAGATGTCAGATCTGGTTAGTTCCACTCCTCTCTCTCCACATTTCCATTTCAGTTTCTCTCAATTTCTTCGTTTTTTTGACACTTCTTGAATTTTTGGTAGACGATAAATCTGGCGGCGATTTGTACTCCGGCGGACTACAACACGCGTCCACTCGATACGATTTACAGCAATTTCATCGATGCGCTCCCAGTGGTACGCATTGATTGAGAACAAAATCGCGTTTTCTCGGCGCGGTTTTTTTTTTTTTTCAATTCTTGTTGCATTTGGAATCAATTGGAATTTGATTTGATTGATTGGAACTTTTATTTATTTTATGTTCGCTTTACAAAGATTTGGTTGTTATCTGATTGACGGTGATGTGTGTGATTGTGATTTTGATTTTGATTAGGTTAAGTACTGCTCAGAGAACAATAAGCGTCTCATTCACTTCTCTACTTGTGAGGTGTACGGGAAAACGATTGGGAGCTTTCTTCCTAAAGACAGTCCTCTTCGTAAGGTAATCCTTCGCTTTCTTCATTTTTTTTTTTTTTACTTGTTGCCAATTCTTGATATAGTTCAGATCTGTGATTTTCTTGCTACCTTTTTTGTGATTAATTTGGCGGTTGCGTAATTCAGATAGTTTGTGGCTCAGCATTTGCTGTTTTGATGTAAATATGTTTTGGATGTATAATGTGGATCAAGATTTGAAATGATATGTGTAGGAATGATTGATTATTAATTTTAAGTGTAATAAATAATACTAGTAGTTTGAACTGCCATGAATGACTGTATAGATTGAAGATCTTTGTACAAAAGCACGGGTAATTCATTTATTATAGAAATTATTGATTTTCAAGAGCTCTCTTTTAGGTAGCCATCTTCTTTACATTATGAGTTTAAAGCCGTTTTCAGACAATGCGGGTTGTTTGTAGAGAATGTTATTTATTTTTTTTATATATTTTTGTTTTATTGAAGATAGTCTTACTAATGCCATTGTTATTTGTTTATATGTTTTCATCTAAAAGTAGTTATTCTTGTGTGTTTATTTTAGATATGGGTTTTTCGCACCTCCCTTATGTGGGCCTGTAGCTGGTTGGTTGTTTTTGTTGTTGTCACACATAGCTGACTGAGTTGTAGCATTCAATAAAAAAAATTGATAATTTCTGTAGCCTATAATCATATGCATATATTTGTTGAGAATTCTAGTCTTCTAGAAGTTGATGAAAGTTTTAGATGACGAAAATCTCAGTAATTTTATTTATTCCTGTCATTAGGTGTTTTTGAATGACGAGAGAATTTACTCTTTTTTTTTTTTAATTTAAAAAAAAAATAGAGAGAGAGATGGTTGGAGTACATTTCGGAAGTGGAAAGATTCTAGAATGACATTAGTATTTTTTTTTTTTTTAATACACGCAACCCACCTGTGGGTCTAGAACACATGACCTCACTCACCATCCCATTATTATGGGAGTAGTAAGTGCCAGTTGAGCTATAGCTTAGTGCCATTTTTTTAAAAGAAAAAAGTAACAAGAATTGGTTCAGGTTAATGTTACAATTTTATCATATGAGAGAGAGATAGAGGGGTTAGTTATGAGGTGTGTTTGCTTATGTGAGTTACAAGGTTGGTTAATTTTTTCAGGGTCAACAAGTTTCTTAAGGTTTATATGAGGTTGGTTATGAGGCATGTGTGTTTTATGAGGGGTAGCTTTTGTGGGTGTTTGTGTGCGTTTTTATATCAGGTTGGCTGGCAGTTTCTCTTTGTTCTGAGTACTTATTTGGAGTAATAACCATTCTCTCTATACACTGAGGTATAAAACTGCTTTTCTTATGATAGAATTATAACTCACTTTTGACATTGTGAGTTAATGGTTGCCCTGACATTTTTGGTTGGGTCAGACTGACGTTTCAGAGTTTAATGCAAGTTTCGAAGAAACAATCCCTTTTCTCTTCTTATTATTGCTTTAAGTTTATCTGCAGATATTAGATTAATATGAATATGTTACATTACTTTGAAGTCAATGTGGTTTGTTTTATACCTTACTTTCTATGAGCTGACTCATTGTATTTGCTATTTTGTTCCAGGAGCCTGAATATTTCGTTCTTAAAGAAGATGAGTCCCCATGCATTTTTGGCCCTATTGAGAAGCAGCGATGGTCCTATGCATGTGCAAAGCAGTTGATTGAGAGGCTGATTTATGGTTTGCTACCTTTTCCATTGGCTTGGCTGTTTCCTAATTGGTATTTTGTAATGAATATTTCTGACTTCTTGTCTTATTACAGCTGAAGGTGCAGAGAATGGTCTGGAGTTCACAATTGTGAGACCTTTTAACTGGATTGGACCCAGAATGGATTTCATTCCTGGCATTGACGGTCCAAGTGAGGGCGTTCCCAGAGTTCTGGCATGCTTTAGCAATGTATGATCAGTTTTTTCGCATCTTTAGTGTATGTAGATATTTTAGAGTATTTCTCTTTTGTTTTGTATATTTGTTTTAATCATGTCCTTCCTGTATCAGAATCTACTGCGTCATGAGCCACTCAAGCTTGTGGATGGTGGTGTCTCCCAGAGAACATTCGTTTATATAAAGGATGCAATTGAAGCTGTTATGTTGATGATCGTGCGTTCTGATATGCTGCCTTTTTCTTTCATTTTAAATTTATGTTTGACATGACAGTGGCTGAGTACTGTGATCCTTTTCTTTTTTTTTCAGGAAAATCCTGCTAGAGCCAATGGCCATATTTTTAATGTGGGCAACCCTAACAATGAAGTTACAGTTAGGCAGCTTGCTGAAATGATGACTGATGTGAGTTGAAGGATTGTTTTATGTGTGTTTGGTTGGGAAAAGACTGGCTTAATTCTTGCCTTTTTATGCTTTTTTGGGATTTGAGAATTAATGTTCTTCCACTATACAGGTTTATTCAAAAGTAAGTGGTGAACCTTCTCTGGAAGAACCTACAGTTGATGTGAGCTCCCAAGAATTTTATGGTGCGGGATATGACGATAGTGACAAGAGAATTCCTGACATGACCATAATCAATAAACAACTTGGTAGGATTCTTTTCTACTCTACTTTTATCTCGTAAAGCCTCGAGATTTAGAAACAATTTGACAGAAGTTTATGGGTTTTCCAGGTTGGGACCCCAAGACATCGCTCTGGGATTTGCTTGAATCAACACTCACCTATCAACACAGGACATATGCTGAGGCTATGAAGCAGGCCATCGCAAAACCAGCTGCCAACTAAAGCAAGTTGGTGTTCGGTGGCACTTACGAGAAGGGGGATTCTTGCTTAGGTTGCTGTTGTCTACAATTCTTTTTACGGAAGTCCTATAATATATGTTAATCTTTGATTCCTACATACCCTATTTTTTGTTTTTTTTTTGGTTTTTTTTATCCTTTCCGGTGTCACTAGTCTTATAGCTGAAGTAGCTCAGGAATATGTTCCGGATATCTCTAAAGAAGACCTTAGATTCTGTTACTGAACTCTATCGTATAACTGTAACTGTCGGTAGAGCTTGGCTACGACATGTTGGGGGCCATTATACAAGGAAAGCCTGCTTTATGTTCTCACCTTCTCATGGGGTAATGGTTGTCATTTCCCTATTTTGTCACTCATAGGGCGTGTTGTTTGAGTTGCAATGTGTCATATATCCTAAATTATTATTATTATTATTATTTATTAATCTCAGGCAATTCTTTTGGTTGCTGGGTTCTACTTCTATATATGAAGTGTGATGAGAGTTATTGAATAAAAAAATAGTTTGTTCAAGAAAGGGAAAAGCTTTTAACTCTATTCTCAGTCATTACTTCTAGTTCTAACCAAAATTTCAGCAGTAGCAGTTCTAGTAATGTTTGACGTGCTTGCTTATTATACACGTACATCTAGTCATGTATATATCTTGTGGAACAACCTTGTTCTCAATATTTAGCTATAATGGCTTTGGGTCAAAGATTGGTTTAAATGCGTTTCCTTTTCTTACAATATAGTTTAAGTGAATGATTTCTACTTTTACTCCATTTCTGCAACCACCACCAGACCCAACAGTCAGAAAAATGAAATTGCAAATTATACCGTTATAATTTAGTGTAACTTTGATTTACACAGGGCCTATTTGGATTGAGGGGGAGGGGAGGGGGAGTGGAGTAGAGTCGGCTGAAAATAGACAAATTTTGGGCCAATTTTACTCTACTCTCACTTGATCTAAACAAACCATAAAAATTTTAAAATTTTGATCCATTCTCTTTATGTTATATAGTATTTGGATTTGGTCACTACCATTAATATTTGTTGTTGATGTGGCTGTTAAAAACTTAAAATATCACATGGCATTGACGGTGGTGACTTGGTGGATCTCTTATTTCTGGGAACCAATATTGTAATTTTGATATTAAAAATTGTGAGAAATTGGAGATGAGTGTCACTTTGAAGATATCAATTAAAAGTTAATTTTTTTTAATTAAATAAATTTTAAAGGTTTTCATATCATATATATTATTCAGATGTTAAATCTTAATATCTTGAGATTAAATTTAAGATACCAATTCGTCATCGTTGGTGCCAATCAAAAATGTTGTTAGCTCAAAATATATTGGAATGGGTACAATATATCAATATCAACACAACCCAAAAGTAACATTCTAATCAAACCATGGGCTGTTCTCAAAAACCCAAAACCCTCCAAATGGCTTCCTCCTCCTCTAGGCTGGGTCAAGATCAATTTTGATGTATCAATCAGGCCCAACAACTCCATGGTTGCTGCTGTTTGCAGGAAAGACAATGATGATATCCTATTTGCTCACTCACTTCTTCCTCCATCGGATCCTCTTCTTGGAAAGTTATTGTAGCTCTTTTAGCCTTGAAATTGTCTGCCTTGCTCAACCTCACTTTTGTTCGATTTAAAGTTGATTCAAGCACAGTTATTGAGGCTCTTCAGACTTCAGCTTCCCCTCCTGATTTCCCTGTCTATGTTATGTCAAATGTAGATGCCTCTTTAAGATCCCTCTCTTGTTGGGAATTTTGTTATGTTCCTAGGAACTTAAACTTTTTAGCCCATAACATTGCTTCTTGGGCAGCATTTTGTAATTGGGATGGACCCATAACAATCTCTAATCTTCTAGATTGGATCTTCTATATAGAAGGTAGAGATGGGTCTGGACCCGTTTCCCCCCTTTTCTCTTAATACATTTACTCTTAAAAAAAAAAAAAAATCTAGTCAAACATTTCTCGCATGCAGAGATATACGTCAAATAAATGGAAAATTATTTTGAAGCATTCTACAGAACAAGAGTAGAAACAATGGCATACTAAGGTTTGCAATTTGTCTAACAGTAATGCTATGAAACAACACAAAAGAAATAGATATGAAAGATATTTTTCGAATAAATTTTTGTTTGGCAAAAGAATTTCGAAGAAAATATTTGAATGATCAGAAAACAAAAGGAATAAGATTTGAGGCCTTCGTAAGAGGCCCAGAAGGCAGTAAGCCGACAGTTATGGAATTGTTCACAGGTAGCCCAGCCCGAAATGAAAAAGAAAATCACACACGCCCGGTGGGACTCGAACCCACAATCGCCTGATTAGAAGTCAGACGCCTTATCCATTAGGCCACGGGCGCTGTGCTTGACTCGTGATCTACAACAATAATATTAATAATATAAATAAGTTGTCTGATTAGAAATCAAATAGCTAATATCTTTTGGTAAAAGGGGGATTCAATAAAATAAAAAAAACACACTACACTAGGCTTTGATGGACCTACTTAATAAAACTAATAATTAAAGTGATGAGTATTTTATATTTTGGTGATTAATGACTAAAGTGGAGTGTGTGAAAATTGGAAATGATAGACTGAATTCGAGGTTAGTTTAGACTCAAGAATAAGAGGGGCAGATTAGAGGGAAATGAGTAAGAAAGGAAATGAAGGAACTCGGTATTATTCAACTTGGTTCCTAATTACAAGTGCTCACTCTCCCCTTTTTATAAAAAGGTTGTATAAAAAATGGCTATAACTAAACTATAACTAAATAAATGGTAGTAACATTCACATTATTGTGCTTATTACTAAAACTTATCGACATTGATGACTTATCACTAAGTACTAATTTACTTTTATAGCACCAGTAATGGGGATGCAAAAAAATACATATTTTACACCCTCAAATACTACTTTATTTATTTTACCAACCCATCCAACAATACACCTAACATCATAGTTTTTATTTTTACATACAACTCAATAAAATAATATAAACTAACCTATCAACTCATTCTCTCTCTTCTCTCCCATCTCTCTCTTTCATCTTTTTTGTACTTTCGTGTACTTTTATAGTTACTTTTATGTTTGGCAACCATGAATAGTAGGTTGTATATATAGAACCTTAGAGCATTAGCATTCGGAGATGCAAAAAAAAACATATTTTGCATCTTCAAACATTACTTTATCTATTTTACCAACCTATTTTACAACTCATCCTACACACCAGTTTTTATTTTTACATACAACCCAATAAAATAATATAAACTATCTAATAAAATAATAAAAAGTATTATTCTCTCTCTTTTTCCCTACTCACATTTTCTCTTCACACACAACCACATATTAAAATAATATTTTTTTTTACAACCTATGGATAGTATGCAGCCTTACTGTTCATAGGTTGCAAATTTTTTAAGTTTACAAACCCGATTGGATTGGGCTTTGGGTGACTTAGGTTGTAAAATAGCAATTGGGGGGTGTTTACACCCCCCAATGCTAGTGCTCTTACTATTCATGGATGCTAAATGTTTTTAGCAACCCACCCCAGGATGAAGCTCAATTTAAGCGGTTGGGTTGCTAAAATAGCAACTTGGAGAGTTTTACACCCCCAATACTAATACTCTTAGTTGTTTGTTATTGGGTTGTGCATAAAATTTGCTAGTAGTTATGGTGTTTTTTTTTGTGGAAGTTTGGTGATAAAGAATTGTAATATTTAACCCAAAAAGCTTTCACTAATCATGGTTATGGCTTGGTCAAGTTAATATTTTTTAAATTTGGAATATTTTGTTATTGTTATTAACCAAATGACTATATTGATTTTCTGCAAAACGTCAAAGGATAAAAAAGTCATTTCCTTTAAAACTTGGGCTGCAGTATCATTCTTCTAAATTTCAAAGGAGATTTTTGTAATTTACTCTTTTAAATTTGTAATACTGTTTGCCATTATGTTCTAAACATGGAAATCTTCAGATCTTTATTATTTTTTAATCTGCTAGTACATTTTATTCAATAATGTTAAAGATACAAACTATTTTACAAAAAATGTTATAAACTGCTGATGTAGTGAGTGATTATTGGTAAATGAAAAAATGATATTAATGATGGGTTTAGATGAAAACCAATAAGAGGTTGGTCACATCAACATTTTATAAAAATGTTGTAAAATAGTTTATGGACATAGCATTACTCCATTTTATTTTAGGTAGAAGTTGTTCTACCTGATCTTTGATTAAACTGCCCTTTGACTTCCCTGTCAAAGAAAGCTCATCCATGGTAATGATGGGTCCATGGTCTTGGGTAGGTTTTTTTTTTTTTGCTAAATTCTTAGGTAGAGTTTATTTTGACATGCAGGATGCAACTATGCCACAATTATAAATTAGTCTAGTCATTCAATTCATAGAAGTAAATATAATTAATCAAATCAATAAATGAATAGAACAATGACTTGAAAAGAATTGGAGTCCCATGCTATAACTGGTTGATGTATGGGACTGCTTTATTTATTTTTGAGGTCGCCTAGGCTGCTCAGGTCAATATACTAATTGAATTTTTGTGTAGGTAGATTTTTGTTTGTTTGTGCGGGGTATTAACTTGTAATCCTCCCTACATAGGTGTGAGCTTATATAATAGTAACAATCATTATGTGACAGGTATTGTCATACAAGCAAAAAAGAAGAAGTGTTGTCATACAAAATAAATTGCCAAAAGATTTTTGCAAATATTATTTGGTTTAAAATATTGTTAAATTGGAGGGACACTTGGCATAAAATCATAATAGATTATTTTAATTCTTTGTTCAGTTTGAATTTCAACTTTTCTCAAAAAAAAAAAAAAAAAAATCAACTATATAATAATATAGAGATAAATCTAAAAGGGTTGAGGATTTTGGTGCTGTTTGAGATTTCAGTCACCGGTCCGTAAAAGAAACAATACTGTTGAATAAAACATGGGTACGTTGACATTTGACACTATATTAGTCAAAAAGTTTCCTATTCATATACTTTAAACAATGTAATAAGTAATAACTGATAGCATTATGTGATAAAATTTCAATGCTACTTTCTACCAAAAAAAAAAATTTCAATGCTACATGTAGAGCAAAAGCGGATGCTGACACTTGTACAAAACTTTACGTTTTTTCATACAACTAAAATTGTCTAATGACTCTATCAAAAAAAAAATAAATAAAAAAAAATTGTATAATGGCATTTTGCTTATATGATGTAAGAAACCACGTTATTCTTGTGCTCCCAGAGGCACAATATCATATGTTTTTCTCACACAAATTGACCTATAACTACTTTGGATTTTCATATTGGCAGTTGGCACGACAGTTGCCTGGCCTGTTGAAATTAGAGGCTACCTATGTCACATGAAATTGACAATCAATTTGCTGCCCTTCTTTTTTATATGAAAAATTCTCCCAACTGGGAAATATATTAGTAATCTTTATGAAGATGCTGGGTGCTGACTGTTTTGGAAATGTTGAAACGAGAAGATAATCCCTTTTATGTTTTGAGGTGTTATATAATCAGTCCACGAAATATAGAAAGAATTACATTTTGACTTACAGATAATTATAGAATATTCGGTAAGTACAATAAATGCATACTCATTCTTCTCACATAATAATGAGTTTTACCAAATAAATTCATAGTGGAATCCATAATTCATATTAGAAGAAAATTATGCATTTATGACACTTCCGAAATATTATTTTATAATTTTCTTTGATTTAGTCACTTTAATAGTTCAACTTCACTGTATAATCAAATTAAGGTTAACTTAATTAGTTTCTAAAAAAAGAAGGTTAGCTTAATTAGTAATTACACATTACACCCTTTATATTTGGTCTGTTTTTATTTTTGAAGTAATAGGTTTTAATTTTTTTTTTCGAAGTCCTTTAGCTTACATATGTTTCGAATGTGAGCATCTTGTCCACTTTTGTCAAATGGGCTACCATTAAGTCTTGAAGCCGACAATTTTTTATTTAATTTCTAAATCCTAAAGAGTAGAGAAATTACACTTTATAATTGTAGGGGCCAGTCAGCCAAAGTGTACTATTACGACTGTACGAATTGGGCCTATGGCCCAATCTGAGGATATTAACTAATCCGAGGATGGCCAAATAAGGTTATTATGGGAAGGATATGAGTAGAAGAAATAAGAATTGTGTATGATAGTCTAAAATATGTCCGAGGATAAAAGTCACCTCGGAAGCAGAGATCCGAGGTCAGTGAGAAGGTCTTATCATCCTGGACATTCTTCAAGGTTGCATCATGATTAGAAGTCGGCCATTAGATAAAGGATGAGCAAAGGGAGGCAACAAATATCTTCAAAGCTGTTACCTCCACATTAAATGCCCCACAACTAACTCTCTGGCCGCATTAATGTGGAGGTGATACCTGAACAGTGGTTAAGCAGCCTTACAGCTACTAGTTGAAGGTTCTGGCAGGTGTTGGATGGAACAGAAGGGAGTTCTTAGAACCTAATCTACACGTGTATGGTCGAGATGATACTAGGATTATAGTATATAGCATGGAAGAGTGGCCTGAAAGAAAGAGAGAGAAAAAGAATCAAAAAATCTTTGTAATGATCCTATAAATTCCTGTAACTAAGATCAAGAACTAAACCTAATACATAGCTCCTCGGACGACGCCGAGGACATATTTTCTCATTTTATTTACATTAATTTCTCTCAAATAAACGAGTGTTATTATCTTTCTTGCGGGATAGAACTACTTCTTTCACCCACGCTCTATAAATTAATTGTTTGGGCTTGTTTGGCTAGAACCGAATCCATATTGGGTCCAATCCAAATCCCAGTCCCTACAATTGGCGCCGTCTGTGGGAAGAACTTGCCTATTCTGAAGACATTCCGAGTGCTACGTTTAAGATGGAAGGAGCAGGTCCACACCAGGCAGCGACAGGTCCGTAACAGGTGGATGCTAATCTACACCAAGCAGAATTAAGGGGGTCTCAATATAGCGATTTGTTTGTAAACCTCGAACGGAGAGGGGACCGTGAGGGAAGTGTGCGCACAACACATACCAGTAAAAGTCAGTCTCGAGGGAAGAGCCGTGTTTCCCATGCAAAGAATAATAGGGATGTGCAACGTGAGATCGAGGGATTAAAAAGGGAATTGCGCCACGCACAGTGAAAACGTTTATCACCTAACTCCAAACTGTCCTCTGAGGATGCAGATGATGCTAGTTACAGACAGAGGTCTAGAACTCCACCCAACGAGTCTTTTTCCTATGATGAAGAGTACCACCGCAGACGTAGGTATAAGAGCCCACCTCGTAAAGGTCTGGGGAACGATGCCATGAATAAGGCGTTGAGTCAAATCTCTAAATCACCCTTCATTCGAAACATAGAAGACATGAGTCTTCCTTAACGATTCCATCAACCCACGTTCACCATTTATAATGATCGAACAGATCTGGTGGAACACGTCAATCACTTCAATCAGAGGATGGCAGTTCATTCCAGAAATGAGGCCTTGATGTGTAAGGTCTTTCCATCTAGTTTGGGTCAGCTGGCAATGAGGTGGTTTAATGGTTTAATGCCAAACTCAATTGACTCCTTTAGGAAGCTCACCCAAGCCTTTGGCGCTCGCTTTATCACTTGCAGTAGGGTTCCCCGGCCTTTGGGTTCCTTGTTATCTATGTCCATGTGGGAGGGGGAAACTCTGAAGACCTACTCGAATAGATACTGGGAAATGTTTAATAAAATAGATGGAGACTATGATGATGTGGCCATTAATACTTTCAAGGCTGGCCTCCCAGCCGAGCATGATTTGAGGAAATCTCTGACTGGTAAGCCTGTTACTAGTGTGCGCCAACTTATGGATCGGATAGACAAGTACAGAAGGGTAGAAAAGGACCAATTGTAAGGGAAAGGAAAGGCTAAGGTGATCCCTCAGGAGAGGAGGGATTTCAGGTCGGACCGATACAATAATAACCGACCTCGGAAAGACTTTGTTAGGCAGCCGGGATCTGCCAACACCCAGGTGGTTAATGCTGTGTTCTGAGAACCAATACAGCAGATTCTGGAGAAGGTTAAAAACGAGCCATTTTTCAAATGGCCGGGTAAGATGATAGGAGATCCTATGAGGCGTAATCAAGGCCTTTATTGCCAATATCACCAAGACCATGGACACATCACCGAGGATTGCAGAAACTTGTGGGATCATTTAGATCAATTGGTCCGAGAAGGGAAATTAAAGCAACTCTTGCATCATTCCAGTGGTTGAGGGAGCCATACAGGTTCAGAGCTTCGGGGAGATTCTTCTTCAAAACCCCCTCTAGGCACAATAAACGTCATATTTGCTGCCTTAGGGAGGACCGGATCTTGCCCCTCCAAAGTAATGTCATTATCCCGTCACCTAGAGGAAAGGCCCAGTTTAATGCCGAAGGAGTCAGGATGGGCATCCCACTGGTTTTAGGCTTTTCGGATGAGGAAAAATTGGGAACTATACAGTCGCACGATGATGCTTTAGTAGTTACACTTAGAATTGGTGGGTATGATGTCAAAAGGGTGATGATTGACCAGGGTAGCGCAGTAGAGATTATGTATCCTGACCTCTATAAGGGGCTGAATTTGAAACCAAAAAGTCTAACAGCCTACAGTTCTCCTCTGGTGAGCTTTGAAGGTAAAATGGTTATTCCAAAAGGTCAGATCAGGTTACCGGTGCAGACTGGCTCGGATGTGGTGGAGGTAGACTTCATTGTAATTGATGCTTTCTCTCCATATACAGCCATTATGGGCAGGCCTTGGCTTCATACCCTAGGAGCTGTTTCTTCCATTCTTCACCAGAAGGTGAAGTATCCCTTTGGGGACCAAGTGTTGGAGATAGTAGGAAGCCATTTTACAGCTAGGCAGTGCCTGGTGGCGGCCATCCAACATCGGCCTGAGGCTGAAACCTCGGCCACTATTGAGAATGGTTTATAGCAATCAGAAACTCCGGCATCTCTCTTCAGTAGACCAGCCGACGAAGTGAAATGTGAAGATCTGGAGAAGGTAATTGTTGGTGATGATCCGGAGAGGTTCTTTCAAATTGGGGCTCAACTGCCTCTACTGGAGGGGGAGCAACTGGTTGAATTTCTTATGAAAAATGTGGATGTGTTTGCATGGGATGCGTACGAAGCCCCGGGTGTAGATCCCAACTTTGTTTGTCATCATTTGAACGTTAACCCATCCATTACTCCGAAGAGGCAGCCACTTCGGCGCCCATCCAAAGAGCACGCTGAGGCTGTCAGAAATGAAGTAACAAAGCTCAAACAGGCAGGGGCTATTAAAGAAGTGTTCTATCCTCAATGGCTAGCTAATACGGTTGTGGTGAAAAAGAAGACTGGAAAATGGCATGTGTGTGTGGACTTCACAGATCTCAATAAAGCTTGTCCCAAAGACCCTTTCCCTATGCCTAGGATTGATCAGATGGTGGATGCGACGGTAGGCCATCCTCGGATGAGTTTTTTGGACGCATTTCAAGGATATCACCAGATACCACTAGCATCGGACGACCAGGAAAAGATAGCTTTCGTCACTCCAATAGGAAACTATCATTACAAGGTGATGCCCTTTGGATTGAAAAATGCAGGGTCCACTTACCAACGGATGATGACTAAAATGTTCGAACCACAGTTGGGCAAGAGCATTGAAGTCTATATCGATGATATGATTGTAAATAGCAAGTTAGTGTCCGAGCATGTGGGAGACCTCATGAACATATTTGAAATTCTAAGGAAGCATAAGTTGTGTCTGAATGCATCAAAGTGCTCGTTTGGCATAGGTTTGGGAAAGTTTTTGGGCTACATGGTGACCCACAGGGGAATTGAGGTGAACCCTGATCAGATCAAGGCCATCAATAGCTTGCAACCACCTCGAAATCCCAAGGAGGTCCAGAAATTGACCGAAATGACTGCCGCTTTAAATCGATTTATATCTAGGTCAGCAGACAGGTGCAGACATTTCTTCCTTTTGCTACATAAATGGAAAGGATTTGAATGGACCGAAGAATGTGCCGTGGCATTTCAACAGCTTAAAGATTACCTATCTCGGCCACCTATCATGTCCAGTCCTGAGGTGGATGAGGTTTTATTTGCTTACTTAGCAGTAGCCCCTCATGCGGTAAGTTTTGTTTTGATACGATCAGATAGTGGCATACAACGGCCAGTCTATTACGTGAGTAGGTCACTTCATGAAGCCGAGGTGCGTTATTTACCCCTAGAGAAGGCCATCTTGGCAGTAGTACATGCTACACGAAAATTTCCCCATTACTTCCAGGCACACACCGTGATGATCCTAACT
The DNA here is from genome assembly GCA_030021035.2 of Notholithocarpus densiflorus. Classification (NCBI taxonomy): domain Eukaryota; kingdom Viridiplantae; phylum Streptophyta; class Magnoliopsida; order Fagales; family Fagaceae; genus Notholithocarpus; species Notholithocarpus densiflorus. The sequence goes on along the minus strand of JARYZH020000026.1, from coordinate 3,900,701 downwards.
CAGCTTCTGCTCAAGTCAGTACTTCGGAGCGCGGATTATACCGGAAGGATTGCTAAATGAGGCACGATTCTAGGGGCTTTTGATATCAACTACATGCCTCAGACCTCTGTAAAGGGACAAGTCCTTGCCGACCTGGTAGCTGAGTTTGCTGAACTTCCCGAAGAAATAGAGGAAAAGCAGCATGGCATGGATGAAAAATCGGTTGGCCTGATCTCTATGCAAGACCCCTCATCCTAGAGAGTATATGTGGATGGAGCGGCAAACCAGCAGGGATCAGGAGTGGGCCTAGTTCTGGTATCTCCTGATAAGATCACCATTGAAAAATCATTGAGATTGGGGTTCTCGGCTACAAACAATGAAGCAGAGTACGAAGCTTTGTTGATGGGAATGGCGATGGTCCAGAAATTGGGTGGAAAAACAGTGGAGATGTTCTCCGATTCAAGACTGGTAGTGGGTCAGGTAAAAGGGGAATTGGAAGCTTAAGATGCAAGAATGCAGGAATATTTGGGTCAAGTTAGGCGTCTACAAACAACATTTGAGTTCTTTGACTTATTGCATATCCCTAGGAGTGGAAATACCCATGCAGATTCCTTGGCTACCCTTGCCACTTCCTTGGCACAAGGTTTACCCCGAGTAATACTTATTGAAGACCTATGCACCCCTACCCCAATGAAAGGAGACTTGCTCCAAGTCCATCAAATCGAGGTAAGGCCAAGTTGGGTGGATTCTATACTGCTGTTTCTTGAAAAGGATATATTGCCTGAGGAGAGGTCAGAAGCTGAGAAAGTACGAAGGAAAGCTCCTCGGTTTTGGCTGTCCGATGACAGAAAGTTGTACAAGCGTTCTTTTTCTGGACCATATCTGCTTTGTGTACACCCCGAGGCATCAGAATCACTCCTAGAAGAACTGCATGAAGGAATTTGTGGGAGTCACACAGGAGGAAGATCTTTATCTCACCGAGCCATTACTCAAGGATACTGGTGGCCGGGCATGCAAAAGGAAGCACAAGAATATGTTAAGAAATGTGATCAGTGTCAGAGATTCGCACCAAACATTCATCAACCTAGGGGAGTTATAAATCCTCTTTCTAGCCCTTGGCCTTTTGCCCAATGGGGCTTGGATATTGTAGGTCCTTTCCCTAGGGCAATAGGGAGTAAAAAGTATCTGCTGGTCGGCACGGACTATTTTACCAAATGGGTCAAAACTGAACCTTTGGCCAATATCAGAGATGTGGATGTCAAGAAGTTTATCTGGAAGAATATCGTTACTCGATTCGGGGTTCCCCATACTCTCATCTCGGACAATGGCCTTCAATTTGATAGCACAGCTTTCAGGAAATACTGTTCTGAGTTGGGGATAAAAAATAGATATTCTACCCCAGCCTACCCACAAGGAAATGGGCAAGCTGAAGCTATCAATAAGGTTATAGTGAGCGGACTTAAAAAGAGGTTGGTCGATACAAAGGGAAAATGGGTGAAGGAATTACCACATGTCCTTTGGACGTATCGAACAACACCTCGCCGGTCAACTGGAGAAACCCCCTTCTCAATGACGTATGGGGCCAAGGCTGTAATTCCTCTGGAAACTGGTTTCCCAACGCTGAGAACAAATGCATTCACTTCGGATGGCAATAATGAGCTGCTAGAAAAAAAGTTTAGACTTGATTGAAGAGCGAAGAGAGAATGCAATGGTCCAATTGGCCTATTACCAACACAAGCTCAAGCAAGGTTATGATACCAATGTAAAGCAAAGGCCGTTGTCCCCAGGGGATTTGGTATTGATAAAAGTTTTGGGAACTACCAAGAATCCAGCCTGGGAAAATTAAGGTCTAATTGGGAAGGACCATATCGCATCACGTCGGTGGCAGGAATAGGTGTGTACTATTTGGAGGATTTAGATGAGAAAACTGTACTCCATCCTTGAAATGTAAACAACCTAAAGAGGTATTACTATTAATAAAAACAGTCATGTTTAGTTCCTTTTTAATTCATCCCAATTGTGTATCATGTCAGGTTCCTCGGACCACAGACTTAGTGGAAATTAATACCATTTGACATCTATTGAAGTATTAAACAGAAACTGAGTCATGTCAGGTTCCTCGGACCACAGAATTAGTGAAAATTAATACCCTTTGACATCTATTGAAGTATTAAACAGAAACTAAGTCATGTCAGGTTTCTCGAACCACAGACTTAGTGGAAATTAATACCCTTAGACATCTATTGACGTATTAAACAGAAATTAAGTCATGTCAGGTTCCTCGGACCACAGACTTAGTGGAAATTAATACCCTTTGACATCTATTGAAGTATTAAACAGAAACTAAGTCATGTCAGGTTCCTCGGACCACAGACTTAGTAGAAATTAATACCCTTAGACATCTATTGAAATATTAAACAGAAACTAAGTCATGTCAGGTTCCTTGGACCACAGACTTAGTGAAAATTAATACCCTTTGACATCTATTAAAGTATTGAACAGAAACTAAGTCATGTCAGGTTCCACGGACCACAAACTTAATGGAAATCAATGCACTAAGTCTCTCTTGGATCACAAGGTTTGTTATCACCCAATGAAGATGTAAATCGAAATAAGCCCATGAGCATCACTTAAAGCATCTCAGGGTGCCATGGATTTGGTTGTTGATTGGTCAAATGTTTGAATATTTTCTCAAATATGTATAACCCTTGTTTTCCCTTGTGTAAACAATTTTGCACTTTTATGGTATATGTTTATTTTTAAGCAAAGAATAGTTAAAATTACATAAAGTAAAGACAGTAACTCGTACAAAATTAAGAAAGAAACATACGTATTTCATTAAAGCATGTCTTAGAAAGAAGAACTTCCATTATAAAAATTGGTATTACATCACAAAAATAAAGATTCACTGTTTCAATTTTATCTGAATCTTGTCCTTGGAAGTCTTGTCAGCTGGTTTATCTGCTTTGGTAGGAATTATTTCTTCTTTCATTTTAGGGGCTTCCTCGGCAAGCGAGGTAACTAAAGCTAAGGCCTGCTCAAAATCTTGTGAAGCTACCCCATCTCCTGGAACCTCTGCGGCCTTGTCTAAGGATATGTCCTTGGGATCTTCAGGTTCTTTTGTTTGCTCCTGCTAGTTGGGAGGAAGAGGATCCTTAGGCTGCGTCTCTTGAATCGGCTCAGCAACTGTAGAGTGTTTTGGAAACCTTGAAAACAAGGATCATAATCTATAGATTGTGTCTGAATATCAAGATTAAAACAGAGTATATGGAATGTTACTTTAATAAGTTCAAGTAATATTTTTATAAGATTGTTATAAACCAGATATACTCTATTGTGTTGAATGTTGAGTTGCTAAGAAGCAACATGTTCATAAAATAAGCGTAGTCAAAATGAGAATGTTAAGTAAGTGGAGATACAAGGAAAGATAGGATTCGAAATGAGATGACTCCCATTGATGAAAAGATGAGTGAGGATAGCTTGCGATCCTTTGGCATTTGCATCGGAGAGCAATTAACACACGAGTGAGGAAGAATGAGTTGATTCAAGTCCAGGGAACAACAAAAGGTAGAGGAAGACCTAAAATAACATTAGTAGAAGTAGTAAAAAAGGACATGTCCAATGAAGGAAGTAATGGAGAGTATGACTTCATATGGAATAGGATGGAGAAAAAGAACATATGTCACCAGTCCTAACTAGCATGTAGGGGATCAGTAGCCGATCCCAAAATTTTGGAACTAAGGCTTGGTTGTTGTTATTGTTGGGTTTAGGTTTAATTCTTAATCAAAGTGGCCTTCTAATAATCTTTTCGATATTGAATCCTTCTGTTCCATTTGTATTGTTTATTTAAACTCTAGTGATTTTGCCTATAAAGTTTTAAATTCAGTAATACTTTGTTAAAATGGAAAATCAATAAGGAGCATAATTTCATGATGTAATGCAAGCTTACCTAAGTTTTAAAAGGGTTTGATATTGTTCTTTTTTGTTTGATTGTTCTTCATTATGATGTCTCTTTCTTCATTTCTTAACATTGTTGATCTGCAGGTGGATGGCGCAAGATAAAATATATCCCCAATGCAAGAGTTCCAATCCTAAAGTTTGACAGTAGCCGCCAGAGCATCTCTTGTGATATATCGATTGATAACCTGCAGGGCCAAATGAAATCCAAACTTTTATTTTGGATTAGTGAGATAGATGAGCGTTTTCGTGACATGGTTTTACTGGTACAATTTCATAGCAATCTAATACTTGTTGTTGTGGGAATAAGTTCTGGTATTTGATGCATTCGTTCTAGTTTTTGTGTAGGTAAAAGAATGGGCAAAAGCACATGATATAAATAATCCAAAAAGTGGAACTTTCAACTCATACTCTCTTAGTCTGCTTGTGATCTTCCATTTCCAGGTAATTCTTCATAATTATTACTGTTAAATTTTTTTTTTTAATGTTAAAATTTAAATGAGATTTACTTGATGTTCCATGAAATGAATCCATTATGTTTACTTTAGACCTGGTTTTCTGGATTATATATGTATAGATAAACATATTTTTGGAATTATTATATTGTTGTTGGATCAGTCTTGTTCCTTTTATTTGCCATGTTTTTGACTTTTGAGACCAGGATATAATCTTCTTCTCACTTACATATTTTGATTTATTTATATAAATTCTTGAGGTGGTCTGGTTTCCTGTCTCTGCTTCCATGCATTTTGAAATTTACTGATTCAGCTCTGACAAGTGATGGGAAGATTTAATTTTCTTCTTTACTGTTTTTATTCAGACATGTGAGCCTGCAATTTTACCACCTCTTAGAGATATATACGCAGGAAATGTTGCTGATGATCTTCAAGGTACTTTTCTTTTAGATTGTACAAGGTTAATTTCACTCATGTTTACTTTCTCTCTCTCTGTGCTTATATTTCTAACTGAGAATGTGGTTCAAGGGCACTTTCAGTTGAAGTTAAAGGATCAAGATAAACATTATAATGATGGTTCAGAATCAGAACTGATTAGCACAGGCTTTCTTCCTTAGAGAAATTCCATGTCTGTACTTTGTAGATGGAATAAAAGGTTAAACTATCTGATTGTCTACATATGTCAATGATGGAATTTAAACATGGTGTTTGAGATTAGTGACCTGCCTAACAAAACATTAAAAAATGAAGGCTAAAATGCAATTCAAACTCTTTAAGTTTGATGTCGCTTCTAAATCAGTTTCTTGACTTTCAAAACTTGCAATTTACACCCTCGACTATTATAATGATGTCAATGTACCCCTTCCATTATGCTCTGTGACATTGTCAATATTAACCTGTCTATAAATGACAGTCTTTTTATATTTTTATTCAAAACGACATCATTTTTGGGTTGGTTAACAGCAAGATTCTAACAGACGTTGTCAGAAGGGACACTTTTACACTGTTGTATACTTGAGGGTGTGAATTGCAAGTTTTCATAGTCAAAGGACCGTTCTAGAAGCAACCTCAAATTTAAAGGGTGTAAATAGTATTTTAGCCAAAAATGAAAGAGTGAAAAATCTGAGGTCAATTACAAAGATGGTTATTTCTATCTTTTATTAAAGATAGAAGGATTTTGGTTTATTAGAGGGTTGGTCAACTTGATTGTAATGGATGTGCAAGATAGATCATTCTTTTGAGTTCATTACAGATTCTACATGACACTTTTGACACTAATTTGCATTGATGGTTGTAACCCTTTCTTTTTTGGTTAATCATAATGGTTTCTAGAACTCTAGACTATTACTGAAAATGCTTAGGAGTACCTGTTGAAATATCTGTTGAATCAAATATCAGTAGCTACTTTAGAAGACAAATTGTCATGGAAACTGTATTACAACATGCTTCATGCAGGTGTGAGAGCTAATGTAGAGAGACATATTGCAGAAACATGTGCTGCTAACATAGGCAGGTTCAGGCAAAACCGAACCAGAAAAGTTAATCGCAGTTCTTTGTCTGAGCTTTTCAGGTCATTCCTTGCTAAGGTAATCATTTATGTCATGCCTTCTACCTTGATAGATAATGAAAAATATTGGTTATAGAGATTTATACGATGTGTTCATCAAATTTCAGGATATAGTACACCTCTGTATTACTCCATTAACTAGAAAAATTATACTTTATCTCCCTAAACTATAACTCGTTTTACACTTAACCCTCCTAAACTATACCCTCTTTTACACTTGCCCCCCTAAATTATGAGAATACACACTTAACCACCTAAACTATTACCCGTGTAACACTTAACCCCCTACACTATGAGAATACACACTTCCCTAAACAATTACCCATGAGATGGGGTGCAAAGTATTACACGGGTAATAGTTTAGGGTGATAAGTGTGCATTCTCATAGTTTAGGGGGGCAAGTGTTACACTGGTTACCCCCCCCCCCCACACTAACTCAATGTATCTAGATTATAAATTCATTTTAAAATGTTTCGAGTCAAATGACGATGTGATTATGTAGCAGATGTTTATATGCTTTGGAAAGTGCCTTTCTCTATATTAGTTTGTTGAAGTTTGCCTATTATATTCCCCAATCTTAGGGTGGTTGCTATGGTGCTGATTAAGGTTTTTTTGTTTTTGGCAGTTTTCTGACATAGGTTTGAGGGCCTCAGAACTAGGAATTTGTCCCTACACAGGAAAGTGGGAGTATATAAGGAGCAATATGAGATGGTTGCCCAAAACTTATGCCATATTTGTACATCTCTCTCTCTCTCTCTCTCTCTCTCTTCAATGATAAAATTATTACGGCTCCATGGCTACTAATTTTGTTATTGACACTGTTGATGTCTGGTTAGATCGAGGATCCTTTTGAGCAGCCAGAAAATTCCGCAAGGACTGTTAGTATGGGTAACTTGACAAGGGTATCTGAAGCATTTGAGAGAAGCCGCTGTACACTTAATTCAGCTGATCAGAATCGGGGTTCTCTCCTTGCCACACTCGTCCCACCTCAGGTATCACAGTATATTGTGAGAGCAGCACCCCTTCGGAGCCCAACTTACAATGGTGGTCCAACTTACAATGGCGGACGCTACCATCCCCAACCAACTCGTCCACAAGTGTACAGGAACATGCACACACCCTCACAAACACGGCATCAATTTCAGAACATGAGGCTTGAGACCCCACAAACACAGCATCAATTTCAGAACATGAGGGTTGAGACCCGGTCCAACAATTCAACTGTGACAAGACCTGTGCAGGCGAATCACAATCAAGGACAGCAGAGATGGAGAGCAAGACCTGAGAGATAGGGTGTCACCGGTTTTTGATTATTCAATTGGCTTTTTACTGCACAGTACATCGTTTCTCATGAAACTTTAATATCACCCAGTTGTTTTGATGTCTGCCAAGAGTATAATTGTTGAATAGTATATGTTGACCATTGCCAAATCAATTGAGAGAAGCTGATTGAGTTTTGTGAAGCATTAGCGGTTTCTTGAGGATCAAATTTGTATATTCTAATCATCTTCCATTCTCCTTTCTTCTACTCTACCTTCAACTCCCTCCATCCAAACATTATCGATTTTTACAAAATGAATGTTCACCGGGTATAGCTGCTCAGACCAGGCTTAGTTTTAATCCAATGACAGAAACAGGCATGATCCATTGATCCCCTTATTACCCTCTATTATCTCTACTCAAAATCCTCGATCGTAACAACAATATCTGGGTCTGGGACACGAACCATTCATGCTTCCAACGGCTCAGGAAAGAATTAAGCGATGTTAAAAAAGTGAAGAACTGAAGGAGAAACAAAACAAAGCCAAATATAAATCTAGAGAATTCTGAACTGTGGTATACAATAATCAATATGTAGGACATACATAAATGTACAAATAAATACAGTTTCCATGTATCTGTTAAATCTGGGGAAAACGATGTAATAAATGAACAAAACAAAGCCAAATATTAAACTAGAGAATTCTGAACGGTGATACACAATAATCAACACGGGGGGACATAAATAAATGAACAAATAAAATATGGTTTTTATGTATCTCTTACATCTGGGTAAACAATGTAATAAAATTCTAGCTTAAAAATCTTGGTTGTACTATGACATGGTATATTACAGGTAAGTTACACGACGTGCTGCAATCAATTGGGCCTGTATATAGTAACATATTGTTTCCAGCATCTGTGCCCACCCACCCCCCAAAACACACATGGTTAAGTCTCCAAGATCACAATGCAATCTCAGTGTACCAGATGTCAATAGTCAAATCACTACACAATAAAAGCAATTCTCTCTCTGCATGATTGTCATTCTCAGTGACCTTTTCAATTGCTCTTAAAACTGTCCTGTTAGAGAAAAATAGCCTGGTTTGCAGATCTTCGATTTGGGCAATACAATACGGTTTGTGATTTCCACAACTTCAACCACGCAAAAGGTGCTTATCAGCGGTCAAGATCCTATAACTTGCATGAGGGCCCTCAGATGTATCACGCATAGTGATATGCCAATCCATGGCCTTTGCAATCTCTTGAAGTTCATCCATTATGGCAAGAGTGTCACGAATATATACACGCCCACCAGGTCTCAGTATCCGATCCATCTCAAGCATGATTGAAGAAATATTGCATCTGAAACAAAGAAATCAAACAAATTAAGGAAAACCACTAAAATACACCAAGGGGGATCCCAAGCCCACATCATGAGCAAAAACCCTGATAACAAGTAAATGTTGGCCTAATCAACCTTTCTAAACCCACATTATTCGACATAATTTGGTGCTCCTTATATCAAGTAAATTCAAACATTATTTAAATAAAATCATATTTAAAAGCGATAATACAACTTCCCCACTTTAGATCTTAGTAAAGTAGAGCTGTTGATTATAACCAAGAAATTCTGAAATTCTTAGCCAGGCACAATTTGTCAACCCTACATGCCACTATGCCTGTTCATCAGTTATCTCTATAAAAGAACAAGACAGATGAAGAAAAACAAAAGCACGTAACAACTTTAATATGGGAATTGACTCCCTAGGAATTTTTTAATAAGAGTTGGGCGTACCTTTTTCTCTCGATAGAGAAGAGGCCAGCTGCATGCAAAAAATCATAGGTTCTTGGGTATGTATCAAATGGCTCACACCTGGAAAATAATATGCAAGAATATTTCAGCCACAAAGCAACAGTAACCAATAACTCAATTAATTTTGATGCAACAATATATGCACACACCATCAATTTATAATATAACCAGTACCAGAATTTAAGTGCAACCTATCCCAAAATGTTAAAAAGTTAACCACAGAGAGAGGAAAAAAAAAACAACTACTTGGACAAAGGGAGGGTACATATCATTATGTCAAATATCAAGTAATCAGAACCATCAATTACAGTATCCAAAAAAAAAGACCAACTGGATTACTCCAATAATGTACATATTTGAGGTGCATATGACCAATAAGATAGATAGATATACATATATATATATATATATTTTTTTTTTGGGAAAAGTAAGTGAGTATTTTATTGAAATATAATACTTCATGAGCATGGAAATGAACACAAAAGAGTCTAAAGACTTACAAAATGCTATGTACAGAAGGAAAATTACTCTAAAAACACAAGAATGAAGTTACAATTAGTAAAACCCCACACCTGAGACCAATAAAACAACAATCTAGCAAACAATTCTATCAAATGTGTCCATGAAATTTCGAAATCCTCAAATGTAGGACAATTACACTCCCACCATAATATCCACATCAAACACATGACTAATAAGATTATGTAATCCAATCAACTACAGTATCCATATATGTACGTATTTAAGGTGAAATACGATAAGAAAAAGTTTTAGAAAGTACCAATCATGCATAACTCCAATAAGCCCTCGGTCATATATAACAGGTAAGGTGTTAAACCCGCTAACAGGGACAACATTCATAACCCAAGAATCAAGATTTTGTTGCTTTAATGCCGTCGCAAATCTGCCAATTCCAGTTTATAGACCATTAATGATGAGAGATGTATACAAATATAAAATGGAAGAGTAAAATATGACATTAATATAGTACCCTCCAAAGCCAGCTCTCATGTCCATTACATTTCTTAATCTAATCTTCTTCCAATGTAAAGCACGGACATAGCTTTCTATTATCTCATTCCAGTATCTTGACTCTGCCTTGAAAAGCTCATTTCTTGATAATAAGGCATCCAGTTGTATGCTCTGAAGCCTATCAGGTGGAGTTTGCAAACGTGCAGGCCATGTAGTAATATTTGCTCCATATCCATTCTCAGGAAGTCGAGTGATGCATGCCTTCAGATCAACATACCTAACATGGTTAAGCAAAGAATACTATTACTGACGACTAAAATACCTCATAAGTCATAACAACAAGAAAAAACTTCATTGTGGATGACTGTATATTTTTCAAAACAAAATCATCAAATTATCGGCAAATATATCTTAACTGTTTGAAGATGAATAAAAATCCTCTATTCCACAGTCTGTGTCCACTTTATGTTCCACCAATCATAGTCTGACACATGTATCTTCTTCTTCTTTTTTCGTTATTAACCAAAGTTTAAAATGAGAAGGGAGAAAGAAAATAAACCAGTTACATGGCATACTGCAGTTGGTGGAGCATTAAGTGAAACACTACAAGTAGGACAAATGATTTATATTTTAAAAATACCATCAACATCATTCAAGCATGTGTTCTCAGATCTTTTCCACTGGCGAAAATAATAAAGAATAACCTGCACAGCTTTAATGCAGGGACAAGTAGAAAGGTCTAAGTAGTGAATTGGATTTTTTTGTATTTTGATCAGTAAAAGAAAATTTTATTCATAAATAAATAAATACAACACAACCACAGTACACAGGCAGTGTACAAGGGTCAAGTAGTGAATTGGAATTAAAAAGCATCACGGTAAGGGGGGCCAGTGAATGATAGAGCACCAAAGCACGCTGACTTTGATGGTCTGAAAGAAAAAGAATCAAAGGACGGCTGAAAGATGATGAGTGAAAAAATGATAATCTCTTGTTCTTAATTCAAGAAGTTTGTTTTAAAATATAAAGCAACCATTATATTTACTTTTTATATATGGGAAAGCTCTACTTGATCAAACAAGAGCCACAATATTTACTAACAAAATATCTTAGGTTTGACAGACATCTTAAAAAGAAAAATAGGTGATGAATGGCAGAATTGCAAACACACCAAACATTGTCTGGGTCATCATCTTGATCACACAGTGGAGGTACAGTTCCTGCCTCACGGTTTAAATAACAGCTGTTGTTAAATGGCTTCCGCCATATTGCAACATATCCATCCTTTTTCACAAAGTCCCAGCAGAGACGAGCAGTAAGGTTAAGCATCTCTGAAATATAGAGGCAAATAAACATGTGTGATTAATACAGACAACAACCAACTCAAATAGGGTCTGTTTGGATACCGTTTATTGCTGAAAACTGAAAATTAAAAACACTGTAGCAAAATAATTTTTAAATGTGTAAATAGTGCCGTGGGACCCAATTTTAAAGAAAAAATTGCTGAATGAAGGTACTTGTAGGTCCCGTGAACAGTGCATGAGACCCACAGAAAAAAAAGCTTCCGCTGGGAAACGCGCAAATAGCGCTTCCCAAACAGAGGCTAAATGTTCAGGTCAGAAAGACCAGCAAAGTAACATCTGTTAAACTAATTATAGCAGTCAGAAGAAATAGACATGAGACAGTTTTTAGAACCCTTTCTATGCACTTCTATTCCAAAATCTGAACTCTCTCTAGTTCTAATGTTAGAACTGAACACTACCACTTTAAACAAGAATACCATGAAAAAAAAAGTTGCTGGTAGTAATACCTTTCCATTGTTCTTCCAGGATTTCTTCATGCTTATAAACAGGCTGAGCTGCCCAAACAAAGTATCCTCCTGCGCGGAGCATCCTATTGACCTCAAGAAGTAATATTCCATCTTCATCACAAAGTAATGGAAGGATGAGCTTGGGGTTCAAAAAACCCAATAAGTGTGTGTGCAGGATACCAATAAAAAAAGCAATGAAAGGATATGATAAAAAAAAAAACAATTAAACCAAATTTATATAATTTTTTTTAGGAGGATTAAAACAGCAATGTTGGAGAAAACTTGTGTCAAAAGTTCACCAGGAGCAGTTTTTCAAACAATAGGAAAAACTAATCCATTTTACTAGTAAGTAAAAAAGAGTAAGTGAGCACAACAAAATGGCACCAAAAAACAAGAACCTTATAAACACTCTAATGCTTGATCAATTTTCCTTCTTCTTATCTAACAAGGATAAAACCAATATGCAAACAAAAAGGACATACCATCACGAGTCCAATTGATTCTACATCGTGAACAGTGTATCAAGTCAAAAGCTTGGCTTGGATACAATAAGCGTCGAGTGGCAAATGCTGCCACCATTGCCGGTACGCCACGCTCAAGTGCAAATTGAATCTGGTTTTCATGAACATCCTTGGGTGCAACAGACATGGTGATGACATCCCGTGACAGCAAATAGGCTCCAAAACTAGCTACACCACACCCAACATCTAAAACAACTCGGGTATGATGACCAAAAGCAATTTCAGGGACCATCTACACATACAGATGAGAAATTTAAACATTAAAAAAAAGATACAATACCCAATTCCTAGATTCCATCCCAGAATTTAAAAATAATAATAATAAATAAAAATATAATAACCTTATTAATATGATCCAAGTACTCATCTGCCCCATGTATAAACTGTGTACCACCTCCAGGAAACTTAAACTTGTCCTTCTCTCTTGTAATCCAGTTTTGACCCCCTTTATCCTCGACTAGACGAGTATGAGGAACATTCTCGAACCAAACCTACAACAAAACCCAGCATCTCCATTAACAAAATACATTTATGTTTTTATTCGAACTAGTGACCTCTGCTTCATCAGGTGCTGTCCAATAAACTTTCATATTGGTAACCAATGAGATATTAAGCAATGAAATATTTGTCAACAATGAAATGTTTACTCAATCACCATGTAAATCTAACTAGTTACCAATTTTGATCAAAACCCAGATTAAATTCCACGCATTTTCATCATAGAATTGCAAGTGAACCTAGCAAAAACGTAAAGGTAGCGAAACAAAAACGATACCTCGTCCCGGCTTTTCGGCCACGGAATCGGAGTCCGGTACTTACTGGGCGCCGGAACCAAGCAATCCAATCCATGATCTTCCTCGGGGCAATGCCGCTCGAATCGCTCCCCTCTCTCCGTCGATTCCAGCTTCTTAATCGCCTCCACATTATCCAAACACGGAATATACTCACTCATACTCGTCGGACACATCCTAAACTTCGTAACCCTAACCCTACTCCCCTTATCCGTATCCGAATCTCCATCGCCAACCTTCGTCTCGTTCCTCCACTCCTCCACCAAATCGCCTTCGCCGAACTCACCGACCTCGAACTCCTCCGACATCGTCCCATTGTCGTTCACGATCCCGAATCGCTGAAACGGCGGCAGCGGCGGCGGCGGCGAGGCCGAGATCGCGATCGAGGCTGGGACTTGGGCTTGGTCTAGGGTTTTGTCGGTGACGATGGATTGGGTGTCGTTTTGGCCAATGAGGGAGGAGAGGTTAAACGACCTGTCGTTGTTGGGAGAGAGCGCGACGGCGGAAGAAGAAGAAGAAGGGTTTTGGCGCGAGGTGTTGAAGAAAATGAGTTGTTGGTACCCATCGGACCAGTGCTTGCCTAAGTAAAAGAATGTGATCGAAATTACAAAGAAAGCTGAGATTTTCAACACCACCGGTGTTTTTAACAATTCCCCATTTACAAGGGCTTTCATTTCTTCCTATGTTTTGTGTTTGTATCAAATTGAAAAGAGAGTCATAGAAGAAATTTAAAAAAAAAAAATGTAGATCTTAGATCCGTGTGGCTGAAGAAATGTGAGCTATTTGGAGGGACTGTGCTGTGAGTGTGAGACTGGTGGTGATTTTGAGGAATTGGGGGATTTGTTAGAGTGACAGGGGTGATGGATATCAGGATATGAGGTTGCTTTTATTATACACGTGGTGGGATTTGGGGGTGGGGAGTATGGAAGTTTGGTTTTATTGGAGGCTATGATGAGTGGGATTGATGAGGCTGGGGGGTCGTTACGGTTGGAATTTAGCGGGAAATTGATAGCCATTCCTGTAAAATCTCTCCGGGAATTTTTTTTTTTGAAAGGAATCTCTCCGGGAATTTTGACTTGAGTTTACCGGTTAATTAATGAAGTTGAAATCTTATCATTTGAAAGGAACCTTCAAAAGTATTGGTTATGGACTTATTAATAAGCATGAAGTCATGTAGGGTCCATATTCATCGATTTGATATAAACCAACGTTGTAACTAATTAATTGCTGAGCCATTTTAGGGACCAACAGAAAACTGTTAAAGTTTTTATAAATTTTTTTTAGAAAATTTAGGTGGATAAAATATTTTTTTGAAACTTTTTATAAAAAAAATAAAGTAATTTATTTTTTTATAACTTTTTTATATTTTTTATAAAAGTATTATTAATTTTTTTTCTCTCAAACTATCCATTAACAAATGTCATAAACCCGCATCCATTAACATGACCATTTTATTATATATAAAACTTAAAAAATCGTATGATAATTAACGTGATCGGTGTGCTTTAACTATTTAATAAATTAATGTTTAATTGTATTTTTATTATTTGGTGATAAATCAATTTGCAAATTTTATGCGATGAAATTTGTAATATTATTTTCTAGTATCACTTTAGTAAAATGTTTTTAATTTTTTTTTTTGCTAAACATTACAAGAGAGAGGAGGGTATTTTTAAAGAGCCAGGGGTATCCCCTCCCTCCAAGAACAACCTTAAGGCCTATTTGGATTGAGTGGGGAGGAAGGGAGAGTGGAAGGAAGGGAAGTAGAGTAGAGCTGGCTAAAAATAGGCTAATTTTGGGCCAACTCTACTTCCCCTCAATTCAAACGGATTATCAAAGATAAGCGCCTCAATGCCCAAGCTCATTACAAGAACAACCTAGATGAGGACAACGTTAGAATAGTAATGTGGGGTTCTTAGAGCACATTATCTATATCCATAAAAACAAAGATCTTAAGCTCGAGATATCTACCACCACTAAAGATTACGCCCATAAAATGCATGATTAGTATCCTTCAACACAATCAAGATAATTGTAAAAATTGAGGAGTAAATCGAACCACCCCAAGATCTATACTAACTCCCACCAATCTCCATTGCCAAATATGATAGCCATAAAATAGCAAATGTGGAGCCTGGAAGAGATTGTGGATATAGAGCTCGCACAACAAAATTGCAAGCTCATGTAGAGATGTTTTGGCAACAGGATTGGCATGCATTGTGTCTAGTGCATCAGTTATATCAGATACGTTAAATGCGAACACATGTTTAATTTATCCTATCGTGTTCAGTGTACTAATGCATTGGACACAAGTCGTGTCCTTGGCAACAACACTCACGAGGTAGATCCTTTCCTCAAAGTGATGAGCAAATGCGCTTGAACTATAAGAGGAAATTGATAGCCCTATGGCATGCATGCGACATACAGAACATAGCCATTCAATAAATTATTTGTCAACCACTTCATAAGTGGTAAGAGGTACAAGAAGTTGCCCACCTACATTTTGAACGTCAAGCAACGAGAAGGTGAAGTGAAACACTGAGGTTGTACATGGGCGTGATTCAATAAGAAGATCGTTATGGCCAATGAAGTGGATGAAAAGGCCACATTTGTAGCATTCATGCGAGGACTTCTACTTTCCTAGTTCCTTTTCTAGTTGTCTAGCAAATTTCACATTTTATATTTTTCTAGGTATTATTCCTTAGGTATATCTAAAATTCTTCAATCAAATTTAACAATATAACCATTTGACTTAATTGGCCAATAAACTTCGTCATGTATAATTTTAGCATCCAATTCACTTAGTTGAATTTAATTGGGCTACACTTATAAGGGATATACTTAAATATAACTATCTCACATTTGTTGAAAATGATATATAATATATATTATAATTATTATAATATATATAACATATACTATTGTAATCTTATTTTCTTATATAGTTGATTATTAGCGACTCACCCTTGTGGACGTAGGTATACTACATAACGACGTAAATTATTTGAGTTGATTTCTCTATTTTTTTTAATCAAGTAAACTATTTTTTTTCCCTTCTCAAAAAAAAAAAAAAGTAAACTATTTTTTTATAATTTCAATGGAGATAGTCTTTTTAAATTGGTGATAGAATTACGTAAAAAATATGTTACATTAATCACAATAATTTTTTTTTTCTTACAAAAAAATGTTTTTTTTTTAGTTTGACAAGTTTCTTACAACAAATGTAAAAAAGAATCCACCGCATTTAGTCAATCTATGCTTCCTAGTCCCTTTTCTAGTTGTCTAACAAATTTCACACTTTATATTTTCCTCTTTTCATAATAAGTCTTTTCATAATAAGTTTAATATAGGTATTGTTCCTTGGGTATTATATCTTAAATTCTTTAAATAATTTTATCAATGTGACTTATTGGCCAGTACATTTCGTCATATATAATTTTAGTATTCGAGCTCACATGGTTGAATTTAATGGGGCTACACTCAATAGATGTACTTAAATTTATCTATCTCACATTTCTTAATATGACACACATATATGTGTGTGTGTGAGGCTCGGATGAGGAATATTACCAAGCAGTCCTAACTCGAGGAGAAAATGGGCCCAACTTCCCACCAACCCTAGCCCAACGTATTGATAAGTGCCCCGATATGGAAACCAAGGAAACGACTTGCTCGAAGAGCCCAAGGAGCAAACACTTCTCAAAGGACTGTGGATAAGCCATTTGGGCCATGAGATTGTGACCAAGGAAAGAAGTGGAGACACGTAATTAAAGAAGATGGGAAGTTTCCAAATAAAATACCTATTACCTTCGCATTCAATGCATTGCATCAACTCAATTAGTTGCATTAATGGCAGAATGACCCCTGAACAGTGCCCTCACAGCTAAAGCACATTCCACCACCTCCAGCAAGGCCTTGATGGGTAGGGGTGGCAATTCGTGTTCGCGTGTCGGGTTCGTGTCGAGTTGAGATGTGAGTATTATGTTATATGGGTCAACCTGAATCTGACCTGTTTAGTAAACGGGTCAGGATTCCTCAACCCTAACACGACCTGTTTATTAAACGGGTAACCCAACACGACATGTTTAACCCATTTAATTAACTAGTCACGTTAGGATCGACACAAATAACCTGTTAATAACTTGTTTGATTATGACCCAAACAACCTGTTTAATTAAACTTAACCCAAATAACTTGCTATCAACTCCCATATATCTAAATTTATAATTCAACCATAAATCAAGTAATAAAAATTCAAATAATAACAATAACAATTAATTCTTTCATTCCTTCAAAATAAAATTACTAGTCCAAAAGGTTCCAACCTCCATACTATCAAATTCAATAATATGTCAAAGTTCCATAATAAAAAAACCAAGATTATTACATGGCATCCAAGTGCCATATCAAAAACTAAAAGACAAACCAAAATAATTACATGGCAGATCAATATTTCCATGACGGCAAAATCCAAGTCCAAGCATCCAAGTGCCACATCAAAAAGGAAAAGACATCACTGATTAAGAAACTGGATTAGAAGAGATTGAGGGTCCCATTGAAGAGGTGTCTTCCACGTGCTCATCCTTATTGATATTCATGTTCATTATATCTTCAATGAGCTCTTCCAACTGTGATTGTGCAAGTTCTACATTAAAAAATTTAATGAAACATTAAAAACTTATCATTCAGAACAGAAAAAAATTAAGAACATAATAACATTCATCTCAGCATAGAATAAGGCTATCAAGAAAACAACGAAGCAACAAACAAAATAAGATGCTAAATCGCTTTTACTTTCATCAAAATATGGTTAGTACATTCCTAGCACAACATAGAACCAAAAACCATTCATCCAATAATACATATTCCTCCAAAAAATAAAAATGAACCTAAACTCTATTAATTCCCAATGAAATTCATTACACAAAAAACACATGGATTTTTTGTGCAGCGGTGTTTTCTGCAGTGTATTTTTTTTCCACAATGTTTATTTTTCTGCAGTGTTTTTTTGCACAGTATTATTTTTCTGATGTGTTTGTTTTCTGCGGTATTTTTTTTTTCTGCAAAATAGGTCTGGTTTTCCCCTATTTTGATGTTACATGTACTGCTTATCATATAGTATCTAATAAAATTTCTATCTTTTATCTCAAAAAAAAAAAGAAAAAAAAAATCAACATGATAGTAATTAACAAAATAAACGAACGGATCTACAATTATTTTATTTTAAGATGACGGATACAAAGAAACTTGAAAAGAAATCATAGAGCAAGACCTAGTTATTTTAAAATCAACAAAAAGAATACAAACAAGTCTACTATTGGTACTGAACAATCAACATGATAATGATTAACATAATAAACAAAATATACAATTACTGAAAATTTCATAAGTAAGAAAAAAAAAAAAAATATATATATATATATATATATATATAACATATATACCTTGCTAGGGGATTCGGTGGTTAAAAGCTGAAGAAAAATAACTGGTGAAGCTGTGAAGTCGTGAAGGAGAACAAAGAGTAGATAGGGCAGCCATGGTTTTGAGGGGAAGAGATATTAGAGGGGTCAGCTAGGGATTTGAGGGGAAGAGAGAGTAGAGGGTTGAGAGACATGAGGCGGCTAGGGTTTTGATTTTATAGTGTAGATTGTAGAATCTGTATCTGTAGGATCGGCTAGAGTTTTAAGGAGAAGAAGAATAGTTGGAGGAAACAGAGTAATGATTGTTGATGAAAATGAAGAGACACAAGGTCCAGAGAGGCGTGAGGTCAGGTTTTGGGCAGGAGAATAGACCATAGTTAATCTTATATACCTAGGTTTTAAGGGTAAAATTACCTTTATAAGCTAATCGGGTCAAACGGGTTCAATAGGTTGAACACGAACATGACCCGTTTAATAAACAAGTCAGCTGTGTCAACTCGAATTTGACCCGAACCTGTTTAGCCTCAATCCATGACCTGTTTATAAACGGGTTAGCCGTGTCGGGTTCACGGGTCGTGTCAGATTTTGTCACCCCTATTGATGGGACAAGCATCCAAATGAGAAATGGTGACTGTCCAGGTGGAGGGCTAAGATGCATTCCAGGTAGCTATATAAGGAAAATAGACTCCTCCAAAAAAGGGTATGGAAAGAGAGAGAGAAAGAAGAGATCAAGTGTAATCAAGAACTTTGTAACCAAATAAGAAGTGTAATCAAACTATTAGAGACTCCTCGAACCATCCAGAGGAAGTCATTGACCGCACAACCCTCTCTTAATCATCTGACATACTCAATTAAATTTGAAATGTTGACCTTAATAACCTACCTCTATAAATTAATTGTATCGGGCCATGATATAGCACCAGAACATCTCTTTCGAGTTAGGCCGCTAGTTTTTGGCCCACACAATATATAACATATTATTGTAATATTATTTTTCTTATATAATTGATTATTAGTCACTTACTCTTGCTGATGTAAGTATACTAACCACAAATTATTTGTGTTATATAATTTTCTTTTCTTTACTAAAATAAACTAAAATTTTCACAATAAAAAGTAGTGTCTAATTGAACATTTAGGTATGGTTTCAATGGAGACAATCATTTTAAATAAACGATAGAATTATGTAAAAGAGATGTCACACTAATCACACCAATTTAATTTAATTTTTGTTTCTTACAACAAATGTGCTTTTTTTTTTTTTTTTTTTTTAAGAAGTTTCTTACAACAAACGTGAAAGAGAATCCGCCGCTTCTAGTCAATAAAAGTAACAGAAAAAAGTTAAAATTTTGGTTGGTATAGCAAATTACGCAGCATTTCTGAGTTTACACGTCACTCTAATCCCCCAGCTCACCACCACGCAGTAAGCAGTACCACCGACTTTTCAGACCCGTACCAAAAAAAAACACACAACATTTTACACAACACGAGGCTTTGAAGACCCTTCTATTCCTAGGCCGCCCACAATTAGGTCCCGTTATATATAAAAGGCGCCCTCACTTACTTTTCCTTATTCTCTCTCTCTCACAATCATACACTTTTTTTTTTTTTTTTGTTGGTTTCAGTACATTCCCATCTCTCACTGCTCCTCTTCTCCGTCACGGCAAAACCCTAATTTCCCTGCATTCCGTCCAATTACTCCGCCGAAAATTCCCAAATTGCCCCCAATTCATGCGGCGAATTACTCTCCGATGAACAGCAAGCCTCCGGGAATCGCCGAATCAAGCGAACCCATGGCGAATCCCAAGCCCGGCGCCGACAATGGCTCGTCTTCCAGCTTCATCAGCGAGACGGTGAACGGAACGCACCGTTTCACGGTGCAAGGTTACTCGCTGGCCAAAGGAATGGGCGTGGGGAAATACATAATGAGCGACACGTTCACGGTGGGCGGTTACGACTGGGCGATTTACTTTTACCCCGACGGTAAGAACCCCGAGGACAATTCGATGTACGTCTCGGTGTTCATCGCGCTCGCGAGCGATGGTACCGACGTGAGGGCTTTGTTCGAGTTGTCGATGGTGGATCAGAGTGGGAATGGGAATAACAAGGTGCATAGCCATTTTCAACGCGCGCTTGAGAGTGGTCCGTATACGCTTAAATACAGAGGCAGCATGTGGTATGTGATGGTTTTTTTTTTTTGATTTCGTGGATTTTGTTGTTGTTGAATTTGTTGTTGCATTGTGGTTTTTGGAATTAGGGTTTTAGAGCTGGGGATTTGGGGGGAATTGGGAATTATTATGGTTTTTCCAGTGGCTTGAATTCAATTGAATTGAATTGAAAGGTTTTAGGGATGTTTGTGTGTGTTTATGGTCAGTTTTAATCAAAAAAGAATGGTAAGTTTTAATTTAGGTTGATAATTGAGTAAGCTTTTGAGGTGGATTATGGCATGCAAATGATATTTGAGTGTGAGAGGAATGATTTGATGTGGGAGAAGTGTGTAATTCAGTAGCTAATTTAGTAACTTAATGGTCTTCATTAACAGTTGTGAGTTATTTTGTGTTGTCAATTTTGTATGGATGTTATATTTTGAAGAAGGGTGTGCTTATTTTATTTTATTATTGGTAAGTTAGGTACGTGCACTTGATGGGTCTTGAACCCACGACCTCACCCTCCACCTTATTTTTACAAGGGGATGAGGTTCCATATAAAGCTTTGAAGAAGGCTATTTTAAAATGGAAGAAGCAGCTATTCATGCATGTACATTATGACCATTCTGGTTAGGGAAATCATTAGGATATGACTTATTTATAATATCAATGGGAGAGCTAGGAGGAAATTGATGGGGAAAACCAGAAAAGAAAAAATCACTATATTTGTTAGAAGTGGAGGAACCAGTTATGCTCTCCGTTGTTGGACTTCTATTAGACTAGCTTATGAGCGGTGCATTGGTTGATAGGAATGCTAAATTTAAAGAGGAGCCTTGGAAGAAAAATAGGAAGAGATAGTAATGGAATTTCAGGAAAATCTGGATCTGAAAGCCTAGTTATGAAAAAAGGACATATTGCCAGAAATAGAGGATACCTACTAAGAAGTTCCATTTTACTCATTTTCTATGTATGATATGATTTGAGATAATGGTGGATTTTATCATTTATAAATTTCTCATATAGTTTTCGTTTGTATTTTCTAGCTAAATGCTCTATTGTGGCCAGAGGTGGAATTTAGATTTTTAAGCCTTCTAGTTCTAGGACACATTTATAAGAAGTTGAAGCATTCAATTGCTATTAGAGTTGGTTCTACTAATTTTCATTTAAAGACACACTATGTAGGTTTATGATTTATTAAAATTTTCTGGATATAAATCAAATCTACTGACCTAATTGTTTGACACCATGAAGCTTTATAAGGAGAACCAAGGTTTGAATGAACCCTTCCCCGCTTGTTGTAATAATTGAATTATCAAAATTAAATAAAAAATTTTAAAAATTATTTAACAGTTTTTTTAATTCTTGCATTATGCCCGCTGAGCTGCCTGTCATGGGATAAGCATCATCAAGCTTTCATACTTGTGCATATTTACAAAAATTCAATTTTGAGTAATCTTTGTCCTTCTGCTCCACCGTTGTGCTTTTTCATATATATATACATATATATTGGGGGGGGGGGGGCATGAGATTTATGTGTTGTACTAATTTGGCTGTTGCACATGCATTTCAGGGGTTACAAGCGATTTTACAGAAGAAATCTTTTAGAAGCTTCTGACTATTTAAAGGATGATTGCCTTGTCATGTACTGTAAGGTTGGAGTTGTCAGAAATCATCTTGAGTGCCCTAAACTGCGTACTATTTCTGTACCCCCGTCAGATATGGGTCAAGGTTTTAAGGACTTGCTAGACTCTGAAGTTGGGTGTGACATAGTTTTCCAGGTTGGCAATGAAATGTTCAAAGCTCATAAGTTGATACTTGCTGCTCGTTCTCCTGTATTTAGAGCCCAGTTTTTTGGACTTGTTGGGAATCCTAACATAGATAAAGTAGTAGTAAAGGATATCGACGCCTTCATCTTCAAGGTAATGCCTCTTGATCATATTGCTCCCTTTTGTTACAATTCTAAGGAAGAGAAATGATTTGATCATGTGAACATCTTTTAAGATTCTTCTCTATGTGTGTGTTGCACTTTGGTAGATTGGAAATGTGTTCTTTACTGCAATTGCTTTACTATTTTGCATTATGCTGTTAAGATGTATATTGTTAATTGAGTAGCTGCAGAATCGTGGACACAAATAAGACAAATTGGTGTGGATATTATTGCTCTTTGAGAGAGAGAGTCTAGGCTATAATGTTTGAGGTATTGACATTGATGCAGTCTTTGTATATCAGCCTCTAGCACATGCATTCTGTAATTTTTGATGATCTATGATCTATATGGCTTGATTCCACTAGTATGTGAAGAGCTTAGAAAAACTAATTGCAAATAACTTGAAATACTCCTAATCCCAAAACTTAATCTGAAACCTTGGAAAATTTATAAAATAAAAGGCTTCCCAATGTCACAGCATGCATATGGATATTTTTCTTTTTTTGGGGGGGGGGGGGGGGGGGGGTGTGTGGGGGAGGGGGAAGGAGTTATGGGATGTAGTTCTATTTGAAGTTAGAATAAAATTGACCAATAACTGTTGTATGAAAAAGTGAATGAAAGTAAATAGACTTTTAAACACTGCATTTTCTGTGTTTTCTAATATGCTGGAATTTGGCATGACATATTGTGTTGAGAGACATTACTAAAAGTTTTGTTTCCTGAGCTATTCCAAATTGCTAGGGATAGATGTGCTACAGTGGTGAACTATATGGGCTGGTGAAATGGTAATTTCCATTGGAATCCAAGTTTCACTCGGGCAGTGCAAGACTAGGAGTTAGAATCTTTGGTCTTTTTTCTTGATTATATTACCTACTAACATTTGTGGATTACTGATGATAAAATGATATGGTCCTTTCAAGCAGTCAGTTTTGAGTTTAAAACTTTCTACTTGGCTTTACAATCACATGGGGATGTTTCATCTCCTTGGAGGAAAATTTGGATGGTTAAAGCCCCACCAAGAGTGGCAATTATCACATGGGCACTGGTTGATTAATGATTTAGATCCTTTGCTGCGTATGAATGCTGGCAGAAAATAAAGGAAAACTGAGCTAGAAAAGTGGCCAAACTGTACCATTTCTTTTTGGGTCAGTACGGTGCTGTTTTGGGGGTTTCTTGATCAGTCTCAGTTCCCAGAATGGCAAAACTGAAACCCTCAGTTCAGTGCCAAATCCCTTCTCCACACTGACTGCACCAAACTGGGTTCAGCCCTAGTAAATTCTGTTCTTAAAAGAATTAAAGTTAAGTGTAAAATATAAAAGGATAGAAGAAAGCTAATGATTGAAACCTATGATCTGTGTGGTGCTTTGAAATTACTAGCAGTGATTCTTTAATGGTTAGAAGAAGGTAAAAAGATTTGTAAGATTAAGTTGCTCTGCTGTTATTTTGTCATGTGGCTTAGCTGCACTTTAAAATGGATGTCTTGAAGCCTATTTTTTCCTGAAAAGTCAAACCATAAATGTTATCAAAGTATGAAATGCTTTTGTTTAGAACATTTATATTGAGTCGCATGGACCTTTATCTGTTTTTTCAGGCGATGCTTCTGTTTATCTACACCGACAGACTTCCTGATGTAGACGAAGTTGAGAGCACAGTTACCATGTGCTCATCCACTGTCATGGTACAGCATCTGTTGGCTGCTGCTGACCTATATAATCTGGATCGACTGAAATTATTATGTGAATCAGAATTGTGTAAAGCAATCAATATTGACACTGTGGCGACAATACTTGCCTTAGCGGAGCAACACCACTGTCCACAGCTCAAGGACATCTGTTTAAAGTTCACAGCAAATCCAGCAAACTTGGGAGGTGTGTATTACCCATAGTAGTGATGTGCAAAGTCTCTGGTTATGTCAATCTTTTATTATGTTCTGCTTAATCTAGAATATTAAGGCTTCATCATGCATAGGTACCTTGTCAAATATTTTCAAGATATATTAATCATTTACAATGGTCCAGTTTTCCAATTGTTTCTTTCTTGAAAAGGCAGTATGAAAAAAGTTTTTTACATATTGTGTAACTGTTAAATGCCAGTTTAAAAGTGTGAACTCATTAGGCTGTCTTCACAAGTGTATGAATAAAGCAATCAAATGCAGTTTTCAGTGCAAAATTTTATTGAAAGGGGTGAAAGCTTGTTTAAATAGCTGGCTTGCCTTCTCTTTTGTATATATCCTATGCACTAGGGCATTGCCTTCCCCCACATCCCCGTCTCCCCCATCCTCTTAATGATAACTTTTTATTTTTTTTATTTTTTTTTTTTATAAATTTTAAATTATTGAATATTTTGAGCAATTATATACAAATGAAGCCTACAAAATTTTCTAATTGACTTGGCTGCATGCTTTATAGGTCAAATGTGCGAGGATGAGGCCGTGTTTCACACACGTCTTTGATGTATGAGTTCTCGCATCATTTAGGATCGCACGTTTGCAAAATTTGTCTGTATGAAAAAAACATTCCTTGTTTAAATGCATGACTTTATGTTGTCTTGAACATATTATTTGAGTGCGTCTTCACTTTTTTGTGTTGTTTATCCAAATTTATAATTTTGTTATACATGATCTTTGCCAAAGAAAGTACGCATGTTTCACAATCTTTTGTGATGGGAGAACTCCCTTGTTTTGAGGGTAAGAGTTGTGCTGTATGTTGAAGTAATCATATCCTTTCATGTTTGTAGCGGTAATGAAGTCAGAAGCTTTTGGGCACTTGGAGGAGAGCTGCCCCTCATTGTTGTCAGAGCTGCTGGCAACATTTGCATCAATGGATGAGAACCCAAATTCTCCATTGAGTAGGAAGAGGAGTAGCAGCAGTGTATTTGGGCTAGATCTAGCAGGAGATGGTGCCGAAGCAGAATCAGTGAATCCTAATGGCAGGCGCTTGAGGAGGCGATTGTAGTCTGTTTAGTAACCTTTAGTGCTCAGAACCATTAAACCTAGAAGTTGTGTCATAAACAGAACTTTAGTTATGTATAACATTCTAGTCACTCATTATGTTCCTCTTGAGTTAGTTCCTGTATAAAGTTTTAGGTTCTGAAAGGTGAAATTTGTCCCAAACTTCCACATTATCGAGTTAATTACTTTGGGTATCACTGAACTTTACAAGGGACTTGAATGGCCTTGCCGATTTTTTTTCCCTGTGGGATGTGAAGGTGTAAACTATTAATTAATGAAATGTCATTATAAAAGAGGGTAATTATCCAAATAATTTTGTACCAAGTAAATCCTAACAGCCATGGATTCTCAAATAAAATAACAGCTACACCCACCTTTGATTCTTCCATCTTTACAATGAGAGAGTATTTCTTGTGACAGGCATCTTAAATAATCCATATAAGTAACAATCCAATAAGTATAAACCATGAGGGAGGTTGAGGTTGATGGGATTAATTCTGATAACGGATCACATTCTATGGGCCATTCTCTATTGTTTACCCGTATTGGTCCTTTAATGCCTCCTATTAGTTGATGAGGATGATTCTTTTTCTTTGGATACATATTTTAATATGAAAAAAACTACTCAACTTTGGTCCTTTCATCCTCCATTCTAAAATACAGAATTCGCGAGTCCTGCTAATGGAACTTTAGCCGGCGAGGGTGATCTTCAGAAGTTGGGGGGACAAGTGTTTTAGGTCTATATTTCTCGTGGACTATACTCTCAATCATGCCCTCTACTCTAAGGCAACCAACCAAAAAAGACGTGGGATGGGGTTGAGAAAAAGAAAGAGACAGGGCAGCAACAGCTCAGCAACTCAGAGGTTTAAGGCCCAACTAAGTCGACCAATTTTGGGCTTTTTTAAAGAGTATTTTGGGCTCATTTTTATTTGTGGGCGTGGTACCTGTTATATGAAATAAATAAATATTATATATCTCGAGCATGTTTGAATGAAAGAAAGAAAAACAGATGTCATCCCATTTTAATATTGCAGCTGAAACATAATATAAAATGCATTTAACGGAGTAACAAGAACGTCTTAATAATAGTTAATATGAAAAAAAAATACTTCGGTCACTATCCAGCCCTCTTAGGACCGTTTTAAGACTTTCAACAAGTACAAGACTTGGGTTTTGACTTTTGAGAAGGCACATCAACATCAAGATGAGATATATATAAATATATATATATATATATATATATATATATATCATATTGGAATGTAAAAAACAACTAAACTACTATTTAGTTTTCTTGTTGGAAGAAGATGAAGCATGTTTAAAGCTATGATGATGATAAGGAGAAGAGTAATTAGAATGGTGCTGTAAATCAGGCCAGAGAAAGGCACCCATTGCAAACTCTCTCTTATAATCCAAGTCACCATGCGTAGACAAGCCATATTCAGCAAGAAGCTGGTCGAGCTTCCACTCAGGCATGTCCAAGTATTCCTTCTTGCTGTACCTTGGATAGTGAAGAGGCATTTGAAAGAAACTAACACCATTCTTTTCTCGACTTCCCATCTTTGCTGTTTTCTTAGTAATTAAGCTTAAGGTACATAGAAGCTTCGGTTTTATAGACACAATGGGAAGGTTCATGAAGGCAGGCTCTATAGGCATGCCCGGATCACACGGATGGGTTGGTTTACCTTCTCACTTCTCATGTAACACGTTTGTTGCTGTTATAGACTAGTGCAGCGAGCGTGTGCTAGTGAGAGAAATATGCTGGGCTAGCTAGGAAGACAATAGAGATGTATAAGCAGTCGTACTTTCTAATGAGGACCAAATTCGTTGCAGTTCGTATACAACTCCGAACACCACTAAATTGATTGTACAAGACAGCCTTATTGGGTTCCCGTTCCATGCACAATGGAGATTTTGTTAACTTGCACTTCTTGATTCATTTTATTTTGAAATGCTGATATAAGATTCAATAATTTTATAGGACATATGTGCAAGATAATTATTTGGTTAAACTTATTTTTATTTATTTATTTATTTGGATTCTTATTTTTTTTTTCTTCTTAAATTTGGGTTCCATATAGAGCCTCGTAGTCGGTGGCATTATCTAATTTTTCTATTGTGAAGAACATGTTTAGTGTTAACCCTTAAGTTTTTTTTTTTTTTTTTTTTTTTTTTAGAGAGTTTTAACTTATGGCGTCCGCTTCTGTTGATAACTTTTTATCATCAGACCAAGACACCAATCAGTTTTTGGTGTAGGTAGGGATTAAACTCCAGATCTCTTATTCAACCATCAGAGACTTTACTAGTTGAGCTAGCTCGAACCCACAACCCCTAAGTTCAAATCCTCTTCTCTATTTAAGTATTTATTGCAAAGAAAAAAAAAAATAAGGGTCGTGTTTTTGTAAATTTATTGTGTCTTTTCGATAACATATCATATTGCATACATTTAGGGGAGTGCAACCAACCCGCCAACTCGCCAAAACCGACCTAACCCAACCCAACCCGCCGGATTGGGTCGGTTTTTAAGGCTTGGTGGGTTGGGTTGGGTTACAAAATTTTTTCTTATAGTGGGTCGGGTTGGGTTTGGGTCATAAAATTTCAAACCCGCCAAACCCAACCCGACCCACCCATATATTTAAAAAATATTATATAATTAATAAAATTTTTAAAATAACTAGCTCTTCCTATCCTATATAAAAGCCAATTAATTCACACAAACCCTAATAAATTACTATTGTTATTTAGTCATTAGTGTTGTTTGCCTTTAAGGAGTTACATTGATACTAATTTTTAGGTTTTTTTAATATATTTATATTTATTTTTTTTTTCTACTCAATTTAATAATAATAATAATAATAAATTTGTCCAACCCATGGGTTCAACCTGACCCAACCCTACCCATGTGGATTGGGTTGAATTGGGTTGAATTTTTTTTGACCCACCATGGTGAGTTTGATCAAAAAATCCCCTTAACCCGATCCAACCCGATCCATGCACACCCTTACATATATTGATAATGTTTAGAATACTAAAGAATTACTTTACACGGGAGAATGCATGAACTTATGAAACCTCATGATATTTTCAATGGAATGTTTAAAGTTTGAATTCCTTTTCTCTACTTGAATATATTAAAAAACTTTCTTGAAATTTGGCCGGCAAATTGGGCTAGTATTATGTATTTATGGATAAATTTTTTCAGTGGAAAAAGCCATACAAATCTGAGATGCCAAACAATCCTCTCATTTTGCTTAATTTGTACCATTGTTTCTAATATTATAAAGGGGTTTGGTTATTGGGTGCCCTGAGGGCATTTGTTGATGAACCATTTTAGAAAAATTTTAATATAACTTTTATGGATAATAAAAAAAAATATAAAAAAGTCAAAAAAGTTAGTTACTTTTTTAAAAAAAAATTTCTTATAAAATATTTTTTAAAATATTTCCTAAACCATTATCCTAAAACATTCATTAACTCTTCCCTATTACAAATAAATGACAGATTGGTATCATAATTATGAAAGATATAAGTGAAAAATATCCTTAAGTTGTTCTTCAATTAATTGAATTCTTGATTTACGAAAAAAATGGTTGAATGAAACTCAATCAATATTCTCAAAGGGCTTATCACAATCCGTGGTCATATTTATTTGAGAACTTGGTACATTTTGGTTATTTGGGCTTGAATCCTGTTCAGCTAATCTAATGCAAGACAGAGTATAGGACTTTTTTTTTTTTTTTTTTTTTGAGTAGAAGAGTGTAAAACCTTTATATAATTATATGTAATCTATGATGGGTAAATGTTTATATCTACGTCCTTTTTCCACTCTTGAAATGTATTAACTTGGTCTCCAAATGTTTTCTAGAAAAGTCAATAATTGGTATGCTAGACAACGATATTAGTTTTACGAAAAAATCTTGTATGTGACGGTCTCATGAGACCCATGTTTCACTGACATGTGGGTTCCACATATGAAGGACTCACATGTTAGTAAGACATAAGTTTCAAGAAACCGGTGCAAGATATACTTTCTCCAGTCTAACAGTCAGTACAAAAAGAGAGATATTATTATTGTGATAGCTTTGTGTGATGTGTAGTTTATTTGTGGTAATCTATTGAGTATATAATAATATTACAATAAATATATTTTTTTCTTAGAAAAATGGAAAAAACAAAAAAAAAAAAAAACCCGCTGTATTGACTTGTTTTCCAAAAATCGTGAAAAACGTTTTCTGTTAATTTGTACTTTTCATGGTACCAAATACCAAAAAAGTATGGAAAAGATTTTCCACCAAAACCAACCAGGCACAAGTGTAAAACTATTGCTTTACTGTTTACTACCACCACTCGGATCATGTTGTTCTATGATGCCACCATTATCAAAACCTGAATTTGCATGGTATTACTCTCATCCTCATCCACATCCACAAGATATTAGTCCAAAAATTTTAGCTTTCATTTTCTTTTTCAATAATACTAATAATAATAATAAAAGAAATAAAGTAAGCATATATTAAAATGTATATACATGACTTAAAAAACAACTTTACAATAATAAGATTTTTGTAATTCAGTAGTATTATTTTCTCTTTTTTACGAGGCGAACAAAATTCAAATCACACTCCCTTAGTGTTATAATTATCAAATTATTAATAAAGAAAAATACCATGTGATGCAATTAAATTTTAGTTTCCAACTAGAGATGTATAAGAAACACAATGAGGAAATAATGAAGCTCAGAAACCCTTCACCAACTTAATGAGGACCACACTTAGAGGGGGAGAAAAACTTAATGAGGACCACCACATTTTGCTAAAAAAAAAAGTGGTGTGTGTACCATCCAGGAACCACCATGGAAATTTCACCTACACAACCAACTGACCCATCAAATCATTTCTAACAGTCAGACACCCACCAATACCATAAAAATTCACCTACACAAAAAAAATCAAGGGACCCCAACAGATGATTGAAGCCCAAAATTAAACAAATAAAGAGTGTACATGAGCAGTGTGTGTTACAGAAAGACCCCTTAAATCTTAGTAATACCGTACTCATAGGGACAGCAACAACATTTTACACCATAGGATGTTTCAAATACAAGATCAGTCACTCAAATACAGGGCCACTCGAATTCAATCTTTGGATCATTTTTCTTCCAAGAGCACATGATGATCTATTATTCCAAGGCAAGTGACCCCCATCAAATGATTTAGTATATACTAGTTTCATCACATGCGCTTCGCGTTGCGATGAAGCTTTAAAATAAAAAAAACCTGTGTTTTTATTTTATATATATAATAATTATTTTGAGAATTTAATTTATAAGTGGATAAAGCATTTGAAAATTAATAGAAGAGTGATCCTATATTTTAGACCATGTTTTAGTGGGAGTTAGAGTTGTATCTTTATCTTGTTGTCCTTTCATTTTGTCTCTACTTAAAGATAGGGGTGTAGGGCATTTTTGAACCAAAAAAAATGAAGATCTCAAATAAGCAGGGAAGCTCCTTAAATAGTAGTATAGAAAATAAGATATTTTATGAGAAGTGATATGTCTACAATATTTTTACAACAAATTATAGGTGGTTAGTTATTATTGGTTATAATTTGAATTTACCACTGAAATGACTTTTTTGTCCTATTAATAACAACTCATAACAACTTACTATTTAAGATTTGTTGTGAAAATTTTGTAGACATAACATTTCTCATATTTTATATATAAGATAGAATTTCAACATGATGTTCTTAAATTTTCAGTTATTTAATAATATGCAGCCCTGGTCTTTTTCTATATAAAAAAAAAAAAGAATCAACCTATGATGTCAGTACTATAATGATTATTTTTTATTATCAGACCAAAACATCAGTAAGTTTTTTGTATAAGAAGGTTCGAATCTAAATATCTTATTCAATGATGAGAGACTTTACCAAATTCTTTATACACGAAACTTTACCAATTAAGCTAAATTATTACATGAAGCTCTAATGCAAACGTTTATACAGGACATTGGTCTTATTATTAGAGGTTATACGGATCCGTAAGTAACTAGTCGACCTTTGAAATAACAAGACCCACTACTGTATCATGGGGATGTTTATAGACAATCATTGAGCATTGACCCCATAGAATGATTGAGGGGAGAGACACGTGTTATTGATGGGCCCAGTAACGATATATGGGGCACCAATGTTTTATGGTGCATAAAGCCCAAACGTAGTGGTTTCTCAAGAATAATGGCCTAACGAGTGGCCTCACGGATCCGTACCAGATAGACCACTTATAAATTAGTGGCTTCCCTGTTTTGTGAGCTTTATCCAATTATTTGAGCATGGAAGCTTGTCAATCTTCTTTTTGGGCTGGGCCTGTGGGCCAGTTGTGTCCCAATGAAATGCTAAAAATCCAATTGACTCAGAAGCTAGTAAGCCTCTATGGATTCACACGCTGAGACTGAGACATACACACTTGGATGAATCATGAGGCTGAGATTTCATGCCATTTATGGTTTTTTTTTTTTTTAGGTTTTAGGTTGGTTATTTCCATGAAAATGTAATAAACACTTATAATCTACTCAATATCCAAGATCAAAGTGTGAAGATGTTGCTCAAACAAGTCAAACTATTAAGATTTTAGGATTTCGACCATCGTTTAATCATCATTTGATTGATCGAAATCTAGGTTTTGACAACTTTTCAATCGCAGCTCAATTTATCGAAAGATTTTCAATGGCATCTTGATCAATTGATAATCAAGAATCCAAAATGTAATGTACTTTAATGAAGTTGGTGGCTTGCCAGCTTTGAACAAGAAGAGGAAATTTCTCCATGGCAGAAGTCAGAGAAGCAGAGCCATCAATTAATTAAAATTTATTCTTGATCCTAAGAGCTCTCTCCGTAGATTGTGCCCATGTAGGGTAGTTTTCTCCTCCAATCAGTGGCTGAGATACAAGAATTGCACCAGGGCTCTCAGCGTGGTGAAGGAAAAAAGGATGTGATTCATCAATGGTAATGCTTGTAGAAGCTTGATCAGAAGACGCCATTGATGAAGCTTTAAAAGGAAAAACCTAGCTTTTTTTTTTTTTTTTTTGGAAAAAAAGCATCATATATCATTCATTTACTTCACTTACCTGAAAAAGAATAAAAGGGACAAAAATGCTGCTTCATTGGATTTACCATTTAATTAAAAAAAGCCAACTTTGTTCTCAAAATCCATAACCTATAATAATTTGATCACTTGTGTACATCATAATTCAAAGAAGTTGAGAAATTGTCCTATGATGCTTCACATCGTAATAAATCTAATGATAAAGACATGAAATCTTCATACATGTGGTTTTAGTCCTCCAATATTTCCTGAATTATGGTACTAAAATAATTCAATTACATTTATTTTCAGGTAACCTTGCAGACAGAGCAAAAATTTGGATTACCTCACACCGACAAGTTCTTAGCCTTTTTTAAATTATTTTTGAAGTCTTTAGGGACAGTTTTTATATTTTTGGTTGGTCTGGGGGAGGAAAAAAAAGTGCTCAACTAATGATCTTTCTTCAATTATTATTGTCATTTTGGCCTAAAATCCAAAGGTCTGAGACACTGAGGCATGAATGGCTCATCCAAAGCCGTTAGCGAGAACAAAAGAATAAAGAATTCCTACTCTTGATTTCTTTTTTGGGGCTAGGCTTATATAAGGTGGACAATGTCTATTATACACTGTTCTAATACACACAAAGCATACACAATTCAATTTTTGAATTGAAATCGTGTCTTGAAGTTACCATCTAACTTATAATAGCAATTACTAACTAGACATGCTAGTCATTACCCTTGGGCCTTGACTAGTGTTTCGTGCAGTGGCGACTATAGGAATTTTGTCTAGAGTGTTCCTGGACAAAGCAGAATAGTAACCTATCCTATTCCACTTTGAACAAATTTCGGGTCATTTCGGTCTATTTAGGGTGTTTCGAGACATTTTGGTAAATACCGGCCAAAATTCAAGATTTGGCCGGCATGAAGTTTGTGCTTAAAAAAAAAAAATTTGTTCTTAAAACCAAAACAAATTTGCATTCTATACACCAAAAAACCTCAAAAGGAAAAAAAAAAATGAAAAGAAATGAAATGAACAAAAGTACCTGTGCAATAAACTATAAAATTATTAATTGTTGTTTAGCCTAACATAATTTAATTTGTTTGTCTTTCATAATGTATTATTTAATTAAATTATTAATTATTGGTTTTTAGTTGCTTCATTAAATTTTTTTTAATATCTCACCCCACACCACACGGCCCTATGCCCCATCTACCCCTACTCAACAAACAAGATTCACACAAGAGGAGCCAATCAGATAAATTCACAAATCACAATACACTAAAAGACAAACTCGCCAACACCACCAACACAGCGACACACGGATAAAGTCAAAAAAGAAAAAGAAAAAAAGGGACAAATAAATTGAATAATTATAAAGACTAAAGAGAGAGAATCAGACTTAAAGACTAATGACTTGAATAATTATAAGAGCTCTCTCTCAGATCACAGTGGCATAGTCCACTCCACAGCAAAACCCAAAGATTAAGAGAGAAAAAGAGAGAGAAGTAAAGTGTAAAATACCTTGAGGGAGGCCTGAGGGGCGGCGCCGCGGCAGCACGTCGAGGCGAGGAAGGATTCGAGGCCAAGCGTCGGCGTCGCAAACTCTGATCCAATCGGACCGATCTCCGATCTCCGATGCCCGATCCAAGCTCAGTTGCTCGAGTTTCAGGTGGAGGCGCCGTCGCCGTGTCGCGCCTATGTGCTTGATGATGAGGTTTCAGGCGGAGGCGTAAGGCGTTGTTGAGGTTTTTTTTCTTTAGGTGGTTTCTGATTTTAGGTTAGGTAAGTTTCTGATTTTAGGTTTCTAATTTTAATCGGTGGACGTGTATTTGTATTGGGTTTTGGTTGGTTGGCTGTTTTTTTTTTTTAAGAATATGTTTGGGTTGGGTCTGTTGGGTATTTAGTTAATAATGTATTTTGATTTAAAAATCTGGTTGGGGTTGGTTTTGTTTAGGATTGATGTTGGGCTTTTTTGTTTTTTGGGCTTGCTCTGTAACCATTTTTTTTTTTTTAAGATTCTCTGTTACGATTTTTTTTTTTTTTTTTGCATGACACTTGGTTCAAAATTTGTTTGTCATAAAAATTTTGAGGGTGTTCTTTTTTTTTTTTTTTTTTTCCAGGTCAGGGTGTTCCTAGGAACACCCTGAACCCAACGTGGCGTCGCCACTGGTTTCGTGAGTGTTTGTATAGGTGACCTTTTTTCTTGACTTGAGTAGGACTTACACAAAAAAGAAAAGACTTTAATTATTATTAATAAAAAAAAATTGTCTTATGGCATGGGTCGATAATTTAGTGGCTTTGAACTTTTACCAAGATTTTGTCACTATCAATTTCTCAAAAAAGACAAAAAGTTTTTGTCACTATCAACTATTTTAAACACCATTACAAACAAGGTTAAAACAATCAAAGTCATTGTTAATAATTTATATATCTTGCCTGAAACAATGCTCCTATGTGTACAAAAAGAGACATGTTAGTTTTATTTATTATTTATTATATATAGCCAAACCAAAGTTCCAACATGACCAAAAGCAGAAATTTCAATATTATTTTATTTTTCATTTTGCTAAGTGTTTGTGTAGTTATATCCATTATTTGGTAAGCGAAAAGGGACACATGCTATAATGAACAACATTGATTATTATTATTATTATTTTGTGAATGAAAAACTTGAACAACATTGATTATCATTATACTAATAAACATATGCCACATCTCGATGTCAGTTGTGACCATCATTTGTCTCACTCTTAAACGCTGGAATCATACTGTAAAGGTTTGATTTGGTACAGTCACTTGTTGCAATTTAGACTCTTTCTACCATTGGTTATAAATGCACATACCAATTGGTTATAAATTTCAACTTATAATAAAATTTATTAACCTTCTCAAAAAAAAAAAAAAAATGCTAAACTATGTATTTAGGGCATTAAAAATTTGATATTGCAACTACTACAAATTTTATTACATAGACTTTATAAATTGATCTATAAATATTTTAAAACTCAAAAAAAAAAAACATTTTAAATCATATTTTGTTGTTTAAGTATAGTTTAGGAAGTGTACCAAATTAAACCTATTATTTCAGTAATAACAAATGATATATTAAGTTGAAAGATAACCAATTAAACTCTAAAAAAAATCTCAATCCACTGAAGACAAGTTATAGTTTTTTTTTGTTTTTTGATTACGAAGACAAGTTATAGTTTAATTTGTTACTTTTTTATGCATTAAGATTTAACATGTTATTTTTGAAATTATTGCATTTTGTTACACCACTAGTCTCTGACTAGAGAATTTAAAATATATCTTTCTCAAAAATATATTTATTTAATCATTAATGTGATAACTTAATTTTTGTAATAAAATTTCCATGGTAATAATTTCCACACAAAAAAAAAAAAAAAATCTCATTTGTCACAAAAACCAGAGGGACCCACGCCCGACCTGTGACTACATTTCGCAAACGAGCCACCCTCGTCTCTACACGTGTTATCTCGTAATGATTGGAGCCCTATCCGAGTCGGACACGTGGCAAGAAACTAAAGGGGACACGCCAGTACCCTTCCCCCTCTCGTGTTTTTAAAGTTAACAACCTTCCAGACAGTGGCGGCGCCACGTACAAGGCAGGGTGTTCCCAGGAACACCCTGACCTGAAAAAAATTAAAAAAAAAAAAAAAAAAAATTTATATTTAATCTATATTAGGAATACCCTCAATCACAAAATTAGGAACACCCTAAATTACAAAATTAAGAACACCCTCAAATTAAAAAAAAAAAAAAAAAAATTTATCTGTTCTACTTTCAAGCCAAAAAAAAAAACCCAAAAAAAAAAATTTTGAACTAAAATCTGAAAAAAAAAAAAATTGGTAATAGAGGCTATAGAGCCAAGCCCACTGCCCACGGCAAGCCCAACATAATATGGAGGGGCCAAGCCCAACATAATACGGAGCTAGCAAACCCATGGATTCTCACCCAAAAAAAAAAAAAAAAAAAAAAAAAAAAACCCAGTTCAGAGCAAATCAGAAATCAAACCGGTCACGTCGTTGGCAGAGAAAACCATACCTCAATACAAACCAAACCCCATTACCCAATACTGCAATACAGTCATACAGAGGTGTTTATCAAAAAAAAAAAAAAAAAAACCCAGAGCAAACCAAACCCCAGACCCAGAGCAAACCAAACCCACGGTGAGACGGTCACGTCGCTCGCAGGCGCAGCTCGCTGCCTCGCTCCGTCGCTCGCAGCCGCAGGTGCAGCTCGCTCCGTCGCTCGTCGTCCTCGTCTAGTCGTCGTCGCTCGCTCGTCGCTTGCCCCTCGTCGTCGCTTGCCTTGCCCCTCGTAGTCGTCGCACGGTCGCAGATCGCAGATCGGTGACATCGGTCTCGCCGTCTCGGGCCTCTCGGCTGCTCCGGTGCTCGGCTTCAAGTTCAAGGTATTTCTCTCTTTTTCTCTCTTTTTCTCTCTCAGTCTCTGACTCTCTCTCTCTCTCTCTCTCTATCTCACCGAAATGAAAAATATGAATAAATGAATAATGAATGTCTGATCTCTCTCTCTCTTTATTCAAGTAGTTGTAACTCTCTCTCTCTCTCTTTTGAACTGTAACAATCTGATTGGCTGCGGGCTGCCGAATCTTTACTCTCTTTTTTTTTTTTTTTTTTTTTTTGAACCAATCTTTACTTTATTTTGCTTTTTGCTTGTTTTTTTGGCTTTATCTTGGCTTTATGCTGTTGCCTGTTGGAGTGATGGTCAGTGACTCAGTCTCAGTGTGTATTGGTGTTGATTAGATATTGATTATTTTTTAGTGTAATGTGTATTGTGATTGTGAAATTTTCTGATTGGCAGGTTGTGATTGGGGGATGGCTTGTGCTTGTCTGTTGAGTGGGGTTGGGGGTAGATAGGCTGATGGGCACATGGGGCCGGGTAGTAAATAATAATTAAAGCAGTGTAATGTATTGCACATTACACTGTTTTAATTATTATGCTGCATAGATTAAAGCAATATAATTAATGACAAACAAATTAAAGTAATATAGTTTATTGTTACACTAAACAACAATAATTAAAGTAGTATAATTAACCAATATATTATAAAAGACAAATAAATTAAATTATGTTAGGCTAAATAATAATTAATAATTTTATAATTAATGAAATAATAATATAACAAATTATAGTTTATAAAAGACAAACAAATTAATGAAACAACTAAATAACAATAATTATTAATTTTATTAATATTTCAAATAAACTTATAGTTTATTCTTTATTCTTTTGCTAGAATTATGGACAAATATTTGATAAGAAAACCACGTACCCAAGATTCAGCTCCTGCGAAAGATTCATCTTCATCTTCTAAGCGAATTCGTGTTGATTTTAACTTAGAGAATCTTCCTTCAGATCCTGGGCTACGAGAAAAAATATCATCTTATCATCCTAATCATCATGATGAAATAAGAAGATATTATTTAACAAAAGGCCCTTGTCAACCTGTTTTACACAGTGATGATTACCCTATATCTTATTTTTCTGGAAAGCCCCGTCGATTTATATCCAAATGGTATAAAAATAGATACTGGTTGGAATATAGTATAGACAAGGATGCAGTATTTTGTTTTTATTGCTACCTATTTGGGCAAGATGTTGGTAAGCAAGGAGGAGGTGACACTTTTGTAACGAAGGGATTCAAACTTTGGAATCAGAAAGATAAGTTAAATTCCCATGTTGGAGGAGTTAATAGTGCTCATAATCAAGCTGTCCAGAAGAGTGAGAATCTATTGAAGGAAAAGCAACACATTCAAAGTGTTTTTGTTAAGCAATCAAATCAAGATAAAATTGAATATCGGATTCAATTAAATGCAATAGTTGATTGCACAAGATTCCTTTTATGCCGGGGATTAGCTTTTCGTGGTCACGATGAATCTCAAGGTTCAAGTGATAAAGGAAATTTCCTTGAGCTTGTACAATTTTTGGGGGATCACAATGAATCTATCAATGAAGTGTTGCAAAAAGCTTCGAAAAATTGCAAGCTTACCCACCCTGATATTCAAAAAGACATTGTGAATGCAATTGCACGTGAAACATCCAAAGCCATCATCAAGGATCTTGACAATGGGTTCTTTTCAATATTAGTTGATGAGTCACGTGATATCTCAGTGAAAGAACAAATGGCCCTCGTTCTTCGTTATGTGAACAAAGAAGGAATTATTATAGAGCGATTCCTTGGTATTGTACATGTAGCAAGTACTACCGCTTTGTCACTCAAACATGCTATTGAATGTTTACTTTGTGAACATAATTTGAGTTTATCGAACCTACGTGGGCAAGGTTATGACGGGGCTAGTAATATGCAAGGTGATATCAACGGTCTCAAAACTTTAATTTTGAAAGAGAACAAGTCAGCATTTTATGTCCATTGTTTTGCTCATCAACTTCAATTGACACTTGTTGCTGTTGCTAAAAATCACATTAACATTGCTGAATTTTTTTATGTGATTAGTAATTTAGTAACTGTTGTTGGAGGCTCTTGTAAGAGACGAGATGCTCTTCGAGATACACAATTTGCCAAAATTAAAGAAGATTTAGAGAATGGTGTACGTAGAAGTGGGCAAGGTTTGAATCAAGAGACAAATCTTAAACGTCCTGGTGATACACGTTGGGGATCATATTATGGGACTATTCTGAACTTGATTTTGATGTTCTCTGCTGTTGTTGATGTACTAGAGATTGTTGAAGAAGATGGCCTCTCCGACCAAAAAGTTGAAGCTCGATCTATTATGAGGTCAATTCTCTCTTTTGAATTTGTCTTTGCTCTACACTTGATGAAAAATATTTTAGGGATCACAAATGAGTTGTCAATAGCATTACAAAAAAAAAATCAAGATATAGTAAATGCTATGGATCTTGTTAAAGTGTCTAAGCAACGGTTGCAAGTGATGAGAGATGATGGATGGGCATCTTTATTGGCTGAAGTATCTTTATTTTGTACCTCACATGATATTCCTATCTTGGACATGGAAGCGATATTTGTAGTTAGTGGGAGGCCGCGACGCAATACCCAACAAAATACAAATTTACATCATTATCGTGTTGAGCTATTCTACACAGTCATAGATATGCAACTTCAAGAGCTTAACAATCGCTTTTCTGAGGCGAATACCGATTTGCTACTTTGTATGGCTTGCTTAAATCCAAGTAATTCATTTGTGGCTTTCGATAAGGAAAAGTTGATACGTCTAGCTAAGTTCTATCCCTCTGATTTTCTTGGGACAGATATTTTGGCACTTGACTCTCAACTGCAGAATTACATTTTTGATATGCGCAGCAATGACTTCTTTTTAGAGCTTCAAGGAGTTAGTGAACTTGCTGAAAAGTTAGTGAGCACAAGGAAACACGAGACTTATCCATTAGTCTATTTGCTAGTGAAGCTAGCTTTGACCCTTCCAGTTGCTACTGCAACAGTAGAAAGAAGTTTTTCAGCAATGAAATATATAAAGAATGAACTGCGCAATCGAATGGGAGATCAATGGATGAATGATTGTTTGGTTGTGTATATTGAAAAAGATGTAGCTTGTAGCATTGATAATGAGACTATTATGCAACGATTTCAAAATATGAAAACTCGTAGAAAACAATTGTAAATTCTATGTATTTGCATATTTTTTTATTGTTGTTGTTGTCAATATATAAAATTTTCTTTTTATTAGATTGTGTAATTTATGCTTGTTGAGGAATACCCTGAAAAAATTTCCTGGAGTCGCCACTGCTTCCAGAAGCTTCCGACCAAGTACTGGTTACCAGTGGACCAAAAATCTACCGGCCAGAAATTGGCCACGTGTCCATTAAACCACTTGAGCGTCCTACGTGGCACACCCCATTACCCTGAGAATGATACGCCCCTTTTTTAACGCACAAAGCAAAATTTCATTTCTCATTCAATTGATGAAAAAGTTCAACTGAAAATGACCAAAACTCTCACAAAGACAAACACTAATAAGTGTTAATTTTTTTGTGTACTTCATAATATTAATATCTTTCTTTCTCTCTTTTCCTTTCCTTTCCACTGTTTGGTTTGGAAATGAATGGAGAGAGAATCAGAGGAGGAGAAGA
This sequence comes from Notholithocarpus densiflorus, assembly GCA_030021035.2. Taxonomy (NCBI): domain Eukaryota; kingdom Viridiplantae; phylum Streptophyta; class Magnoliopsida; order Fagales; family Fagaceae; genus Notholithocarpus; species Notholithocarpus densiflorus. The sequence continues at coordinate 3,859,936 of JARYZH020000026.1, read as the reverse complement.
AGAGGCGGAGAGAATGGAAGTGATTAGGGAGAAATTGGTGTACATGTGGGGGTATTTGCCCGGAGCTTTGCCGCAGAGGTCGCCGTTGATATCGCCGGTGGCTGTTAGGGTTCCGGCCGAGACCCTTGGGGGGGACTCCTGGAAAGATGTTTGCGGCGGCGGTTGTGGTTTCGCCATGGCCATTTCTGGTGCTTTTCTTACCTCTTTCTAACTATTTTTTGTTTTTTGTTTTTTTGTTTTAAGCTCAATTTGATTTTTTTTTAAAGTTTGTGGTTTATTTGGGAATGTCGTTGATTGTGTATGGTGGTTGACGTCGTTGATTGCGGCATTTGACGCTGTTTGGTTGCCGAGAAAATGTGACTTAAGGATTGGGAAAAAAATGTTTTTTTATTTTTTTTATTTCAATTCGTTGAAAGTGGGGCCGACAATTTTATTTTATTTTTAGTTTCTACTGTTGGTCTTTTGTTTTGTTTTCTCTTGTAACTTATTCTCTTTCATTTATAGTTCCCAAATTAATACTACTTTTCTCTTGTACTGAATTCTAGTTGGTGGCTTTTTTTTTCTTCTTTTGGGCACTTTGAAGCTTCAGGGGGTGTTTGGTAGAGGAGTTTGAGTAATGTTGTTGGAGTGTTTTTGGTATACGTGTGTTTGACTTTTAAAGTTCAAATTCAGAGTAAACCTGTTGTTTTGCATTCATAGTGATTGAGTCTTTCTATGGTTGCTTACAGAATTTTGAGTTTAGTTAGCTTAAAAGTTAAAACTTGTGTTTATAAGTGTAAATTTTGTTACATTTAGCTGCACTTATAGTGATTTTTTTTTTTTAATATATATATTTTTTAATTTATAAATCAGATTCCGGAAAGCTCATTACATGGGGTTCAACAGATGATCTTGGGCAAAGCTATGTGACATCTGGGAAGCATGGGGTATGCAGCAAAATTTAATCTTTAGTTCATAGAGTACTAATTTTTTCTTAAACAAATAAGTAATAGCTGAATAATGGCTTAGCCTTATTACACAGGAAGCATAAAAGAGATACTCGAGGGAAGAAAAGAAAAGAAGAGAAAACTAGGATCTATATTTGTTAAGATTTCTGAAAAAAATGAGGAAGAGGCAAAACCCGTTATTGCTCTTATTCAATCGAAGAGTGGTATCAAAAACTGAAATATATGTTTAAGCAATGAGACTTAAGTTCCATGAAAGGTCTTGGCATTTTTGTCCCACCAAATGCATCACATGACAACTACTATCTTTTTATTTATTTATTTGTACTAACATAAACTCTTCTACTTGTTTAGGAAATTCCAGAGCCATTCCCTCTCCCAATGGAAGTTTCGGTAGTGAGAGGTGCGGCGGGTTGGGCACATTGTGTTGCAGTTACAGGTAATTTTGATTTCCTTGTTGTGGTGCTTCAGTTAAGAGGGGGAAAAGAAAAGGAAGGCTCTTTTTAGGTAATGAATGAAGGGTTTAGAGACATCTAAGCAATTGGTAACTGATTTTTATGATAAGTAAATTCTTAAAAATATGTCATGGGGGTGCAAACCAAGTTCAGAAAAAGAATACAAGAATGACCCAGCCTATACAAGCTGTTGGTAACATATTGAAATATAGAAGCCAGTCAATTCACCCATGTCTAATAGTGCTCTGTGTAATTTACTCTGCCTGGAGGCATTTAGTGAGTAAGTTTTCTTGTTTATATACAGAGAGTGGAGAAGTATACACATGGGGATGGAAGGAGTGTGTTCCCTCCGGGAAGGTCTTTGGTGACCCATCGTTGGGTGGGAGCTCCGAAAAGGATGTATTTGAAAGGCAGAGTTCATTTTTGACAGAGCAAGGTACTTTCAGCAATTAGGCATCTTTACTATGAATTATGAAAGTGGAGAGAGGCTTGTATTCCTTACTGCTGACTATTTGAGTTGGTTCTCTGACAGTGAGCCCTCGCTCTCAAGGCTCTCGATCAAGTGGCGGAACTGTATCTGGCACTGATGCTAAAGGAGGTGGAGAAGAAAGTACAAAACGAAGAAGAATATCATCAGCAAAGCAAGCAGCTGAAAGTTCATCTTCTGGTGATGAAACTCTCTCAGCCTTGCCATGCCTTGTAACACTAAACCCTGGAGTAAGAATAGCTACTGTTGCTGCTGGGGGGCGTCATACTTTAGCATTGTCAGGTGATTTAACTATGTTCTAAATTATTGTTAAGACACAGTTTTATGCATAGTTGTCTTTGTATTCTGGTCATGATACTAATTTTCCCAACTTTCAGATATTGGACAGGTGTGGGGTTGGGGCTATGGAGGTGAAGGGCAGCTTGGTTTGGGCTCCCGGATACGTATGGTTTCCTCTCCTCATCCTGTACCTTGCATAGAGTCTCCTTATGTAAAAGATAGATCCACAGCACTCTCTAGAGGAAGCATGAGTTCTGAGGGACAGGGTTTTAGAGCTCCTGGAAGTTATGTAAAGGGGATTGCTTGTGGAGGGCGACACAGTGCTGTAATTACAGGTATTATTACGAACTAGTTCTACCTTTAGGTATGAGGTCATGAGCATTCATGCTGGATCCTCTCTGATATTGTTACTTTGAAGCTTTTATCTCATCTAATTACCTGGTCATTTATGCATATTCTCCAGCTCTTGTGTCTGTTACAAATTTATGATTCTACTGATACATGAATTTCGAAAGGGAGTTGGCCCAGTTGGGTTCAAATTTACAGAAATAGGCTGGAATTTACATTTTAGATTAGTACTTTGGTAATTAAGTTTCATATATCTTATGTTTGATATTGGCGTAGTACTACCGAGATGAACTGGTTGTTGCAATGCCCATCTGTTTCTATTTGGCCATCTATATGTGGTCAATATGACCTATACTGACATTTTCCATTTACCCCTTTTTGCATTACAGATGCTGGAGCCCTGCTTACTTTTGGTTGGGGACTGTATGGACAGGTGAGTTCTTCTGGACAAGGAATCTTTTGTGTTGGATGCTTAGTGTCTCATGCTTTCTCTTCGTGAAATTTGGCAGTATTTATTTTATATAAGTATTAATTTAGCAGTAATCTTCTTTGAAGCTATTACAGGCCTGAAAGTTAATGTAGGTAAGAGTGAGATTGTTCCTGTTGGGGATGTTGGGAATTTGTATGCTTTGGCCCGTACCCTTTGTTGCAAGGTGGGCACACTGCCTATGAGATATCTGGGCATGCCACTTGGGGCCCATTATAAGGATGCGTCGATATGGAATCCTATTATAGAAAAGATGGAGAAACGGCTATCTGGCTAGAAAAGACTTTATTTGTCAAAAGGTGGCAGGCTTACTTTGTTAAAAAGTACTCTCTCAAGCCTTCCCACCTATTTTTTATCTTTGTTTACTATCCCTCAAGCTGTGGCAAGTAGGATAGAAAGAATTCAGAGGAATTTCCTTTGGGGGGCCTCGGATGATGTTTTTAAATACCCTTTAGTTGCTTGGGATAAGGTCTGTTTGCCTATTGAGAGTGGTGGTTTGGGGATCCGGAGGATTGGGTTGTTTAACAAGGCCTTACTTGGGAAGTGGTTATGGCGTTTTGGGAATGAAAGTAACAGATTATGGCGTCAGGTTATAGCAGCCAAATATGGTGAGGGGAGAGGAGGCTGGTGCACTAGAGGGGTAAGAGGTTCTCACAGGTGTGGGATGTTGAGGAGTATTAAGAAAGGCTCAGAGAAGTTTTTCAGTCAAATTCAGTTTAATGTGGGGGAGGGCTGCCGTGTTAGTTTCTGGCATGATCCTTGGTGTGGGCCTATTCCTTTGAAGGAGCTTTTTCCTGCCATGTTTGCATGCTCTCTTTCTAAAGAAGCATGGGTCTCCGACTTGGTTTTATCTAATTCTGAAGGAAATAGGAGTTGGAATTTACTTTTCCGTCATGGTCCTCAGGATTGGGAGGCAGACATTGTCTATTCCTTTTTTGAGCTTATTTATTCCTCTATGCCGAGGGGTGAAGGGGAGGATCACTGGGTTTGGAGATTGACCACGTCTGGGGTTTTTGATGTGCGCTCTTTTTACAAGCTGTTATCTAGTCCTAACACTGATGAATTTCCTTGGAAGGGCATTTGGTGTGCAAAGGTGCCTAAACGGGTGTCTTTCTTCCTATGGACAGCAGCTAATGATGGGATTCTCACCATTGACAATCTTGTCAACAGAGGTCGGTTTCTGGTAAATTAGTGTTGTTTATGCTGCTGTGATGGGGAATCAGTGGATTACCTCTTGCTTCATTGTAAGTTTTCTCATGCTTTATGGAGCGAAGCTTTTGCAGTGTTTGGGATCCAATGGGTAATGCCAAGGTCAGTTAGCTCTTTTTTCTTTATGTGGAGAAACTGGTTTAGAAGGCATTGTTCGACCATTTGGAATATGGTCCCAGCATGTTTAATGTGGTTAGTTTGGCAGGAATGCAATAGCCGCACTTTTGAAGACAAGGAGAGAATATTAGATCATCTAAAATCTCTCCTTTTTGGTACTCTATTTCTTTGGGCTCGCATTTGGGGGTGTACGAATTGTATTTCTTTATCAGAGTTTTTAGCCTCTTGTTCCTTTAGTTCTTGATTATTTTTGTATCTGCTTCTTGTTCAGAGTGTTCACTATCGTGAGCATGATGTTCATTTTTTCAATATAAAGTCTTATTACCTATCAAAAAAAAATTATTAATTAAATAGAAATGCTAATTTTTATGGTTCAATGATCAACAAATATATGTAAGCTAGTTATGTGGTTCACTGGATCTGATCTGACTGCTCATTTGAATTTGGATGTTGATCACTGTAAGGTTTAAAATGATATCTGCAAAAGCTTCATTACTCAGAAACTTTTTTTTTTCTTCCTTCTCTCTCTCTTTCTCTCTCATTAAATGAGCGTAGCTAAAATGAGAATGTGTTAAAGATGGATAAGTGGAAATACAAGAAAAGATAAGATTCAAAATGAGGAAATTCTCTTAAAGGTAGGGGTAGTCCCTAATGATGAAAAGACGAGGGAGAGTTTATTGAGATGGTTTGGTCTTGTGTAGATGAGCGTAAATAATGCACTAGTTAAGAGAGTGAGTTAATCAAATTAAAACAATGAAAAAAAGGTAGAGGAAGACCTAAAATAACATTAGTAGAAGTAGTAAAAAATGACATGTTTATTAAGGAGGTGATAGAGAGTATAGCTTTGGATGAAATAGAATGGTGAAAATAATACACGTGGTCGACCTTGTTTAGTCTATGGAGGATTCATAGCTGCCCTTAAAGTTATGGGACTAACAATTGTTGTTGTTAATGAAGCAATCTTATTATGATGTAGGATAAATTTGATTGAATATGCTATATAGTACTAGCTATATGTTATATTTTTGTTGAAGGGATTCAGTGTTCGTTTGGGATGGGCTGAAATTTTCAGCTTATTTGCAATTTTAGCTTACTTTTGCTACTATTCATAGGTCCCACTGCACTTTTTGATACTATTTATGGGTCCTATTGTACTATTCAGCTTATTTTTCAACTTTTTTCTACACTCTCAGCAAAAAGTTTTCAATTTCAGCTAAATAAGCTGTTCCCAAACGAACCCTCAATGTGTCACTTATTAAAACCTTGATAAATACATAACTAAAGTGATTCATATAGTCCAAGTACTATGATCTAGCACAAGTTCTGTTAACCCAAACTCCTTGGGGTGAGGGGTTATTTAGTTTATATCATGAGTTGTAACAGTCTCTTAATTTGTTATTGCAATTAATAATATCATCTTAAAAATTTCTGAATCATTACTTGCCTATTTACCTAACATGTGACCCAAAATATGGTTGGTCTTGAATCCATAACCTCATCCTCCACCTTTCTCTTACAAGGGTAAGAGGAGTCATTTGACCTAGAGCGCATTAGCACAAAACTGCAACATATTCATCGAAGCATTCTATTAGCATTATTTCAGTCATAGAAGGATGTCTCTTGCTTAATAGTAAGTTGTTCTTTATTGAGAACCTTATTACCCAATCTTTTGAGTTTGTACAAAGAACAATGCACTGGATTGAATCATGTCTGCTGCTTTGCTTGATATGGGGGAATTATTTATTACATGTTTCTGCAAAATTGATTTCTTGATTGTGAAAAGCATTGGGTTTTGGCTTCAAAATTATACAACCAAACTGCCCAAATCATATACTCTTCTACTTCAGCTGGAATTTTTGACATTTAATCCTTATATCAATCCCTGGCATTGCTTAGAGTCCCAACTTTTAACTATTCTCAGGATTAACATGTAGGTAAAGTAGAAAATGATGGAGAAAAGCACTGTAGATGTTCAAGATGAGGTTCACTCAAAAAGGGATAACCTATTCTATTCCTTTTCAACGTTATTCTCTCTTTTAACTCTCTTGTTTTGGCTAACCATGATAAAGTAGTAAACTGTTTGCTTTTCTCATGTCTTTGTCAAGTGTGGGCAAGGAAGTACAGATGACGAGTTAAGCCCAACTTGTGTGTCTTCCTTACTTGGTATCCAGATAGAGGGTGTTGCTGCAGGACTGTGGCACACAGTCTGTATATCTGCTGATGGTGATGTGTACGCATTTGGTGGAAATCAGTTTGGGCAGTTGGGAACTGGTGCCGATCAAGCTGAGGTATACTCACTTATTCTTCAGTTTATGAGTTCTCTCTTGTCCTTATTACAATAGAGAGACAATGATATTCTCATCATATCACATGTTCTTGCTAGTGGTACATGATATGTTTGTTTAGATTCCTATCTTAGAATTCTATGCAACAACCTATGTTAATTATACCATGGTTTGCAATGGTGTAGAATTCTAGCTTGACAATCTGGTGAATGAACTATCCTGATCATACTAGTTCTTGTTCATATCTTTATCTTATAATGTTGGAATTTGGATGGCTTTGATTAATTAAATTAGGAGCCAAGGATCTCTACCTAACTTTCATTGTTGAGAAATTATATCCCTTGGGTGGATTTTTTGCAATTAACTTCAGTATTTCCTGGATTTAAAACCAGACTATTCCAAGGCTATTGGAAGCTCCAAGCTTGGAAAATCTGCATGCAAAAATTGTATCTTGTGGGGCTCGTCACAGCGCCTTAATTACAGGTATGCCACAATGGATTTGTGTAGGCCTCCATAATTTCTTTTTTTTAGTGCTACCTGGAAACCACTCTTAGATCCATGAACATGTCATGTTTATGCAAATTTGAACACTGCAAGACTTTGGCTTTATGCATCGCACACCTCCACCAATCCACACCAAAAGGAAAACAGAAACAGAAAAAGAAAAGGAAGAATCTTGGGTGTATTTTATTGTTCCCTTATATCAGTACTGAATCCAGGTGTGGGAGTTAAATGAAACTACCACAAAATTTTCTGTAATACTTTTAATATGTTTGCTCATATATAGTAATTTCTACATTATTTGGTTACATGTCAAAAATTGCATTCAATTTAGTCAGCCTCTAAACTTAGCATAAATATTTCCTTTTAGAAAAATCCAGCTAATTAGGAAATTTCTTAGCATTGGGATAACGGAGTGGAGAAAATGCCAAATAAGTTAGAACTCACGACTTGATAGACAGAGATTTTACTTTTGTGATTGCAAATAGAGGTACGGTGTCAATTAAGGACTTTGAAAGATCCATTTGTGAAAGGCTTAGAGGGGTGAATTGGTAGTCATATTCCATGTTTTACTTTGTTGGTGAGTCATGTGCAACAAAGCTAATTGCTACCCGGTTGCAACTAGGTCTCATTTATGTGAGAATTTTAGCTTTAATGATTTGATGCTTACAAGTGCGTAGTTATTGATATACCTGTTGACTAACTTCTTGCCTCTGTTTTTTGAAGAGGATGCAAAAGTATTCTGCTGGGGTTGGAACAAATATGGCCAGGTATAAAGCTTGGACTGATCAATCATCAAACCAGGGTTTCCAGGACACCTCACTGCATTGATAAAATTGCATTGTTTTGTATTTCATATCAAATGAAATGAGTTTTTAAATTGTTTTACAGCACTTGAAAAGGACCAAGTTATGCTAGGGAATGGAATTTAGCATTATTTGGTTTCCACTTCCATACTTTAGAACTAATTGAGAATCTTTGCGTGCATTTAACAGCTTGGGTTGGGCGATGTAATCGACCGCAACATTCCTTCTCAAGTCATTATTGATGGTGGTGTCCCTAGAAATGTTGCTTGTGGCTGGTGGCACACCCTTCTTCTTGCTGAATCACCCACTTGAATTCCAAACTTGCTGGAGGCCTTGGCACAATTTTGTAGTTAGCGGTTGTTTAGATTGGTAAATTATTTAGTTATATGTGTATGTACATACAGTAGCCTGTAACATATACATATATGCTTGTGCTCATTCTTTGATGTCTGATGTTCACCATCACTGGCACTATTTTTAACACCGTTGCGAGAATGAAGCATCGGTTTCAAGATGTGCAAAATTGTTAATCCTTAATGTATGGATCTATTTAGGTAATTGAACTTTATGATGTAATGAAATCAAATGTATTTAAACTTTGTAATTTTTATGTATAGCCGTATAGGGGTGCTTTTGGATTTCTTCCATTATATATGGAATAATGGAATATGGAGGATGTTTTGCGTTGTATCACCTAAATGCAAATTTGCCTGTCTTCTATTACGATCCAAATTCAATTCCAAGAAGTTCAGTAGATCCATAGGTGTCTCCTTAGGTCCTTCCCTATTCCTTAATGGAGGGTAAAACAGTAAAAAAGCAACATACAATTTTAGTTATGTTTGGTGGGATGGAGATGTTACATATCGTGGTCTTCAAGACTAGACTAGAAAGAAATGGTTCTCCACTCTACTTTCTTTCTGGTTACGAGCTAATGAATTTATGATGATTTGTGAAATATATTATGAGATTTTAAAAAAAATCTCCAATTGAATAATAGAAATGAAATAAACCTGAAGAAAAGAAAAATAGACAATCACACAAAAGAGAACATTAAGAATTTATGTGGTAGCTCACGTCCATGGCCACTTAGCCGGTGACGAGTAGAAAATTATATTAAGGTTTTTTTTAAATATTTTTATATTTATTTAATATAAAGAGTGGTTATTATCTAGATTTAATTTCCTGATATATCCCGAGGGTCAATAAAGTTTTTCTAGATAAAATTTGTAGGATAACATTAAAAGCTATAAAAAATTTCACCAACTTATTAATTTCTCATTAAAGGATAATAATTATTTTGCCCACCAATAACAACAAATATAACACCATATTATCTAAAATTTATTGTGAAAATATTGTGAATATATAATTTTTTTTTTTTCAATCAATGTATTAGTAGTTGAGTTATCTAAAAAACTAGAATCTAACCTACCCATATGTTGACACAGTCTTTTTTCTTTTTTTAGGCAATCATTGTCATTAACACCATCTTAATTACACATTAATCACAATTAATAAGATTTAACAACAATAATAAACTTTCTTTATTTCACTTGATTTTACTTTTTACCATTATAACCCTTCTACATTCATTTTCAACCATCAATAAAATAACTACACATTTTCACCCCTCCACCCCACCTTGTCTCTTATCAAATGGAGGCAACGCATAAGCCTTTGATCTTCACTTTCGCAGCTCTGCTGCTAATACTCACATCCTCAGCCCAACAACAACAACAATGCTCGGACTGTGGCAACACCTCAGTCCCATACCCACTCAGCACGGCTCCCACGTGCGGCGACCAGTCCTACAAAATCCGCTGCGACGCGGGCAGGCTCTTGTTCGATACAGTCAACAACACGTACCCCATCACGTCCGTCAATCCCACCAACCAACGGCTCGTGATCAAGCCAGCGACATTATCGTCCAACGACACGTGCGTAACCTCGGACATTGTCTACGAAGGAATCCAGCTCAACAGTTCGCTGCCTTTTAACATCACGAGCAGTAACACAATCTTGTACCTTAACTGTACCGAAACCCTGCTTCAGTCTCCGCTGAATTGTACGTCGGCGAGCTTGTGCCACGTGTACGCTAACCAGACTGACAGCGTGGCTCCTTGTAGGGACGCTGGGCTGTGTTGTACGTTTAGGACAGGTGGGTCCAGCACTGAGCATAGGATTCGGGTTAGGGAGGCTGGGTGTAGTGCGTACACGAGTTTTGTCAACTTCGACCCGAACTTGCCTGTGGACCGGTGGCCTGAACCGGGTTTGGAGATTCAGTGGGCTCTCAGTGGATGAGACCCAGCTTGAAGGGTTGTGAAAATAAAGTGAGCATGCTTGCTTATGAGTGGGTCCAAATGATAATGATACAGGAAGATTATACAATAAATAAGATTATTTGTATTAATCATTTTTGTTTATTATATAAATTTATCTAGTGGGAAAAGAGATTCAACATGTCTCTTATATATCTTGTGACCTTCTCATAAAAGATCTAATATCAATATCAATTTGATAAATGCTAATAAGTCAATCAGATTCTCAATAATGTATGACATGAGACTCTAAAATATGTGACTAATTTACTTCATGTTTGACTTAATTATTACCTATCCAAAATGACCCCCCAAAAAAAAGAAATAAGGGAGTTATCATGGAGCAGGACGGAATTAGTAATTTAAAATAAGGGACATGATTTAAAAATAAAATGATAGTAATTTATGGAATTAGTGATCAATGTGACATTATTATTTACAATTGATATGATAAATTTACAGTCATTTATAACCCTATCACTACCTATCCAAATTAAGTGACAAATGAAATTTAAAATATAAAAAAAAAGAAAAAAAGAGAAAGAAGTTACCTTATATGATGTGGCGAGCCTATAATTGTAGGCACTTGCTGTAGTTATTATAATTTTTATTTTATAAAAAATACATTACAAAATATTTTAAGTTACTATTCAATGGGATGTGAGTTTACCAATGTACGTAGATGAGAAAGCTGTTACTTACAAAAAGTTTATCATCGGATTTGATCAATGTAACTGTCTTATACAACATTGGTTACCAAAGTAATTAAGTTTACCAAATGGTAAACTTATTGTCATGTAAGTAAACCTTTTTATTTTTATAATGTAGAACTTTACCAAAGCAAGGCCCATTAAACCCATCATCAGAGAGGAAATCACGAATACACCGCGATCTAATAATTTTCATTGTGTATTATAATTATTATCATTATCCAAAGTAATTAAAAAGAAAAGTGAAGCAAATGAGATAATAATTTATATTAACATACTGTTGATGCCTATTTTTGCAAATCCGTATCCAAAAGCCCATGAAGAAGGAAGCCCAATAAGAAGCAAGACTTAAAAGCCCAATAAGAAGTAAGACTCAAAAGCCCATATGGAGGAAAATCCAATGAAAAGCAAGGCCCAAAGGCCCACCAAGAAGACCAATGAGCAAGAAAGGTCCAAAGAAAGAAATGCAAGGGAAAGCGATCTGCAGCAGAATGCAGATCTGCAGCAGAATACAAATCTGCAGCAAAATACAGATTTGCTGCAGAATACAGTTCTTCATTAGAATGGCTTCAGTAGATCAAGGCAAATTGGACCTAAGACCCTTTTGATCCAGTCAACATTATTTGGCCCACAAAGGCCCAAATCCTTTTGTACAGAAGAATATGTGTGAAAACTAATATGAAGAAACACGATGAAAAGAAACAAGGAACAACAAAAAGTATCAGCAGCAGGAATTGCGTGAAGGAAAGAAAATCCAAACCAAAGGAAATGACAAACACACCAGGAAATGCATGAAGAAATAAGACAAAGACACGCAGCAGAACGGAACAAGGCTATTTTGCTACAGCAGAAACAACACAGAAGTGAAAGAAGACAAAAATAGAAAATAATGGAGCAAGCACACAAGGGCTAGAGCACCACCAACTTGTACCCAACCAATACAAGAGAGGTGGGCCCACGGTCAAGGGGATTTAGAGAGTATGGTTTGGTGGTGGGGGAAAATGGGTTTATATTTGATTTCTAGCCGTGATTTCTTTGGGGAATATACCCTGTTGGGATGGTATCTTACCCAAAAGATGTAGTAGATGGCTGTTGGGACCATCTGATGTATGCCATAGAGGTAGGTGGTGAGGTAGTCTAATCCTTATCCATTTGAACCTAGAGGTAAAGGTATACAGCAAGAAAAAACAAAATGAAATTTTGTCACGAAATGAGTAGTGGTGTAGCAAACGTATTCTGAGTAGAGGTAGTGGGAGAAATCCCATTAAATCAGTTCATTATAAAAGGAATAGGTAGCCATGGATAAAAGGAGAGTCACTTAGAGGGGGAGGCACCCAGAGAGAGGGATCCAAGAAAAGGAAAGACCCAAGGGGGAATAATCCATGGCAAGAGAGCAGTAAGAAACTAAGAGTAAAAAGGACGGAGAGAAAGAAAGAAAGAAAGTGGTAAAAAGAAGAGAAAAAACATTGCATGAATAGGGCATGCATCAATAGACTATCTTTTCCCTCCCTCTTAGCAAATCCACTCTTTGGAATCCCAAAAGTAGTGACAAGTAGCCATTTAGATTCATTCTTCAAAATGCACAACTTTGATGGCAAAAGCCTCTAACAAGGTTGTTCAAGTTGGGGTTTGGGTTCCTTCTTGGTTTACATATTCTATGGGAAGATTCAATACTTGATCTTGATCGCAAATATATTTGATTTTACTCGTTAGAACTTATATTTGCTGTATTTAGTCGGTCTGCTATAACACGTTTTTATCATGTTCGCTGCATTAGTTGTCCTACTGTGGTATCTTTACTTGCCATACTAATTATTCTGTTGTATCACTTTTTTATTATATTTACCGTGTTAGCTATTATACTAGTGTGGGTTCTTGTTTTGGTCAGTACCCAAGCCCAAGTGGTAACGAGGATCTTGGGCTTCCAAAGAGTTTTATATTTGTTGGTTGGTGGATTGGGTTTGGTTTACCGCAGCTATATTGGGCTGATTACGAACCAATTTGTGCACAAAACATGGGCCCTACAACACATACACATTCATACATGCAAACATATACATATTGCAAAATAAGTGGCCAAGGAACAATAAATAATTATTAAAAGGGTGCAATAAGGATGTTAGGGATCCTCAGAAAATAAAGTGATATGTCATTGTATTGAGTTTTTAATACATTGGACCCTGTTTCTCACTGGGATATGCCATGAGATTCAAATAAGTTCAAAAGTCACAGACTTGGATAGCTCTTTGTAAGCTTCCAAGACTTGTGAGGTTTGAATCCCCTTGAATCCAAGTATATTCTCACAGGATCCCTCACAATATCTTTCTCTTTTCTTTATTTTTCTGAGGTTTAATGGCTCTCTCTAATACTCTTTTTGCTTTGATTAATTGTTGCTGAATGAATTTTGCTAATGGCTTGACCCCTCTTTTATAGTACCTTCCTAGAGTTTTTTGATGTGCCATTGATTCTCTCTATTTTCTGCCCTGGGTACCAAAATCAATGTTGTGTTAGCAACATTGGTGGCTGGTCATTTCCTCATTTTCTTTTACTATATTCTTCTTTTGAGGTTTTCCTCCAAAAAGTCCCTAGTTGACTTTCCTCTTTTGAGGGGTCCTGGGGCTGATTTTTAATTCAAAAAGACTTTTTAGAACCCCTTTCTGGCTGCCTCACCTTTTGTCCTTTTTCTTCAAATAGGTATATTCTTCCCCGTCAAGTTGAAAGATCCTTAGCCACCTTCCTTCATGGTTCACCTTCCTGTTTTCTCCGAGGTACCAGACTTTTCTTCATTAGGTGCTGGTTCCTAAGTCTCTTCTGAGTTGTAGGCGGTTGATGGGACATGTCTTTCTTCATTCCTTATGTCTTTCTTCATTCCTTATGTCCATGAGCATGCTCCCACCTGATTCTTTCCTACACTTCTCGAGGATCTCCTCCCTGGTTTTGGCAGCTCCAAGGTATCCTGGTCCAGTCTCTTTCTGGGCTCATTGGGAGCTCTTCTCATAAAGGCTGGGCCAAGCATTCCTATGCTTTTTTTCCCCCCTTTTTTAAGGCCCAGGGCTTACCCATTCACGGGCTTGGGCTTCCTTTTACCTATTTTAAATGGGCCTTGGCTCATGGATTGGACCTCTCCTATCTTTGAGGGCCCATTATTTTTGGATTTCAATACTTGTAATATTTTGGACCTCAACAACTAGTTAAACTTTTTTCGCTGAAGCTTTCTTATTTCTTTGTTATTACGTGTTTTACTCTTGACATGAACCAATCATTATCCTACTATAAGTATATAGACATATACATTGTATCTCATGTTCTGCAAAATATATTTTATGTGTATATGTGAATACATATAAGTGTATTTACGAATATATGTATGTATATATTTGAGAATATGCTAACCCATGTAAACTAACATTTGCTTGATGGGTATTTTCTTTGGGTTTTAGATTTGTTTATGTGCAGGAAGTAGAAAAATATTTCTGCAATAAAAAATGAAGAGTAGTCATTCACGTTGCAAAAAAGTGCAGAAAGCTTTACTGCACAGTAGAAGGTTTTACTACATAGAAGAAAGTTTTACTGTGCAGCAGAAAAGTCAATCCTGTGGCAGAAACTAGAGAAAAGTTCATTCTGCGGCAGAAATAGAGGATAAGCTCGCTTTGCAACGTCTTCCCTTGCACTTTGGACTCAATCTTTGCGCACAAAATGGCAGCGTCAGAATAGTACTTTGGAGCCTATTCGGTGGAGCGCTAGGCCCCACTTCTTTTTTAGAAAAAACCTAGACTAAACGTTGTCTAATAACATCAAGACGCATGTCTAAAGTACAAGAAACGTAAAAAGAACCCTAAACACATATTATACTGTACCAAAAGATACGGTACTCATTCAAAGAAAAACGTAGTTACTACATAATTTCCTACGCTTTTCAGCGTAATGGTAAAAGCGAAAGAATTAACGGGATGCATTTGATGCTTAATTTCCGTTGTATGAAAAGTATTTTTATAATTACTTTGGTAAACAAACCGTGTGAAAAGAGTTAAAGCCTTAAAGGCAGAAGAGGAGACAGAAAATACATACTGGTGTGATCATTGGAGGTTGATAAGAGTCAGAGACCGCTGAGATTGCGACTTTGGTTTATGGAAATGGTCAACAAACCTTAAAAATGTTGTTTACTGTCGCAATAAGACCTAGTAGTAGTTGTGGCAGTACAAATTGCCTTAAGGGAGTACTTTCTTAATGCTCACCTTCTTTGGGAAATTAAGCTGTGATCAGTGTATCACTTAATAAGTATATCCTATTGAGTAGATTAGGTATATATCGTTTCGCTCTACAGTAAATAATTATTATCACCTTAGTAATGTTGTTTTTCGTCATGCAAGTGTTGTTTGATCAGTAATGCCCTTTTAGACGCGTTACAAAAAAGTTACAAATAGGCTAGACTTACTGCGAGAGGTGACCTATACTATATACTATGCCCTAGAAAGTGTATCAAAATAACTAGCTATGCTAATACTAGTTTGTAACTCAATTGGTTGGTATCTCCTATGTGTTTCTAGTTCAAATTTCATATCTCCTGTTGTAACTTGTAACTATTGAATCATCCAAAATAAAAATAAATACCACAAATTTACCCTTCATTTTTTATGCTATGTTTTATTTATTTATATATCTTATAATTTTTTAAGATCAACATGCTGGCCATTGATAAAGGTAATTTATCTATTTATTAAGAATATATTAAATCCTTTCATAAACCCTTATTTTAGATATAACACAAAATTACCAAGATTTTTGTAGATAAATTACATCTCATGTTTTCCTTTCAACAAGAACTAGGGTTTAAATCCTTCATTCTCTAACAAATGAATTATCACCAAAAAGTAATTCTCATATGCATAACATTAAAATAAGACCATATGTGTGTTGATATACTATATTTCCGAATCGACATTGATTTTACTCGTGGTGTGGTGAGAGGCCACATATATGCATGAATTGCTTTGCCTTAGAGGAAAAAACACACACATACACACATTTTTTCTTAGTCCATAATTTGAATAAGTACAACAAAAATAAGGGATAATTAAAATTATTGTGTGCTCATAAAACACAAATGGCTTTGTGATTTGATTGGGAATAGCTAATGTAGGGTCAAGGGCCCAAATCCTATTTTGGGCCTTGGGCTTGTTCGAGGATATGGTCAACCCGAGGACAATCCGAGGAGGAACAAATGATGTTGAATGATTCAGGCTTGAGATTTGATGAGTAAGGTAACGACGGGAGATCAGTCCGAGGAGGAATAGGACCTCGGACACCGTAAATGCAACTCAAACACGTGTCCCAGCAATCTAGGAAACCTTTCAAGAAACTCTAGTAATAAAGACACGTATCCTAAGCATACAAGGGTGATGGGGAGTTCATAAATATCTAAGGAAAAGCTGCTACCACCGCATTAAATGCGTTGTAGCTACTTTTCTAGCCGCATTTATGTGGAGAAGACCCCTGAACAGTGTTTCCTTGGCAACCGCAACTCATAGAGAGCCAGAAAGGGTGTCTGATGGGACAGACACTCAAGTAGTGGCTTGGATGATTGACAAATGGAGGGCCAAGATCACCGGGAAGGGGGTATATAATATAAGAGACCCCTGGAAGAAGAGGGATCGGAAAATTAAGCAAGATACACTGTAGCAATCTAGAATCAGACTTGTAACAAAGTCTTAAGAGCAATATTTAAGTAACCAAGTCTTCTCGGACTTAGCCGAGGACATTCCTTCTTGAGTAAATACCTATTATTTGCCTCTATTCATCACCAACATCGCTTAACTCACTAAGGCCCAGTTCTTCAACCCACTATCTACAAATTTATTGTTCTGAGTTCATTAGGCCAATATCCTGTACCTTTTGGGTTTAGGCTGCAAAACGAGACCCTATAGCTAACTCTTATGTTCTTAGATCCTTAGTAAGTTTGGTTAACTTAATTTGAATTTAATAATGTGATGAATGTATGTACCGTCTATTGTTGTAGAACTTAAAGGGAAGGGAGGGGAGGGGGGGCATTTATACCTTTTTGTCGCACCATAAACAATTCAACACATATTTTAAGAGGTGCAAACCAGTTGATACAAGACACTTGGTATTTTCTAGTTGTAACTTAACATTTTTATGTATAATTAGTTGAATGACTTACAATTTCCTAAAAAAAGAAAAAAAGAAAAGTTGAATGACTTACAATATATATTTGTCTCTTTATTTTCCCCTTCCTTTTATTTTAAAGAAAAAAAAGGAATTTGAAGAGGTGTGATATGGATTGCTGGGTGAAATTGTTGGACTTTGACAGGATATTAGATAGGGTTAGATTCACTTCCTCTCCATCTTGGGTTCTGTGCTATTACCTTCAGAAGAAGTTAGTGTCTCTTTCGTTCTCTCTATCACTAATTTGTCTAGTTGTTGTTTTATTTTTATTTTGTTGAAATAGTTGTCTTTTAATTGTTCAAGAATAATGTTAGGTATTAATCGAAGATCGTATTATATTCCTTCTTTATATATACATATTTCATACTATCAACTCTAGCATGATAAGATTCATTGTAAATTTTACATATGATATATATATATGCCCTACCTTATCCTACTTTAATTTTTTCCCTACAATCCAGAGTATTTAAACTTGAAAATAAATGACAAGAAACCCAAAGAATTAATGGCTTGTTTGGAAGTTAAAAAAAGGATGGAGAGTAGAGTAGAGGGAAAGAGAGTAATTTAATTATCTTATTTGGAAGTTTTTTAAGGAAGGAGGGGGAGGAGTTTGGAGGGGTTTGGAGGGGTTTCAATCACTTCTAACCTCTTATTTTTAATTCTCCCAAATTGGAGAGATTTGGAGGGAGAGTAGAGTAGATAAATTATTGACTAGATAAATTTCCTAATTTACCCTTTTTAAATTAATAATAGACCAATGTTGCAAGTCCATTTTCAAATAGGGGTAAATTTGTCTATTTTAATCATTTCTTCTCCTCTTCATCCTAATTTTTAAAACATCCAAATAAGGGGAATGGCTAATTACTTCCTTCCCCCTTACTAATTTTAGAAATATCCAAACAAGGTGGAGGGAAACCATTCCCCTCTACTCTGCTCTCCACTACTCTCCTCTCCTCTACTCTGCTCTCCTCCCTCTCTAAACTTCCAAACAGGCCATAAGTTTAGACTTAATAACTTACATTAAGTCTCTTTTTTTTCCAACTTACATTATATTAGTTGAACAACCTTCTTATATTCACATTTTAGTATAGCGAACAAAGCAACTGACAAATTTTTTAGCAAAAGATAAAGAGGTTTGACTGTCTGTAATTTAAATTTATTCACATTCATCCTCATAAATTTGATTATATATATATATAATTTTCAAGTTAAATCATTTTTGTAAGAGCATTTTCTACCCAAAAAAAAAAAAATTATAAAAGATTTATGTGAAAAATGACAAAAGTTTGGAAAAGAGCCTTCACATTCCATGTCAACATTTTTTTTTTTGGGTTGGTGAGTACATGTTATAAAATATTTACATAAACTAAGAAAATGCAACGACCTAAACTAGTCAAAATTACATAATAAATACAACTGTCACCCACCCAAACAAATAAATTTAAAAACATAAAGTCAAAGATAATATACATTTTTTTTTTCTGAGCAAAGATAATATACAGAGACATGAACAACTTGATTTTTAACCAAAAAAAAAAAAAAACTTGATTGATGAATGATGATAGACATGTCAAATACGAAAGAATCTTCTATTGTCTGCTTCCTAATACAAGTCACCATAAGAGTTTGACTTCAAATAAAACCTACTCTATAATATTAATCTATATCTCTCTCTCTGTACGTTCATTTTCAACTATTAATAGTAAAGATAGAAGTATAGCACCCCATCCACTTCCCAACTCTCCCCCCATATCTCTCTCTCTCTCAATGGAGACGACACGTCAGCTTTTCATCTTCACTGCGGCGGCGCTGCTGTTAATATACGCCGGTTGCGCATCCTCCGCCAAACAATGCTCCGACTGCGGCAACACCACAGTCCCATACCCACTCAGCACGAGCCCCACCTGCGGCGACCAATCCTACAAAATCCGCTGCGACGCGGCGGCTGGCGGCGGCACACTGGTGTTCGACACCCTCAACAACACGTACCCAATCGCATCCATCAACCCCTCCGCCCAGCGCTTCGTGATCAAGCCCGCCACCCTGGTCTCCAACGCCACCTGCGTCACCTCCGATCTCGTCCACCAGGGTCTCCAGCTCAACAGCTCGCTCCCATTCAACGTCACCAGCAGCAACACCATCTTGTACCTCAACTGCACCGCCGACTTGCTCCGCTCGCCTCTGAATTGCTCGTCCTCGAGTCTCTGCCACGTGTACGCTAATTACACTAGGGGAGTCTGTGCCAACGCTCCGCTGTGTTGTACCTTCAGGGCTGGTGGGTCGTCCACTTCGTACATGATTCGGGTTAGGGAGTCCGGGTGCAGTGCGTACACGAGCTTTGTGAACTTGGACCAGAGTTTGGGAGTGGACCGGTGGGGTCAACCCGGTTTGGAGATTCAGTGGGTGTCGCCGAGAGAACCGGTTTGTGGGTCCCAGGTGGATTGTAATGATGGTGGGAACTCAACTTGTGGGCTTGACCCAACTGAGAGTGGGGTCAGGAGGTGTTTCTGTAACGCTCCACTTGTGTGGGACCCAATTCAAGGGGTCTGTGTTAAATGTAAGTTGCTTACTTGTCTTTTATTTTTATCAGTGGAGTATTGTGATTGGCTAACATGTTGGCAATTTTTTTTGTCTTTTTGTGTAGATTGTCAAGATGCTCAGGGCTGTGGCAAAGCAGACAGGACAGCACTTATAGCAGGTAGTTTTGCTAGTAAAACCACCATCATTTTGTTTGGGTTGGCTTGCAATTATTTGTGGTTGATTGTTTTAAGTTACCACTTACTGCCTTTTCGTGGTTCTATTTCTAGATAGCTCAATTGTGTTCGATTCTGACTTATACTAAAAATCAATCGGTATTTTACTTTGATGATAAAAAATTCTCGTTAAAAATGACTGCAATAGACTAAAATCCTCTCTGAAAATAAAAATTTACTATCTTTTAAATTTTAGTTATGGCCCATTGTTTTTATTTTTCAAAAATATTTTTTAACATAAGTCATTACTCATTACACCTAAAACACGTGATTTTGGAGAATTTAGAGGATGGTTTTTTTTTTTTAAAATTAATCTTTCTTGTTTGAAGAACTTTGATTCTTTCTAGATGGATAATATCCTTCCTGGACAAGCAATAATCGGATGGCACACGGTTTCTTACTGGTCAAACAATCGAAAACAGGGGTGAGGTTTGAAATTTAAGCCAATTAGGTGCGAATTTCGCATAACGAGTGCCATGTACTCACTATAATTTCTACGTTAAGATTCTCTATTAGAGCTTTACTTCGTTTTTCCGAATTTGTTTATCTAGTTCTCTAGGTATAAGATGTAATAGGTATATGTAATATCAATCTCATAATAATCTTTGATTTGAGTAAGAATTTTTTATATGCAACTAGGACCTAATTCTTGCTTAGATACAGAAACCTTCAACGCTGGTGATTGTGAAGTGGTGGTTTTACTTAGTGAACAAAGTAGTTATCTTGACTTTCATAAGGAGTATTATTAGTAAGTCACTAAGCGCTAAAATTAAAACATTGGTGATTGCTTCTCAAAAAAAAAAAAAACATTGGTGATTGTGAAGTGGTGGTTTTACTTAGTGAATGAAGTAGCTATCTTGACTTTCATGCCGAGTATTATTAGTAAGTCACTAAGTGCTAAAATTAAAACAAACACTTGACTTAAAATTAAATTATAATTAGAAGTTAATTTGGATTTGATTTGGATGCTTTGACTTAACATAATATATATGATATTTGATGATAAGTAAGCAATATCACACATATATATACACACAAGTTACTTTGATACATAATTAAATAGTTGGAATTTCCATTGGAGATCTTTGGGGCAAATTCATACTTTTTCTTAGAAACAAAGTCATACTTAAGAGCTAGAAATTTCAATTTCGTAGGAGCCTCTACTCATCAAAATACAAATTAAAAGTGATTGCAACCAAATGAGCATGCAAATATATAAAAATTTCTGCACTATTACGTCTAACAAAAATGAGAATATTTTGGTGTAGGCTTAACTTCTGGCCTTGGTGCAACGCTATTTCTAGCCATCATCGCCATCCTACTCTATAAGCGCCATAGGCGCATTATAGAAGCACAAGAACGCCTAACCAAAGAGCGCGAAGATATCCTAAATGCTAGTGGTGGAGGCAGAGCTGCAAAATTATTCACTGGCAAAGAAATCAAGAAAGCAACACATGATTTTTCCAAGGACCGCCTCCTAGGTGCTGGTGGGTATGGTGACGTCTACAAAGGCTTTCTACAAGATGGCACTGTTGTAGCTGTTAAGTGTGCCAAGCTTGGAAACGCCAAAGGCACTGATCAGGTCCTCAATGAGGTCCGAATTCTATGCCAAGTTAATCACCGGAGCCTTGTGCACCTTCTAGGTTGTTGTGTTGAGTTAGAGCAGCCTATTTTGGTCTATGAGTACATTGAGAATGGAGCGCTTTTAGAACGTCTGCAGGGTCTAAAACATGGTGGGCGAGGCCAACTTACTTGGAGCCATCGTCTCCGCATTGCTCATGATGCTGCTGAAGGTCTTGCTTATCTCCATTCATCTGCTGTTCCTCCAATATATCATCGTGATGTCAAGTCTAGTAACATTTTACTCGATGAGAAATTGAATGCTAAGGTTTCTGATTTTGGGTTATCTAGGTTGGCTCATACTGATATGAGTCACATCTCAACGTGTGCTCAAGGAACTCTGGGATACCTTGATCCTGAATATTATAGAAACTACCAGTTGACCGATAAGAGTGATGTTTATAGTTTTGGAGTCGTGTTGTTAGAGCTATTGACATCTCAGAAGGCGATTGATTTTAATAGGGCAGAAGATGATGTGAACTTGGCAGTTTATGTGCAGAGAATGGTGGGGGAAGAAAGGATAATGGATGTCATTGATCCGTTGCTAAAAGAGGGAGCAACCACTTTGGAGATGGAGACCATGAAGGCTTTGGGTTTTCTGGCACTGGGTTGCTTGGAAGAACGTAGACAGAACCGGCCTTCCATGAAAGAAGTTACTGAGGAGATCGAGTACATCATAAGCATTGCCAAGGCAAAGGCTGTAGAGAATTAACAGTTAAAGAGGTTTCCGTGGACATTGGGATAAGTCATGATTGGTGTTTGTTTTTGTTGTAATTATGTCTCCTAGCTATGACATGATTTCGTTTAGCTTATGATGTATATGGGTGTGGACGTATCACCTTAGTTTTGGTTTGATAATAAGATAGAATCTGTACTTTTGATGGTTACTAGTCCATTCAGGCATGACATAGCTTTACCTCCCACGTTTAGAGGCAGCTAGATGCAAGTAGAAATACTGGATAACAACTTTGAGAGTTCAAAGATTGGGCAAAAATGAAAGGCAGACCACACCCATGCTGGTCATAAAACAACCAATTTGACCCTGCCTACACCTCATATTTCTATTTACTTTCTCTCTTGAAATTTAGGAAGAGCACCAAACATATTGGCAAAATTTCACTTAAAGTTGTTTGTAACAATCACATAATTATAATCACATTTTTTTTTAATCATTATATAATCAATTGTATGTTAAGGTGGCAATTTGTGTTAGTGGTTTATATTGTGTGGAGGTATGGGTATTCAAATACATGGCTCAACCCTAACCCGATTCATTTAATTATCGTGTCAAACACCCTAAACGCTAACACAATCTCTTAATTAAGTTTTATCAATATAACCATTAAAATTATTTTAATTACTAAATTATATTTAGAATTTAAATATATTTTTGAGAAAAAATGACATATTTATATTAACAAGGCTACCACTAACTCAGATCTTTATTTTCTCCCACTTTCCCTCTTTTCATTTTTTCTTAGATTAAAGACCCCAATTTACACTATATAAATATATATATATATTAATAGAAAGGTTAAAGGATATTTTAAGAACATTGGTTTAAGAAATATTTTTAAAAACTTTTTATGGGAAAATAAAAAAAGTAACTGATTTTTTTTTTTTATTTTTTATTTACAGATTTTTATATTGTCCATAAAAGCTGTATAAATTTTTTTCTAAAATGGTTTATTAGCAAATACCCTAAAAGAAAACAATATAAATAATAAAATAAGAGAACAATATGGAAATAAAGTGATAATAAACTAATGGATAACATTTTAAAATGGAAAAACCACTATGAGATAATGTAAATGGAGTCAATACTATGCCGAAGGCTATTTCGGTTTGATTAGTAAAACGAAATATTTTGATACCGGTTGATTCCGAGATGTACTGTTTCATGTTTACCGCTAATTTTATATATTTATATTTATATATATATAAATTTATTTATTTGTATATTCATTAGTCAAAATTTATATCATTTATTAAAAACATTTAAAATTGTATATTTTTTTGAGAAGAAGTTCATATCTCATTTAATATGCTAATTTCTAACTAAAATGTCAATTTATTGATAATAGTAGACCATTGATGTTCATATACTTAAATGATACTTTAATAATAATATTTAAAAAAAAAAAAAAAACAAAGCAAACTTGAGGCTTGTTCTATGTATTTATAATGCCATAGTGGTATTCTAAATAATAATAATAACAATAAAGAAGAAGAAGAAGAAGATGAAGAAGAATAGTTCTGTTGAGCAGTGCTTTTGTTTTCTGGTTTTTAGCCTCCATCTCTACTGCCACACTCACCATCATCAATATGATGCTGCTGCCATAGTGGTATTCAATAACATGGCAGTGGCAATAGCTAGAAACTATAATTACTATTTGTACTTAAAGTGAAGGCCTAGGGAACAAAAATAAAAAAGTTGTATTCATAAATATCAGCCGGACAACATTAACTTCAGCTTGAGAGATTAGTTGAGTACATAAATTATTTGTAGGTAAAATGAGAGCAGTTGTGTTACAGCCAAGGAATTATAACAAAGAACACTTTGCAAGTTGTGCAGACTGGGAAGAGGAGAGCTGAGATTGAAAAGAAAGTAGTTCAGAATTCAAGATGTTTTGCAAAAACGTGAAAGGGATGAAGTAGATGCAGTAGGTTTCAATGAAATAATACCCGAAATATATTGACAGTCTTTGTACAAAACAAAGCTACCACACTGACAATACTGTGAAGAAGAAACCTCAATGAGCGGTAGATTTCGATTGTGAACGGGCTCATTCGAAATTTTGTTGAAAGTGAATTAAAGCATATTTGTAATTTAAAAAAAGTTAAAAAAAGAAGAAGTTGTCATATTAATAGTGTATAAAAATATTGGTAAGTAAAAAAGTAATGCAAGTTTAGTTAGATTTAACACCATAAACATGTGGAGGAAGATCTTCCATTCACACCATTAAATCATTAATATGTCTTGCATGTTTAGTTAGATTATAAGTTACAGAATTTTCCAATCGATGATATGTGAGAAAATAACATCGCTAAATGTATCTGTAAAAGACTTTGCAAAAGTGAGCAAATGTTTAGAAGGCTAAAGATTCATCCTCACTTCTCAAGGCTTTGATGAATTCAATAGATTTGTTGAGGCAATTGGCATCAATGTTTATCGAAAATGCTAGAGCTACAAACTTTTTTTTTTTAATTTTTTTTATAACAAATAGTTGATATGGTGAGTGATTATTAGTAAAAAAAAAAAGATATAAGTAATGAGTTCAAATGAGAATTAATAAAAATTTGTCACATCAACTTTGTGTAAAAATTTTGTTAAAAACTTTGTGTTTATAGCATTACTCATGCTTAATATATGTTAATCATTTAACTTATTTAGAAAAATGCTAGTGGTTGGCCATAAAAACCAATAAAAAATTTGGTCACAACAATAACTTATCAAAAACTTTTGTGAGGTTTAGCCCAAAATTTTCATTTATTTTACTTACTCTTTCTCTTCTATAAATAGATCACATTGTCACTTTAGAAATGCACCAGTACTCACCCTTCTTCCTCAACTTCCTCTTTTCTCTCTCTCATTTTTTTTCTTCTCTCCTTTCTTGTTCCCTTCCCCAACCCTCACCTTCTCCTCCAGTGAGGTCCTCAACCAAAGCATTATTCTCTGTGCTCCACGGCCTATTCGTCATGACTGGGCCTCTCTCTTTAGTCCCTGCTCAGAACACTCAAGGAGAATATAGAAAACGATGTTCTTGCCTTTGCAGTATTGGTGTTACTACTTTCATTCAGACACTAAAGAGGTTTTTTTTTTTTTCAACACCTTCATTTATTTTTTCAAAGCCAGTTTTTGTTATTTCTTACCCTTTTTTGTTATTTTTGAGATTGGCTAGTTTTTGGCCAATCACAAGCACTTCGGTTTTAAATTCCCTCTCAACTTCCCTCACTATATTGTCTAGCTTCTTGACAGCAACATATTTGTTATGACTTGATGCTAATACCCCTTTATTGTGAAAAAAAAAAAAATTACCCAGTACTTTTTTTTGGATAGGATTTACCCAGTATTTGAATTCTTGAAAGTAAAGTACTATACAAAAAGAAAAAAAAGAAGAAGAAAAAGAAAAAGATAAATCACTCCACAGTTGATCCACACTCTAAATAATAATTGTTATCTTAAATATTTATAATCCACTTAATAATATAAAATTTACAAAAGAAAAAAAAATGTGATTTTTTTTTTTACCTAGTACTTGATTTCTTGAAAGTAAAGTACCATACAAAAAGAAAAAGAAAAAAGAAGAAGATAAAGATAAATCACTCCACATTCCACACTCTAAATATTAATTACTATCTTAAATATATATAATCCACTTAATAATAGACAATTTACAAAAGAAAAAAAAAAGTGAAAAAAAAATTTACCCAGTACTTGATTTCTTGAAAATAAACTTGTGGGGGTATTTTTTGCTCCTGGGCATGCTTATTGTGCAACGTCCCTTTGGCTATTAAAGAGCTAGTGGTACCCTTACTTCTTCAGGCTCACGCTTATAAGGCTTAAGGGAGAGGGAGATTCTTTCGATGTGGGATCGTATAATAGCCAAAGGGACGTTGCACAATAAGCATGCCCAGGAGCAAAAAATACCCCCACAATAAAAGAGCTAGTGGTACCCTTACTTCTTCAGGCTCACACTTATAAGGCCTAAGGGGGAGGGAGATTCTTTAGATGTGGGATCGTATAATAGCCAAAGGGACGTTGCACAATAAGCATGCCCAGGAGCAAAAAATACCCCCACAAAACTACTTTACAAAAAGAAAAAGAAAAAGAAAATAAAGATAAATCACTCCACAGTCCAAACTCTAAATACTAATAACTATCTTAAATATTTATTATCCACTTAATAATATAAAATTTACAAAAGAAAAAAAAAATTACCCAGTACTTTATTTTTTGAAAGTAAAGTATCATACAAAAAGAAAAAGAAAAAGAAAAGATAAAGATAAATCACTCCACAATTCACACTCTAAATATTAATTACTATCTTAAATATTTATAATCCTCTTAATAATATAAAATTTTCAAAAGAAAAAAAAAGTGAAAAAAATAATTTACCCTATACTTGATTTCTTGAAAGTAAAGCACCATACAAAAAGAAAAAAAGAAAAAGATAAATCACTCCATTGTCCATACTCCAAATACTAATTACTATCTTAAATATTTATAATTCACTTAATAATATAAAATTTACAAAAGAAAAAAAAAAGTGATTTTTTTTTTACCAAGTTCTTGATTTCTTGAAAATAAAGTACTATACAAAAAGAAAAAGAAAAAGAAAAAGAAATAATAAATCACTCTATGGCCCACACTCTAAAAAATAATTACTATCTTAAATGTTTATAATCCACTTAATAATATAAAATTTACAAAAGAAAAAAAAAAGTGAAAAAAAAAATTTACCCTATACTTGATTTCTTGAAAGTAAAATACCATACAAAAAGAAAAAGAAAACAAAAAGATAAAGATAAATTACTCTATGGTTCATTCTCCAAATACTAATTACTATCTTAAATATTTATAATCCACTTAATAATATAAAATTTACAAAAAAAGAAAAAAAGTGAAAAAAAATCATTTTACCTAGTACTTGATTTCTTAAAATTAAAGTACCATACAAAAAGAAAAAGATAAAAAAAAAAGATAAAGATAAATCATTCCACAATCCACACTCTAAATACTAATAACTATCTTAAATATTTATAATCCACTTAATAATATAAAATTTACAAAAGAAAAAAATACCTAGTACTTGATTTCTTGAAAGTAAAGTACTATACAAAAAGAAAAAGAAAAGAAAAAGATAAAGATAAATCATTTCATCATTGTCCATACTCTAAATATTAATAATAATCTTAAATATTTATAATCCACTTAATAATATAAAATTTACAAAAAAAATAAAATTCCTAGTACTTTATTTCTTGAAAGTAAAGTACCATACAAAAAGAAAAAAAAAATAAATAAAGAAAAATCACTCCACAGTCCACACTTTAAATACTAATTACTATATTAAATATTTATAATCCACTTAATAATATAAAATTTACAAAAGAAAAAAAAAGGCGAAAAAAAAAATTTACCCAATACTTAATTTCTTGAAAGTAAAGTACCATACAAAAAGAAAAAGGAAAAAAAAAAAAAAATCACTCCACAGTTCACATTCTAAATATTAATTACTATCTTAAATATTTATAATCCACTTAATAATATAAAATTTACAAAAAAAAAGTGAAAAAAAAATTACCCAATACTTGATTTTTTTCAAAGTAAAGTACCATATAAAAAGAAAAAGAAAGAAAAAAAGATAAAGATAAATTGCTCCATAATGTTGAAAGTAAAGTACCATACAAAAAGAAAAAGAAAAAAAAGAAAAAGATAAATCACTCCACAGTCTACACTCTAAATACTAATTACTATATTAAATATTTATAATCCACTTAATAATATAAAATGTACAAAAGAAAAAAAAAAAGTGGAAACAAAATTTACCCAGTACTTGATTTCTTGAAATTAAAGTACTATACAAAAAGAAAAAAAAAAGACAAATCACTTCACAATCCACACTCTAAATACTAAATACTATCTTAATTATTTATAATTCACTTAATAATATAAAATTTACAAAATAAAAATAAAAAAGTGTAAAAAAATTTACCTAGTCCTTTATTTCTTGAAAGTGAAGTACCATACAAAAAGAAAAAGAAAAAGAAAAAAGAAAAGAAAAATCACTTCACAATTTACATTCTAAATACTAATTACTATCTTAAATATTTATAATCTGTTAAATAATCAAAATTTTGCTGCACGGAGCTTTAACCTTTTTTGAGAATAAACGGCAGACACAAAGGTTTAACCTTTGATGTACACAAATGTGGGAGTGGGTCAGACTTTGTAGGTTTTGAGCTACATGTGGGTGGAGAGTTCAGACTTGGGTCATAAATGTTTTGAGCTACATGTGGGTAGAGAGTTCAGACTTGGGTCATAAATCATAATGGCTGGGTGTAGGCTTTTTGTCTATTTTGATAAGGTAGTCATTTATTTTTAGAGAATTACATTTGTTTGGTCTAATTGTCAACCTCAACCCATATCAATAACTAATAGTAAAAATAAATTACTATAAGTTAGTGGGTAATAGTTTAAAAACTTAATAAAAAATGTTTTAAAAACTAAATGGTAACTTAGTATGCGTTTGGATACACGTCTACGGCAGACGTCTGCATTTCATGTTTTTTGTTTTTTTGTTTTTGTTGAAAAAGTGCGTTTTTGTGGCTGTTTTCATTTTTCAGTGGGTCCCATGTACTGTTCACGGGACCCACAAATCCCTTTATTAAGCAACTTTTTCATTAAAAATGGGTCTCACGGTACTATTCACACATTGAAAAATTATTTTGCTATAGTGTTTTCAATTTTCAGCAAAATAAGCGGTATCCAAACGGACCCTTAGAACGCCATATGACAAGACCTCATGCATTCTCACACAAGGTTTCTACTTTTATATATATTGATATTGATTGGGTGTTTTTTTTTTTTTTTGTTGATTGTGGATTAAGAAGATCAACGAGATTTGACCAATTTATTAATCATGTTAAAACGTGTTAACCCGTTTTTGACACTACCCATTTACCCTAAATATTAACCTGCAAAAAACCAAATCATGTTTGCAAGTCATGTCAAATATTACCATCCCTTCGTACGCAAATTTTCAACTCAAACATAAGCCAACCAATATCTCAAAGCTACCCGAGATATAGGGTTTGTAAAGATCAAAATATATGATTTACAATGCAATTAATGTAGATAAAATTTAGAAACCCTACTACGAAAGAATTTATATTAAGCTACCAAATGATGAATTTAACTCAAAAAAGTAACCTAAGAGGTAATATAACAAAGAGACTCCAGGACAGAAAAACGAAAACCTAAAACCACCACTACTAGCAAAATTTGACAGAGACTCTATACAAAATTTCTGTGTAGGCTAACTTCCTCATAAAAACAATATTCTAATTTGATCTGGGTGTAGCCCATTCAACACGAAGGATGAGGTTATCATAACCATACCCATTGAGCTTGTTGATAGCATATATATATAAATTAATTAATTAATTATTTTTGAAATAGTAGAGTTTAAATTGGTACTTTTAAATAATATGGTTTTTTTTTTGGGGTGAAATAATAGGATATAACTGGTTATATCTTTTTTATAAACCTTAAATGATTAAATTCGTTGATTTACATTATAATACTTAAGTTAACTTTAAAAAGAGGTTTTAGAATTCAAAATACAATTTATAAAAAATAAAAAGATGTGTGTCTCCCACATAAATTAATGTAGATTTTTTTTTTTTTTTAAAGAAACAAACATATACACATAAAGAAGAGGTGAATGGTTTGAATATAAAGGCACACCACACATCATAAACTCCTAATAATGTGTGACAGATTGACAATAAAAAGTTATACCCCATAACACATTCTCTTTATCTCTTATGCAAGTACAATTACCCATTTTTATTTCTTGAGAAACAAACGAAACACACATGTAGATGTGAAGTGCCATAGATGCATGGGGTGAGTCGTAGTTCGGACAGAGAGCATGAAATAATGAAAGCTGTATTTGCACGAAACTAATGTACATACGCGCGTTACGGTCATGCATGCATGGTTCATCGGTTCATCCATAATTTCATATGCTGTACACGTGGGAGTTAGGATTGTAGTGTGCTAACACGTGTATATAGAAAAATTATTAGGTATATTATGGGGTACATATATACGGGAAAATTATTAGGTATATTATGTGTAGAGTGACATATTTTGTTGGTGTATTTTAATATTATATGGAGTAATTGACTAATAAATAGAAATATTTATTTCTATACTTTTTATATATATTGATTTGTGTGGTAATTGAAAATGTGCACAGGAGTTTCAAATGTAATGAAGAGTTTTTGTATTAGAAATTACATCAATCTTTAATTCTAGAAACTTCTACAAATAAAATAATAAATGTTATTTATATAATTATTTATATTATATTTTAACCGCAGATCCAACATTTTTAAGGGAAATTCGCATAGAAAAAGAAAAAGCTTACAACAAAATTATAATTTGACATTGTTACTTCTACGGAATTAGATTTGGTCAATATACCGTTTTCAAATAATCGATGTACATAATGATGCAATATGAAAATCTAATGATTTTTGTATACCAATTAAATTGGTATTTGTATGTGAATAATTTAATATACAATAATCTTGCATCAGATGTAACCAAAAATTATGAATAAAAAAGGCTATCAATTTATTATAGACAAAATTTAGCTACAAAATTAGTTGCATTTTTTTTAGTAAACAGTAATACTTATTAAAATACACACAAAAATAACAATACTAGTGTTTTAAATCGGGTTTATAATATGTTACATAACCAGAGAACTACAAAAGAGCCTAATTTTTGTAATTGTAGACTGGAGTTATAAACAGCTGGTTGTAGTCTAAAACTACAACCTTATTTAATATATTTTATTGGAGGTGAATTTTGACAAATCTACCTTTGGATTATATCTTCTTCTTATATCATCCATGCTTGCAAAAATTATAGAAAATTAAACATCAATAGCTATGTCATTAATAAATTGTTTAAATTGCAATTTTTTATAGTTTAAAATTATGTATGAAATATAAGATTATTGATCACATAGTAAATAATATTTGATTGATACAAAATTTGACATGTTTATTAAGAGCAGAAAGTGTAGGGAATTAACACGAAATTCCCAAACCTGTGAGAAACAAAATAGAGAAAACACACGCCAAAGAAAAATAATCAAATGCACAAGATAGTATTTATATGATTCGGCAATTTGCCTATGTCCACGGAGTTGCAGGGATTTCACTATTATCAGGTAAAAAAAACAAAGTACGGCAGTACAAAATTTTTTTTTCACTCTCAAAAACTACAACAAGAAACCCTAATCACCAAAACAACGGTTTCTATATCCTCCGCTCCATGGACTAAGCCTTAAAAAATCTCCCATTAAAAACCACGCAGCATTATTTCAGATCGGGTCGTCATCCGGATCAAACACAACTAAGCTCCACAAAGCCCAACAAATCTCCCACTTGGAGACTAGTTCAATCACCAACATCAACCGCAATCCTCCAAAAAACAATTCCTCATCCCTACAACTCATCCTCCTGTCCTCAAGCTAGAATACCAACTGAAACTACACACAGCTTCAGCTTCTCAATAGTGACAACCTTAGTCAACATGTCTGCCGGGTTCTTAGATCCACAAATCTTCTCAAGTATTACTAGCTTATCTTCAACAAGGTAATGGATAAAGTGGTATTTTGTCTGTATATGCTTCAACTTTGACTGAAAAGCCAAATTTTTAGCACGAAAAATTGCATTCTGACTGTCGCTGTGTAGAATGCCCATCTCCTGCTTTTTACCCAATTCATCTAAGAAGCCATGTAGCCAAATCATCTCCTTTTCAGCTTTAGTTGCTGCAACATACTCAACTTCTGTAGTAGACAAAGTAACAATCTTTTGTAGATCTGAAGCTCAGGATATAGTTGTACCATCCAGAGTAAATACAAACCCAGTAGTTCTCTTTCTACTATCAATATCACCAGTAAAGACATGTATCTGATGAACCCCTCAGATATCTCAGAATCCACTTGACTGCCTCCCAATGCTGCTTTTCTGGCCTACTCACGAATCTGCTCACAACTCCCACTGCATGTGCAATGTCTGGCCTTGTACACACCATAGCATACATCAAGCTACCAATAGCTGAGGCATAGGGCACCTTGCTCATATGGTCCATTTCTTCTTTTGTCTTCAATTACTGTTCTTTGCTCAGTTTGAAATGACTACCCAAGGGTGTGCTCACTAGTTTAGCTTCATTCATGTTGAACCTGCTGAGAATTTTCTTCACATACTCTGACTGTGAAAGCTTCAATGTACCATTAGCTTTGTCTCTAATGATTCTCATACCAAGGATTTGCTTTGCAACTCCCAAATCCTTCATTGCAAACTGTTTTGACAATTGCTTCTTTAGATTATTAATCTCCTCAATACTAGACCCTGCAATGAGCATATCATCCATATACAACAGTAAAATGATGTAAGAATTGCCAAAAAACTTAACATAGCAACAGTGATCAGCTTCACATCTCTTGAACCCAATTCTATGCATAAAACTGTCAAATTTCTTGTACCACTGTCTTGGAGCTTGTTTTAGGCCATACAAGCTCTTTCTCAGTTTGCAGACTAGATTCTCTTGTCCCTGAACAATGAACCCTTTTGGCTGAATCATGTAAATGTCTTCCTCCAAGTCACCATGAAGGAATGCCGTCTTCACATCTAACTGCTCAAGATGTAAATTTTCTGCAACCACCATTCTCAGTACCAGTCTGATTGTTGACATCTTCACAACTGGAGAAAATATTTCTGAGTAGTCAATGCCCTTCTTCTGCTGGAACCCTTTGACAACTAATCTGGCCTTGTAACGCTTGCTACCATCATGCTCATTCTTTATTCTGTACACACACTTGTTGTGCAAAACCTTCTTTCCTACTAGCAATTTAGTCAATTCCCATGTTTGATTCCCTAACAAGGAATCCATCTCATCCTTCATGGCTAACTCCCACTTGCTTGAATTTTCATCCTGCAAGCCACTTGCTTGAATTTTCATCTTGCAAGGCTTCATCATAACACTCTGGCTCACCACCATCAGTCAACAGGAGATAATTTAGAGCGGGTGAATAACGTTGTGGAGGTCTTATGGTCCTGGAAGATCTACGGACTTCAGCTATAGGTGTACTCTAATCTACCTGTGAATCTACATTCTCCTTATCTTCTTCACCCCTTTTCTGGACAGTACTTCAGTCAATTCATCTAAGTTGACAAACTCAGATTTCTTTTGATCTATCTCTGTAACATCTGGCACTACAGTTGACCTGTCCTTGTACATAACCTATTCATTAAATATCACATTTCTACTTCTGATGATTTTTCTGTTCTGTTCATCCCAAAACCAATAGCCAAATTTCTCATCACCATAGCCAATGAAAAAACATATTTTAGACTTTGCACCAAGTTTACTACAAGCAGCATAATCATTATGAACATAAGAAACACAACCAAAAACTTTTAAATGGGAAAACTTTACCTCTTTAGTGCTCCAAACCTCTTCAGGAAGTCTGAACTCCATGGGAACTGATG
Organism: Notholithocarpus densiflorus; assembly: GCA_030021035.2. Lineage (NCBI taxonomy): Eukaryota > Viridiplantae > Streptophyta > Magnoliopsida > Fagales > Fagaceae > Notholithocarpus > Notholithocarpus densiflorus. The sequence goes on along the minus strand of JARYZH020000026.1, from coordinate 3,826,131 downwards.
GTCCTCAGTTTATTAGGTAAGTTGCAGTACTAATAGCATCAGCCCAGAAAGTTTTTGGTAATCCAGCATGCAACCTCATACTCTTAGCATGCTCATTGAGAGTTCTGTTCATGCGCTCAACCACACTGTTCTGCTGTGGTGTCCTAAGAATGATATTCTCCATCCTGATTCCATATGCAGCACAAAACTCACTGAACCCTCCATCTATGTACTCTCCTCCATTGTCTAACCTCAAACATTTTACTTTCAGATATGTTTCTGTCTCAACCATAGCCTTCCACTTCTTGAAAGTCTCAAATACATCAGATTTATTTTTCAGAAAATAAACCCATACCTTTCTGCTTGAGTCATCAATGAAAGTGATGTAATACCTTGAACCTCCAAGGGATGCAACCGGAGAAGGCCCCCATAAATCAGTGTGTACTAACTCCAATTTTTCAGTCTTCGGTGTCCTGCTAGTTTTCAAGAAACTCACATTTTTCTGCTTTCCTAAGATGCAGCTTTCACACATGTCAAAATCAACGGATTTCAATTTTGGTAGTTTCCCTTTTGACAACAGCATCTTAATCCCTTTCTCACTCATGTGACCAAGTCTGCAGTGCCATAGGCTTGTATCAGTACTTACTTTAGCAACTGCAATTGTGTTTCTTGGACTTAAGGTCATATATAGAGTACCAGTCTTCTTTCCACGGGCCAATACTCTAACTCCCTTTGTAACCTTCCAAGTACTACCAACAAATAGTATTGCATGCCCTTCATCATCAAGTTGTCCAACAAAAATCAGATTCCTCGTCAGGTCAGGAATATGTCGAACCTTCTCCAGTAACCAAATAGGCCCATTGGGCAACAATATCCAGATGTCTCCTATACCCACAACATCCAAGGCTGTACAATCAGCCAAATACACCTTATCAAAATTACTTGCAACATAGTTCTGTATGATTTCTCAGTGTGGAGTGGTATGAAATGAAGCTCCTGAGTCCAAAACCCAATCATCAAGTGGACTGTCTACTGCAAGAAGTAATGCATCCTGTACCTCTTTTGTTACAACATTAGAAGAATCATCTTCAGTCTTCTTCTTAGGACTTTTGCATTGCCTCCTAAAGTGACCCGTTTTCCCACAGTTCCAGCATTGTACTTGTTGGTCTGATCTAGATTTACTTTTATTCCGATTAGAATTTCAGTATTTTGATCTGCCCAAATTTGAATTTCTGTCATTACCTTTGCCTCTTGTCTCAAGGTTTAGGGCAGAACTAGATCCTGAGGTTTCACCTGCATCTCTTCTGCAAATCTCCTCAGCTAGAATTAAATCTCGTATGTCATTGTACTTCAGCTTTTCCTATCCTGTAGAATTGCTTACTGCCATTCTCATTGCCTCCCAATTGTTTGGCAAAGAAGCCAAAACGATCAGTGCACGGATCTCATCATCAAAATCAATTTCTATAGATGACAATTGATTTGTGATAGTGTTAAATTCGTTCAGATGTTGTGCTACTGATGCATTCTCTGCCATCTTCAAATTGAATAGTTTCTTCATCAGATGCACCTTGTTGTTTGTTGACAGCTTTTCATACATACCAGACAAAACCTTCATCAGATCTGCTATGGTCTTCTCTTTTACAATATTTTGTGCAACAGACCTAGACAGAGTTAACCTGATGACTCCTAGTACCCGTCTGTCAAGAAGAGCCCATTCCTCATCCTTTATAGTTGTAGGTTTTTCCCCTAGAAGCGGCAGATGCAACTTCTTCCCATAAAGATAATCCTCAATTTGCATCCTCCAAAATCCAAAGTCTGTGCCATCGAACTTTTCTATTCCAGACGCCTTTCCTACTTCCTCGTAAGTCGATTTCATTCAAATTATGCTCCATAACCTAACCAAACTTTTGCTAACTATTTGTGTGTGTATATATATATGTATGTATATATAATACGCATGAAGCATTTTTATTGCATGTTATACATGAATTATCACTATATTGTTGGCCATCTATATGGAAATGTGATTCTTATTTATTAAGATCTTTAAGTTAAAACCTCTTTTCCTCTCTCTTGTGTGTGTTCTTGTTTCTAATTTAAAAAAAAGTTCTTATCCAATGAATGCATATTCGCTCTAAAATCCTATAATCATACATGTAGGGACTGGGTTTGAGCACTATTCCTGAGAGATAAGTAAATTCAAGCCCAACAAGCCCAATATAATAAATTTATAGAGAGTGGGTAGAAGAACTGGGCTTTAATGAGTGTAACAACAGTCGAAGATGATTTTAAAAAAATGAATAAGTAAAACCAATATGGATTTGTGCAAATAATTTAATCCTCGACACCAGTCCGAGGAGCTTCAACTTGTTATTTCTTGGGTGACAATGAAAATGGTTACAAAATTAGCTCAGATTGCTACAGTGTTTTCTCTGGTAAAATCCCCCCCTTCCCTCCATAGAAGATTTCTTACATTATATAGTTCCTCTCGGACCATCTTGATCCTACACTTGTTGATTATTTGAGCCACTACTTGAGTGCTTGTCCCATCAGCCATCCTTTCTGGCCTTCTGTGAGTTGTGGTAGCTAAGACAGCACTGTCCAGAGGTCTTCTTCACATAAATTCGGCCAGAGTGTTAGTTGTTGGGCATTTAATGCGGAGCCAGCAGCTTTTCCTGGAATTGCTCTACCGCTATGCTTCAGTGTGCTTACTAGCTGTACTTATCTTTTTCCCTGGAGTGCCTTGGAAGATGGTCTTTGTCGGTAAATCACCTTTCTTCAACCTCGGCTTTGGCTAGTCGAGGACGGAGTTGTCCTCGGCACGGTTACCACTATCCTCTTCATATGCGATTATGGGCCTCGGTATGGGCCTCAGGCCCAATACAAGAGGCGGATGCATATCACTGGGCCCTATGACCCCACAATACATTTTTTTTTTAAATGATATAATTTGAGTTTGTTCGATTGTTTTTTAATTGGACGGTTCTTAAAAGAAAAAATGGATAGCATAACTAGAAATTTTTTTTATTAATTTATTTAATTTTATGGCACAATTAGAGATAAAGTATTGGAGGAAATTAAAAACAAATTGTGCCCTATTAATTTTTTATCATAAATTTTAGAGCTTGGTTGTTAAGAAGTGTTGGGATTTGAACATAAATTTTATTATTATAAATTTTAGAACTTGTGAGAATTGTTGGAATTTATTGTATGTGCAAGAAGTTATCTAAAATAAATTATATCATGCTAATATTTGTTTGAAGTTTGAATACCAATTCAAACTTTTGAAGGAAAGACATCAAAATTACTCCTAAGATTAAGTTATCTCTTGTACTTAACACTCGTATCACTTTTTTTGACGGGAATGACTAGAAAATCCTAAGAGAAAGGTATAAATAACCATCTCACCACTGTTGCCCACCAATCATGAAATGACATCTGTATGCTTCGGCATAGCAAAAGTGCAATGTCAATGACATTTGTGTGCTTCGGCATAGCAAAATTGGAATGTCAAAAGTTTAACATAATTGGGTATTTCTTTTCTATCTCTTATATGCCAATTCATAATTTGCTTAAAAAGAAAAATATGCAAAGAAAAATAAAAAACAAAAAGATCAAAATGCTTTAAATATGATTGCAAGCGTGTCTTCCAAGAGATGTGGGAGTTATAGGATGTACCTCGAAGGTGATAGTCCCCATCAAACAGTTATGATTATGTGTGAGTTAAAGTGATATTCTCATATCTCAAATCGTCATAACATGTATACACTTATGCAATCTTGCGATGTTTTTCACACACAACATGCAATATTCTTTGCTACTCTTGATACATGTGCATATACAATGTGATTTGGCAATCACAAGGTTTACACGTGTTAATGTATGCTCACTAAACTGTCTTGACTTATTTTTGAAATATAAAATTGGTTAGACCTGTTTAGTGTATGTGTGTGTTTTTAGGATCCATGTGCTTAAAATTGCTGTTGAGAGATGATTTTGAGAGGTTAATATGGTGTTTGGATCATTGGTTGAGTTGCATGCTTGATTGCATTCATGTATGTGTTTTTCTCTTCTCGAAAAACTGTTTTTAAAAGCCTCATTGACACCTGGCTATCTGTCGAGCTTCCAAGCTTTTTCTTATCGCAATCTCGACACCTCCTTGACATCTGGTGGATCGATCGAAAAAGTTTCTATCCCCTTGATAGCTTCTCAACAGCTGGTGGATCGATTAAGCCTCATCTTTTGTGTCTGATGTTTTTGTATCTCGACACTTTCTTGACACCTGTATCTGTCGACGGCCAAATCCTCGACACTTGGCTCAACACCTTGCTTGACACCTCTCGACACCTTCATCTGTCGAGCTTTACTGAGGTTCTATATATTCTTCCTCGTGCGATTCGAACCTCATTTCTCTCGATCTCTCTCTCGATAGCTCTATCTCTTCATCTCCCAAACACTCTCATCTCACTCCCAATCTTCTCCTTAATGTTTCTTCAAGCTTTTTCAAGAGTTTCTTCACTTGGTAAGCTTCTAATCTCTCATTCTTCATGCATTTCATGTTTTGAAACCTAGGTTTTGGGGATTTTGAAAAATTTTGGGGTTTTTCAAAATTGATGAGTGTTTGTTGAAATTTTGGGATGGGTTTTGCTTAAATGAGTTTAAAATCTCATGCATTGCATCACATTAGCATAATAACATTATTATCATGCATTTTGGATGTGTGCAATTGATTGTGTGCTGGTAGGATTGGATTGGGCTGAGCCCATGATGCAATTTACTTTACATGTCACATGTTCATGCATTTCCCATGCATATGTACTCCATTTCAATATACTTTCTATATTTGAATTGTTTCGGAGCTTTTTTGATTGTTTCTTTTTCTCTCCCTTTCTTTCTACTTATGTTAGTCGTGTCTATGGCACCTAAGCGTAAATTTACTCCGGCTCGAAACCCTCTTCGTTCTGGAGCTTCTTCAACTTTTGATTCTGCTCCTATCTCTCTTCGGTTCCATGATGATGATGCCCACAAGGCATTCTCGGAGAACTTTTCTAGACACGACATTTATTTGGAACGCCAAGTCATTCTGTCGGACTTCGCCGACACCGACCTTCCTGATGTCATTCACAGTCAGGGATGGGAGTCACTGTGTGATGTCCTGATCACTTGTCCTTCCGTGCTTATCCAGGAGTTTTACTCCAACATGCATGGAATTGATTGTTCTGTACCTCAGTTTTTCACTCGCGTTCGAGGTACGTGCTTTCCTGTCACATCGTAACTTGTTGCGGATGTGCTTCGTGTTCCTAAGGTGGAGTTTCCTAACTACCCTAGTTGTGAGCGTCTGAGGACTGTGTCCAAAGATGAGCACATTTTTGCTTTTTGTGAGCATCCTTCTGAGTGGGGTGAGCGCCAGTTCACTTACTGTTCGGGCTTTGCAAAAGGTCCTCGGTTTTTGAACATGGTGATGACCTTTGTACTCCATCCTCTCTCTCATTATAACTCCATCACAGAGTCTCGTGCTCGGTTTTTATTATCACTCCTTGAGCATTTTACTATTGATTTTCCTTCTCATTTTATTCTTTCCATTATAGATGTTCATCTGGATTTGGCATCCCGTGATAAGCTCATCTTTCCTTCCGCTATCACGAGGATATTACGCCATTTTTCCGTCCCTTTTCCTGTGTCCGACCACTTCACTCATATTTGTGCCATAGACTATGCTACCGTTAAACGTAGTGAGGCGCAGTTCAGGTCGCGATAGACGGATTCAGCAGCTCCCACCCGTCCGGATCCATCTCAATCTACTCGATCCACATCCGCTCCCTCCTTTTCCACGAGCGATGTGTCACTAGGAGACATCATGGCGTAGCTTCAGCGCATGGATGCTCGCCTAGATACACTATTTACAGAGTTGTATTAGGTGAACGTCCATGTTGGCCGCATTGCTAGACGGCAAGCAATCATAGGCAGTTTTTCTCCTGAGACTTCTCGTCCATCTCCTTCAGTGGCTTCTGATTTTGATTCTGAGGATGAGGATGATGATGATGGTGATGATGATTAATAGGTCACAAACTGAATTGACCCATTGTGATAGAAATTAATTAATTAATTAGCCAAATTATTAATTAATCAATTTATCATGCAAACGCGTGGTAGCACAAACAAATCACCAATAAACTAATTATGCAGCAGAAAATAAATAATACGGTGATTTGTTTACTAATGGGGAAAACCTAACGGCAAAAACCCCACCGAGTGATTTTCAGGTCACTACTCTCGAAACTCCATTATTATTACAACAAGCGGTTACAAGTAAATGAATCCCAAGTCCTTACCAACCTACAGTTGAACCCTTACCCCAATACCCAATTGGACTTGTTCTATAGTGACAGTTCCCTCTTTTGATGCACGGCTCCCAAGTATGTGACTAACCAATGCGCGGATCCCAGTACGCGACTTCAAATCACCAACTAAGAAGGTTGTTGGCTGCAAAGTTCTTCAGTTCATCCACACGATGAAGATCAAGAAGATGCTTGGTCACAAAACCCTATAGTGCAAATACACAGCAACTTCTTCAAGAGAAAGAGATGAACAAGGGCAAGAACTTTGTCTCCGGTCACAATTTGCTTGAACAAGGTTTGCTCAATGCTTGTGCAACTTGTGAACTCTTTGACGGCCCTTAAAACAATCATTTTATATGTTTAGGGTTAGGAGAAAAGAAGGCCCAAACACATAATCACGGATCCCAAGAAAATCATATCAGAATTCTGAAATTCATAAACCTCGACAGATAGGAGGTGTCGAGTAGCTATCGAGCAGGTGTCGAGCACACGGGGCTGAAACAGCTTTCTTAATCTCGATAGATGCAGCTGTCGAGCCAACTGTCGAGCTTTAGTAACTTTGCACTTTCAGCTTGTTTTCTTGAACAGACTTGAAGGCTTTAACACTTGGTCTTGAAACATGGTTTCTTGAAATATTTAAAACACATCCTAAATCTACCCAAATACAAGTAAAGTGCGTTTTGTCAAAGGATAAGCCAATTACATAAAATCATGATATATGTTCTTAACAAGTGAAACACATATGTCCTAACAACGTTGATGCTTCTGATGATGATAATGGAGATGCTAGCTCTACCGATGAGATGTTTACTTGACATTCTTACCCTTTGTCACTCGTGACAAAAAGGGGGAGTAGTTTTGGTATATGAGAGTAGTCATACCTAGGGGGAGAGTTAGTATAGGACATTGTTAGTATAAGACATTTTTTTATTAGGGGGAGTGTTGATATCTTGAGGGATGTAGTGAGAATTTTATGTATTTTTTCTTTTCTTTCTTTTATAGATACATTGTTCTTGTACCTTAGGTCTTGTGACCATTTATTGACATACATTGTACTTATTCTTCTCTATATGTGGATGTATGTTTTTCTTTCACCTACCCCTTACATGTGTTGTTTCTTTTCTCTCTTTATGCACATGCTTCTTATTACTTGTATGCAATCTATTATTTCTATTTCACACAAAGATGCATTGATGTATTTTGTTTAAAGTGTTTCAAAAATACAGGTTATCAAAGTCTACTTGCCATAAACTCTCTTCTTGCAAAATTTTTCAAGAGTTTGTGTTAGAATAGATTTTATTGTATTCAACAAGTGAATATGAGTTGAGTGATTTATAACTTCTCTCATATGTTCATTTGTTTGTTGTGGTTTTGTCACAGATTGTCAAATGGGGAGATTGTTAGGACATATATGATTCACTTGTTAGGAACATATGTCACTATTTTATGTAATTGGCTAATCCTTTGACAAAACGCACTTTACTTATAATTGGGTAGATCTAGGTGTTTTTAATACTTCAAGAAACTGTGTTTTAAGATTAAGTGTTGAAGTCATCAAGTCTGTCCAGGAAACAAGCTGAGAAGTGCAAGTTCATTAAAGCTCGACAGCTAGCATGTGTCGAGCTTTAGGAAGTTGTTCAGCCCGTGTGCTCGACACCTGCTCGACAGCTACTCGACACCTCCTATTTGTCGAGGTTTAAGAAAGAATCAGAAATTCTGATTTGTTTTCTTGGAATCCGTGAATGTGTCTTTGGGACTTTTTTTCTCCTAACCCTAGACATATAAAAAGATTATTTTAAGGGCCGTTAAAGAGTACATAAGTTGCACAAGCTTTGAGAAAAGTTTGTTAAAGCAAATTGTGATAGGAGACAAAGTTTTGCCCTAGTTCATCTCTTCTGAAGAAGTTGCAGTGTTTGTACACTGTAGGATTTTATGACCAAGCATCTTCTTGATCTTCATCGTGTGGATGAATTGAAAAACTTTGCAGCCAACAACCTTCTCTAGTTGGCGATTGAAGTCGCGTACTGGGATCTGCGCAATTGGTTAGTCACTACAGAACAAGTCCAATTGGGTATTGGGGTAAGAGTTCAACTATAGGTTGGTATAAGGTACTGAGATTTCTTTACTTGTAACCACTTGTTGTGATAATAGTGGAATTTCGGGAGTGGTGACCTTAAAATCACCCGGTGGGGTTTTTGTCGTGTTGGTTTTCTCCATTCGTAAACAAATCACCGTGTCAATTTAATTTCCGCTGTACTTAGTTTAATTGGTGATTTGTTTGTGCTACCACGCGCTTTGCATGTTAATTTGATTAATTAATAAACTTGGTTAATTAATTAATTAATTTAATCACAAGGAGTTAATACATTTTTGGCCTATCAATTACATATGGAATTTTGAAAATTTTATAATCTAGGAGTTGACTTGAATTTACCTATCACCATGAATTCAAGATGTGGGAATTTGTAGTTGTGCATGTTGTTTTTTTGTATGGAAGCATCATAGCCATAATTTTGTGAATAACAATAACAAAATCATGTTTTGCATAGAACTAGATCCATATGTAGAAATACGTGGGACATTGTACTTGTCAAGTCAACAAGTTTGAGTTTGTGAATACATGATATCATTTTTATTTTTAGCCTTACACATAAGTTCGGGCGAGGCATGTTACACTTTTGGTTCTAATTTGATTTGGGCTTAAACTCTTAAGCATATTCATTTTGTAGTCTTGACTTAATGAAATAATGAGAGAGTTTTATTTTGTCTTTTTAATTTTATGTTACAAAGATTAAAACAATAAAAAAGATTCTATCATTTTCAATGGCTAGAGTCTTCGTATGAAGTGATCTTAAATTCGAATCTTTTATTTTTTATTTTTAGGAGAAGATTTTGAAATAGTTGTAACATAATTATTATTGGGAATGCTTGTTTCTCTTTTACCGTGAGAATTGAGAGCTATTATGGTCACGTTTGGATAAAACCGCCACAACCGTTCACCTTTTCTTACCCTTTATATTTTTAACCTTAAAATCTTTTATATATATATAAAATATCTCTAGGTATACAATATTACATAATTATTAAAAGTTTGATTGCATTATTAGGAATGGTCAGTATGAATGTTAGTTCAATAAGAAAGAAGGAGAATTGAAAATTTGATTGCATTATTAGGAATGGTCAGTACGAATGTTAGTTTTTTTTTTTTTTTTTGGGAGAAAGTTTCAACATATGGCGTCCGTTCCTGATAATAACTCTCTATCATCAGACCAAGACACTTTTTTTTTTTTTTTTTTGAGGATAACCAAGACACTAATTGATTTTTGGTGTAGACAAGGATTAAATTTCAAATCTCTTATTCAACCATCTGTATGGAGGTTAGTTCAATATGAAGGAAAGAGAACAAGATATATATATATACCTTGAAAATTTTGATATATCAAATATTCCATTAGCAATGTAAAAGTAGTAATGATTGGTCAAGGTAAATAATTAAGAAAAACAAATCGGAATTAGGCAACTATAAGTGGTTGTTAGGTTGCAGTCTCGTTGGAAAAGGTGGCTCGTCCTTGTTTTGATATAATCTAAAAAAGGTTAGGTAATGATGGAAAGTTAGGCCTAAAAGTCTTCTAATTCAACCTCGGCCCACGATAGGCAAAGCTATCCATCAAGGCCACCATATAAATTATATATCCAATTGATATATTAGATTTGTTATGCTAAAGCTAATATTTCTCTTTGTCGAAAGCAACAAAATTAAACAGATCCCCTCTTTGACTGTCGAAAAACTTAAGCAAAATGCTTGCTGACTAATCTACCAAACATCACATGGTTTATATAGAAATGTATTTTTTTATGAAAGAATGAAATTGTTGAATTTTTTTTCTCTTGCATATAATAGTGTAAAATCATCATCTTGTAGAATAAGAGAAACGTGTGAATTGTTAGAGGCTTTTCGCTTTTTTAATTATTTTTCTTTGAAAATGATATTTTCCCCTTAACAAGTAACGAGTAATGACAACGGAATTTGTGGGAGGGGTAAGATTTGAATACAAAGTAGAGTCTCGTGGGCCTAGTTCGAGGAGATGGAAGTGCGCATTCCCTCATTAGTTCTGATCCAATACATAGATGAGTGTCCGAGAATTGAAATCAAAGAGGCCGACTATCCAAGGAGCCCGAAGAGCGAGCATTCCTTGAGAGGCATTGAGCATGCCACTTGGACCAAAAGACAAAATATTGAGGAAGGAGGTTGAGACGTGCAAGCAAAGAAGAAGTGAAATATCCAGACAAAGTATCTATCACCTTTGCATTCAATGCACTGCACCAACTTAGTTGGCCACATTAATGGCAGAAGGACTCCTGAACAGTAACCTCATAGCTTTCACAACATTCTACCACTTCCAGCAAAACTTTGATAGGACAAGCATCCAAAGAAAGATTAGTGGTTGTACAAGTGGAGGGTTGTGATGCAATTCAGATAGCAATATATATATATATATATATATATATATATATATATATAAACACCTCCAGATAGGGGGACAAAAAAAAAAAAGAAATAGAGAGAGAGAATACTATGTATCATTACTCTGTAACCGAGACTTGAACATTATATGAACTAGCGCTCCTTGGATTAACCCGTGGAAGAATTAATACCAAAATCTTCTTCTGTGAGATACTTGATATTTTTCCATTAACTTAAAAGCTAAACCATATAGGCATACTAAGGTTGACTTCAAAAACCCATTCTCTACAAATTAATTATACTTGGCCATCAAATATTAATTTCCCATCTAACCTGAGTTAAAATTGATTTTTGCTCGCCCACAGATGTCTATAGCTTGAGTTCTTATAATTTTAATTTTAAGAGAAATATAAAAGAGAATGATTCCAGAGAAAGAGAAATATCATAGTAATGGAACAAAAGGGACATGTAAGATTTGTAATGCATGAAATGGTATTTAGAATCAATCATTTAAGTCACATAATTTACATCTTTTTTTATTTTTTATGAACAACATAATTTACATCTTACTTTAATATGCTAAACTTATATATTGTTACTATTTATATGTGTTATTAATTTTTATTGTGATATCTTTTTTTAGCTGAGAATTTTTATTTTCATATCAATAATCACTAACTGAAATGACATATCTTCCCGCCATAAAAAAAATGAAGTGAAAGGGTGATGTGGTGGATTAAAAATCTAAAGAGCTTGTGTATAACTCACTAATAAAAAGAATAGTTTGGTTTTTTTTCAACAAACATTTAAACATGATTCTATATGTTATCTTAACATATGTAGATGTTGTTCCATTGTGTTGATTAATGTGCTTAGAATGAGCAAACGCCCTTGAACATATTCTCTATAATATAGATATCAGGGATTTATGTAAAAATGAAAAGGAAAAGAAAAAAAAAAAAGGGTTTCAAGTGGATAGCTGAGCAAAAAATTATAGTCTTTTTAAACTATGGGGTTATAAAATTAATTTTTTGTCGTTTTTTGAACCACAATGTTGTGTTTACAATTAAGGACCCGCTTGTTTAAGTTATAAATTGACTTATTTTTTAAGCCAACTTATATATAGATTTTTAAAATTTTAACTATCTTCTAGATATGTATATACTTTAACCTAAATTAATCATTAAGCCAAAGAAGCCAATAAATTTAAGTTTTTCTAATAGGACACTAATGAGTAATGAGTCTTGACATTAACAAGAGGTTGCCATTATAATTACCTTTAAAATATATATATACTTTATCGAAGCTTTTTTTTTTTTTGGGAGGGGTTAGGGGAATATTATTATATTTATGCCCTTCCCAAAATGTTCTATTACATTCTTCATTCCAACAAAAGTATACTGTATTACTGTTCTCTAAGAGAACTTCTCTTAGACAAAAGTATATCTATTTTTGTAATTCACAATTTTGTTCTTCATCTTAGGACTTTTTTTTTTTTTTTTTTTTTGGTTTAAATTTTAATTTGCATAAATGAGCCAGCTATTTTCAATTTTTCTTAATTAGTATTTTCTTTCTTTATTATTTGATAATGTATATGGTCACTTAGGAATGATCATTGTGATTTGTGACCTATGTTTGGTAAATGATACAAACTGAGTTTAGATTCTACTTAAAGAAGGAACTTGCAAAGATAGGTGAAATAGGAAGAAAAGCCACCAACACAATGAATTGATGGTCATACTAATTCAGAGTAGTCGTCATAGCTGTTTCAACAAGCATTATATTGATATATAGTTGACAGCCCTGGCTGTTGATCAACAAATATTATACATTCATGCTTCGCAGGACTGAAGGTGACATTTTCTGATAATTAATTACATTTCCATCACTACTATAAGTCATTATCTTTCAGAATCTAATTAGCTGGTTAACTATTACTATCTCACCATTTATTTGTTGTCATTGATGCTCAAAACAATAGTTACCATAAATTTTCGAAAAGCAACATATGATCATAAACAAGCCATATGGGTAGATTTTCAACTGACCCTACCAACATTATTCCAGTTGCCAGAGCCGCCCAATCCCAACCACAAGAAACGAAAAAAAGAAAAAGAAAGAATTCATTAAATAAATACAAGGAAAAATCTTTGAAATCTATGCACGTGGAAGTAATGATATCAGGCAGCGATATACATCTGATCACTTCTCACCTCTTGTTTTAACATCTTTCAATTTTATTATGTGGAATATAATTGTGGATTGTGGATTCATTTCACATTAATAAGAGGACTTCTATTCTACCGATATTAATGGTTTTAAATCAAACTACGTGGATTATTAGAGAAAATGTTGAATTACAATTAGATTGATGGAAAACACTTCACTACAAAACAACTAAGGAATCAAACAATTTATGAATCTATGCAAATTGTTAACAATACCACATAAATAAAAGTTTAACAACTACGATAAACTGTGCTACATACTTGCATTAATGCATTACAATAATCCTAAGCTAGAGATTGACAAGTGAAATATGATTGGCTTGGATGTGTGTTCGCTTTTTGAAATGAGTCCTTTTTTCTTTTTCGCTGAATTGAAAAGTGGCTCATCTAAGTTTCGACGGTTATAGAAGATCATTGTTTCCATACGGAACTTCATCCTTATAATTTTATAAGAGACTTGTCATTAAGTTCTGGTTGTTATCTTGCTAGTTTAAATCTTTGTAATTGCAAGAATTTTCACACACTTCAATTATATTTGTGAATTTTGATGCTATAACCTCATTTCCATGTTTTAAAATGTAACGTGACAATTTATATTCCCTTCATATGTGCCAATGCCATTCCTCCGTGGTGGCACTAGTTCTTATCTAATTGCTTTATTTGAAAATTAAATATATTCCTAACACATAGAAGTCTCTCACAAAATGACTTTAGATATGTGAGTATCATAGTATGTGAGAGGATGAATATTCATTCAATAAGAAATCCTCTCCCCTACTATAATTTCCATGTGGCAGAACTAGCTGTGTTCTATCATCTGTGCGCCAATCCCGTCGAGAAACAATGCTTTGGTGTCTTTTGCTCCTCAAAGATTTAGAAATTCGAAGAGAAAGTCAAAGGGTGCCTTTTGATCCTCATTACGCCAATTAATAATCAAGAAATGATAGTCTATACTGCTTTTTAAACCCATGCGTTCTGATAAGGTTTGCTAAGCTTTGATTGTTGCTTTTGCTTCAAATGATCGTATTTCATTGACTTTCACTATTTGGTATAATAAGCAATAAACACTCATAAAGTAAGGTTTCCAATTTTAGGCCGCCCAAATCTATGCCTTGCTATATTGTCAAAGGGCACACCGCACACCGAGAGGTCAACCCATATGAATTGTTAATATTATGTTAGGCTATTTGCACTTTTGCATGCAGCTTACGGATTTATCTTATATTTGAATTGTTTTTCCTTTTTATAAATACGAAATTATTCCAATTTATAATGTAAGCTCTACATATTAAGATAATAATGGATATTTTTTAAAGCCGATCTCATCTTTTATTTTACGACTGAGCTAATGACTAATCTCGTATCCTATACTTTATATAGTGTCACCCTTTCAATTTGAAAGGAAAAGAAAAAGTTAAAAAATAAAAAAGTGCAAATTCACTGATCTACTAATGGTTTACTACATTCTCACACACTAATGGTTTACTAAGATTAGTTTAAAACCAACATTAGAGATTTTCTGACTTAAAAAAAAATTCTATTAATATTGAACATGTTATTATTGTACAGCAACGTACATATGCCATACTTTGATGTACCCACAGGTTTGATTAGTGGCTGACAGGTTGTGTTAGGGTCTATTTCGATACCGCTTATTACTGAAAACTGAAAACTTATTGCTGAAAACATTGTAGCAAAATAATTTTTAAACTATGAATAGTGTCCATGAGACCCAGTTTTAAAGTTATTGCTGCGTTTTTTCTGTACTTGTTGGTCTATGAACAATGTGTGGGACCCAGGAAAAAAAGGCAAAACGTGCACGCCTGTTGCTATGCAAACGCACAAGTAAATAGTATTGATTTTCAAATTTTTAAAGAGTAATTCTTAAGTATTTTTGTAGTACAAAAAATTATATATTTTTTTTCTTACATTCATAATAGAGTTTACTTGTTATATTTATGGTAGTGTCCGCAGGTGAAAAAAAGAATGAGAACTATTTCTCCATTTTTAAAATGTGCGGCCGGTTAATTAGGGAGGAGAATGTGATTTATGGGTCGATTTGCACTTAAGAAAGTAGTTTTAATTTTGCGAATTTTGATGTACCCACAGAAACACAAATTAGATTTTTATACTCCCGAGGGTGATGCAGCTGGTCAACACCTAGGAAATTAGATTGGGCATGACTTATGAGACGCTTTTAATTGGTTAAGAACAAATTAAAAAAAATTCGAGAATCAAAGTTCAACAAGATTAGTTCTCCTTCCTCAAAAAAAAAAACAAGATTAGTTCTCTATGCAAGTTCCATATATGGATATAGTTTTGCCATGTTGGTTGCATAGATATTTTAATTTATTTCCTAGACCACGTCCTGTTTTGACAGTGTCTATTGAAATTTAACCACTCAATGCCAAATTTTCTAGCATACGAAAAGAATATAGAATATTCGAGGGTTTTCTCAAAAAATAGAAAAAAGAAAAAAGAAAGAAAGAAGAATATTCGAGGGATAAATTAGCTGGAATTCATGTTGGAACTTAGATCTGCGTTGGAGTTCATTATAGGTCTCTCATTAAAACAAAAATTCTGCCATTTCTATCTATGTGGAATCTTCTTCATGCTTGTAAGCAAATTTGAGCTTTATATATATATATATATATATATAAAGACTTGTGCTTGGCTTAAACAAATAATAAATATATTTAAATTTTATTATTGAACTCAGGCTCAAGATAAAATTAAATAAGCAATCCAATATGAGAGATAAAGACTTTATGATTGGAGGTAACTCTGTTGCTGATAAAAAGTAGCTCAATAGAATTGAGTTTCCCACTCTTAATACATTCGTTAATTGGACCATATATTGGTTTAGTTAACTGGTATTCTTAAAATATTTGTTAATAAGTTATTTTATAAAATTTTTGTTACTATTTTTATGAAAATTTTTTTAAAAAAATGTAAAGACTTTAATTACCAGTTGAGTTAATTGGAACCTACTAATTTTTTATATATTAAGTATTCATATGCACAAGTAATAGAGCTTGTGCTTTACATAGAGACTAAAATTTATGTTTTAGTTTGATAGATCAATTAAATCTAAAGTGGACCAAGATAGTTTATATATATATAGCTGCGTTAGTAGTCTTTATTCTCTTTTTAAACTATAATAAATTAAGAACACAACCCTAGTTATTAAGAGTTGAACCCCCCTTTTTTTTAGAATCGAGTTGAACCCTTTAGTATTATTAAAAATATTTTGTATATATAGTAACTTTAATAGTCGTTGATGATGTGCTAAAATCGTCAGCGAGTTGTAAGCTCCAAGTCGCTCCAATGGATACCTGTGAATAAGAACAAATGGATCAAATAGAAGGCATCGGTGTGGTACCGTCCTAAAACCCTCCGAATGTCAAGTTAGTGAATGAGAAGCCTCTAAGAACTCTATAGTGAGAGAGCTAGAGAGTTTCTACATACCTGAGGAAAGTGGAGGTCTGGTGCTTATATAGTGGTAAAGGGTGAATAAAAATCCCTTTGAAGTAGGGATCTTTCCTTGCTAGGAGGATTTGGCACTTAGGGTTTCCAAGATTTTAGGGTGCCTTTCCGCGTGAGAGAGATATTGGTGAGTAATGGGTTTTATCTTTGCGTGTTATGCAAGATGTTTCCATGTATGGGTATCCGTGGGGACCAAGTCAAGCCATGCTGGACCCGTCGGTCTCTTCACCCCATCTGCCCTTCGCCTTGTCCGAGGGTTTCTCGTCGGCTTGTAGAGGCATCTGTCGGGTATCATTGCGAGGTCGTCCCTTGTGCTCTCGTCACTCTGGGTCTTCCGTTTATTTCTGTGGAGTTGACGGGTCCGGAGGCGCCGTCGACTTCCTTGCATGATGCGTTTAGTGGTATTAAATTCTTGTCCAAAATACCCCTATCAGTCTCTATTCTCTTTTTAAACTATAATAAATTAAGAACATAACCCTAGCTATTAAGAGTTGAACTCCCCATTTTTATTTTTTTTTAAGAATCGAGTTGAACCCTTTAGTATCATTAAAAATATTTTGTAAAGTGGACCAACATAGTTTATAAGACTACCACCAAATTTGGATGATGTACTTACCTTTTCCTATATATATATAGCTGCGTTAATAGTCTCTATTCTCTTTTTAAACTACAATGAATGAAAAACACAACCCTAGCTATGAAGAGAGTTGAACCCCCCTTTTTTTTAGAATTGAGTTGAACCCTTTAGTGTCATTAAAATTATTTTGTACATATAATATGGATAGGGTTTATCCGTTGATGGTTGTTGTGCATAGTTTTTTTAAAGCATTTTTTAGAGTTTAGAGGTTTATTAAATATGATCTTTCTAGGATGTTATTTATGCTTTTGGGCATTAGGAAATTCGAAAAATAAAATAAAATAAAAGTCTCCCAAAACACTTTAAAATATGGTTGCTTTCTCAAAAAAAGAAAAAAAGTTAGTAAAATCGCATTTGAGTTATAACTTATAAGGCTCTATTGGCATTTAGAATCTCTTCTAGTTTATGTGTAGATTAGAGCATTGAAATTTTTTAAGCTGATAGGCATTGATAGCTTTGCAATAAATCTTCTCTTTCTCTATTTGTTTGTTTGTTTATTTGTTTTCTTTTTTCTCAAATGAGACTCTAATAGGATATAAATCGCATTATATAAAATAAAATAAAAGTCACCCTCTGTTTTTTTATTCCTTCATTTTCTCAACTTTTAATTTTCCTCATAAATCATCAACTAGTAAAGTCTCTTGTTGAATAAGAATATGAGATTTTAATTTTGGCCATATTAAAAATTGATTGGTATCTTAAACTGATGATAAAGAACAATTATCATAAAGCGGATAACATATGTTCAAATTATATTGTATCTATCAAAAAAAAAATTTGGAGATATTATTTTCTTTTGAATTGGGATCCATGAATTTGCTTTTGAGTTGGAGATAATAATTGCAGAATCAAAATTAAATTTTTTCTTTTTTGTGATATATAGATAAATATAAATTATAGATTATGATCTAAGCTAAATAGGGATGAAAATTTTACTATAAATTTTTTTTTTTAATACAAGATAGAATTCTACTCTAACTTAATCTAAGTATATATGTGTGTGAAATTCCCTCCTGGAGACTTGAATCCCGGCCCTTACCCCCCACACTCCACAAACACTTATACTTGTAGAGTGACTATCGCACCAAAGGTGTGCGGTGGTAAAATTTTACTATAATTAAATTGACACAAACTATGTCTATTCAAAGAATTAATAAAACAATAGAGAAAAAGTTTATTAGAACAATTAAGTTGTTGCTTCATTCTAAAAAAAAAGTTTATTAGAACAATTAAATTGTTGTTTCCAACTAAAAAATTGTTGCAATTTGGTGCACCAACTTGGCAACTAAACACAAAATATCAACTTGGTCAAATCACGGTTTTTAAGCTAAACTTTTTATAATACAGAATATAATGTGTGCAAAATTTGACATTAATTTTTTATATTATTTTTTAAAGAAAAATTATTGCGTTACCAAAAATGATAAGATGCACTTCCTCATGCACTCATTAACAAAAAGCAAAATAATAATAATAATAATAAGCCTTTTTTTTTTTTTTAAACTAAAAAGTAGGGGTTTCTCAAATGACTCTGACTACCACAATTACAGCCGACATCGGCCCACCGTTACTCATCTCTTTCCTTCTATATCCCGTATCCGTTTTGTGTGAAACAGAAATATAAGATTGTATACAAGTAGAAACATGTGTATAAAGATAGAAAAGAAACAACACATGTAGAGGTAGGTGAAAGAAACATACATCAACATATAAAGAAGATAAGTAGAATGTATATAAACATGGTCACAAGACCGGTGTACAAGAACAAGGAAGTAAGCACTCCCCCTAACAAGATGAAACACATCTCCCCTTTACAGAGGCATGTATTTCTCCCCCTAACATGTAGAATCTTAAAATAAGAAACCACATCACAATTTCTCCCCCTTTTTGTCATGATTGACAAAGGGTACAAGAAACTGGAAAGCTTCACCCGAGAAACATAAAGATGACCAAGGATGATCAAGGGGGTACAAAGAATCCATAAAAATGCATGAATGTAATGAAACAAGATGCTATGGATGACAAGATAATAGAAGGATGCAAAACATGTGAAAAACAAATCTCTCAACAAGAAAAATGTGAAGCACATAGATCCCAAAACACACACACACTAAACAAGTCTAACCAATTTTATATTTCAAAAACAAGTCAAGACAGTTTAGTGAGCATACATTAACACATGTAAAACCTTGTGATGGCCAAATCACATTGTACCTGCACATGTATCAAGAGTAGCAAAGAATATTGCGTGTTGTGTGTGTAAAACATCACAAGATTGCAAATGTGTCAACATGTTATGACGATTTGAGATATGAGAAAATCACTTTAACTCACACAAAATCATAACTGTTTGATGGGGACTATCACTTTCGAGGTACATCCTATAACTCCCACATCTCCTAGAATACACGTTTGCAATCATATTTAAAAGCATTTTTGATCTTTTTGCTTTTGATTTTTCTTTGCATATTTTCTTTTTAAGCAAATCATGCATGGGCATATAAGAGATAGAAAAGAAATACCCAATTATGTTAAGCATTTGACATTCCAATTTTGCTATGCCGAAGCACACAAAAGTCATTCATGATTGGCGGGCAACAGTGGTGAGATGGTTATTTATGCATTTCTCTTAGGATTTTCTAATCCTTCTTGTCAAAAAGAGTGATACGAGTTTTAAGTACAAGAGACAACTTAATCTTACTCATCACAAACAAGAGCCACAAAGCTCACTTGCTTAGTTGTGCATAGAGATGCCCATCTAAACTACAAGAGATACAAAGTTTAGAAAACTTTGTTTCAATGGCCATCCAAGGTACACAAGTACCAATGTACACATATACACACAGTTTTTTGTATTTTTCTGATTTTTCAATTTTTTTAAAAAAACTAAACAACCAAACAAAAACAGACAAACAATATGAAAGCAGAAAGAAAGATGCATATGCAAGAAGGTATGATAGAAAGATGCAGATGCATGAAAGCATGATTTCAAAAGCAGATAAGAAATCAAGCAAAGAGCGTCCTACTTTAGATAGAAAGAATTAAAGTAGAGGACAAACAGAAAAGACAATTAAGTCTTAGGCTCCTTTCTCACCCACATAGCACGAGTCTTTGGCCGTGAAGATGAAAATGCACGTGTCCTAGTATGTCTACTAAAGGACATAAAAGAATTAGAATTCTCCTGAAATTGAGTTAAAAAACTCAAAACTTTTAATAACTCTCCAAACAAAGGTGTAGATCCTTGAGAGGAAACCTGTGACCGTTTGGACAATTGCTTATGAGGATACAACTTAAAGCAATTAGGACGAATGTGTCCAGAAATACTACAATGGTAACAAACATGAGGTCTAACAAAGGATTTAGAATTAGCCAAAATAGTTTTGGATTTCATACCTTTATTACCTTTCTCAAATTGAGGCACAAAGACAGTCCTTGATCTAGAATCCATGGAAGAGGGGCGGCCGGAGGAAACAGCATATCCTAATCCAGTCTTATCAAAACTAGGCTTTTGAGCACTAAAGACCTCATCAAGCTTTGCACTAGACATCCTCTCTATTTGAGTTCTAGCTTGACTAAGCTCAACTTCAAGATTCTTGACCTTCTCTTCTAATGAGGTGTTCTCCACAACAAGAGTCTCAACTAACCTTGTAGTCTCATCTAGTTTGACTAATAAATCAGCTTTTTCAGTTTTTACCTCATTAAGCTCTTTTCTACAAAGATGAGAAGTCTTTTCAGATTTTATGAATTCAGTGCATAGCTTATCATAGGCTTCCTGAAGGGTCATCTTCTTAGGTATTTCATGATTAGAAGAATCCTTACTGTCACTAGCACTTTCTACAATCACCTTATCGATTGAGGCAGCAAAGACCATAATATGACTACATTCACCCACATACTCATCAAAAGAGTCATTTTCAGTGTCACTCCAAGTAGCAACCAACCCTTTATCTTTTGACTCCTTGGTCTTTTCATTCATGAGGTAGTTTGGGCACTCTATCCTTATATGACCAAAACCTTTGCACTCATGGCATTGGATAAGGGGTTTCTCATTCTT
The DNA here is from genome assembly GCA_030021035.2 of Notholithocarpus densiflorus. Taxonomy (NCBI): domain Eukaryota; kingdom Viridiplantae; phylum Streptophyta; class Magnoliopsida; order Fagales; family Fagaceae; genus Notholithocarpus; species Notholithocarpus densiflorus. The sequence goes on along the minus strand of JARYZH020000026.1, from coordinate 3,804,944 downwards.
GCCCTTCCTTGAGGATTTAGATTTCTTAGGAGGTTTGCCCTTATCCTTTTTCCTAAATTGAAGAAGCTAGATAATCTCATCAGTGATGAAGGTTAGATCCTCATCCTCATCATCACCTTCATCTTCATCTTCAAAGTCCTCAATCTCTTCCTCTATACTCTTAAGAGCCAAGTTTTTACTCTCTCCACCTTTTCCCATTGAGCCTAATCCCATCTCATAGGTTTGAAGGTTACCTACAAGCTCAGTCAAAGGAATTTGATCAATTTCCTTTGCTTCTTCAATGGCAGTGATTTTGGCATGGAATCTTTCAGGTAAGGACCTAAGGATTTTACTAACAATTTTGGATTCTGCAATACATTCTCCAAGGTTGAAAGCAGAATTCACAATATCCTTGAGTTTAGCATAGAACTCATCAAATGTCTCATCCTCCTCCATCCTTATTTCTTCAAAGCTACTAGTGAGTCTTTGAAACTTCACAGTCTTTACTGCCTTGATACCTTCATAGGTGGTCTCAAGAATGGTCCATGCTTCCTTGGCAACTTCCGTGGATGATATTTTCTTGAATTCTTCATTGGTCACTCCACAAAACAAAGCATTCAAGGCCCTACTATTGAAATTTGCCACTATGATTGTTGCATCATCCCAATCCATCTTCGCTTCCTTTGGCTTAATCCAGCCAACTTCAACAGCTTGCCGTACCTGTTCACCTAGAGTCTGCAAAAAGACTTTCATACGAACTTTCCAGTACGTATAATTAGTGCCATCAAATAAATGAGGAATCAAAAGAGATTGTCCACGATCCATGACAACGGGGGTCAAGGATCACACTCAGGAAATTAATCCAATCAGAGTGTACCCGCTCTGATACCACTTGTCAGACTGTGTGCCTTACCAATCCATCCAACCACCAATTGGTGAAGGATGAGGGGGCACAAATATTTTATAGCATTCGATCGCGACCAAGCTCATTGGTATTGAAGCAAATTGTGAAATCCCTCACAATCCCTCCCTCACAATGCGACTCCAACGACTCGAACCTATGACCTTGGCTCTGATACCACTTGTTGGGAAATTTAGACCCCGGTTGATAGAATTAACAAATTTTAAACCCAAGTTGTTAATTAGGTTTATTATGAATAAATCTTGTTAAAACAAACAAACATCAATATCATGTCAATAATTGAATGCAGCGGAAAAGTAAATAAGACAAGATATGGTGGCCCAGGAAAACCAATGAAACAAACTAGTTTCACAGTAAAAAACCTAGGGGGAAACCTTCCCGAAAAGAAATCCACTATAATGAAAAGGAGTTTCAGATCTAGTACAAAACCTTTGTCCCTAGATTCCACAATCCCCGTAGATGAACTCACAGCAAAAACCTTCTACCGCTTTAGAACCTCTAAACTCTTCAGTATATGAACACCACCCTTTGATGATGCACAAATCCAGTACGTGACTAATCAATTGCCCGGATCCAAGTACGCGACTTAAGCACCAACTTGAAGAAGATGTTGGTTGCAAAGTTCTTCACTTCATCAACAATGAAGATCAAGAAGCACTTGGTTACAAAACCCTAAGGCACAAAGACGCAGTAGCTTCTTTCAAAGAGAATAAGGCATCGGTCACCTTTTGCATATGTTCTCCTTTTTATTCTCTTTCTATTTTCTTTGTATTCTCTTATGTGACGACCTCTAAAACAAGCCTTATATATATCTAGGATTGTGAGAAAAGAAACCATACACATACATGTCAGCATGGGCTGAAAATCAGATATGAAAATCTGAATTTCGTAAGGCTTAGTAAATCTCGATCGATCGAGGAGGTGTTGAGCAGGTGTCAAGGGGACAGGAGATATCTCGATCGATCGACCAGGTGTTGAGAAGCTATCGAGATTGCGATAAGAAACAGCCTAAGAGCTCGACAGATAGCCAGGTGTCGAGTAGCTATCGAGCTTTAAAATTCAACACTTTCTCACTTGATTCTTGGACAGATTTGCATGTTTTCAACACTTGATCTTGAAACACAGTTTCTTAAAGTATTAAACACATCCTAGATCTACCCAAATACAAGTAAAGTGCGTTTTGTCAAAGGATAAGTCAATTACATAAAATAGTGACATATGTTCCTAACAAGTGAAACACATATGTCCTAACATGCTGGGTTCCCATGGATCACTATAGCCACTACCCCCTTCCCTTTGTGGTTGAGTAGGGGGTTCCTCTGCACTTCGGGCTCCTTTTGAGTGAGCTCTAGGGTTCCCTCTCTTAGCTTCTTGTGAAAAAGCCTACGGAGGGTCCAGCAATCCTTGGTGGAGTGCTTGACATAATTATGAATCCTGCAAAACAAGGGATTCTTCCTTTCTTCCTCAGTTGGTGGCCTGGATACGGTAAATGGCCTAACAATTCCATCTCTAATTCATTTGTCCAAGACATGGTTCAATTCCTTTGTAGTACATGGGATTACTAGTGGTTCCTCAAAAACCTTCCCTTCAGGCCTCTTCCTTTTCTCTCCCACTGATGCTGTCATGGCCTGGGGTATTGGCACCCTCTTTGTTCTCATAGTCTGTGCTGTCCTTCTAGTTCTTAGTAGCAGGTCAGCAAACTAAGTGATGCACAAATTTTCGAGGTTGAGCTTGTAATCAAAGAGCATGTTGGATATGCAGGTCTCCATAGCAGTCTAGAGAAACATTTTCAAATCTTTTGATGAACTGAACAGGATCCTCTCTAGGCCTTTGCCTTACCATTTGAAGGCTTTGGAAGGTGACCTTGTCCTCATCGGGGTAATACTTTGCACAGAACCTCTCCATCATTTCGTCCCAGGTCTTAATGGACCCAGGCCTTAGCGTGGTGTACCATGTATATGCTCTGTCCACTAGGGGCTTAGCAAACTCCCTTAGACACAGTTTCTGTCCCTTGCGTAAAGGCCCATAGTGTGAATAAACCTACTCACGTGTTCCATAGCACTTCTGTTTCTTCCATCAAAAGGATGGAACTTCAGGGGTTCATATCCTTTGGGATATGGCTTGACTAGGAGCTCTGGTGAGAATGGGGGATCCTGAGAAAATTGCTTGGAGATCCTCGAGAGTTTTTCCCTTTCCTGCTCCAAAAGGGCATTGACATCTGCTAGCGTCAGGTATTGGGGGTTGGCTCCCCCTCCTACTGCTGACCCTCCCTCTGGTTGGGCTCTATCCTGGTTGACCATAGGGGGGACATTGTCCCTGATTTCCTGTGTCCTACCCTCTTTGAGGAGGCGGATTTCTTAGTGCAAATCCTTCAGCATTTCTGCCATTCGAGCCACGGGGTCTGGCTCCTGCCTTGTGCGCCTTTGTCTCGATACGACCTCCTATTCTACTAGGGGCACCTCGCCTCTATGTCTGGAGGCCACTTCATTTTCCCCCACAGGCTCAGAGGCCGCAGGTGGCGCATTGGAACCTTTGCTGTTCCTTGGTCTTGGAGCCATGCTCTGCGAAGGGATTGCTTCTTCCCTATTTTTTACCCAGTCCCTAGTGAAGTCGCCAAAATGTGAGGGTCCCTTTTTGGACAGTGCCCAGGCCCAAGCTGAAGCGAGGACCCTGGGCCTTGTTGTTGTAGTTTGAAAGGACTGGGCTTGGTTTACCGTAGTTAAATGGGCTATTTTTCAAACCAAGTGGCGCATAGAGCAAGGATCTTACAATACATACATACTAGCAAGCAAGAATATAGGTATTTGAACAACAAGAAATAGTAAATGAAGACAATGTAATAAAGAAACACACAAAATAATTGTTAAAGATCCTCAAATTAGTATGAAATATTTCATTATTTTTCTTAATTGTGAATTACAATGTGCTCACTAAGATGTGTTAGAAGGTCCAAATAAGCTCAAAAACTACAGACTTAGATGGCTATCTAAGCCTCTAAGACTTGCAAAGTTTGAATCCCTTTGAATCCAAGTGTATTCTACAGTGGTTGTTCTGGGATACCGAGCGCTGTTTTCTACTTTCTTTGAGTTTCAGACAGTGTTTTCTCAATGATTCTGTTATGATTCCTTATTACTGAATGCCCCTCCAATGTTGGCTGCTTCCCTCCTTTCATAGTGTCATTCTAGGGTTTGGGGTACCACTGATTCTCCCCCTTGGCTCCCTGGGTACAAGAGCCCCTGTTATACCAGCCATTCTGATGGTTGGTTCTTTCCCTATTTCTCATAGTTTTCCTCTTTTGGTGCTGTTTCCCTAAAAGCCACTTGCTGACTTTCCATTCCGGGGTGTCCTTGGGGAGCTGACCTTCAATCTCTCTTCTTTCAAGGTTTCTTACCTTTTAGACTCAGCTTTTGGCTGTCCTTCCCTTTTTGTTATTTTTCCTAAGTGAGCCGAATCCATCCCTGCCAGGTTGAAGGCTTTCCTAGCTACTTCCCCTTATGGTTCTTCTTCCTGGGTTCCCCGAGGTACCAGCCTTTTGTTCACGAGTTGTTGCTCTCCAAGCCTTCTGGTTCTTTGCTGCGTCACTGGGTGCTTGAGAAGGACATATCTACCCTTCGTTTCTTGTGTTTCGTGGCACCCCTTTTGAGTTGTCTTAATCCCACTTCAACTATGCTGCGTGTCCCGAGGATCCCGAACCTTTGGAAGCCTCTGGGGATCCCGGCCCAGTCCGTTCCTCTGGACTCTTTCTTTTTATCCTCTGATCTTGGCGGGCCAGGCCTTTTTCTTTCTTCCCTTTTGTTTCATGGGCTCTAAGGCTTGTCCTTTCATGGATTTTGGGCTTCAAGTCTTTTGGGCTTGCCATACTCTTTCCTTGTGGTGGGCTCAAACTTTTTAATATTACTTTCCATGGGATTGGCCTATTGTGCTATTTCTTTAGGCCTTGGTGTTATGATTTTTTAGACTTCAATAGAGGGGAAGGAGGGGCTTCGCCGTGGGACACCTGAGGGAAGAACAAGCTAGGGGTGTACTAGGGATCCTGTAAAGGGAAGGCTGGGTGCTCCACAACCTCCTTCACTTCACCCTGTGCAGACCCAGAAGGGCTTTCACTTTCAGAAAGGCTGGGAGTACGTTCCCTCCTTTTTCGTGAGGAAGAAGAAGTCATGGAACGACAATGCCATAGGAAATAGAAAAGTTAAGGGAGTGAAGGACAGAGAAGAAGGGATAGAGAAACGGAAGCTAGAAGGAAGAAGATAAGTTTGAAAATAAAGAGGGTGTTTGTTTTGTGTTTTCAAACAACAATTTTCAGTTTTTAAACAATATTACACGTATTTTCACACACTTTTTCACCCACACGTACTTTCACAAATATTTTTAAACAACAATTTTCAGTTTTTAAACACATGTACCAAACGGACCCAAAATCTCTGGAAGTGAAAAGATGGTTTGAAGTAACGGCAATAATGGCGTAGGGACAATTGGAGAAGACGATGTATAGAAAGACGCGCCAGTTGCCAATATTTAATTTTTTATAAGAGAGAGTTATTGGCAGTTATTAATGGAGTTACGGGGAACGTAAAAAGTGGATGGGGAAGTTTTACTCAGACACTTAACTGCCACGTTCCGTGCAAAGAAGAGAAATTACAAAAGGAAGTGTAACACGTAAAAAATCAGGATGTCAAAGGGCAGCATGGGGAAGCAGGATTCCAAGGAAAGGAGAAAGGGGATCTTGAAATCATTTGAAACAGCAAGGAAGGAATTCCCACATAAATTAAGAAGTCTTGTCTACTCACGCGTGGGCTGCAGGCAACCCACGAGCTCGGGGGGCTAAATGTTGAGGTCCAAAAAATCACAATGTTATACCAAAGCCCAAAACAAAGTAAAGAATTGAAACCTAGGAAAAATAAAGCATTTGGGCTTCCAATAAGAAAGAAGAGAGGTCCAAACTCATTAAGGGTCCATAAGGAGGAACCCAAATCCATGAATGGGCAAGTTTCGGGCCCTATAAAATAAAGGAAGGAAAAAAGCCCAGCCTAGCCCTCAAAGGTCAGAAAATCGCTGGGGAGCCCGGGAAAATAACTGGGCCAGGATACCTGGGGATTCCCAGGAGCCTGGGATCTTCGGGACATGTAGCAAAACCAGGTTGGGATTAAGAAAGCTCAGGGTGGGTACCAAGAAACACAAGGAACTAGAATAGATATGTCCCTATCAACCACCCAATGATGCAGAAAGGGGGTCAGAAGGTTTAAGAACCAACAACCCATGAGTATAGGCCTGGTACCTCGAGGAACCCAAGAAGAAGAACCATAAGGGAATGTGGCTGGGTATCTTTCAGCCTGGTAGGAAGGAATCAGCTCACTTGGGAAAAATGAAAAAGGGAAAAGCAGCTTAAAGTTGGGTCTGACAAGGTGGAATCTAGAAGCCTTGAAAGAAGAAAGACCAAAGGTTAGCCCACTAGGACACCCCAATACGGGAAGGTCAGCTGGGGTCTTTTGAAGAGGAAATCTCAAAAGAAGGAAATAATGAAGAATGAGGAAGGGACCAGCCACCAATGTTGTTGACACAACATTGGTTCTGGTACCCAGAAGAACAAATAGAGGGAATCAGTGGTACCCCGGAAACCCTAGGATGGCACTATAAAAGGGGAAGCAGCCAACAATGAAAGGCATTCAGCAACAGTGAATTAGAGTAAAAATCATTGAGAAAACTCTGTCAGAATTCAAAAAAAGAGAGAAAAAGGAAGGAAATACCGTTTGGTATCCTCAAATAGCCATTAAAGAATACACTTGGATTCAAACAAACTTTGCAAGTCTTAGAGGCTTGAAGAGCCATCTAAGTCTGTAATTTTTGAACTTATTTGGACCTTGTAACACGTCCTAGTGAGCATAGTGTATTACACAATCAAGAAAGTAATAAAATATTTTGCATTATTTAAAGATCCCTAACGCTTTATTTTATGTTCCTTCTTGATCAATTTCGTTCCTTTGCTGTTTCTTGCTATTCAATGCATATATTTCTTGTCTATTAGCATGTATGTGTTGTAGGATTCGTGCTCTATGCACCACCTGATTCGAAATCAGCCTAATTTAGCTGTGGTGAATAGGGATGGCAATTTATATCCGACCCATGGATACCTAGCCCGGCCCGACCCTAATGGGCCAGATTTTACCCGGTTTGATAAAGAATAGGGTCGGGTATGGGTTTTAAAAAAATAACCCGAACTGAGTCTGAGTCGGGTCCGGGTTTTATTGAAAACCCGGCCCGAACCTGGACCCAAACCCAGTTACTCTGAAATTACAAAAAACCCCTTATATATATATATAATTGTAAACCCTAACCTACCCACCTCTCATTTCAGCTCACGCCTCACACATGAGCACGCTCAATCTCTCTATCATTCACTCAGTCACCCAAGAGCACGCACAAGAGCACTCTGTCACTCACTCTCAATCTCACAGCTCACACACTCACTCTCAATCTCACAACTCACACAATCACTCTCAAGCATTGCTGCGGCGCCGCCCAAGCTCTCTGCCTCTCACCGCCAGTCCCGTCCCCAGCTGTCACCGCCGGTCTGTTCACTGTTGTCCCGTCCCCACTTAATGCCACCATAAGCCGCTACCGCGAGCCACCATCTGAGGTAGCTCTGTCTCTTTCTCTCACTCAATAGCCAGCCCCAGGTTGAGCCTCCATGGCTGAACCTAAGCACCCTTCCCTCTATCTCTAGATCTAAAACCCAAGGCCGAAAACCTCAAACTCTTTCTCTCTGATCTCCAACTCGGGGCCAAGACTCTCTTCTCTCTCCATTTCTATTTTTATCTTCTTCTTTATATTTATTTTTTGTTTGATCTGAAGTCTCCTCCGTTGGTTTGGTTATTTCTGGGTTTGAGGATTGAAAAATGGGATTTAAAAAAAAAAAAAAAAAATTGGGTATGGCTGTGGAGATTTGAAAAGAATGGATTTTTGGGATTGGTTGTTTGGCCATGGGGCCCGATGGGGCGGGTCTGGGCCCCGCAAAAAAATCCGTTTAATAATCGGGCCGAGTCTGGGTCAAGGGTCCAGGCCTGCGGATCGGGTTCAGGTATGCAAAAACCCAGCCCGAACCCAGCCCGTTGTCATTCCTAGCGGTGAACCAAGCCCAATCCTTTAAAAAAATAAGTATTGGGCTTAGGATCCTTGTTTCTACTTGGGCTTGTGTGTTAAAAAAAAAAAAAAAAACCCACACATCCATTTTTTATGAGTTGTGCTAAAAATACAACAAAATGTCATAATAGTTGAAGTGTCAGCTCACTATAGGTCAAAATAAAATAAAATGAAATAATAAAATATTATATTCAAACCCACCACAACTAAAACTAAGACTGTTATGAAAGTATTGTAGCTTTTTTTTTTTTTTTTTTTGTCCTTAGACTTTCACTTTTTATTTATTTTTATGATTCAATAATAGGGTGAATGAAGATTTCAACCCTGATTCTACATAACTCATAATAATCATGGCTAGTTTTGTGACCATGACTATATTTGGATGTTCCAATAATTATATCACACTTGGTAAGAGTTAAAATGTCATGATGCAAAGATTATTGTATTTATCTAAAAAAAATTATATGCTATGCACATACATATTTTTCACCGTTTTCATATTTTTATGCCGAATTTTTGAAACATACTTTTTAAAAAGATGTCGAATAATATTAAATGCATACCATATTTTACTAATTATGCTGTTTGGTTTGAGTTGTTTATGTGAGAAATTGTACATGCTTTGAGTTGTTTAACTTAGAATTTGGTATTTTGTGAGTGGTAACTTTTGAACTTTGAACTTTGTTTATATAATTGTAATTTGATACTTTTCCTTTTATTAGTAATTTAATAATTTGTGTAAAAAAATACTTTTTTTTTTCAATGTTTCTTTAATACATGTTTTGAATTATAATTATGAGTATTTTTTAGTATATTTTTTTAATTAAAAAGTAGGATCTTACAATACTTATGCCGATCCTACGATCCGATCCCCAAACCCGATCTTAAATATAGAAAATAATAATTTGTTTGTGCATAAAAACATCAGTACTATTAGCACTCTTGGGTCCTATTTTGCTGTAGAATGGGGCCAATGGGCTTTGTTCCTTTTTTTTTATTTTTTGGGCCACTATTAGCCTGCACACAAACATTAAAACCCAAATAGCATTTTATGAAACATAATAATAAGTAAAAAGGGTTAGTGATTATCTTTTGGTGAAAGATAAAGTAAATCCAATATATGTGTATATATATATATATATATATATGAGTATTCCTCTTAAATGTTAAGAGTCACTCTAACTTCGACAAACTTGAGAACTATCAAAGGATGTTCAAAGCTGTGAGGTTTGGGATCTGCCTAAAGTGAACATTCTTCTTCCATCCTTGTAATTAATGAAAATAGTATTTCAAAGGAGAAACTATGGGTAGGTGAGATTAGAGGGAGAGAGGAACAACCACTTCTTCAGATTTCTCCTCCCCTTCTGAACAAATCGTACCCCCCTAGATTCAATGGTGATGGCTTAGGTTCCTTTTGCAAGCTTAGGTTGCTAATTGGGCTTCCTAATGGGTATTTGTTCTGCGACATAACCTAGGCTAGCTTCCCCAAGTTTTATTGGACCCATGGCTTCGGATTTTTAGGCTTGGGCCACTATGGGCATATGCTGAGAACATATCGTGGCAGATTTAGGGTTCTTGATATATTCTGCGGAATTCGTTGTATTTTGCCTTTTGATAATGGGGACTTGTTAGCCAATGTTTTAGTTTGGGCGTTGTCACTCTCAAAGGCCAACAAATTTGGGCTTCCATTGGGTTTAGGCTCGTTATGGTCTCTTTAAAAAATGGGGTGGGAACGCATGTAAGATTATGTTTTGTGTAACTAATGCTATTGCAAACGTTACTATAGATTCTGTTTTATTACTTTCTTAGTCCCTCTTGTGGTTGTACAGCCTCCTTTCCCCCACCTTACCTGCCTTTCCCTTGTTTGCTTGTGTGATAAATATAAGTTGACATATCTTTTAAATTTTTCATCAGATAGAGGCTCTTAAGGCTATTGGAGTCAGTGAAGTGGTTTTGGCTATCAATTACCAACCAGAGGTAAAGAATATGGCCTTTCTTCTTACTACTATGGTACAGTGATGATTTAATGCTGCAGACATTAATGTTGCTTAAGTTCTGCAGGTAATGTTGAACTTCTTGAAGGATTTTGAAACAAAGCTTGGGATCAAGATCACATGCTCACAAGAGACTGAGCCACTCGGCACTGCTGGTCCTCTTGCTCTTGCTAGGGACAAACTACTAGATGATTCTGGTGAGCCATTTTTTGTTCTCAACAGTGATGTTATTAGTGAATATCCTCTTAAGGAAATGATTGCATTCCACAAGTCCCATGGAGGAGAAGCTTCAATAATGGTGACCAAGGTAACACTCTAAATATATCTTACTTGAAGACATTGTGAAACATGCGGGGAAAGGTGATAACAAATAATTTCTTCTTATTGTCTAGGTGGATGAGCCATCAAAATATGGTGTGGTGGTTATGGAACAATCTACTGGAAAAGTTGAGAAATTTGTAGAGAAGCCAAAATTATTTGTTGGTAACAAAATAAATGCTGGAATTTACTTGTTGAACCCCTCAGTTCTTGATCGAATTGAACTGAGGCCCACCTCAATTGAGAAAGAGGTCTTCCCAAAAATTGCAGCAGAGAACAAGCTCTATGCTATGGTGCTACCAGGGTTTTGGATGGACATTGGACAACCGAGGGATTACATTACAGGGCTGAGACTCTACTTAGACTCATTGAGAAAGAATTCTCCAGCAAAGTTGGCCAATGGCCCCCACATTGTGGGAAATGTTATAGTGGATGAGACTGCCAAAATTGGCGAGGGATGTCTGATTGGGCCTGATGTTGCCATTGGCCCTGGTTGTGTTGTTGAGTCGGGAGTTAGGCTCTCTCGCTGCACGGTAATGCGGGGAGTCCGCATCAAGAAGCATGCTTGCATTTCCAGCAGCATCATTGGCTGGCACTCCACTGTTGGGCAATGGGCCCGTGTGGAGAACATGACCATTCTTGGTGAAGATGTACATGTGTGTGATGAAATTTACAGTAATGGTGGTGTGGTTTTGCCCCACAAAGAGATCAAAGCAAGCATTTTGAAGCCAGAGATAGTAATGTGAGCAGGGAGTGTTTGTGAAATTAGTGTATTAGGAAGTAGTAAAGTTATTGCATCTGATTCTCTGAAACATGTTTGTTCTATTTTTTTCCCCTTTTCTCTTCTTTGTAAAAGTCAGTTTCTTCAAATCTGAGTGATGTGAGTTAAATTATTGGAAGGGTCGGTGTCTTTTTATTGAAGGGCATAAAATGCACATTGGTGTGACGTGTATCTTAAAGTGTATATATAGAAATAAATTATTGGTTGGTTTCTCCAGCTTTGTGTAACTTATCGAGATGAATATTCTATGAATATTTTGTTTTTAATAACATTTTTAATCAGATGGTTGTTGCAATGTTTTCAATGTTTGTATTCTTTGATTTGTTCTTGAAGATCCTGTGTCCCAGTGTCGGTAGCATAGGTTCTGAATTCTTTATTCATCTCAATCATAACGACAATAGATATTTTACAGGGTGGGCCTATACAGATCTTTCTTTATCATCTCTTGTCTGATTTGCTGAATAGTAATGCTTTCTTGACACATGCAACACAGGGTGACATTGGCGGCTGCAAGTTAGAGTCAGGGTGGTCGCAGGACCACCCTGGCCTGGAAAAAAAAAGTCATTATTTTATATAAAATTTAAAAAAAATTTGATTTAATAAAAAATGTGTGGCCATCCTAAATTTTTTTAGGTCCAATATAATTAAATTTTGGATAAAATTTAGCAACAAATTTGGTTGTAGATTAAGGCTACAACTTCACTCAATATTTTTTTATTAGATATGAATTTTAACAATTCCACAATTAGATTACATTTTTTTTTCTTATATCCTCCATTCTTGCAAAACTTCAAAAAGATTAAAGATAAATAGCTTATGTAATCAATCAAATGTTTAATTTGAGAGTTTTTGTAGTCTAAAATTATATGCAAGAAATAAGTTTATGGATTAAATAGTAAATAACATCCGATTGACATGAAACTTGACATGTGTTTTAAGAATATAAAAAACATACAATTCAACAATTAGATTTTCAAAATATGTAATCATGTTAATTTGTTCAGTGAAAGTTGTAGTCTTATGCTACAACTAAGTTTGTAATCAAATTTTGGTCCTTTTAATAATATATTGGGCCTTTCCAAACAAAAAGAAAAATTCAAGAAAAATTTTATTTAACTAAATTTTTGAAAGAGATAAGCTTGCAGCATTGATAATGAGATATAACTTTTTTTTATTAAATATTGTATAATTTATGTTTCTTAATGACCACCCTGGAAAAAATTTCTGGAGCCGCCACTGCAGGGTGAAGAGCTTTTTTTTTTTTTTTGATAGAGACACAGGGTGAAGAACAAGTATGCGTTTGAGCATGGAATTTTTTTATAAAAAAAATTATAAGTTATGTGACATTTTGTAATGCAATGTGTCAAATACGCACTCATAAAATTGCTTGTTTGAGTGGGACAAGTTTGTCATGCATTCTTTTTCCTGTATAGCTTTCACGAGCTTTAGGAAAACATGGCGATCCTAATATCAATGGGATACAATGCAAAAATGAAGCAGATGTTTTATTTCAACTAATATGTATAATATATATAGCTCAATGACATTATTTGGTATTTTAAAATTTCAACAGATTCTAAGTCCTCTCTCCCCCACCTAAAATGTATCGAAAGTACATATCGGTCTAGAAGAGAAATTAGAGCCCTATGATTTCTTCTTTTGAATCATAGGCCAGAGCTAACTAAAGATCTGGGTTGATGTTTTCCTGATCTGAAAATTTCATTTTTCTATCTCATTGTTTAGCAAAATTAACAATATCATAAAAGAGCCAAAACTTTTGGACTGTTTATGCCACATCCATACTTCACAGAGTGGCACCGACATTATAAAAGGTTCTACAGATTAATGGCTTATGGAAAATGTTTGATGTGAGCTGATTAGCTGGCCGAATCTCTTCAATAATTGCAGAGTACATTCTTTTGTGAAAAGAAAATATAGAAAACAATTGGAAAGTAATAAAGTACACAGAGAGCAATTAGTATGAGTGGCCTGATCTTAAAATAAAAATAAAAACACGTGCAGTTCCTCATGGGAGTATGGACTACGGAACCATGTCCAAAGTCCAATCACTCATAAGAAGAGAGATGATGTAAAAAAGAGTTCTTCATGGTGGACCCTTGGTGTGCAGTGATGGGCCACAAAAGAAGCCCAACAAGTATGACTGTGTGGAGTATTGGGCCAACCCAAAGTTGAACTACTGGCTTACAACCCACAAAGCAAGGTGAGGACATCAAGTCCTGGGACCTGTTCCTCTATCACCGTCAAGCAATGCAAGCTCTACATAAAAAGAAGTTGTTTTTAAATATTTTCAATTTAAGAAAATCTGGTTTTTCTTTTTCGACGAGAATTCATTGTAGAAGATTGAAAATTTCTCTGTCAAAATATTAAATTAAGTGGAACACGTCGCTGTTTATCACTTGATTTTCATTGAGACTTGAGAGTTACACGACTGAACAACGTCATTGATCATAGATTTTCAAAAGAAATTTTCACCAAATAAAACTATCCTCTTTTATATATATAAAATAAAATAAAAGTCTATTAGCTTAAATATAAAATGCTAGTAAGAGAATTCGTATAAGTACGTGTAATTTTTTTTTTTTTTTGGGTTTATTTTAGTATTTTTAGTATTGGAACTTACTTTTTCTAATTTATATACTTATTTTTCAAAACATCTCACATCAAATTATCTATTTTACACTTCATTTTATTAAAATATCAAATTTCTTGATTTTTTTTTAATTGTTTCTCTTTCTTTACACACAATAATTACCATCGACTCTCTTTCTTTATCTATGGATACGTAAAGAAATAATAAAAATTAAATATAAAATGAATAATGCTAGTGTAAATTGACATGATTACTGTAACAACCACGTATTTTTATATAATTTTGCATGGCCTAATTCATATAAATTTTGGGTTTGATCGGCTAAAATGTGATATATGCAAACACTGATACAAGTGGTCTAACTAATAACTCCGTCTTATTAGAATTCTGAAAACACTTAACAATTAATTGTACTCTTAAATTCTGGGAATCAATTATGAATTCTCTGCAAATAAATCATGGTAGACAACATAATTGCTGTAACTCTAGCACTACTCCAATACAATGAATGAGTGAAATGATTTCTGTTGAATTAACTAGAAGACTAATGAGGTAATGGAGACGTCCATGGAATCCAACCGGCAAGACTTAGTGGGAGCTGCTGATATGAGAGGTCATTCTTTTATGGTCAACGAGATTTTTTTTTTTTTTTTTTTTTTTCTCCTAAATGGTGTTATCTTGGTGTGATTCCTAAGTCTTTAAGGCTTTCCCAGACTTTCCTGGCACATTGTGTTTTTGTTCCAACAACCTTAGCTCTCATTGCAAGTCCACCTTTACCAAAAATATATTCTATATAGATCTGCACTCGTCCCCCTTACATACTTGCAACCAAGTGAAGTTGATTGTTTAGATGCATATCTGACACCAACAAACAATTTACCAGCTTCCTGCCCCCTCAAACCAAATGAAGCTTCACTAAACCAACCTATATGAACTTTGGCCTATGCACCTTCATGTCATTCTTCTTTTTTCTATAAACTTGTTGCAACCCACCATTACTGCCAATGCTCCAACAAACGAGACTGATTGTTTGGCTTTGATTAAATTCAAAGAATCTATAACTCATGACCCAGATATGATGTTGAGCTCATGGAATGATTCTATGCACTTCTGCAACTGGTTTGGAATCACATGTGGCCGACGACACCAAAGAGTCACGGTCTTGGACCTACAAGGCTATAAGTTATGAGGATCCATATCACCTCACATCAGCAACCTCACCTTCCTTAGGATCATCAATCTCCGAAACAACAGCTTCTATGGCAAAATCTGTTCCGGTTGCAAGAGGTCTATCTTAACAAGAACACATTGGAAGGTGAAGTGCCATCCATCTTGTCCAACTGCTCCAATGCTAGAATCATAAATTTTAGTTGGAATGAACTTAATGGGAAAATTCCAGCAGAGTTAGGCTCTTTGAAGAAGCTTGAAACGCTTCTACTTGTTGCAAACAATCTGATAGGAAGAATCCCACCATCCTTTGGAAATCTTTCATCAATTAGAAGTTTCTCTCTAGCATATAACAATTTGGTGGGAAATATACCATATCGCATTGGTCATCTAAAAAGGTTAGTCATTTTCAGCGTTTCAGCCAATAAAATCTCAGGTACAATCCCTTCCTCCCTTTACAATATATCTTCTCTCCAAAAAATCTCATTCTCACTAAACCAACTCAACGATACTCTGCCAGCCAACATTGGCCTTGCTCTCCCTAATCTAAAAGTACTTTTTTTTTTTGTTCTAATGAATTCTTTGGGCCAATTCCTATTTCATTATGCAATGAATCTCAGTTTCAAATCCTTGATCTAAGTGAAAACAATTTTTTGGGATTAGTTCCAACTAATTTGGGAAATCTGCCGGATCTTCAGTGGCTAGGCTTGAGTAACAATTACCTAGGAAGGAGCGTGGATTTCTTAAAATCTTTGACCAATTGTAGTAAACTAGATATATTGGATTTAAGTAGAAACCAATTTGGAGGTGTTTTGCCCATACCTGTAGGTAACTTGTCAACCCAACTTACTGAATTATATTTTGGAGCCAATGAAATTTCAGGAACTATTCCTGTAACATTAGGGAATCTTATCAACTTAATTGTCTTAGGCATGGAGCATAATCTTTTCACAGGCTTCATTCCCACTATTTTCGAGAAGTTTCAGAAAATTCAAGGATTGGCTTTAAATGGAAATAGATTGTTAGGAGAGATACCAACCTCCATAGGCAACCTTACTCAGTTATTCCTACTCGATTTAGATGAAAATAGATTAGAAGGAAGCATACCTCCAAGTCTTGGTAATTGCCCAAATTTGCAAATCTTAGACATTTCACAAAATAATCTTAGTGTATTCATCCCCCCGCAGCTTATTGGTCTATCTTCCCTTTCAATACTACTTAACTTGTCTCACAACTCATTTACCGGCAAACTACCTTTTGAAGTAGGCAATCTGAAAAATATTAACCAACTTGATATCTCTGAGAATAATTTGTCTGGGGAAATTCCTAGCTCCATAGGAAATTGTTTGAGTTTGGAGTACCTTAGCTTGCAAGGTAATTCCTTTGAAGGATCCTTACCTTCATCTATGGCTTTTTTAAAAGGCCTCAAATTCCTTGATGTTTCAAGAAATAACCTGTCAGGCTCAATTCCAAAAGTTTTAGAAAAGCTTCCTTCTTTAAAAAAATTGAACCTCTCATTCAATGATATCGAGGGTGAGGTGCCAATAGAGGGAGTTTTCAAAAATGCAAGTGCTATATCAGTGATCGGAAATACTAAACTTTGTGGTGGTGTTCCACAATTGATGTTGCCTCCATGTCCAGTTGAAGTTATGAAACCTACAAAGCCCATTTCATTCAAACTTAAAAATTGCAATCATTGTTGTCGTTGTATGTTTCCTTCTGTTTTCATTCATTCTTTTTCTTCATTGGAGGAAAATATCAAAAAGGAATTCATCTTCTTTGGGCTCAATAATAGACCTCCTTCCAAATGTTTCTTATAAAATGCTTTATCAGGCAACCAATGGATTTTCTCCTAGTAACTTAGTTGGGATTGGCAGTTTTGGCTTTGTATATAAAGGATTTCTTCACCCCAGGGAAAGATTAGTTCCTGTAAAGGTCCTTAACCTTCAACGAAAGGGTGCTTCCAAGAGTTTTATGGCTGAATGTAATGTACTAAGAAATATCCGACATAGGAATCTTGTCAAGATATTAACATGTTACTCGAGCATGGATTACAGTGGGAATCAATTTAAAGCTCTAGTCTTTGAATTCATGACAAATGGGAGTCTAGATATCTAGCTTCTTCCAAAGATAGATAGGGAAGATCAATCAGGGGTCTTGAGCCTTCTTTAAAGACTAAATATTGCAATTGATGTTGCTTGTGCATTAGATTGTCTTCACAACCATTCTGTGCAACCAATCATTCATTGTGATTTGAAGCCAAGCAATATTCTTCTTGACAATGACATGATTGCTCATCTAAGTGATTTTGGTTTAGTGAGACTCCTCTCAACTGTTACTGATTCTTCTCAAAAGCAAACTAGTACAATTGGGATAAAGGGATCTATTGGTTATGCTGCTCCACGTAATTATCTTTCCAACTGTCTAATTTCTTAAAAATGCTTATAGATCTTGTTAATAATAGTTGTTCAAAACATATTGAATTGTACTTCTCCCTAAAACATATTGAATTGTTTTTTGAAATTATCTTACTAGGAATATAAAATTTTCGTTGTATTAATATGCAACACAAAAACACAAACACACAAACTCACGACATGATTTATTCCTTGATAAATCATAAATTTGATTAATTGACAGACATCAATTATTGACTATCCATTGGCCATGCCTTTTTTTCTAGGCATTTATTTCCTCAACTCTGTATGTTGTGATGATAGCTTGTCAATCAATTATATCAGATATGGTATAGCTGGTCTCAAAACAGATCTAATGTTTTGTTTTATGTTTTTTGTCATTGCATGTCAACCACCATTAATCAAGTAATAAATAATAATAGGACCCCTGATCAAAAGAGATTTAAGAGTAACATTTTGATGTCCCACGAATGGCAATTGCTAAAATGTATTCAGAACTGTGAAAGAAGATTATTGCAACGAACATCTGACATAACTGTCTGTAAGCTGAATAAGTGAAGATTTCTGTCATTTTTGGCAAATAAAAGGAATCAGTTTTTGTCTCAAATTCAATGTAGTGAGATCTCTATGGCATATATATATCCTCACTGAAGAACTAGATTAAGAAACTTTTTGGTGCTAACTGTAGACCTGAAAAAGCTGCAGGGGAATACAACATTAATATGAAAAATTGAATCTCCAAATCACCCCAAAGTCGCATCAAGAATGAAATCTCCTGCCAAAAAGAACCGAGGATCAAAACAAGAGACCTGTGTAGAACTAGAAAACTGTAACATGACACAGAACTGTTCCAAAAACTTCTTATCAAGCAGACTAATTACGAGGTGAAATTGAAGAGAATGCACGGGCTACCATGTGAAGTACAAAGAGAGCAATCACTATGAGTGGCCTGATCTTAAAATAAAAATTAGGCTAAAATGTAAAAATCACCTTCTAAGTTTCACATTTTGTCGTTTCAGTTCTTTAAGGTTTAGTTTTATTATTTCAGTCCTCTACGTTTCAAAATTTGTCAATTAGGCTGTAATGTTCCTCATGGGAGTATGGAACCATGTCCAAAGTCCAATCACTTTAAGAGTCCTTGATGACGGGCCTTTGGTGTGCAGTGATGGGCCAGAAAAGATGCCCAACAAGTATGATTGTGTGGAGTATTGAGCCGAACCAAGGTCCAACTAGTGGCTTACGATCCACAAAGTAAGGCCATCAAGTCCTGGGACCTGGGCCTCTGGCACCGTCAAGCAAGGCAAGCTCTTGCTTCTAGAATCTACATAACAAGAAGTTGTATTTAATTTTTTTTCAATTTTCAAAAATCTGGTTCTTCTTTTTCGACAAGAATTCATTGTGGAAAGATGAAAATTTCTCTTTCTAAATATTAAATTAAGTGGAACTCATTCAATAAATGGCCGTTGTTTATCACTTGATGTTCATTGAGACTTCAAAGTCATATGACTAAATAGCATCATTGATCATACATTGTCATAAGAAATTTTCACCAAATAAACTATTGACTTTTCGCTTTTATATATATATAAAAGTCTTTTTGCTTAGATAAGTAAAAAGCGAGTAAGAGTATTCGTATAATTTCGTGCAAAAAATTCTTTCTATTTTAGCATAAAAACTTACTCTTTTATTTTATATATTCACTTTTCAAAACATCACACATTAGATTATTTATTTTACACTACATGTTATTAAAATATCAAATTTTCTTGATTTTTTTTAATTGTTTCTTTTTTCTTCACACACAATAATCATCATCGACTCTTTTTTTTTTTCATCTTCTTGATGCATAAAGAAAAAACAAAAAATTAAATGCAAAATTTACACGATTACTATAGCAACTGTGTATTTTTTTCATAATTTTGCATGACTTAATGTGGATAACTTTGCATGGTCTAATGTGGCTAAGTTTTGGGCTTAGTTGACTAAACTATGATACGTTTTTTTTTATGCACTTATGCTAGTACTCTCTAATTACTAAATGGACAAAATTCAGCTACAAAATTGGTTAAAGCTTAAGCCTACAACCTTACTCAATAAAATAAATATTACTACATATTTTGAAAATCTAACCGTTAAATTGCATGTTCCTTACTCTCTTAATATGCGTCAAATTTGTTGTCAATCGGATATTATTTACTATATAATCTATAAGCTTATATTTTATGCATAATTTTAAACTACAAATACTTGCAATTTAAATAATATATTGATGACATAGTTATTGATCTTTAATTTTCTAGTAATTTTACAAGTATAAAGGATATAAAAAGAAGTTGTAATCTAATGGTGGATTTGTCAAAATTCACCTCTAATAAAAAAATATTAAGTAATGTTGTAATCTAAGATTACAACTAATTTTGTAACTAAACTTTATTCTTAATAATTCTATATTATTAGAATTCTGAAAACACTTAACAATTAACAATTAACAATTAAGTCTTAATCTTAAAATTTTGAGAATCAATTATAAATTCTCAACAAATTATGGTCAACAACTTATTTCTTGTAACTCTAGCAATGCTCCAATAGAGTAAACTGATTTCCGTTCAATTGACTAGAAGATTAATGACGTGATGGAAACGGCCATGGAATCCAACTGGCACAAGAATTGACATTCTTTAGCATAATAGTTAATAGAGTTAAAGAAGCACGGGCTCGGCAGTAGGAGCCGGTGAGACTAGTGGGAGATGTTGATATGACAGGTCATTCTTTTATGTTCAATGATGCTTTTTTTCTTTTTTCTTTTTTTTTAAAATTTATAAAACGGTGTTATCTTGGTATGTGATTGCTAGTGGTGCGTATCTTGGTAACATAAACATAACACACGCCGGATTCAACTCCCTATCGGTATCAAAGTTTCAATTCCTACTAGTAGTTTTCGTTGGGCCGAGCGGCTGCTAGACTGACTTTTGAGTCCTTCATTTTAATTTTTTTTTTCTTTTTTTTTGAGAAGCCAGATCAAGGACCTGGGCCATTTATTGAAACCAAACTCAAAAGGGGCAATGTCTGCTGGCACTTCATGCAGCCAAACCTGAGCCCCAACAATTAGCTTAGCTTTTTTAGCTAGAGCATCAGCTACTGTATTACAACGACGACTAACAAAAAAACAAAATCTACAAACTGAAAAACAGCAGAGAGCATGCGTATATCATCTAAAATGTTGCCGAAATTTAAATAGGGGCAGCTCAACAAATTAGGAGGCAGATATAATTAAATGAAGTCTTTTTGTTATTACTTAAATAATACTCTTATCTAACTAGTTTTAATATCATCATTATTTTTTATAACAAAATTCTGTTCTTTTAATTTTGTAATATACTTTTTTTTTTTCCTGAAAAAATGCTAAAACTATAACAAATTTTACTACAAAAATACCTAAAAATGATATAGCAATGATTTGATTAGTGACTCTTCAAGAAAATAATAAACAAGTATTTGAATGAATGATGTAAGGACTGGGTCTGAGCACTTCTACTGTTGGAAAAGTGGATTCAGGCCCAACTAACCCTAAACAATAAATTTGTAGAAGATGGGCTTAAGAGCTAGGCCTTAGTGAGGATAGCAACGAATAAACATAGTTATGGGTAAACTGAATAGCAAGAAAACAGGCCTTAAGTGTTAGAATCTGTCCTGGACGTTGGTCCGAGGAGCTTTCGTGTTTTTATTATTTCCTTAATGCTTGGATACAGAGGTTACAAAGATGATACAGGTTGCTACAGTGTTTTCTACTTCCAATCTCCGATCCTTTCTCTGGAGGACCTCTTTACATTTTATACCCTCTTTAGGTTGATCTTGGCCCTCCATTTATTGATCGTGTAGGTCACTACTTGAGTGCTTGTCCCATCAGCCGCCGTCCCAAACCTTCTGTGAGTTGTAGCGACCAAAGCAGCACTGTTCAGGGGTCATTTCCTCATTAATGCGGCCAGAACGTTAGTTGTGGGCATTTAATGTGGAGGTGACAGCTTCTCCCTGAATTGCTCTCCTAGGCTCCCATGGCTGACCCACGGTACTTGTCCTCTTTCTTGAGACGCTCTACGAAACCACCCTTGATGGCGCGCTACCCTTCCCTTCTATGATCTCGGTTCGCCGAGGACATGATTGTCCTCGGCGTTGCTTCTTGGTAGTTAGGACTTTTTCCGTTCGTCTTCGGACGTTTCTTCTTTCTAGGCGTGGGCCTTGGGCCTAGTATAAAGTTGGGCCGGGGTAGCCAGATTTATTGACCCCACAATAGCCCCTCAAAATCCTGCTGTCCGGATCCTCGGACGGAGAGGAGGGTTTTGATGTCCTCGGGCCTTTCATCATAGCTCATCAAGTCTTGTCCTCCGTTAGTGCTAGAGTCTTTTCACCTCCCCAAGGCACGCTCCTAGCGCTTCGGTACACGAGGCGCGCCGTCATTAATGCCTTTATGAAGCGACGCGGGTCTAACGGTTGAGGGTTTCCTTGGAAATTGGACAAAACTTATTTCGCTTGTAATTCTTCCTTTGAATTTCGTGTGAATTAAGTTCCCCCAGATTTCGCCTGCTGTATATAAGGCACCTTGTGAGGATCGTTCTTTCATGTCTTCGAACCCCTGAGTTCTGCAGGAACTCTAAGTTCTCAACCCTTCTGGAACTAAGAATGCCGCCTAGATCCTGGCTGCCGCAGCTGAGGCGAAGGAAGCAGAGTTCACCTATTCGATTGCATGTGTGGCCTTGTGCAGGAGTTCACCTATTCGATTCATTCTACCACATGTTTTTCACTTTCTACTAGGTAATGATACTATCTCAACAAAAAAAAAAAATAATGGTTTTACAAGGATGTAAGCATATGGTTTTTAGGATTTGGATATGATTACATAATATAACAATAATCTAGTTTACTTATAGTGTATGTTGTGTCTAATTTTTTTTCCTATATTTTAAGCATTAGTTATTCTATACGGAAAGAAGAAAAAGAAAAAAAGTTTGTAACAAGTTACGATTTGTGGAGGATGATTACCATTTTACTAATTATTATGAGTAATGTTACAGATACAAATTATTTTATAACATTTTTATACTGATATTATGATTACTTTCACTTTCATTAATGGTGCATAATTTGGTGATTGAAAAAAAAGGGGGTATGAATGAATGAGATTTTGTTTGCGTGCAGAGATTATTAGTGACAATGTGAAGAACCTTTTGTTTGAGAAACAAGATTGAGACATGATTGATTAAATGTGAAGGAGGGTAGTACTAGACTAGTAGTAGTGGGTGCAATTTTTTTGACATAAAAGTGAGTGAGACTGAGAGATTGCACAAAAATAGACAGTTCTGGCAGAAGTACTGGGAATAACATTTAGAGCTATAAATGGGGAGGGTCCCAAAGATTTTCCTACCTTTCAACCGGGCAAGAAAGAAAACCCTCCTCCTTCAGCCAGGAGCCGTAGCAGGTGTAGATTGCATCAGACTTTCGGTGCGGCAAGGTTTGGATCTCGCCCTGATAGTGGGACATTTTGCAGTCAAGAGAGAAAGGAGGCCATCTTCGCCATTGCAAGCAGCTGACGAGACTTCTGGAGGACGATTTTTTAGGAGTACAGATATTAGCTTCTGGATAAGAGTACGCTTCAGAGTGGCCTTAGCAGATGGGAACCAATTCAGGTGCTTCCGCCTCTTCCTCTTTCTCATCGCTGGTACTGTCCATACTGGCTCGATTGCTGCTGGAACAAGACTGTGAATCTGCCATTCCCATGGACTTTCTCCCCTTTTATTATTTTTTTTTTTATAGCTAGCTTTAAAACAAGCCTGCCTCAGCCTCTCTTTCCATAGTTAGCTTTGAAACAAGTCTGCCTAAGCTGTTCGGCATATGATGTACTTTTCCTTTATTTAATAAAAAGGACTGCAATTTTTTCTTTACGAAATTTCCTTTTCCTGCAATTTTATTTATTGTTATATTATTATTTATTTATTATATTTTTTTTGTTATTATTATTATTTTTGATTGGGACTTAGAATTGATGCTATTGACAGTAACAAAAGGTTGTCATCCTGACTTTAACAAAGCCTGTAGTAGCACCCGACTGCTAATTTTAAATAGTTTGACTATGGAGGAACAATTAAGAACATAACCATGTGCTTTCTATCGCAAATTGTGCGACCATCAGAGAATGTTGGATTTAATGTAGGTGATCCGAGGAGGCGGACTTCTTTTAGATTCTGCTTATCACTCAGATAGATACTTGAAGTAATTAATCTCTTCAAGGACTGTGGTCCGAGAACCATGCAAGACTTCGGCTCAGTCTAGTACTTAGATTTTTCTTGAAGTAGTTAGTTTCCCCATAGGTTTGAGTCCGAGGACCATGCAAGACCTTGGTTCTGTCTAACACTTAGATTTTCTTGAAGTGGCTAGTTTCCCCATAAGTTTGAGTCCGAGGACCATACAAGACCTTGGTTCTGTCTAGTACTTAGATTTTCTTGAAGTAGTTAGTTTCCTCATAGGTTTGAGTCTGAGGACCATGCAAGATCTTGGTTTTGTCTAACACTTAGATTTTCTTGAAGTAGTTAGTTTCCCCATAGGTTTGAGTCCGAGGACCATGCAAAACCTTGGTTCTGTCTAACACTTAGATTTTCTTGAAGTAGTTAGTTTCCCCATAGGTTTGAGTCCGAGGACCATGTAAGACCTTGGTTCTGTCTAACACTTAGATTTTCCTGAAGTAGCTAGTATCATTCATCAACATTTGTTTCTGGTCATGAACGGCTCATGTTTTAGGGTCATGGTCACAGATCACATCACCAATCACCATCACTTTGATCAATGCTTTCTCAGCATTTTCTACTTTGTGGCTGGCTACGTCCACCATTTTATGTATATAGTTGGTCAAGTTCTACCAAATTGACTAGCCATTATGGAACATCCAGGAAGGATCTAATGAATAAGAAATCAATAATTTTCTGGTTTGAGGGTCAGTGCTGAAACATGATTGAAAAACGGAACAAATAAACGGATTGAGATTAGGTGCAATACCCTAGGTATTGCACCTGATGCAATTGATATGAATGGTTGAGATTTGAAGTTGCAAAAAGCAACTTTAAATCTCAACCATTAAATATAAAAAATGAGTAAAAGTAAAATAGTAAAAAAAAAAAAAATTGTGAGAGGATTGAAGTGAATTGCACCAGATCTCAATCCCAAACAAATTAACTGTGCACGCACCCAGTCTGACACTAACAGATTAAGAGAGATAAAGAGACACGAGACTAAAGAATAAGGCTTTTATGCATTCTATAAGCAAATTTGTAATTTCATTACAAAAATGAATAAGCAGGGCAACCAATTAGGTTAAAAACCCATCTGATCATCAGTTCCCTGCAAGCAGTGTGAGGATCTCGTCTACAGGCCAAATTGTCCAACTGACTGAAATAAAGCAAAGGGCTTCAAGGAGACATTATTTGAGACAGCAAATTGATTCTACTAGCCCTGCACACCTCTCATTTCCAAGATTTGGAATGGGATTCTTTTTACTGAAAATTTTTTGTTCTCAGATCAATCCTTCCCACAGCACCTTCATAAAAATAAAAATAAAAAACGTGAAGGAACAAGCTGATCAATCATTAAATGAATGCATGTTGTAGACATGCAGCCCATTTTGGGCACTACATTAATAGGGGGCACAAAATATGTCTAAGCTACAAAATTATTTCTTTTCTTTCAACAAAAATTTGAACATATGCCCTATGAAACAGAATTTGGCTGCCATTACTTTAATCACCAAGTTTAAAAGGAGCTCGAGCTGAAAATGAATATACTGACAGGAAATAACAAAACATACTAAGCTTATGGGAGAATTGAGTTGTTCCTCCTTCACCTTCCATGAGAGGTTTGAGGTCCAACCCACGGTAGAAAAAAAGGTTTTTAAAGTTATGGGAGGTCTACCTCTAGTTGTGTAACTTACTACGGCAATTTGAGTGAAGAAAAGTGATTGACCTCAAAACATTATCTGTTTAGTGCAAACCCTGATCCTTGATAGCCAAAAGATTTTCTCAGCTGATTAAATAGCTTGTGATAACTTATGAACAGCACACTCAGCTATAGAAAGCCAAGAATTCCAAAGTATGAAGTGCTTATCAACCTCAAAACACTATCTGTTTAATGAACCCTTATCCTTGATAGTCACAAGTTTTTCTCAGCTGATTAACTAGCTTGTGACAACTTATGAATAGCACACTCAGCTATAGAAACCAATGAATTCCAAAGTATTAAGTGTTTATCAAGTCAAATTACTTGGTTTCTATTTATTACAGAAGAATTACAATCATGAAAAGAGTTACAATTCACAAAATTTTAAAATAATTATAGTGTAAAAAAAATTTGAAGGAATAATATGCGTTATTTTTCATGAGAGAATCAGGTGAACTGTGAAAGGAAAAACCTATGTGATAGTCTATCCCGTATGCCAGTAAAATATACTGTGCTTCAAGCCAAATTATATAAGAGTAGAAAAGATTACTAAAAAGTTCAAGCACATAAAATGTAACATTTGTCTTATAAATAAAAAAACAAAAGTGTACCTTTTGTATCTCTTCTTGGAACCACAAGGGCATAGCGCATTTCTACTGATTTGCCCACTCTTGGCCAAATTAGACCTGGCAATATCCAATGGTGTTGAACCCATCAGTTTTTGCACCTACAGAGCATAACATACAAATAGTCGTAAGTGCATTTTCAATTTGCATTTCTAAGGAAAGATCAAGAAAATTGAACCAGCCCCTCAACCAGCAAACAGAAAGGAATTAACATGCATGTATTCTACATTCTACACAACCAAGTGGTGTATAGATATGCATGCCTACAGTCTTACCTGCCTACATAGTCTAGACTCTTGAGTGAAGAAAGAATTAGACAATTGTACAAGTGGCTTTAGGTAAATCTGGTAATCGATGCATGTATTTGTAGCATATACATACAGAGATCAGTGAAAAACCAGGATCAAGGGAGACCTTTCGCAAGGTGATACAATCCAACATTAGAACCCAGAGTTCCAAACAATGTGACTCTATACTGGTTCTGCATGGACTTGGGGCAGTAAATGGCACAGGGGTGTGTGATCAAAAAGGATATAGGCCCTACCAAGAGAGACAGAGACAGAGAGGGAGAAGCCTACATAAAGGGTTTACCATAATTTATCCCATCAAGGATTAAATAGACTTACACCCACACCCCCATCTTTTTCCTCGTTTTTGTGTAAAATCCTTCATACACCCAACATATAAAAATCCACTCAATTTAATAGAATCAATCATAGTGTTGCAACCCATGTATACATCCCATATTCTTGGGTACACTTTTTCCATTCCCAATCAACAAGATCCTTACTTTAGGAATTAAAAAAAATAGAGGCAAACATACTACTCCACTAATCTGGGACTACTATTTTCTCCACTGGTGCAAGAAAAAACTATGCCTTGTCAAGGAAGTGGGTAATTAACCAGAAAACAGTAAGTGCTATACATCCCTTCAAAGACTAGAATACAATAACACACTTATATACTGGCATGCAAATGCTTAAAAGTGTACTATTCAAGTTTACCCAATCTAAAACAAGCTTAAAATATAATTAGACATCTCAATTAGTAATTTTACAAATAGTAGACAGGTAATGAGGTTTCTATCATTCATATGCATGAAATATTCACAAATCCACAAAACTAGAACACTTTGGCAGAAGAAAATAAAACAAGCCAAGAGAAATTTACCTCAGCAATGTTCTTCGGCATTGGTTTCCCTTCTTCTTTTAACTTCTCTAGCTTCTTTTGTGCCTCTTTGGCCCATGTAAACTTCGCAAGTGCATTCTCTACATCTGCCACCGTGCAATTACAATGCTTTGCTGCTTCTTGTTTTTGACTGCTTTGAATATTCTACACATCAAGAGACCTAAAACCAAAATGAGGAGATTTGCCCCAAAAAATCACCAAAGAAATAAAGAACCATTATAGGACTTTCCTAGATGAAAATACTTCAGCAGTATTCTTCAACTAATGCGGTTTTTTTCAGCTCTATAAGTCATAGTTTAATTGGTCAAAGGTCCCCCGCGGTGGAAATATTGGCAGTAGAGAATCATTCGGCATTATTATTGAGAGGAACATGTGATGAAATTCATGGACTATATTCAAGTGTTGTTGGCATACTAAATACTAAGCTCTGAGAAGGAAAAGCACATATTCTATTTTAAGATAAAGAGAAAGGATCTCCATAAGTGACCAGAAAAAATCAAGAACCTCCCTAACATTTAGAATTTAAAATACCAAGGAATCCATAAGAACAAGACACGCTTGAGTCTACTTTGTTTAACACAAGAAATCCAAGATAAATCAATGATTTTCAGAACTACACCCATTTGAGTTTTATTTATCACAATGAAGTTCAAACATCTTGCACTTATACACCTATGAAGCTCTATTGTATTGTAGTATCTTTTTCTTCCTTGTGCCCATGGCTACACCTTGTACAATGAAAAGAAAATTTAGCTTACACCTACTTCAAAACTTATTGTGGTAATATCATTCCTATGTTTCTGTAAGCACAAAATATGCATTTAAAAAAAATGAATCAAAGGGTGTGAAAGAACTATATTGAATCTGAAGTTGACACTCCACAGATCCTTGTTTGAATGGATGATTGTTTCAAACTTGTTTTCTTTTCCTAAACTTTTAGATTGGTTGATCACTGCAATTTTAGAATTTAATCGTGGGTGTACCTATTGTATACTTCCTGTGTACTTGGACTATGCCATTCTCTTGATTGAATAAACAATCTTTCTTATGCATAAAATTTATAAAAATTATTATAAAAAAAAAAAGAATCAAATGGAAAAACCAACATCTCCAGTAGAATCAAAGCCTCCAAGATATCGAAGTATAGCTTCCTGTTTCTCAAAAGCATCAGCAAATGTCGCTTCACTGCTCCGTCCCACTATATACTGCTTGAATGTCCCTATCCTTCTCGCATTCTTCAACTCATCCGCAAACCCTGCAATCAAACAAACAATAACATTAATTTATGACAAAATTAACAACAACAACAACAACAACTTATAACCAATGAACATAATGTACAAACAACTTAGTACTACTGAACATAATGTACAGAGTACTACAAATAAAAACAACTTAGTACTACTGATCATAATGTACAGTAATTCTACAAATTAATAAATAAAAAAGAACAAAAGGGTTTTGACTGTTTAAGACAAAAGGTTCAAAATTTGAAGAAAACAACTACCACAGCAACAAATTTGACAACCAAAAATATAAAAACTACAACTAAAACTATAACCAATTATTACTAATGGATTAAAAAAAAATGGCAAAGATGCAAAATTTGAAAGAAATGAAGCCCAAAATGCCCATTTTGCACCAAAAGAGCAAAAGGGTATGATCAAGAATCAACAAAAAAGTGAAGCACAGAAAGAAGAGAAATTTTAGCTAAGCAAAGAGTAGAACAGCTTTAGAGTGACAGGGCGGTGAGGTGGGAGACTCACGGAGGAGAGTGAATGCTTCGGAGCTGATTTGGGGTCCTCCTTCTGGACCTGTAGTGGTCTTCTGCTGCTGCCCAGTGAAGACCCCTTTGACCTTGTCCACCCATGAGTTGTGGAGCTGTGACGTGGAGGAGATCAAGCGGTGCTGTGACGGAGTTAGGTGACGGTAGTTTAGGGTGGAAGAAGAGGAAGTGAAGAATGAGAAGGTGGTGGGGAATTTGTTGGTTAGGATTCGTGAAGAAGGCATTTTCTTCTTTGGGTTTTGGTATTTGCCTTTGGCTCACAAATATTATGGAAGCTAATTTTGTGCTATCTTTTGGGTTAGGGTTTAAACTTATCAAGGGTTTTAGATTGGATTTTTAATTGATCTTTGAGAGAGAGAGAGAGAGAGAGGGCTCACTCATTTGAAACGTGGCATAAATACAAAAGTTTCATCTTGAATTCACTATATTATCAGTTTATGACATAAATCTAAATGTTTCATCTTCAATCTATCATATTATCAATTCATAGGATTTTTGAGGGGTTATAATATTATTTATTTATATAAATAAAATAAAATAAGTAAAAAGGTGTAAAATCTTTAATAAAATTTTTTAAAACAAAATGACATGTGAATTGGAGTGAAATAATATTCATATGTAATAGGTAATAGATAGCCAAAGTGACTAAAAATAAAATGGTGTCGTTTTGTTTAAACAATACATGGTTATGACATCATGTAAAATGGATTTATAATTTAAATTGAAACGGTTTTTATAGTATACAATTTAATTTGAAAATTCTGAAAATGAGGTTTATTTGAAATTGTTCATGAATTATAGAGTTTAAAATGTATTTTTTTTTCTCTCTCTCTTTCAATTTAAACCAGATGGAAAAGATCAATAATTGAGCCAGAGTCAAGACATACCATTTGGATCCAAATGTATTTGAAGAGAAATATAAATAAAGTTTGAAAATGTAATTTTATTTTCTATTGATAAATAAGTTATGATAATCAACCAATGGATTTAAATTTTATTAATATGTGGATTTAAAATAATATTTTATAAACAAATAATCATTTCCAATCTATAGCATCACAAAGTCCTTTGTTGGAGCAAATATTTGAGCTCAACTATATGTGTTGTTAAAATTCATATAAGCAATTTAGTTTGAAAAAAAAAACTAAAAGGTCTTCAGAAGGCCCCTGCTTTAGTTTATAAGATTCTATGATATTTTAGACAAGTACAAGCTTCTGTGAGCAAATTTGAAGAAGTACAAAGGGTTCCTCCACTCAACTTCATTTACTTTCTTCTTCTTCTTTTTAAGCGACACTCAACTCTTTATTCACTTTTTTTTTCAGTAACACTCAACTCCCTTTACTAATAGCCTACTGAAGATTTTAAAACAAAATATTTAGAGTACTTTGTAACCCTGCCTCACCTCTGTATTTTTACTTTGAAACATCTGATTGCCCTTGTTTTTAGATAATATTAAACACAACAACACGAACAACCATGAAACTAAAGAAAAAGAAGAATTAGAAGGAAAAGAATAAGTTAACACATCTCTAGTAGCCATTACATAACGTGACAATCCCGTATACCTACAATGTTACAATGAACCCTTTGCTACTCAAAAATACAAAACAGGTTCAATTTTGCACTTAAGCTAATGATCCATTCCAATGGAGCCCATCTCTTCCACACAAATTTATCAACAGGAGGTTGAAGACTCGATCATTCCGGTTGTCATAGTTTGTGATCACTGAAGGCTCTGATACCTGCTTCCAAATCATGAACCAAATCACAGAAAGAATCAAATCCAAAAAGTACTATGCCGACCGCCTAAACCCAAACCAGATCTCATAGTGATTGAAAAGCAAGCTATCATGTGTATGCTTTCCAATATACTCAAGTCCCAAACTCGTAAGCCGCTTATTACACTCCTCTCCTCCCATCCGGGAACAGAACTTTATGTTATGTGACACAAATATTCGCCCATCATAAGGTTTCAATTTACTTGCTAACCTCTCCAGTCCGACCCACACAAGCTTATCAGGCATATGAAGAAAGACCGCACTAGCATAGATCAAATCATACACAACTCCTGAACCAAACATGGTGAAATCCATGTCCTCACCTTTCACAATCAAAGGGCGCTTGTATAGGAGACCTTGGGAAGGAAGCTCATATCGAAATGCAGCCATCAGAGAGAGCTCATCTCTTTCAAGACAATGGAAGTGCTCAGGATTGAGATAGCGAATGAAATGCAAGCCAACACGGAGGGTGCCACAGCCAATCTCAAGGACACGTGAGTCAGGCGTGAGGTGGCTGGATTCAGCAAGGAACTCAAACACATCTCGCCCACCTGCCCAGGGCTCGCCATAGTTGCTGTGATGCTCCTCAACAAGAAGCTCACCGGGGCATGGGAAGGCTGTGTGGTTGTTTTCCTCAGGTCCTTCATAATGTGATATGCCTTTGAATCTGGGAAGGAGAATTTTCTCATAATCAAGACATTCATAAAAATACATAAAAACTGAAATGCGGAAATTCAATTACATATAGCCTTCAAATAAAAGATGAAATTATAATGCTGCAAGAAGTTTCCAAATGAATGCATAAGACTGTCCCTAAATGTGATTTGCCAATAAAACTAAATAAAAAGGAAGCAAAAGCTTCTAATCATATGCTTCCAATTGTGTTTATTTTGCTGTGGTCCTACTGATCATAGTTTCTAAACCATGGTCTACCTATAATCTTTGCGCTTCTCAGAAAGCAAATGAATCCCTACTTGACACTGGCACCCATCCAACCCGACCCCCACCTAACCAGAGTCAAGGGGCACGAGCATTTGCCAATCCCCAGAACAGCATAAAAACAAACATAGGTTTGAGTCCGAGGACCATGCAAGACCTTGGTTCTGTCTAGTACTTAGAAGATATCAATGTATTCCTTCTAGCATGGAAGTTTTCGCAGGGAGATTGTGCCAACCGATTTTCCATCCATGCATTGATTCTCGGCTTCTTCCTCCAATGGGATTTCAGCGAACCGGGCTACTAGACTCGCGAGAACTAGCCCCTAGGCCGAGGTACGGTGCATGTACTTTTCGTCACAAGCCCCTAGAACTGTCCGCCATTTAGCAATCCTCCTCGCGTAGTCAGCACTTCGAAGTGTAGACCTGAGCGGAGGCCGAGTTATGACAACAACTGTGTGCGTTCTTGAAAATTTTCAGAAAGCCTTCGGGTAGCATGAGCCATCGCCAAAATGGTCTTCACCAGGGACTTTCGCTGATGGGAGCTTGATCCTGCCATGATTAACCGTTGCACTCACTAACACACAAGCTCTTCCCACAAACGGCGTCAATTGTAGGGACTGGGTCTGAGCACTTCTACTGTTGGAAAAGTGGATTCTGGCCTAACTAGCCCTAAACAATAAATTTGTAGAGGATGGGTTTAAGAGCTAGGCCTTAATGAGGATAGCAACGAATAAACATGGTTATGGGTAAACTGAATAGCAAGAAAACGGGCCTTAAGTGTTAGAATCTGTCCTGGACGTTGGTCCGAGGAGCTTTCGTGTTTTTATTATTTCCTTAGTGCTTGGATACAGAGGTTACAAAGATGATACAAGTTGCTACAGTGTTTTCTACTTCCAATCTCCGATCCTTTCTCTGGAGGACCTCTTTACATTTTATACCTTCTTTAGGTTGATCTTGGCCCTCCATTTGTTAATCGTGCAGGTCACTACTTGAGTGCTTGTCCCATCAGCCGCCGTCTCAAACCTTCTGTGAGTTGCAACGACCAAAGCGGCACTGTTCAGGGGTCATTTCCTCATTAATGCGGCCAGAACGTTAGTTGTGGGCATTTAATGTGGAGGTGACAGCTTCTCCCTGAGTTGCTCTCCTAGGCTCCCATGGCTGACCCACGGTACTTATCCTCTTTCTTGGGATGCTCTACGAAACCACCCTTGATGGCGCGCTGCCCTTCCCTTCTATGATCTCAGTTCGCCGAGGACATGATTGTCCTCGGCGTTGCTCCTTGGTAGTTAGGACTTTTTCCGTTCGTCCTCGGACGTTTCTTCTTCCTCGGCGTGGGCCTTGGGCCTAGTATAAAGTTGGGCCAGGGTAGCTAGATTTATTGACCCCACAAATGATATTAGGGATATGATAAATTTCATCAAAGAGGATAGTTTTATTTAATGAAAATTTCTTTTGATAAAAAATTCTTTTGAAAATGTATAATCAATGATGATGTTCAATCATGTGACTCCCAGGTCTCAATAAACATCAAGTGATAAACAGCAACGTGTTCTTCTTATTTTAATATTTTGACAAAGAAATTTTTAACCTTCCAAAATGAATTCTTGACTAAAAAGAAAAACTAGATATTTTTAAATCGAAAATATCTAAAAACTACTTCTTTTTATGTAGAGTTTGCCTTGCTTGACGGTGTGATGTGCATTGATAATAGCTTAATTTTGCATATTTATATCATTATTAGAAAGCATTATCATACTTATTTTGAGTTAATTCATGCATTTTATATTTGGTTTTGGAATAATTCTGAATAATCAATTTTGTGCTTAATTGAATCTTATTGCATGAATTTGTCTTTTGTAGGAGAATGGAATTAAATAAGTGGATTTGTGCAAAGAAGAAAGCTAATGAACTTTACTTTTACAAGAGCCATGATGAAGTTAAAGAAGGCCAACCCAATTAAATTTAAGTCCAATTGGAGCAAGGAATCAAAGGAAATTTGTACCAAATCCAAATCCAATTCGGATTAGGATTCCTGCCTGCACATCAGTTAGTATTTTTGGCATAACTTTCGGCTCAGAAGTCCAATTGAGATGATTCAAGTTGGGCTGGAAATTTAATTGAATTAAAATATGAGAGATGTGAATGAACAATTAGTAACTTAGTAGAAATATAGTTAGTTCCAGAAAAAAGGAAAATAGTAGGAATATAGCAAAATGGCCCAGCTTCTCCTGTTTTATCCTATTACACAGATTTTTCGTGCTTTAAGAAAGGGGACAAGACGAGGTGAGACCATAGGTGCTCCAACCCCACCCGTCACTTCTTCTCTATTGGGAAAGCCCTTACAGCATTTTCTTAACCTCAATTAGTTGGCTTTGTCACCAATGAGATAGAGATGAAAAAGAAAATGAATGGACAACGAGGTGAGATATAATAGGGAGTAGTAAGCCCCATCCTCTCTTCAAGGGGAAAAAAAACATGAATGTTATATTTAATCTTTTACACTTGTTCTATATATTAATTTCTTGATACACTAGTCTCTCTCTTTATCAAAAAAATAATAACACAATAATTTTTCACATTTTTCTTACTCTTGTCGGTCTATTGATACCTTTTGTAAAATGCTTTTGTCCAACCCTATATATCCTATTGGTTTTTCACATCTTGTCATCTTGAAAAGGGATGCAATAGGGTAGGGTATCCATGATCTAGTATATCTCGTCCTGTTGATATTTCTAACAATTATATATATAGAAAGAAACACAAGTCCTACTTTTTTTTTTTTAGAGAGAGCGAAATCTCATTCTAATTCATGCACAGACAAATCAAGTCTCAAATCAACCAAACAATTTAGCTGTCAAAATTTATATGCATGGTATTAAATTTTGGATCATATTTAGTCGTTTATCACAAATTCTAGCCTAAATTTTGGTTTAATTAGAGAGACTCGATTTTATTTTTTAAGTTTTGGATGAAGAGAGACTCAAGTTGAGCACCATAAGGTGCCGTTAACACACCACTTTATGTTAGAATTTTTGTCAATCATTCAGCTTTATGCCAGTATTTTATCAGTTTTATAAGTTTTAGGATCAACTTTATACCATTTTTTTTATTAAGTGAAACTCACATTATTTTTACCTTAACAAACTTCACACGATGCTCGTTAACATTTGCCTAAGGTAAAAACAGTATTCATCATGAATAGCACGTGGTTGATGCTCTTACAATAATCTTATCCAAAGTGGTAAAGAAAAACAAGAAATTAAAGATACCAAAATAGAAAGCTGATAAAAGATAAGTTTGGTTGCTTCTGGCAAAGGAGATATAGGATTCCTTTGGAATTGGTCGCCAAGCGTAAGAAAAGCGCGTGCAGTAATAATCAGAGACCAATTAGCCGTGGCAAAAAAAATTCTCGCCTCAAAGCACAAACAGAGAAATATGACCCACGTGAGCATGAATATATACAGCTCATTGGAACAAGGCGAGTCACATGAGAAAAAGAAAAAACGTCATGACTTTCCCTACTAGTTGACATCGTTGATCAGAGCAACATTACGCACTGCTATCTACGGAAACTTCCTAGCTTTATCGCGATTAATTTATTTGTAGTACTGATAACTTGATAAGACATTACTATTTTTATTTTGCTCAAAAAGATATTACTATTTTTATTGTTTACTATAATATAATAATATTAGTGCTGTGTACCGTGTACGTAGACTTTTTGTGAAATCCCATTATGCTACCTACCCAAAGGGAAATTCCAATTTTTTTAATATAAATATATGGCACACATTAGTAAACAATTTATAAAAAAAAGAAAAAGTAATTAACTGTTTTGACAGATTTTTCAATTCTTCATAAATTTTTTTTCAAAATAGATGCTTAATGTGTGCCGTTAGAGCAATTATAATAAAATTTTAACGTATAAGCTTCACTCTATGATGATTGTTCTTATCGTCATATAAAAACACTAATCAATACAATAATAAGAAATTATTAATACTATCTATACTACTTATGATAGAGTTTCTTTCTTTAGATTGGACTTTTCTCGAGTTCTAAAATACCCTTATACTTAAAAGAATGATATCTTGCAAAAGTTTAAGATCATAGGGTCCAAAAGGATAAATTACAAATTTCAAATCTTCTAAATTTTAGATAACTCTATAAATCTCTTTCTGTAAGTTACTATTTGAACTCCCACGAAAAAAAAAGATTGAAAAAACAAGCCCCCTCTCCCAAACTCTTAACGTTTAAACTTTTTTATCTTTAAGTGGTGTTTACATTTTAAAATTTGGAAAAATTACATTTCACCACTCTAAACTATTCACCATATTAAAGTTTGCACCATAAACTATGACATTTGTCATACTTTGCACCACACCGTTAAGTTTGTTGTTAACTTTGATGAAATTAAATTCAAAATTTATGATGCAAAGTGTAATCATGAGTATAATTCAGGATGGCAAAATGTAATTTATCTTTTGTTTTAAAGGATTGAGAATAGAGGCAATTAAGTTTTCATGTGTGATGCCACATTTTTTCCATCCAAGTTAATAGCAAACTTAATGTCGGTGTGCAAAGTACAACAATGATCATATTTTAGAATGCAAAACATGCATTCAAAAAATTTAGGACGCAAAATGTAATTAGGAATATAGTTTATGGTGGTAAAATGTAAATTTTTCTTAAAATTGATATCTCTTTCTATCCTCTCAAAGTAAACCAAAACCGCCTCCTCACTTATCTTCTTCCACTTCATCACCTTTCCAACAAATACAAGCTAGCCAACTCCAAAACCCGCCCACTGCAACATGCTATGGTTAGGAGTGGCAATTTTTATCCACATCCATGAACCCACCCATTACCCACCTTATTTGAATAAGTCTTAACCCAACCCATTTGAGTATTTGGGTTAAATGGATAAAGAATCATTTGGTTATTTAATTAGATGGGTCTAAATGGATAAATCCACTAATACCCACTAAACCCATCTAAAATTTAAAATTAAATAAACCCACTAATACCCACTAAACCTTTCTAAAATTTAAAACTTAAATAAACCTCAGTCTCACTCTCCCTCAGATTTTCTCAGTAACCAAACACTTTCCCTCAGATTTTCTCAGTAACCAAACAAAAGGAAATTCTAGAGAGAGAACTGGGATGGAATCAGAGTTCACCATTCCACTCTTTTCCTTGTCATTCAATTTCCCAAAGAAACGTTAGTGCCCTAACCCCAAACAAACTTGCGTTCAAACACAGAGAAAAGAGAACAACACTGATTAGAGCAACAATGGAGGCCACGCAAAATGACAAAAATTCCCTTTCACAATCACAACCACAACCACAAACTCTCTTGAAGAACGCTTAGAAGAAGCTGCTAAAGCAGCAGAGGTACGAAGCGAAGAAGGCGGAGAAGAAAGCGCACAGAGGTAGTGTATTAGCTTCGTCTCCGACGAAGCTGGTTATGTTCTTGAGGATGTTCCTCACTTCACCGATTACATTCCTGACCTCCCTGTCCGTATCTCTCTCTCTCTAACGCTTTGTTTGGTTGCTGAGAAATGAAAGGAAAAAAATGATTTTTTTATCTGATGGGTCTTTTGTTGCAGAGAAAATGAAAGGAAAGAGAAGGAAAAAGTGATTTTTGAACTTTTTGTTTTTGTTTTTTGAAGTTGACAACTTTAACTTTTTCTCTTTCTTTCTTTGATGGTCTATTTGGTTGCCGAGTAAAACAGAGGGAATAGAAGGGAAAGAGGAAATGAAAGGAATTTTATGACTTTCGGTGTTCTTGAGACTCTGTTTCGTTGCTGAGAAAAAAAAAAAAAGAGAAGAAAAAAGTCATTTTTTTTCTCTCTCTGTGGCTTTGTTTGGTTGCTAATAAATGAATTTTGTAAAGGGAAAATGAAAGAAAAGAACAGGAAAAATGATTTTTGAACTTTTTAATTTTTGTTTTTAAAGTTTTTAACAAGTTATTTATTTATTTGGGTCATATTGGGTTAAATGAGCGGGTTACTAATTAAATGGGTTGGGCGGGTAATGGATAATTAATTTATATATAAATTGGTCATAAATGGATAATTACACACCCAATTCATTTAACCCAACTCATTTATGACCCAACCCACCCATTTGCCACCCCTAACTACGGTACTAGCCGTTGCTGAACATGTTATGTTTTTGACTTTTTGAGTCACAAATGGAGCAATGAACCACTACAACACGCTGTTGTACTAGCCATTGCTAAACATGTTTTGCTTATGACTCTTTGAGTCACAAATAGAGCAATGCATGAGTATGTGGGAATAAATGTGTGTCAAGAAAGGTGGCCTCACATTTTTTTTGTTGTTGCATTTTTTGATTTTTTACATCGCCTTTGATTGATTGAGTGCAGATGGATCACATGTATGATAAAAATGGGCTAATTTTTCTATTCATTGATGCTTTAGAATTTTCATGGTAGATTTAGACTTATTTTTCACTAGTCTATTTTGTATTTTAAGCATTCTTTGAACTTATTAGTTTACATTTTTTTTTTCCATTAATAATAGTAGAATTTTCCTTTCATGATGATGTTGGCCGGTAGGAGTTTTAATTTTCACGGTAGAAGTTTCCTTCTGATTTCCATTCATTTTTCTATACATGCACATGAATCTCTTATATCTGGTGTGGTGATATTTTGATAAAGAAGTATATCCTAAACATTTCCACATTTCATGGGATAGAAGATCCAGCAACAAAATATTGTCTGATAGTTTTGCACAGTAACCCAAGATAACTAGATCCTTGGTTTCTTATTAAAATATTGTACGTCCAAATGATAGTTTGCATTGCCATTTACAATTCATTGCATTGTCATATACAATTTCCCATCATTTACCACAAAAAAAAAAGGCATCTCTTTTGTTTTTAATCTTTCATTTTCAGTTTCAAAAAAGAGAAGGGAACAAATTTGGAAGAAAATAATAGGCTGGGACAATGAAACCCGCTCTTGGTTTTCTTCCAAAATGGTTTTTTTTTTTTAGCATCCTCTGTATTAAAAGTTTTTTTTTTTTTTTTTGGTTTTATAGTTCAAAGGTTTTAGAGCTTTTAAGATTTCAAAAGACCACCACACATATTTGGTGCGATAGTCACTTCACAAGTATAAGTGTTTGTGTGGTGTGGGGGGCAAAGGCCGGAATACAAGTCTCTAGGAAGGAGTTTCACACACATATACACTTAGATTAGGCTAGAGTAGAATTTACATCTTGTAAAAAAAAAAAAAAAAAAAAAAAAAAAAGTCTCTGTACATGCCGACTGTTTTGACAAACTTTTAAAATAATGGAGGTGATGATATGTTGTTTCGATTGGGGATGATTCATCAAGCATCATCCGCAGCAAGATTGTTTGTGGGCCAA
Organism: Notholithocarpus densiflorus; assembly: GCA_030021035.2. Taxonomy (NCBI): domain Eukaryota; kingdom Viridiplantae; phylum Streptophyta; class Magnoliopsida; order Fagales; family Fagaceae; genus Notholithocarpus; species Notholithocarpus densiflorus. The sequence continues at coordinate 3,765,931 of JARYZH020000026.1, read as the reverse complement.
ATCATGGAATAAGGTTAAAAGAGAATTCTTATGCCTTTATTCATTTTTCCATACATGTTTTTAATAGTTATGATTAATAAAATTTTACATTTGTCCTTATTCCTTTCTTCATGAATTGTGAATTATTTTGTTGTTTTCTTGCATTGGAAGTATAGTTGTGGAGAAGCATGAGACAATATAATTTGTTCACATTAAAGATGTCTCTTTTAGGAGAAAAACAAATGGAGCTAGAATAAAGACATGAAACCTCATATATGACCGTTAATTATGTATAGAGTGACGTAATTTTTTTGTTAACGACGTGGTAGTTGGGTAAGGGCCATTTAAACTCTGAATGTCTGCACTGTAAACAATAAAAAATGTCAACTGAATTACAAAGCTTTTAGCAATAAAATAAAAACATTTCCAACTTTTCATACATTTTATCATTAATAAACATATAGAGTGATGTATTTAGGTGATAACAACTAGGCTAATAAATATTATTTGTAAGCTATTTACATGGGGCTCAAGCTCACTTCATATTTCAAAAATCATTAATTTTGTTACATGTTTCTACCCTAATTATTTTGGAATTTTCTCAAAACTCTTAACCTTAAACGCGGGTGCTCAGTGGCAGTTTTTCTTTCTTTTCTTTTTTTTAAATCATCCACATCGAAGATGTATTCATTTGTCCGCATTTGTATAATCAATTAGATATTTTTTTTTGTTTGTATTTTAATGGTCAATGTAATCAATAGATAACTTAATATACACACCCAAGTTTTCACCTACTAAAACAATAGAGGAAAAGCTTGCAACTATATTATAAAGGAAAGAACTCTATGTGTGCCTTTTGAAATTAGTAAATTATAAAAATAAACGTGTGTATTTTCAAAGTTTTTATGGGGGAGGGGCGGCATATACTTTCTTGATAAAAGATTAGAATGGAGACATACACTTAACATGGATAAGGAGGTGCGGTGTTAAAAAAGGGTCTCTAAGAAATGTTATAGGCAACCATAAGATGGTAACAAATAATCAGCAAAATAAAAATAATAAAAAGATAATACATTATATCTCCAAGTTGTATAAATTAGAAAAGTGTAAAAAAAAACACACACACGGGAGAACTTAATTAAGGATCCCACTTATCATGTGTTTGAATTTAATAAAAAATAATATATATATATATATATTACGTGTAACTAAATATATGTTTAAATTTTTTTTTATAATCTTTATATATATATAATAAAAGCTATGACCCACGGACCATATATTGATAAAATAAAAATAAATAAATAAAACCCATAGCAAACCGCTTTTTTCCTTATTTCTTTATATATACCAGCCTTTTTGAACTTTTTCTTTAAAAAAAAAAGTTTATATTTTCCATTTATTCCAATAAGAGCTTTTATTTTTAAACATATGTTGAAATTTTCTATTCATCTCAATTTAGGGCTTTGCAATTTTTAATTATTAAAAATAGACAGAAGCATGACGAGACTCATCCCAAAAAAGAACAGTCACACTCACAATTACAATCACACTCATCCTCGATGACTTCAATGTTATTGACTTGTTTCAATATTCATTTTTTAGGTAGGTTTTATCACACTTCTATATTTTTTTTCAATGATTAAATAAAGCAATACCCTAAATTGGGATGAATAGAAAATTTCAACATTTTATAAAATTAAAAAAATAAATAAATAAAGCCTCTTATTGCGAAAATTTTCAACATCTGCAAATTTGACTAATGAAATGGAATAATTTCTTCTCCCATTCTTTGTCAAACTAGCTCTTACTATAGTAACTATACCCTCAAAAATGTTATTAAATATATATATATATATATATATATATATATATACCCTCAAAAAAGATACACACTCATCCATGAAATAATGATTTCAATATTATTAACTTATTTCAATATTCATTTTCACACTTTTATCTATATTCAGTGATTAAATAATGCAAAACCTTAAATTGAGATGAATAGAAAATTTCAAGATTTTCTAAAAATTGAAAAGCCTCTTAATTGCAAGAGGAAAAAAAAATTCAACATGTGCAAATTTGACCGAAGAAAATGGAATAATTTCTTCTCCGATTCTTTATCAAACTAGCTCTTACTATAGTAACTATGCCCTCAAAGACACACTCACACTCATCTATGAACTAACAACTTCAATATTACTGACTTATTTCAGTATTCATTTTTGCGGGTAGGTTTTATCACACTTTTATCTATATTAAGTGATTAAATAATGCATAATTCTAAATTGAGATGAATAGAAAATTTCAACATTTTTAAAAAATTGAAAAGCCTGTTATTACGAAAATTTTCAACATACACAAATTTGACTGATGAAAGGGAATAATTTCTTCTCCTATTCTTTGTCAAACTAGCTCTTACTATAGTAATTCTCAGCACAAAAAAAAAAAAAAAAAAAAAAACACTCATACTCATCCATGAAATAATGACTTCAATATTATTGAATTATTTCAGTATTCATTTTTTTGGTAGGTTTTATCACACTTTTATCTATATTAACTGATTAAATAATGCAAAATCCTAAATAGAGAGGAATAGAAAATTTTAACATACACAAATTTGACTTGAGAAAGGAAATAACTTCTTTTCCTCATAAATAAAATAAATAATTTATATCTATATTAGACCTCATTATTCAATATTTTCATAACAAATTTTATGTGTTAAGTTATTACTTGTTTTTACTAATGGGCAATAAAGTAATTTTAGTAATAAATTCAAATTAAAAACTTGTAACAATTTGCCAATTACAAAGTTTAGGCTCTTTTGTAGTTGTATTTTGGTTATATAATGTATTATAAACCTAATTTAAAACACTATTATTATTATTATTATTATTTTTGTATATATTCTAATAAGTATTACAGTTTACTCAAAAACAAATCTGACAACTAGGTTTTGTTACGAAAGAGTATGTAAAATAAAAAAAAATAAAAAAAAAACACACCTGAGCGGGGCCAGAAATAGCGCGAGTAGCCAGATCATTGACACGCGCGAGAGTGTTCCAAAACAAAATCCAATCTCCAATTAATTTAGGCTGAGAGAGAAGTGAAGAGGAGTCACATCCACTCACAGAAACACATCCTCCCTCCCTTTCCGCTCTCTCTTCCCCCTTCAAATAACTCTTTCACCTCTCTTCTCCTCACATCCTTTCCTTCCAATCCAATCCAAATTCCTCTCTCTCTCTCTCTCACAAACTCAACTCTCTCAGTGCACAAAAGGCAAAGAAAAGCTTCAAACAGAGAAAAATGGCGGCGAGGGTAGATCTGGACGGGAAACCAATCAAGCCTCTGACGATATGCATGATCGGAGCTGGTGGTTTCATTGGCTCCCACCTCTGCGAAAAGCTCATGGCGGAGACGCCGCACAAGGTGTTGGGTCTCGATGTCTACAGCGACAAGATCAAGCACCTTCTCGAGCCCGCGGGGGCTCACCCTTGGTCCGATCGCATCCAGTTCCACCGCCTCAACATCAAGAACGACTCTCGCCTCGAAGGCCTCATCAAGATGTCAGATCTGGTTAGTTCCACTCCTCTCTCTCCACATTTCCATTTCAGTTTCTCTCAATTTCTTCGTTTTTTTGACACTTCTTGAATTTTTGGTAGACGATAAATCTGGCGGCGATTTGTACTCCGGCGGACTACAACACGCGTCCACTCGATACGATTTACAGCAATTTCATCGATGCGCTCCCAGTGGTACGCATTGATTGAGAACAAAATCGCGTTTTCTCGGCGCGGTTTTTTTTTTTTTTCAATTCTTGTTGCATTTGGAATCAATTGGAATTTGATTTGATTGATTGGAACTTTTATTTATTTTATGTTCGCTTTACAAAGATTTGGTTGTTATCTGATTGACGGTGATGTGTGTGATTGTGATTTTGATTTTGATTAGGTTAAGTACTGCTCAGAGAACAATAAGCGTCTCATTCACTTCTCTACTTGTGAGGTGTACGGGAAAACGATTGGGAGCTTTCTTCCTAAAGACAGTCCTCTTCGTAAGGTAATCCTTCGCTTTCTTCATTTTTTTTTTTTTTACTTGTTGCCAATTCTTGATATAGTTCAGATCTGTGATTTTCTTGCTACCTTTTTTGTGATTAATTTGGCGGTTGCGTAATTCAGATAGTTTGTGGCTCAGCATTTGCTGTTTTGATGTAAATATGTTTTGGATGTATAATGTGGATCAAGATTTGAAATGATATGTGTAGGAATGATTGATTATTAATTTTAAGTGTAATAAATAATACTAGTAGTTTGAACTGCCATGAATGACTGTATAGATTGAAGATCTTTGTACAAAAGCACGGGTAATTCATTTATTATAGAAATTATTGATTTTCAAGAGCTCTCTTTTAGGTAGCCATCTTCTTTACATTATGAGTTTAAAGCCGTTTTCAGACAATGCGGGTTGTTTGTAGAGAATGTTATTTATTTTTTTTATATATTTTTGTTTTATTGAAGATAGTCTTACTAATGCCATTGTTATTTGTTTATATGTTTTCATCTAAAAGTAGTTATTCTTGTGTGTTTATTTTAGATATGGGTTTTTCGCACCTCCCTTATGTGGGCCTGTAGCTGGTTGGTTGTTTTTGTTGTTGTCACACATAGCTGACTGAGTTGTAGCATTCAATAAAAAAAATTGATAATTTCTGTAGCCTATAATCATATGCATATATTTGTTGAGAATTCTAGTCTTCTAGAAGTTGATGAAAGTTTTAGATGACGAAAATCTCAGTAATTTTATTTATTCCTGTCATTAGGTGTTTTTGAATGACGAGAGAATTTACTCTTTTTTTTTTTTAATTTAAAAAAAAAATAGAGAGAGAGATGGTTGGAGTACATTTCGGAAGTGGAAAGATTCTAGAATGACATTAGTATTTTTTTTTTTTTTAATACACGCAACCCACCTGTGGGTCTAGAACACATGACCTCACTCACCATCCCATTATTATGGGAGTAGTAAGTGCCAGTTGAGCTATAGCTTAGTGCCATTTTTTTAAAAGAAAAAAGTAACAAGAATTGGTTCAGGTTAATGTTACAATTTTATCATATGAGAGAGAGATAGAGGGGTTAGTTATGAGGTGTGTTTGCTTATGTGAGTTACAAGGTTGGTTAATTTTTTCAGGGTCAACAAGTTTCTTAAGGTTTATATGAGGTTGGTTATGAGGCATGTGTGTTTTATGAGGGGTAGCTTTTGTGGGTGTTTGTGTGCGTTTTTATATCAGGTTGGCTGGCAGTTTCTCTTTGTTCTGAGTACTTATTTGGAGTAATAACCATTCTCTCTATACACTGAGGTATAAAACTGCTTTTCTTATGATAGAATTATAACTCACTTTTGACATTGTGAGTTAATGGTTGCCCTGACATTTTTGGTTGGGTCAGACTGACGTTTCAGAGTTTAATGCAAGTTTCGAAGAAACAATCCCTTTTCTCTTCTTATTATTGCTTTAAGTTTATCTGCAGATATTAGATTAATATGAATATGTTACATTACTTTGAAGTCAATGTGGTTTGTTTTATACCTTACTTTCTATGAGCTGACTCATTGTATTTGCTATTTTGTTCCAGGAGCCTGAATATTTCGTTCTTAAAGAAGATGAGTCCCCATGCATTTTTGGCCCTATTGAGAAGCAGCGATGGTCCTATGCATGTGCAAAGCAGTTGATTGAGAGGCTGATTTATGGTTTGCTACCTTTTCCATTGGCTTGGCTGTTTCCTAATTGGTATTTTGTAATGAATATTTCTGACTTCTTGTCTTATTACAGCTGAAGGTGCAGAGAATGGTCTGGAGTTCACAATTGTGAGACCTTTTAACTGGATTGGACCCAGAATGGATTTCATTCCTGGCATTGACGGTCCAAGTGAGGGCGTTCCCAGAGTTCTGGCATGCTTTAGCAATGTATGATCAGTTTTTTCGCATCTTTAGTGTATGTAGATATTTTAGAGTATTTCTCTTTTGTTTTGTATATTTGTTTTAATCATGTCCTTCCTGTATCAGAATCTACTGCGTCATGAGCCACTCAAGCTTGTGGATGGTGGTGTCTCCCAGAGAACATTCGTTTATATAAAGGATGCAATTGAAGCTGTTATGTTGATGATCGTGCGTTCTGATATGCTGCCTTTTTCTTTCATTTTAAATTTATGTTTGACATGACAGTGGCTGAGTACTGTGATCCTTTTCTTTTTTTTTCAGGAAAATCCTGCTAGAGCCAATGGCCATATTTTTAATGTGGGCAACCCTAACAATGAAGTTACAGTTAGGCAGCTTGCTGAAATGATGACTGATGTGAGTTGAAGGATTGTTTTATGTGTGTTTGGTTGGGAAAAGACTGGCTTAATTCTTGCCTTTTTATGCTTTTTTGGGATTTGAGAATTAATGTTCTTCCACTATACAGGTTTATTCAAAAGTAAGTGGTGAACCTTCTCTGGAAGAACCTACAGTTGATGTGAGCTCCCAAGAATTTTATGGTGCGGGATATGACGATAGTGACAAGAGAATTCCTGACATGACCATAATCAATAAACAACTTGGTAGGATTCTTTTCTACTCTACTTTTATCTCGTAAAGCCTCGAGATTTAGAAACAATTTGACAGAAGTTTATGGGTTTTCCAGGTTGGGACCCCAAGACATCGCTCTGGGATTTGCTTGAATCAACACTCACCTATCAACACAGGACATATGCTGAGGCTATGAAGCAGGCCATCGCAAAACCAGCTGCCAACTAAAGCAAGTTGGTGTTCGGTGGCACTTACGAGAAGGGGGATTCTTGCTTAGGTTGCTGTTGTCTACAATTCTTTTTACGGAAGTCCTATAATATATGTTAATCTTTGATTCCTACATACCCTATTTTTTGTTTTTTTTTTGGTTTTTTTTATCCTTTCCGGTGTCACTAGTCTTATAGCTGAAGTAGCTCAGGAATATGTTCCGGATATCTCTAAAGAAGACCTTAGATTCTGTTACTGAACTCTATCGTATAACTGTAACTGTCGGTAGAGCTTGGCTACGACATGTTGGGGGCCATTATACAAGGAAAGCCTGCTTTATGTTCTCACCTTCTCATGGGGTAATGGTTGTCATTTCCCTATTTTGTCACTCATAGGGCGTGTTGTTTGAGTTGCAATGTGTCATATATCCTAAATTATTATTATTATTATTATTTATTAATCTCAGGCAATTCTTTTGGTTGCTGGGTTCTACTTCTATATATGAAGTGTGATGAGAGTTATTGAATAAAAAAATAGTTTGTTCAAGAAAGGGAAAAGCTTTTAACTCTATTCTCAGTCATTACTTCTAGTTCTAACCAAAATTTCAGCAGTAGCAGTTCTAGTAATGTTTGACGTGCTTGCTTATTATACACGTACATCTAGTCATGTATATATCTTGTGGAACAACCTTGTTCTCAATATTTAGCTATAATGGCTTTGGGTCAAAGATTGGTTTAAATGCGTTTCCTTTTCTTACAATATAGTTTAAGTGAATGATTTCTACTTTTACTCCATTTCTGCAACCACCACCAGACCCAACAGTCAGAAAAATGAAATTGCAAATTATACCGTTATAATTTAGTGTAACTTTGATTTACACAGGGCCTATTTGGATTGAGGGGGAGGGGAGGGGGAGTGGAGTAGAGTCGGCTGAAAATAGACAAATTTTGGGCCAATTTTACTCTACTCTCACTTGATCTAAACAAACCATAAAAATTTTAAAATTTTGATCCATTCTCTTTATGTTATATAGTATTTGGATTTGGTCACTACCATTAATATTTGTTGTTGATGTGGCTGTTAAAAACTTAAAATATCACATGGCATTGACGGTGGTGACTTGGTGGATCTCTTATTTCTGGGAACCAATATTGTAATTTTGATATTAAAAATTGTGAGAAATTGGAGATGAGTGTCACTTTGAAGATATCAATTAAAAGTTAATTTTTTTTAATTAAATAAATTTTAAAGGTTTTCATATCATATATATTATTCAGATGTTAAATCTTAATATCTTGAGATTAAATTTAAGATACCAATTCGTCATCGTTGGTGCCAATCAAAAATGTTGTTAGCTCAAAATATATTGGAATGGGTACAATATATCAATATCAACACAACCCAAAAGTAACATTCTAATCAAACCATGGGCTGTTCTCAAAAACCCAAAACCCTCCAAATGGCTTCCTCCTCCTCTAGGCTGGGTCAAGATCAATTTTGATGTATCAATCAGGCCCAACAACTCCATGGTTGCTGCTGTTTGCAGGAAAGACAATGATGATATCCTATTTGCTCACTCACTTCTTCCTCCATCGGATCCTCTTCTTGGAAAGTTATTGTAGCTCTTTTAGCCTTGAAATTGTCTGCCTTGCTCAACCTCACTTTTGTTCGATTTAAAGTTGATTCAAGCACAGTTATTGAGGCTCTTCAGACTTCAGCTTCCCCTCCTGATTTCCCTGTCTATGTTATGTCAAATGTAGATGCCTCTTTAAGATCCCTCTCTTGTTGGGAATTTTGTTATGTTCCTAGGAACTTAAACTTTTTAGCCCATAACATTGCTTCTTGGGCAGCATTTTGTAATTGGGATGGACCCATAACAATCTCTAATCTTCTAGATTGGATCTTCTATATAGAAGGTAGAGATGGGTCTGGACCCGTTTCCCCCCTTTTCTCTTAATACATTTACTCTTAAAAAAAAAAAAAAATCTAGTCAAACATTTCTCGCATGCAGAGATATACGTCAAATAAATGGAAAATTATTTTGAAGCATTCTACAGAACAAGAGTAGAAACAATGGCATACTAAGGTTTGCAATTTGTCTAACAGTAATGCTATGAAACAACACAAAAGAAATAGATATGAAAGATATTTTTCGAATAAATTTTTGTTTGGCAAAAGAATTTCGAAGAAAATATTTGAATGATCAGAAAACAAAAGGAATAAGATTTGAGGCCTTCGTAAGAGGCCCAGAAGGCAGTAAGCCGACAGTTATGGAATTGTTCACAGGTAGCCCAGCCCGAAATGAAAAAGAAAATCACACACGCCCGGTGGGACTCGAACCCACAATCGCCTGATTAGAAGTCAGACGCCTTATCCATTAGGCCACGGGCGCTGTGCTTGACTCGTGATCTACAACAATAATATTAATAATATAAATAAGTTGTCTGATTAGAAATCAAATAGCTAATATCTTTTGGTAAAAGGGGGATTCAATAAAATAAAAAAAACACACTACACTAGGCTTTGATGGACCTACTTAATAAAACTAATAATTAAAGTGATGAGTATTTTATATTTTGGTGATTAATGACTAAAGTGGAGTGTGTGAAAATTGGAAATGATAGACTGAATTCGAGGTTAGTTTAGACTCAAGAATAAGAGGGGCAGATTAGAGGGAAATGAGTAAGAAAGGAAATGAAGGAACTCGGTATTATTCAACTTGGTTCCTAATTACAAGTGCTCACTCTCCCCTTTTTATAAAAAGGTTGTATAAAAAATGGCTATAACTAAACTATAACTAAATAAATGGTAGTAACATTCACATTATTGTGCTTATTACTAAAACTTATCGACATTGATGACTTATCACTAAGTACTAATTTACTTTTATAGCACCAGTAATGGGGATGCAAAAAAATACATATTTTACACCCTCAAATACTACTTTATTTATTTTACCAACCCATCCAACAATACACCTAACATCATAGTTTTTATTTTTACATACAACTCAATAAAATAATATAAACTAACCTATCAACTCATTCTCTCTCTTCTCTCCCATCTCTCTCTTTCATCTTTTTTGTACTTTCGTGTACTTTTATAGTTACTTTTATGTTTGGCAACCATGAATAGTAGGTTGTATATATAGAACCTTAGAGCATTAGCATTCGGAGATGCAAAAAAAAACATATTTTGCATCTTCAAACATTACTTTATCTATTTTACCAACCTATTTTACAACTCATCCTACACACCAGTTTTTATTTTTACATACAACCCAATAAAATAATATAAACTATCTAATAAAATAATAAAAAGTATTATTCTCTCTCTTTTTCCCTACTCACATTTTCTCTTCACACACAACCACATATTAAAATAATATTTTTTTTTACAACCTATGGATAGTATGCAGCCTTACTGTTCATAGGTTGCAAATTTTTTAAGTTTACAAACCCGATTGGATTGGGCTTTGGGTGACTTAGGTTGTAAAATAGCAATTGGGGGGTGTTTACACCCCCCAATGCTAGTGCTCTTACTATTCATGGATGCTAAATGTTTTTAGCAACCCACCCCAGGATGAAGCTCAATTTAAGCGGTTGGGTTGCTAAAATAGCAACTTGGAGAGTTTTACACCCCCAATACTAATACTCTTAGTTGTTTGTTATTGGGTTGTGCATAAAATTTGCTAGTAGTTATGGTGTTTTTTTTTGTGGAAGTTTGGTGATAAAGAATTGTAATATTTAACCCAAAAAGCTTTCACTAATCATGGTTATGGCTTGGTCAAGTTAATATTTTTTAAATTTGGAATATTTTGTTATTGTTATTAACCAAATGACTATATTGATTTTCTGCAAAACGTCAAAGGATAAAAAAGTCATTTCCTTTAAAACTTGGGCTGCAGTATCATTCTTCTAAATTTCAAAGGAGATTTTTGTAATTTACTCTTTTAAATTTGTAATACTGTTTGCCATTATGTTCTAAACATGGAAATCTTCAGATCTTTATTATTTTTTAATCTGCTAGTACATTTTATTCAATAATGTTAAAGATACAAACTATTTTACAAAAAATGTTATAAACTGCTGATGTAGTGAGTGATTATTGGTAAATGAAAAAATGATATTAATGATGGGTTTAGATGAAAACCAATAAGAGGTTGGTCACATCAACATTTTATAAAAATGTTGTAAAATAGTTTATGGACATAGCATTACTCCATTTTATTTTAGGTAGAAGTTGTTCTACCTGATCTTTGATTAAACTGCCCTTTGACTTCCCTGTCAAAGAAAGCTCATCCATGGTAATGATGGGTCCATGGTCTTGGGTAGGTTTTTTTTTTTTTGCTAAATTCTTAGGTAGAGTTTATTTTGACATGCAGGATGCAACTATGCCACAATTATAAATTAGTCTAGTCATTCAATTCATAGAAGTAAATATAATTAATCAAATCAATAAATGAATAGAACAATGACTTGAAAAGAATTGGAGTCCCATGCTATAACTGGTTGATGTATGGGACTGCTTTATTTATTTTTGAGGTCGCCTAGGCTGCTCAGGTCAATATACTAATTGAATTTTTGTGTAGGTAGATTTTTGTTTGTTTGTGCGGGGTATTAACTTGTAATCCTCCCTACATAGGTGTGAGCTTATATAATAGTAACAATCATTATGTGACAGGTATTGTCATACAAGCAAAAAAGAAGAAGTGTTGTCATACAAAATAAATTGCCAAAAGATTTTTGCAAATATTATTTGGTTTAAAATATTGTTAAATTGGAGGGACACTTGGCATAAAATCATAATAGATTATTTTAATTCTTTGTTCAGTTTGAATTTCAACTTTTCTCAAAAAAAAAAAAAAAAAAATCAACTATATAATAATATAGAGATAAATCTAAAAGGGTTGAGGATTTTGGTGCTGTTTGAGATTTCAGTCACCGGTCCGTAAAAGAAACAATACTGTTGAATAAAACATGGGTACGTTGACATTTGACACTATATTAGTCAAAAAGTTTCCTATTCATATACTTTAAACAATGTAATAAGTAATAACTGATAGCATTATGTGATAAAATTTCAATGCTACTTTCTACCAAAAAAAAAAATTTCAATGCTACATGTAGAGCAAAAGCGGATGCTGACACTTGTACAAAACTTTACGTTTTTTCATACAACTAAAATTGTCTAATGACTCTATCAAAAAAAAAATAAATAAAAAAAAATTGTATAATGGCATTTTGCTTATATGATGTAAGAAACCACGTTATTCTTGTGCTCCCAGAGGCACAATATCATATGTTTTTCTCACACAAATTGACCTATAACTACTTTGGATTTTCATATTGGCAGTTGGCACGACAGTTGCCTGGCCTGTTGAAATTAGAGGCTACCTATGTCACATGAAATTGACAATCAATTTGCTGCCCTTCTTTTTTATATGAAAAATTCTCCCAACTGGGAAATATATTAGTAATCTTTATGAAGATGCTGGGTGCTGACTGTTTTGGAAATGTTGAAACGAGAAGATAATCCCTTTTATGTTTTGAGGTGTTATATAATCAGTCCACGAAATATAGAAAGAATTACATTTTGACTTACAGATAATTATAGAATATTCGGTAAGTACAATAAATGCATACTCATTCTTCTCACATAATAATGAGTTTTACCAAATAAATTCATAGTGGAATCCATAATTCATATTAGAAGAAAATTATGCATTTATGACACTTCCGAAATATTATTTTATAATTTTCTTTGATTTAGTCACTTTAATAGTTCAACTTCACTGTATAATCAAATTAAGGTTAACTTAATTAGTTTCTAAAAAAAGAAGGTTAGCTTAATTAGTAATTACACATTACACCCTTTATATTTGGTCTGTTTTTATTTTTGAAGTAATAGGTTTTAATTTTTTTTTTCGAAGTCCTTTAGCTTACATATGTTTCGAATGTGAGCATCTTGTCCACTTTTGTCAAATGGGCTACCATTAAGTCTTGAAGCCGACAATTTTTTATTTAATTTCTAAATCCTAAAGAGTAGAGAAATTACACTTTATAATTGTAGGGGCCAGTCAGCCAAAGTGTACTATTACGACTGTACGAATTGGGCCTATGGCCCAATCTGAGGATATTAACTAATCCGAGGATGGCCAAATAAGGTTATTATGGGAAGGATATGAGTAGAAGAAATAAGAATTGTGTATGATAGTCTAAAATATGTCCGAGGATAAAAGTCACCTCGGAAGCAGAGATCCGAGGTCAGTGAGAAGGTCTTATCATCCTGGACATTCTTCAAGGTTGCATCATGATTAGAAGTCGGCCATTAGATAAAGGATGAGCAAAGGGAGGCAACAAATATCTTCAAAGCTGTTACCTCCACATTAAATGCCCCACAACTAACTCTCTGGCCGCATTAATGTGGAGGTGATACCTGAACAGTGGTTAAGCAGCCTTACAGCTACTAGTTGAAGGTTCTGGCAGGTGTTGGATGGAACAGAAGGGAGTTCTTAGAACCTAATCTACACGTGTATGGTCGAGATGATACTAGGATTATAGTATATAGCATGGAAGAGTGGCCTGAAAGAAAGAGAGAGAAAAAGAATCAAAAAATCTTTGTAATGATCCTATAAATTCCTGTAACTAAGATCAAGAACTAAACCTAATACATAGCTCCTCGGACGACGCCGAGGACATATTTTCTCATTTTATTTACATTAATTTCTCTCAAATAAACGAGTGTTATTATCTTTCTTGCGGGATAGAACTACTTCTTTCACCCACGCTCTATAAATTAATTGTTTGGGCTTGTTTGGCTAGAACCGAATCCATATTGGGTCCAATCCAAATCCCAGTCCCTACAATTGGCGCCGTCTGTGGGAAGAACTTGCCTATTCTGAAGACATTCCGAGTGCTACGTTTAAGATGGAAGGAGCAGGTCCACACCAGGCAGCGACAGGTCCGTAACAGGTGGATGCTAATCTACACCAAGCAGAATTAAGGGGGTCTCAATATAGCGATTTGTTTGTAAACCTCGAACGGAGAGGGGACCGTGAGGGAAGTGTGCGCACAACACATACCAGTAAAAGTCAGTCTCGAGGGAAGAGCCGTGTTTCCCATGCAAAGAATAATAGGGATGTGCAACGTGAGATCGAGGGATTAAAAAGGGAATTGCGCCACGCACAGTGAAAACGTTTATCACCTAACTCCAAACTGTCCTCTGAGGATGCAGATGATGCTAGTTACAGACAGAGGTCTAGAACTCCACCCAACGAGTCTTTTTCCTATGATGAAGAGTACCACCGCAGACGTAGGTATAAGAGCCCACCTCGTAAAGGTCTGGGGAACGATGCCATGAATAAGGCGTTGAGTCAAATCTCTAAATCACCCTTCATTCGAAACATAGAAGACATGAGTCTTCCTTAACGATTCCATCAACCCACGTTCACCATTTATAATGATCGAACAGATCTGGTGGAACACGTCAATCACTTCAATCAGAGGATGGCAGTTCATTCCAGAAATGAGGCCTTGATGTGTAAGGTCTTTCCATCTAGTTTGGGTCAGCTGGCAATGAGGTGGTTTAATGGTTTAATGCCAAACTCAATTGACTCCTTTAGGAAGCTCACCCAAGCCTTTGGCGCTCGCTTTATCACTTGCAGTAGGGTTCCCCGGCCTTTGGGTTCCTTGTTATCTATGTCCATGTGGGAGGGGGAAACTCTGAAGACCTACTCGAATAGATACTGGGAAATGTTTAATAAAATAGATGGAGACTATGATGATGTGGCCATTAATACTTTCAAGGCTGGCCTCCCAGCCGAGCATGATTTGAGGAAATCTCTGACTGGTAAGCCTGTTACTAGTGTGCGCCAACTTATGGATCGGATAGACAAGTACAGAAGGGTAGAAAAGGACCAATTGTAAGGGAAAGGAAAGGCTAAGGTGATCCCTCAGGAGAGGAGGGATTTCAGGTCGGACCGATACAATAATAACCGACCTCGGAAAGACTTTGTTAGGCAGCCGGGATCTGCCAACACCCAGGTGGTTAATGCTGTGTTCTGAGAACCAATACAGCAGATTCTGGAGAAGGTTAAAAACGAGCCATTTTTCAAATGGCCGGGTAAGATGATAGGAGATCCTATGAGGCGTAATCAAGGCCTTTATTGCCAATATCACCAAGACCATGGACACATCACCGAGGATTGCAGAAACTTGTGGGATCATTTAGATCAATTGGTCCGAGAAGGGAAATTAAAGCAACTCTTGCATCATTCCAGTGGTTGAGGGAGCCATACAGGTTCAGAGCTTCGGGGAGATTCTTCTTCAAAACCCCCTCTAGGCACAATAAACGTCATATTTGCTGCCTTAGGGAGGACCGGATCTTGCCCCTCCAAAGTAATGTCATTATCCCGTCACCTAGAGGAAAGGCCCAGTTTAATGCCGAAGGAGTCAGGATGGGCATCCCACTGGTTTTAGGCTTTTCGGATGAGGAAAAATTGGGAACTATACAGTCGCACGATGATGCTTTAGTAGTTACACTTAGAATTGGTGGGTATGATGTCAAAAGGGTGATGATTGACCAGGGTAGCGCAGTAGAGATTATGTATCCTGACCTCTATAAGGGGCTGAATTTGAAACCAAAAAGTCTAACAGCCTACAGTTCTCCTCTGGTGAGCTTTGAAGGTAAAATGGTTATTCCAAAAGGTCAGATCAGGTTACCGGTGCAGACTGGCTCGGATGTGGTGGAGGTAGACTTCATTGTAATTGATGCTTTCTCTCCATATACAGCCATTATGGGCAGGCCTTGGCTTCATACCCTAGGAGCTGTTTCTTCCATTCTTCACCAGAAGGTGAAGTATCCCTTTGGGGACCAAGTGTTGGAGATAGTAGGAAGCCATTTTACAGCTAGGCAGTGCCTGGTGGCGGCCATCCAACATCGGCCTGAGGCTGAAACCTCGGCCACTATTGAGAATGGTTTATAGCAATCAGAAACTCCGGCATCTCTCTTCAGTAGACCAGCCGACGAAGTGAAATGTGAAGATCTGGAGAAGGTAATTGTTGGTGATGATCCGGAGAGGTTCTTTCAAATTGGGGCTCAACTGCCTCTACTGGAGGGGGAGCAACTGGTTGAATTTCTTATGAAAAATGTGGATGTGTTTGCATGGGATGCGTACGAAGCCCCGGGTGTAGATCCCAACTTTGTTTGTCATCATTTGAACGTTAACCCATCCATTACTCCGAAGAGGCAGCCACTTCGGCGCCCATCCAAAGAGCACGCTGAGGCTGTCAGAAATGAAGTAACAAAGCTCAAACAGGCAGGGGCTATTAAAGAAGTGTTCTATCCTCAATGGCTAGCTAATACGGTTGTGGTGAAAAAGAAGACTGGAAAATGGCATGTGTGTGTGGACTTCACAGATCTCAATAAAGCTTGTCCCAAAGACCCTTTCCCTATGCCTAGGATTGATCAGATGGTGGATGCGACGGTAGGCCATCCTCGGATGAGTTTTTTGGACGCATTTCAAGGATATCACCAGATACCACTAGCATCGGACGACCAGGAAAAGATAGCTTTCGTCACTCCAATAGGAAACTATCATTACAAGGTGATGCCCTTTGGATTGAAAAATGCAGGGTCCACTTACCAACGGATGATGACTAAAATGTTCGAACCACAGTTGGGCAAGAGCATTGAAGTCTATATCGATGATATGATTGTAAATAGCAAGTTAGTGTCCGAGCATGTGGGAGACCTCATGAACATATTTGAAATTCTAAGGAAGCATAAGTTGTGTCTGAATGCATCAAAGTGCTCGTTTGGCATAGGTTTGGGAAAGTTTTTGGGCTACATGGTGACCCACAGGGGAATTGAGGTGAACCCTGATCAGATCAAGGCCATCAATAGCTTGCAACCACCTCGAAATCCCAAGGAGGTCCAGAAATTGACCGAAATGACTGCCGCTTTAAATCGATTTATATCTAGGTCAGCAGACAGGTGCAGACATTTCTTCCTTTTGCTACATAAATGGAAAGGATTTGAATGGACCGAAGAATGTGCCGTGGCATTTCAACAGCTTAAAGATTACCTATCTCGGCCACCTATCATGTCCAGTCCTGAGGTGGATGAGGTTTTATTTGCTTACTTAGCAGTAGCCCCTCATGCGGTAAGTTTTGTTTTGATACGATCAGATAGTGGCATACAACGGCCAGTCTATTACGTGAGTAGGTCACTTCATGAAGCCGAGGTGCGTTATTTACCCCTAGAGAAGGCCATCTTGGCAGTAGTACATGCTACACGAAAATTTCCCCATTACTTCCAGGCACACACCGTGATGATCCTAACTCAGCTTCTGCTCAAGTCAGTACTTCGGAGCGCGGATTATACCGGAAGGATTGCTAAATGAGGCACGATTCTAGGGGCTTTTGATATCAACTACATGCCTCAGACCTCTGTAAAGGGACAAGTCCTTGCCGACCTGGTAGCTGAGTTTGCTGAACTTCCCGAAGAAATAGAGGAAAAGCAGCATGGCATGGATGAAAAATCGGTTGGCCTGATCTCTATGCAAGACCCCTCATCCTAGAGAGTATATGTGGATGGAGCGGCAAACCAGCAGGGATCAGGAGTGGGCCTAGTTCTGGTATCTCCTGATAAGATCACCATTGAAAAATCATTGAGATTGGGGTTCTCGGCTACAAACAATGAAGCAGAGTACGAAGCTTTGTTGATGGGAATGGCGATGGTCCAGAAATTGGGTGGAAAAACAGTGGAGATGTTCTCCGATTCAAGACTGGTAGTGGGTCAGGTAAAAGGGGAATTGGAAGCTTAAGATGCAAGAATGCAGGAATATTTGGGTCAAGTTAGGCGTCTACAAACAACATTTGAGTTCTTTGACTTATTGCATATCCCTAGGAGTGGAAATACCCATGCAGATTCCTTGGCTACCCTTGCCACTTCCTTGGCACAAGGTTTACCCCGAGTAATACTTATTGAAGACCTATGCACCCCTACCCCAATGAAAGGAGACTTGCTCCAAGTCCATCAAATCGAGGTAAGGCCAAGTTGGGTGGATTCTATACTGCTGTTTCTTGAAAAGGATATATTGCCTGAGGAGAGGTCAGAAGCTGAGAAAGTACGAAGGAAAGCTCCTCGGTTTTGGCTGTCCGATGACAGAAAGTTGTACAAGCGTTCTTTTTCTGGACCATATCTGCTTTGTGTACACCCCGAGGCATCAGAATCACTCCTAGAAGAACTGCATGAAGGAATTTGTGGGAGTCACACAGGAGGAAGATCTTTATCTCACCGAGCCATTACTCAAGGATACTGGTGGCCGGGCATGCAAAAGGAAGCACAAGAATATGTTAAGAAATGTGATCAGTGTCAGAGATTCGCACCAAACATTCATCAACCTAGGGGAGTTATAAATCCTCTTTCTAGCCCTTGGCCTTTTGCCCAATGGGGCTTGGATATTGTAGGTCCTTTCCCTAGGGCAATAGGGAGTAAAAAGTATCTGCTGGTCGGCACGGACTATTTTACCAAATGGGTCAAAACTGAACCTTTGGCCAATATCAGAGATGTGGATGTCAAGAAGTTTATCTGGAAGAATATCGTTACTCGATTCGGGGTTCCCCATACTCTCATCTCGGACAATGGCCTTCAATTTGATAGCACAGCTTTCAGGAAATACTGTTCTGAGTTGGGGATAAAAAATAGATATTCTACCCCAGCCTACCCACAAGGAAATGGGCAAGCTGAAGCTATCAATAAGGTTATAGTGAGCGGACTTAAAAAGAGGTTGGTCGATACAAAGGGAAAATGGGTGAAGGAATTACCACATGTCCTTTGGACGTATCGAACAACACCTCGCCGGTCAACTGGAGAAACCCCCTTCTCAATGACGTATGGGGCCAAGGCTGTAATTCCTCTGGAAACTGGTTTCCCAACGCTGAGAACAAATGCATTCACTTCGGATGGCAATAATGAGCTGCTAGAAAAAAAGTTTAGACTTGATTGAAGAGCGAAGAGAGAATGCAATGGTCCAATTGGCCTATTACCAACACAAGCTCAAGCAAGGTTATGATACCAATGTAAAGCAAAGGCCGTTGTCCCCAGGGGATTTGGTATTGATAAAAGTTTTGGGAACTACCAAGAATCCAGCCTGGGAAAATTAAGGTCTAATTGGGAAGGACCATATCGCATCACGTCGGTGGCAGGAATAGGTGTGTACTATTTGGAGGATTTAGATGAGAAAACTGTACTCCATCCTTGAAATGTAAACAACCTAAAGAGGTATTACTATTAATAAAAACAGTCATGTTTAGTTCCTTTTTAATTCATCCCAATTGTGTATCATGTCAGGTTCCTCGGACCACAGACTTAGTGGAAATTAATACCATTTGACATCTATTGAAGTATTAAACAGAAACTGAGTCATGTCAGGTTCCTCGGACCACAGAATTAGTGAAAATTAATACCCTTTGACATCTATTGAAGTATTAAACAGAAACTAAGTCATGTCAGGTTTCTCGAACCACAGACTTAGTGGAAATTAATACCCTTAGACATCTATTGACGTATTAAACAGAAATTAAGTCATGTCAGGTTCCTCGGACCACAGACTTAGTGGAAATTAATACCCTTTGACATCTATTGAAGTATTAAACAGAAACTAAGTCATGTCAGGTTCCTCGGACCACAGACTTAGTAGAAATTAATATATTAAACTAGATTAGGATTAATTTGGTTAAGGTTTAATTAATTTTCCTACGTTCATTCAAGTCCCTGTGGGTTCGACCTCGTTCTTGTCAAACTATACTTCGGTACGGTTCGTACACTTGCGAGTATTTTAAAATTTCACAACACGGTGCTAGAGGCCTAGGTCCCAGGACTTGATGTCCTCACCTTGCTTTGTGGGTTGTAAGCCACTAATTGGACTTATGACCTGTTTGGATGGAGGGAGAGTGAAGGGGAGTACAGTAGAGTTGGCTAAAAATAAGCTAATTTTGTGCTAAATCTACTCTACTCTACTCTTCCTCTCTCTCCCTCAATCCAAACGGACTGTTAGGGTTGGCCCATATGTATAAAATATAAAAAGTCTATTCGCTTACATAAAAAATAAAAAATAATAATAATAAAAAACGCTAGTAAAAGCATTTGCACACGTATGTGCAATTTTTTTTTTGTCTATTTTAGTATTGGAATTTACTTTTTCTACTCTATATATTCACTTTTCAAAACACCTCACATCAGATTATCTATTTTACACTTCATTTCATTAAAATATCAAATTTCTTGATTTTTTAATTGTTTCTCTTTCTTCATGCGCAATAATTACCATCGACTCTCTTTCTTTATCTATGAATACGTAAGGAAATAATAAAAACTAAATGTAAAATGAATAGTGCTAATATAAATACATATTATTATTGTAGCAACCAGCCAACCACGTATTTTTATATAATTTTGCATGGCTTAATGTGTATAAATTTTAGGTTTGATCGGCTAAAATGTGATATATGCAAACACTGATACAATACAAGTGCTCTAAGTAATAACTTCCTCTTATTAAAATTTTGAAAACGCTTACAATTAAGTTGTACTCTTAAAATTTTGGGAATAAATTATGAATTCTCTGCAAATAAATCATGGTAGGCAACATAATTGCTGTAACTCTAGCACTACTCCAATACAATGAATGAGTGAAATCATTTCCGTTCAATTGCATATTCCTTTATCTCTTAATACACGTCAAATTTTGTGTCAATCGAATATTATTTACTATATAATTTATAAGCTTATATTTTATGCATAATATTAAAACTATAAACACTTTCAATTTAAACAATGTATTGATGACATAGCTATTGATCTTTAATTTTTTAGTAATTTTACAAGCATAAATGATATAAGAAAAAGTTGTAATCTAACGGTGGATTTGTCAAAATTTACATCCAATAAAAAAATATTAAATAAGGTTGTAATCTAAGGTTATAACCAATTTTGTAGCTAAAGTTTTTTTTTTTTTTTTTTTTTTTTTTAATACAAGATAGAATTTCTATTATAGCCTAATCTAAGTGTATATGTGTGTGAAGCTCCCTCTTGGAGACTTGAACCCGGACCTTGGCCCCCATACTCCACAAGTATAAACCACAAGTATTTATACTTGTGAAGTGACCACCACACCAAAGATGTGCGGTGGTAAACTTTGTTCTTAATAATTCTATATTATTAGAATTCTGAAAACACTTAACAATTAACAATTAAGTCTTAATCTTAAAACTTTGAGAATCAATTATAAATTCTCAACAAATTAGGGTCAACAACATATTTGTTGTAACTCTAGCAATACTCCAATAGAGTGAACTGATTTCCGTTCAATTGACTAGAAGATTAATGACGTGATGGGAACGTCCATGGAATCCAACTGGCACAAGAATTGACATTCTTTAGCATAATAGATAGAGTTAATGAAGCACGGGTTTGGCTATAGGAGCCGGTGAGACTAGTGGGAGATGTTGATATTAGGGATGACAATTTTTTCCCGACCCGCGGATACCCGGCCCGGCCCGGCCCTAATGGACTGGATTTTACCCGGTCCGATTAAAAATAGGGTCAGGTTTGGGTTTAAAAAAAAAAACCCGAAGCGGGTCCGGGTTTTTACAAAAACCCGGCCCGAACCCGGACCCCGCCCGACCTGGTTATATATATATATGTATAATTACTATAATAACCTCTTATATATATATTGTTATAACCCTAACTAAAATGCCTCACCTCACACACAATCTCTTTAGACTTCAGAGCCGCTTCTCATTTCTCTCTTCAACTCACTCTCCTCTCCCACTCTCACTCACTCTCCTCTCATGTCTCTTGCCGTCAGCCTCTCTCATGCCCTCTTGTCTCACGCCGTCAGCCTCTCTCATGCTCTCAGTCTCTCGGTCTCACTCTCTTTGCCGAAGAAGATGAAGACGAAATCCTAAGATTCTCGCCGCAAAGATTCTCGGTCTCACTCTCTCATTTCACTCTCTTTGCCAAAGAAGATGAAGATGAAATCCTAAGATTCTCGCCGCAAAGATTCTCGGTCTCACTCTCTCATGCTCTTCTTCCATTTTTTCTTTATTTGATTAGTGGGTTTGGGGATTTAGATTCTCTTTGTTTAACCTGTGGGTTTGGGAATTTAGATTTTGTTGTTAAGATTTGATGTTCCTTGCATGTACTTGTTTTAGATTTTGATTTCAAATGTATTTGGTTTCTGTGAATAGTTTGATTTCAAATGTATTTGGTTTCTGTGAATAGGAAATTTGAATGGGTATGGTGGATTTGATTTGAGATTCATTTGGATTTGTTGTTTGTGTTGCACTGCTACTGTGATTCTTTTTTCTCAGGAAAACAAAAATTTTTTTTAATTGATTGGGCTTCAAAAATTTTTTTTTTGGTTGGGCCACGAATTGGGCCCAATCCCTTAACGGGGCCCGTGGGGCCCAACGGGGGCAGGTCCGGGCCCCCGGAAAAAAACCCGCTTAGTAAACGGGCTGGGTCTGGGCCACAGGTCTTGGCTCGCGGGTCGGGTCTGGGTATGGAAAAACCCGGCCCGAACCCAACCCGTTGCCATTCCTAGTTGATATGACAGGCTATTTTTTTATGGTCAATGATGCTTTTTTTTTTTTTTTTTAATAATTTATAAAATGGTATTATCTTGGTATGTGATTGCTAATGGTGCGCATCTTGGTACCACATAAACATAACACACTCCGGATTCAACTCCCTATCGGTATTAAAGTTTCAATTCCTAGTAGTAGTTTTCGTTGGGCCGAGCGGCTGGATTTTTTTATAAAATAACTATAAAAGCCAAACTATATTATTAGTTAGCCAAAGTTTGAAACTAGTTTGGTATCTAACGACTTGAATATGTGAGAGTCGATTTCATTGTAGCAAATCGAGTTTAAGAGAATCGATTTCACTATAGCAAATCGAGTTTAAGAGACTCAATTTCTGTGTGCATCTTCTTCCTCCGTTCTTTTTTCTCCATTTCAGGTCCTGTTCACCATCTTCTTCCCTTCTTTCTCCATTTCAGGTCCCGTTCACCATCTTCTTCCCTTCTTCCAAGCCCCTAAAAATCCATTTCATCTAAATCCCTTCTTCCTTCTTCATCTAAATCCATTTCTCAAAATCCTAAACCCAAATCACGATCTCAATCGGAGCAAAAATCCAAACCCAAAAATCACGATTTCTTCCTGCGTTGGTGTTTTCTGGGCTGCGTTGCTATGATTTCCAAACCCAAAAATCACGATTTCTTCTTGCATTGGTGATTTCTGGGTTTTTGCGTTGCTGTGATTTCTGGGTTTCTTCTGCGTTTTTGTTTTCTAGAGGGAAATCGAGTCTTAGAGAGTCGAGTTCCAATAAAAATCGAGTCTTTCAAACTCGATTTACTACAGTAAAATCGAGTCTCACAGACTCGAGTCGTTAGATACTAAAATAGTTTCAAACCTTGGCTAACTAATAATATAGTTTGGCTTTTATAGTTATTTTATAAAAAAAAATCCCCGAGCAGCTGCTAGACTGACTTTTGAGTCCTTCGTTTTAATAATATCAGTCTTTCAGAGTTTTAAATAGGGGCGGACCAACGAATTTAGGAGGAGGATATATTTAAATGGGGTCTCTTTGTTATCACTTAAATAATACTCCTATTTAACTAGTTTTAATATCATCATTTTTTTTTATAACAAAACTCTATTCTTTATATATTGTAATATGCTTTTTTTTTGTTGAAAAAATGCTAAAACTATAACAAATTTTACTACAAAAATACTTACAAACGATGTAACAATGATTTGATTAGTGACGCTTCAAAAAGATAATAAACAAATATTTGAATGAATGATATTAGAGATATGATAAATTTCATTAAAGAGGATAGTTTTATTTAATGAAAATTTCTTTTGATGAAAATTTCTTTTGAAAATGTATGATCAATGATGATGTTCAATCATGTGACTCTCAGGTCTCAATAAACATCAAGTGATAAACAGCAGCGTGTTCTACTTATCTTAATATTTTGACAGAGAAATTTTCAACCTTCCACAATGAATTCTTGACTAAAAAGAAAAACCAGATATTTTTAGTCAAGAATATCTAAAAACCAGATATTTTTAAATCGAAAATATCTAAAAACTACTTCTTTTTATGTAGAGCTTGCCTTGCTTTACGGTGCTAGAGGCCCAGGTCCCAGGATTTGATGTACTCGCCTTGCTTTGTGGGTTGTAAGCCACTAGTTGGACTTAGGGTTGGCCCATGTATATAAAATATAAAAAGTCTATTGGCTTACATAAAAAATAAAAATAAAAAACTCTAGCAAAAGCATTCGCATACGTACGCGCAAAATTTTTTTTTTTGGGTCTATTTTAGTATTGAAATTTACTTTTTTTACTCTATATACTTACTTTTCAAAACACCTCACATTAGATTATCTATTTTATACTTCATATTATTAAAATATAATTTTTTTTTGGGTCTATTTTAGTATTGAAATTTACTTTTTTTACTCTATATACTTACTTTTTAAAACACCTCACATTAGATTATCTATTTTACACTTCATATTATTAAAATATCAAATTTCTTGATTTTTTTGAATTGTTTCTCTTTCTTCATGCACAATAATTACCATCGACTCTCTTTCTTTATCTATAGGTACGTAAAGAAATAATAAAAGCTAAATGTAAAATGAATAGTATTGATATAAATACACATTATTACTTTAGCAACAGCCAACCACGTATTTTTATATAATTTTGCATGGCCTAATGTGAATAAATTTTAGGTTTGAAAAAACAGATACAATACAAGTGCTCTAAGTAATAACTTCCTCTTATTAAAATTTAGAGAGACAGAGGAAAGAATAGAGATAGAAGTAAGTGAAGCGAGAAAGAACGGGGGGAAGCATAAGCAACAGTAATAAGTGGGAAAATTTGTCTCACATCAAATAAAATATTAGTAATTATTAGTAATTCTACTGTATATTTCAGATGAGATCTCACTTTTTTTTTTTTTTTAACATGTACACATATCAAACACATAATTATATATATATATTTTTTTTTTCTTTTACTTTTTAAAATATGTTATTAAAAATATGGTACCAAACACATTTTTTGCATTATGAGTATTTCAAATACGTATTTTCACAACATTTTTTAAACCATAATTTTCACAACATTTTAAATACATTTTTTTTGAAATCCGTACCAAACAAGGCCTTACACTCTAGGAACACACAACTTAGAATGTAAAAGACTCGTTCTTATTTCTTAAAGGAGGATAGGATGGAGAGGTAAGAGGAAGTGAGCTCTTATTCTTTTTTCCTTTTTTTTTTTTTTTTTTTTTTTTTGATACAAGATAGAATTTCTAGTCTAGCCTAATCTAAGTGTATATGTGTGTGAAACTCCCTCTTGGAGACTTGAACCCCGGCCCTTGCCCCCCACACCCCACAAGCACTTATACTTGAAACCTTAACTTCCACCATATTAAATTACATAACTCAAAAGATTTATTACTCTGTACAATAACTCCTCCTTTTACTAACTTATTTCATAATCTAAATTAAATTTAATTCCCATCCATCTTAAACTTAATTTCTTAGTAACTCGAAGCAAAATTCATAACTTGTATAAAGACTTGTACTTGAGAGGTGTGGTGTATATACATACCAAACACATAATTATATTTTTTTTACTTTTTAAAATATGTTATTAAAAATATGGTACCAAACACATTTTTTGCATTATAAGTATTTCAAATACGTATTTTCACAACATTTTTTAAACCACAATTTTCACATCATTTTAAAAACTTTTGTTTGAAATCCGTACCAAACAAGGCCTTATACTCTAGGAACACACAACATAGAATGTAAAAGACTCATTCTTATTTCTTAAAGGAGAATAGGATGGAGAGGTAAGAGGAAGTGAACTCTTATTCTTTTTTCCTTTTTTCACTCTTGGTTGGAATGGAGAAAATTATGGGTATTTATGCAACACCATGTTGTCAGGGGGGATAAACACCTTGGGAGCTTCCTTGAGTAATTAATATAACATATAGAGACACACTTTAACCCAAAAGGCCTAAGCCCAATGCGTATGTGTTCAATTATGTTATATTAACCACTTATTCTTCTCATCTTTATTCAATGTGGGACTTCATTCACACATGTAACCCAATAATCTCCCCCTCACGTGTGAGTCTACCTCTCTATGGGCTTCAAGACCTCTTTGTGGGCCATGAACAAGTCCTACTCACTCCCTCTTGCCTAATGGGCTTTTCACTTCATTAGCGCATCATCCATGGGTCTCTCGTACGCCATCCATGGGCACCACGTGTCAACCCCGCACGCACATCCATGGGAACCCCGTACGTCCATGTCCATGGGAACCTCGCACCACACCATTATTTAGCACCATTAGCAATATTTCTTTGTTGGGCTTTGTGGAGCCTAGTTTTGTTTGATCCGATTTGATGACCCGACCCGATCCGAATAATGTTGCATGGTTTTTAATGGAAGATTTACTGAGGCTTAGTCCATGAAATCCCTGCAACTCCGTGGACGTAGGCAAATTGCCGAACCACGTAAATACTGTCTTGTGCGTGTGATTGTTTTCTTTGGCATGTGTTTTCTCTATTTTTTTTTTTTTTTTTGTTTCTCATAGGTTGGGAATTTGGTTTAATTCCCTTCAACTGGTATCAGAGCCTAGGGTTAGGTTTGAGTGGGAGCAATGGCAGAGGAAGCAGGAAAAGCGTTTGGAATAGAAAAGTTCGATGGCACAGACTTTGGATTTTGGAGGATGCAAATCGAGGATTACCTTTATGGGAGGAAGCTGCATCTGCCGCTTCTGGGGGAAAAACTTGAGACTATGAAGGCTGAAGAATGGGCTCTCCTTGATAGACAAGTACTGGGAGTTATCAGGTTAACTCTGTGTAGGTCTGTTGCACACAATGTTGTAAAGGAGAAGATCACAACAGATTTGATGAAGGCTTTGTCTGGTATGTATGAAAAGCCGTCAGCAAACAACAAGGTGCATCTAATGAAGAAACTGTTCAATTTGAAGATGGCAGAGAATGCATTAGTAGCACAACATCTGAACGAATTTAACACTATCACAAATCAATTGTCGTCTATAGAAATTGATTTTGATGATGAGATTCGTGCTCTGATCGTCTTGGCTTCTCTGCCAAACAGTTGGGAGGCAATGAGGATGGCAGTAAGCAATTCTACAGGAAAGGAAAAGCTCAAGTACAATGATATACGAGATTTAATTCTGACTGAGGAGATTCGTAGAAGAGATGCAGGCGAAACCTCAAGATCTGGTTCTGCCCTAAACCTTGAGACAAGAGGCAGAGGTAATGACAGAAATTCAAACCGGGGCAGATCAAAATCCAGAAATTCTAATCGGAACAGAAGCAAATCTAGATCAGGCCAACAAGTACAATGCTGGAACTGTGGGAAAACAGGTCACTTTAGAAATCAATGCAAAAGTCCTAAGAAGAAGAATGGAGATGATTCTGCTAATGCTGTAACGGAAGAGGTACAAGATGCATTACTTCTTGCAGTAGACAGTCCACTTGATGATTGGGTTTTGGATTCAGGAGTTTCGTTTCATACCACCACACACCGAGAAATCATACAGAATTTTGTTGCAGGTGATTTTGGTAAGCTGTATTTGGCTGATGGTTCAGCCTTGGATGTTGTAGTTATGGGAGACGTCCGGATATTGTTGCCCAATGGATCTGTTTGGTTACTGGAGAAGGTTCGACATATTCCTGACCTGAGGAGGAATTTGATTTCTGTTGGACAACTTGATAATGAAGGACATGCAATACTATTTGTTGGTGGTACTTGGAAGATTACAAAGGGAGCTAGGGTATTGGCTCATGGAAAGAAGATTGGTACTCTATATATGACCTCAAGTCCAAGAGACACAATTGCAGTTGCTGATGCAAGTACTAATACAAGTCTATGGCACCGCAGACTTGGTCACATGAGTGAGAAAGGGATGAAGATGCTACTGTCAAAAGGAAAACTACCATAATTGAAGTCCATTGATTTTGACATGTGTGAAAGCTGCATCTTAGGAAAGCAGAAAAATGTGAGCTTTTTGAAAACTGGCAGGACACCGAAAGCTGAAAAATTGAAGTTAGTACACACTGATTTGTGGGGGCCTTCTTCAGTTGCATCCCTTGGAGGTTCAAGGTACTACATCACTTTCATTGATGACTCAAGCAGAAAGGTATGGGTTTATTTTCTGAAAAATAAATCTGATGTATTTGAAACTTTTAAGAAGTGGAAGGCCATGGTTGAGATAGAAACAGGTTTAAAACTAAAATGTTTGAGGTCTGATAATGGAGGAGAGTACATAGATGGAGGGTTCAGTGAGTATTGTGCTGCATAGGGAATTAGGATGGAGAAGACCATTCCTGGGACACCACAGCAGAATGGTGTGGCTGAGCGCATGAATAGAACTCTCAATGAGCGTGCTAGGAGTATGAGGTTGCATGCTGGACTACCAAAAATTTTCTGGGCTGATGCTGTTAGCACTGCAGCTTACCTGATAAACCGAGGACCATCAGTTTCTATGGAGTTCAGACTTCCTGAGGAGGTTTGGAGCGGTAAAGAGGTAAAGTTTTCACATTTAAAAGTTTTTGGTTGTGTTTCTTATGTTCATATTGATTCTGATGCTCGTAGTAAACTAGATGCAAAGTCTAAAATATGTTTTTTCATTGGCTATGGTGATGAGAAATTTGGCTATAGGTTTTGGGATGAACAAAACAGGAAAAACATCAGAAGTAGAAATGTGATATTTAATGAACAAGTTATGTACAAGGACAGGTCAACTGTAGTATCATATGTTGTAGAGATAGATCAAAAGAAATCTGAGTTTGTCAACTTAAATGAATTGACTGAAAGTACTGTCCAGAAAAGGGGTGAAGAAGATAAGGAGAATGTAAATTCATAGGTAGATCAGAGGACACCTGTAGCTGAAGTCCGCAGATCTTCTAGGAACATTAGACCTCCACAGCGTTACTCACCCACTCTAAATTATCTCCTGTTGACTGATGGTGGTGAGCCAGAGTGTTATGATGAAGCCTTGCAAGATGAGAATTCAAGTAAGTGGGAGTTAGCCATGAAGGATGAGATGGATTCCTTGTTGGGGAATCAGACATGGGAACTGACTGAATTGCCAGTAGGAAAGAAGGCTTTGCACAACAAGTGGGTATACAGAATAAAGAATGAGCATGATGGTAGCAAACGTTACAAGGCCAGATTAGTTGTTAAAGGGTTCCAGCAGAAGGAGGGCATTGACTACACAGAGATATTTTCTCCAGTTATGAAGATGTCAACAATCAGACTGGTACTGGGAATGGTGGCTGTAGAAAACTTACATCTTGAGCAGTTAGATGTGAAGACAGCATTCCTTCATGGTGACTTGAAGGAAGACCTTTACATGATTCAGCCAGAAGGGTTCATTGTTCAGGGACAAGAGAATCTAGTCTGCAAACTGAGAAAGACCTTGTATGGCCTAAAACAAGCTCCTAGACAGTGGTATAAGAAATTTGACAGTTTTATGCATAGAATTGGTTTCAAGAGATGTGAAGCTGATCACTGTTGCTATGTTAAGTCTTTTGACAATTCTTTCATCATATTACTGTTGTATGTGGATGATATGCTTATTGCAGGGTCTAGCATTGAGAAGATTAATAATCTGAAGAAGTAATTGTCCAAACAGTTTGCAATGAAGGATTTGGGAGCTCCAAAGCAAATTCTTGGTATGAGAATCATTAGAGACAAGGCTAATGGTACATTGAAGCTTTCACAGTCAGAGTATGTGAAGAAAGTTCTCAGTAAGTTCAATATGAATGAAGCTAAACCAGTGAGTACACCCTTGGGTAGTCATTTCAAACTAAGCAAAGAACAGTCACCGAAGACAGAAGAAGAAAGGGACCATATGAGCAAGGTGCCCTATGCCTCAGCTATTGGCAGCTTGATGTATGCTATGGTGTGTACAAGGCCAGACATTGCACATGCAGTGGGAGTTGTGAGCAGATTTATGAGTAGGCCTGGAAAGCAGCATTGGGAGGCAGTCAAGTGGATTCTGAGATATCTGAAGGGTTCATCAGATACATGTCTTTGCTTCACAGGTGCAAGTTTGAAACTGCAGGGTTATGTAGATGCTGATTTTGCTGGTGATATTGATAGTAGAAAGAGTACTACTAGGTTTGTTTTTACTCTGGGTGGTACAACTATATCGTAGGCTTCAAATTTACAGAAGATTGTTACTTTGTCTACTACAGAAGCTGAGTATGTTGCTGCCACTGAAGTTGGAAAGGAGATGATTTGGCTACATGGTTTCTTAGATGAATTGGGTAAGAAGTAAGAGATGGGCATTCTACACAGTAGAGGGAGTTTTCAAAAATGCAAGTGCTATATCAGTGATCGGAAATACTAAACTTTGTGGTGGTATTCCACAACTGCTGTTGCCTCCATGTCCTGTTGAAGTCATAAAACCTACAAAGTTCCTTTCATTCAAACTTAAAATTGCAATCATTGTTGTCATTGTATGTTTCCTTCTGTTTTCATTCATTCTTTTTCTTCATCGGAGGAAAAAATCAAAAAGGAATTCATCTTCTTTGGGTTCAACAATAGACCTCCTTCCAAATGTTTCTTATAAAATGCTTTATCAGGCAACCAATGGATTTTCTCCTAGTAACTTAGTTGGGACTGGCAGTTTTGGCTCTGTATATAAAGGGGTTCTTCATCCCGAGGAAAGATTAGTTGCTGTAAAGGTCCTTAACCTTCAACGAAAGGGTGCTTCCAAGAGTTTTATGGCTGAATGTAATGTACTAAGAAATATCCGGCATAGGAATCTTGTCAAGATATTAACATGTTGCTCAAGCATGGATTACAGTGGGAATCAATTTAAAGCTCTAGTCTTTGAATTCATGACAAATGGGAGTCTAGATACCTGGCTGCATCTAAAGATAGGCAGGGAAGATCAATCGAGGGTATTGAGCCTTCTTCAAAGACTTAATATTGCAATTGATGTTGCTTGTGCATTAGATTATCTTCACAACCATTCTGTGCAACCAATCATTCATTGTGATTTGAAGCCAAGCAATATTCTTCTTGACAATGACATGGTTGCTCATGTAAGCGATTTTGGTTTAGCAAGACTCGTCTCAACTGTTACTGATTCTTCTCAAAAGCAAACTAGTTCAATTGGGATAAAGGGGTCTATTGGCTATGCTGCTCCAGGTAACTATCTTTCCAACTGTCTAATTTCTAAAAAATGATTATGGATCTTGTTAATAATAGTTTTTGAAACATATTGAATTGTTTTTTGCAATTATCCTACTATTAATATAAAATTATCTTTGTATTAATATGCAGCACAGAAACACACAAACTCACAACATGATTTATACCTTGATAAATCATAAATTTCATTAATTGACAGAGCTAATTATTGACTATGCATTGGCCATGCCTTTTTTTAGGCATTTATTTCCTCAACTCTGTATGTTGTGATGACAGCTTGTCAATCAACCATATCAGAATTGGTATAGCTGGTCTCAAAACAGATCTAATGTATTGTTTTATGTTTTTTTTACTGCATGTCAACCAACATTATTCAAGTAATGGATAATAATTGGACCTCTGATTTTATTTGAACATGGGTCCAGCGAAGGCATTTAGGAACGCCAATACCTAATGTGTGCAACATATCCATATCAATTGTAAAATAATTTGGTTACATTTTCATAGTCCTAACCATTAACCATGTTTCTTGTGCTTCATATAAATCAAAAAATACCTCCCAAGTTCCACCAGAGACCCTAAGGTTCTATTCTAATGTAGAAATTCTCATTTTTTCACATGAAATTTTGAAATGATAGGATCTATCTCATCCTTCTTTCTAAATTTCAAATTCTTTTTGGTTTTTGATGAATCAAATGAATTTGCACTCTCATTAAATCCCAAATCTCATTATAATAAGAACTGCAAAATCTTCTTACATATCATAAATTGTAGAGTATGGCATGGGTGGCGAGGTATCAACAGAGGGGGACGTGTATAGCTTTGGAGTATTTCTAATGGAGATGTTCTTGGGAAAGAGACCAACTGATGAAATGTTTAAAGATGATCTCAATCTCCACAATTTTGTTAAGATGGCATTGCCAAAACGACTTGTTCAAATTGTGGACCCAACACTTCTCATAAGAGAAGTTGAAGAAATTCCAGCAGCTGCAGTGGCAGCTAGAGAATATAATAATGAGAATGAAATTGAAGCAGATGAAGTAAATCAAGGTAATGTTAATCACTGCCAAGTGGAAGCTAATGTGTATAAGTGCTTAGTCTCAGTCCTTGAAATTGGTCTTGCATGTTCCGTGGAGTCACCAAAAGAAAGAATGAATATGGAGGAAGTTAGCAAGGAACTACATTCAATAAAAAATGCTTTTCTTGGTTCTAGGATTTGAAGAGGTTAGAGAATCGAAGCTGAGGTCCTGCTACATTTCAAATTTGAATTTGCTTAAATAAAATTGCACATGACAATTATCTCATAAATTGGTTATGTCCTAAGTTGTAACATACTGGCCATTACTATTTTTTTTTTCTTTTGGGCAGATGATCTTGATTGTATAACTAAATTTTCTGTATCAAATTATTTGAGTAACATATTCGGTTGTTTAGACTTGACCTTACTGGACAGGATATTAATTTTGCATGAAATGACAAACTTAACTAATTTTTACTTGGATTGCATTGCAAGAAACTACATTAAAACTAGATTTGTGGATTCTCCTTACTCTGCAGTTGATTTGGCATTTATACGTAAAATATGTTCTCATGTTTGTTAAATCTTGTTTGAAAATTTTAGTGGATGATTTTGTTATCATGTTATGGCACTAATGATGCTACAAATTTTATTACATAGATTTATAAATTAATTTATTAACTTAACAAAATTAATAAAAATTATTTATTCTATGGTTGATATTCATTGTCAACTCAGTTTGTAAAATTTTTGTGGTAAAATTAATATTAACTTTAGCATTTTCCTTTTGTTGTACACTCTTCTTTTGTGTCATACTTGTATATGCATATCATCGGGGATGGACCTATGCTTAAACCACTGGGGCCTTGGTCCCCTGGCCTTAATTTTTTTCAATTTCAAAATTCTTTTTCTTCTTTTCTACAAGAAATTAGTATGGAACAGTGAAAATTTCTCTTTCAAAATATTAAATTAAGTGGAACTCATTAGATAAATGGTCACTATTTAACACTTTATGTTCATAGAGAGTCACATGACTAAAGAACATCATACTTTGTCAAAAGAAATTTTCACCACATGAAACTATTGACTCTTCGCTTGACTAAAAACTCCTAAGTATTAACTCCATTTTATTTGGATTCTGAAAACTCTTTAACAATCAAGTCTCAATCCTAAAATTTTGGGAGTCGAGTATGTTTTCTCAAAAAAATAATTAGGGTCGACCCCATATTATACAATTGAGTGAAATGATTTCAGTCATACTATGTTCAATTGACTAGAAGATCTATGAGGTGGAGACATTGATGGAATCCCATTGGCACAAGAATTGATTTTCTTTATCATAAAAAAGTGAAAGAAGCACGGACTGAGCAGTAGGAGCCGGCAAGACAATGCAGTATAGGAGATGCTGATTTGAGAGGTCATTCTTTTATGGTCAATGAGGCTGGATTTTTTTTTTCCAACCTTAGCTCTCATTGTAAGGTCACCTTTACATAAAATAAATTCTATTTTAAATCCTTCACTCATCTCCCTTACATAATTGCAACCAAGCGAACTAGGTTGTGCAGTTGCATATCTGAGAGTGACACCAAAAAAATTTACCAGCTTCCTGCTCCTCAAACCAAATGAAGCTTCACCAAAAACATTTATATGCATTTTGGCCTATATACCTTATCTTTGTTATGAACCTATGTTTATTGCAACCCACCGTGACTGCCAACGCTCCAACAAATGAGACTGATCGTTTGGCTTTGCTAAAATTCAAAGAATCAATATCTCATGATCCATATATGATGTTGAGCTCATGGAATGATTCTATGCACTTCTGCAACTGGTTTGGAATCACATGTGGCCGACGACACCAAAGAGTCATGGCCTTGTACTTACAAGGCTATAAATTGCAAGGATCCATATCACCTTACATCAGCAACCTCACCTTTCTTAGGTTCATCAATCTTCAAAACAACAGCTTTTATGGTGAAATCATACTTGAAGTTGGTCATGTATTCCAACTACAAACGCTCAACCTTAACAACAACACATTGGAAGGTGAAATACCATCCAGCTTGTCCAACTGCTCTAATGCCAGATTCATCAATCTTCTTTGGAATAGACTTAATGGGAATATTCCAGCGGAGTTAGGACCTTTGTTGAAGCTTCAAACACTTAGCTTAGTGGAAACAATCTGACAGGAGAAATCCCAACATCTTTAGTAAATCTTTCCTCGTTATCAAAAAAGTAAATCTTTCCTCACTCAGAATTTTGTCTCTATCAGATAACAAATTGGTGGGAAATATTCCAAGTGGCATAGGAAATCTAAAAGGCATATACTTTTTCTCAATTTCAGTCAATAATCTGTCAGGTACAATCCCCTACCCCCTTTACAATATATCATCTCTCCAAACCATTTCATTTTCAGAAAACCAACTTGAAGGTACACTTCCAGACAACATAGGCCTCACTCTTCCTAATCTCAATAGTCTTCTCTTTAGTAATAATAAATTCCCTGGGTCAATTCCTGTTTCATTATGCAATGTATCTCAGCTTCAAATACTTGATCTAGGTGAAAACTATTTTTTGGGATCAGTTCCAACTAATTTGGGAAATCTGCCATATTTTTATTGGCTAGCCTTGAGTGACAATGACCTAGGAGGGAGCCTGGATTTCTTAACATCTTTGACAAATTGTAGTAAACTAGAAACAATGGACTTGAGTACAAACCAGTTTGGAGGTGTTTTGCCCATATCTGTAGGCAACTTGTCAACCCAACATACTGAATTATATTTTGGAAGCAAAGAAATTTTTGGAACTATTCCTGTAACATTAGGGAATCTTGTCAACTTAATTGCCTTAGGCATGGAGTATAATCTTTTCACAGGCCTCATTCCCACTATTCTCGAGAAGTTTCAGAAAATTCAACTATTGGCTTTAAATGGAAATAGATTGTTAGGAGAGATACCAACTTCCATAGGCAACCTTACTCAATTATTCCTACTTGATTTAGATGAAAACAGATTAGAAGGAAGCATACCTCCAAGTATTGGTAATTGCCAAAATTTGCAATACTTAGACCTTTCACAAAATAATTATCATGGATTCATCCCCCAGCAGCTTATTGGTCTAACTTCCCTTACAACACTACTCAATTTGTCTCACAACTCATCTGATGGCAAACTGCCTTCTGAAGTAGGCAATCTGAAAAACATAAACCAACTTGATATCTCATAAAATAATTTGTTTGGGGAAATTCCTAGCTCCATAGGAAATTGTTTTGAGCTTGGAATACCTTAGCTTGCAGGGGAATTCTTTTGAAGGATCTTTACCTTCATCTATGGCCTACTTAAAAGGCCTTCAGTTCCTTGATGTTTCAAGAAATCACCTGTCAGGATCAACTCCAAAAGGTTTAGAAAAGCTTCCATTTCTAAAAAAATTGAACCTCTCATTCAATGATATCGAGGGTGAGGTACCAACAGAGGGAGTTTTCAAAAATGCAAGTGCTATATCAGTAAACGGAAATTCTAAAGTCTGTGGTGGTGTTTCACAACTGCAATTGCCTCCATGTCTTGTCAAAGTCATGAAACCAAGGAAGTCCCTTTCATTCAAACTAATAATTGCAATCGCTGTTGTTATTCTATGTTTCCTTCCATTTTCATTCCTTCTTGTTCCTTTTTGGAGGAAAAAATCAAAAAGGGATTCTTCTTTTGTCTCAACAATAGAACTCCTTCCAAATGTGTCGTACAAAATGCTTTATCAAGCAACCAATGGATTTTCTCGAAGTAACTTAATTGGAACTGGCAGTTATGGATTTGTATATAAAGGAGTTCTTCACCCCGAAGAAAGATTAGTTGCTATAAAGGTCCTTAACCTTCAACGAAAGGGTGCTTCTAGGAGTTTTTTGGATGAATGTAATGTATTAACAAATATCTGGTATAGGAATCTTGTTAAGATATTAACATGTTGCTCCAACATAGATTACAATGGGAATCAATTCAAAGCTCTAGTCTTTGAATTCATGAGAAATGGGAGTTTAGATATCTAGCTGCATCCAGAGATAGATAGGGAAGATCGATCAAGGGACTTGAGCCTTCTTCAAAGACTAAATATTGCAATTGATGTTGCTTCGGCATTAGATTATCTTCATAGCCATTCTGTGCAACCAATCATTCATTGTGATTTGAAGCCTAGCAATATTCTTCTTGACAATGACATTGTTGATCATGTAAGCAATTTTGGTTTGGCGAAATTACTATCAACCATGACTTATTCTTCTGAAACGCAAACTAGTACAATTGGGGTAAAAGGATCTATTGGCTATGCTGCTCCAGGTAAAACCTATTCTATTTGTATTAACATGCTGCACAGAATCACACACAGCTCTAAACATGAATTATGCCGTGATAAATCATAGATTTGATTAATTGGCAGACATCAACTATTGACTATCCATTGACTAGCATTTTTTTCGGCATTCACTTCCTCAACTCTATAAGTTGAGATGATAGCTTGTCAATCAACAACATCAAATATGGAATAGCTGGCCTCAAAACAGAACTATGCTATTGTTTTTTGTTTTTTGTTATTGCGTCTGTCAACAAATAATATTCAAGTAATGAATAATAATAGAACTCGTGATTTTATTTGAACCTGGCTTCAGTCAAGTACCTAAAGTAAAGTGTGCAAATTGTAACAGTTGTAAAATAATTAAATTAGATTATCATAATCCTAACCATTAACCATATTTTCCGTTCAACATGTACCAGGTGCTATTCTAATATAGAAATTATCATCTTTTATAAATGAAATTTTGAAATGATAGCATATATCATACCGTTCTCCTTAAGTTCAACTTCTTTTTGCTTTTTTGACAAGTGAAATGAATTTGTACTCCCATTAAATCTCAAATCTCATTACAAATAAGAACTGCAAATCTTCTTACATATCATAAACTGTAGAGTATGACATGGGCTGCAAGGCATCAATCGAGGGGGATGTGTATAGGTTTGGAGTATTTCTGCTAGAGTTGTTCCTGGGAAAGAGACCAACTAATGAAATGTTTAAAGATGATCTCAATCTCTACAATTTTGTTAAGAACTTAAGATGGCATTGTCAGAAGGATTTGTTCAAGTTGTGGACCAAACCCTTCTCATTAGAGAAGTTGAAGAAATGCAAGCAGCAATACTGGCAGACAGAAGATAATAATGAGAATGAAATTGAAGCAGATGAAGAAACTCAGGGTATTGTGAACCTCTGTCAAGTGGAAGCCAATGTGTACTTGAGATTGGACTTGCATGTAGCGTGGAGTCACCAAAAGAAAGAATGAATATGGAGGAAGTCACCAGGGAACTACATTTGATCAAAAATACTTTTCTTAGTTCTAGGATCTGAAGACCTAGTAGAATCCAAGTTGAGGTACTGCTACCTTTCAAATTTGAATTTACTCCAGTAAAATTTCACATGACAATTATCTCATAAAATTGTTGAAGACGTCCCAAGTGAAATATACTGGCCATGAAGGGTATTTTTTTCATAAACACAAGTGTGGAGAGTCTTTTTTTTTTTTTTTTTTTTTTTTTTCAGATGATCTTGATTGTACAACTAAAATTTCTGTATAAAAATGTTGGAGAAACAACTTTGGCCAAAATATGTTGATCCATAAAATTTATATATGGATCATTAAATGTATTTTGTCCCTAATGTCTTAAATAAGTGTGCATTTTTCTCAGCGCATAAAAAATAAAATAAATAAGTGTGCATTTTGGAAACAGATTAAAAACTAACTTATTGCTTAAATTATTCATTGTTTGTGGGTCCTAAATTACTTTTTGTCTCAAACTTTATTTTAAATATTCTAACTTTCAGTTTTTTTTATATAAAACAACTTAACTTTTAACTTTTTATTTCACATTATGCAAATAAAAATAAACTACTAGAAATAAACAATTCTCAAAACGGATACTAGAGTTTAACAAACTAATGCTATTAATCTCTCTAATTACATTAATTTTTCTTGTATATATGGCTAACAAAGCAATGAGATGACTTTGTTTAGTTTTTTTTTTTTTTTTTTTTTTTTTGTGGAAAAACTTTGTTTAGTAACTTGCCAGTTGAATTTTTTTTAAATAATTACAACATGGAAAAAAAAGAGCCAAATAAATTTTAATTTTTGTTTTAAATTTTAAATTTTCTTACTGCCCTTGAGTTTCAAAATTTTCAGTTTTATGAAGAGCCAAATAAAAAACTGAATCAAATAAAAATGACCAAAATAAAGTATTTAGAGCATCTTCAATAGCTTAGGTAAAAGCAAAATAATCTCTATAATAGAGAATGAGACCCAAAAAATGGTCTCCAATGGATTCTTTAAATCATGATTTTTTTTTTTGGCTCATGAACAATAGCTCATCAAATCTGATGGGCTACTACACATTAGCAAAAGAATAAAACTAAATAAAAAATTAGCAAAGAAAGGAGTGGGGATTGAGTATGGGAATATGTGTGTTAAAAAATGAATAAATAATTAATGAAGAAATAATATTTAAATGAGATAGAGAAATGATAGAGAATCTGTTGAAAGATGTATTTGAAAAAGTAAATAAGTAAAAAGTAAATATCACTATTTACTGTCTAAACAATACAAAAATATAGAGAAACTGCGGGAGATGCTCTAAAAAGGTGAAAGGTTAATATCAAGAAAATTCAAATAAAAAGGGTCAAAAAAAAAATTTTAAAAAAAAATTGAAACTTAAAGCCCAAAATAAAAATAACTCCAAACCAGACTTTAAAAAGTTACTAAAAGTTAAAACCCTCTGAGAGTCCAAAAGCATTGTACATTTGTACCCTTGTCCCTAAAACCCTAAACCCCTTCTCTCTGCAACTCAAACTCAAGTTAGAGAAATGGCTTTCACTTCCATTCTTCGCAAGTCGGGTTCTTCTTTGGCCCCACTCGCAACTCGACTCGTTTGTGGCCAGAGAAATTACCATCGTGCCCTCTTCACGGCCAAAACCCACTCCAATCTCTCTCACAGTCACAGGATCTCATTTCTGAGCCCTCTTTTGGTTCCCAACCTTCACTACTCTTCTGCTTCAAAGAAGCCCAGCTCTGATGAGACCCTTTTACGAGTGATTCTGTCAGAGATCCAGTGCTTGCAGGAGACTGATGATCATGATCGGGTAGGTATTTATGTTATTTTATTCTATTTTTTATAAATTTTTTTGGGGTTTATGGGCTGTTTGGTTGCTGAGAAAGTGTGGGAAAATGAAAAGAAAATGGAACTTATAGGGCTATTTTTGTAGTTTTTTGGGAGAAGATGAAAAGCCCACCTCAATGTCATTGAAGGGTTGTGTTTGGGCACGGAAAAATCAATAATAATTTGATATCTAGGATTTTAATTTCTTGAATGTTTACTATCTTTCTGGGCAATAGAAGGCACATGCTGATGCTGCTCGGTTTGCTTGTGGACTAAAGGTTGTCTTTTTACTATTAAAAACAAAAAAAGTGAGGCAAATTTAGTTGCTCCAAGAGGAATGTAATAGAAGGAAATGAAGCTTTAAATGTTATGACTTTATATGTTTTGAATTGCAGAAACTTGGTAAAAAAAAAAAAATGTAGTTAGGCGGGGTGGAGTGGTTGCTTCTGTTTTCAGGCCCTGGGACTTGAATTGTGAATAATTTTAGCAAGAATGGGAATTTCATTTTCTTTATTGTCACAAAAAAAAAAAAAAAAAAAAGGCAAGAAATGAAAGAGAAGGATAGAGGTTTGTGCTTCAAGTTTTGATTATTGCAATTCTTAGTATGCAAGCAGCTAGAGGAGGTTTTTTAAAAGTTGTAGTTATTCTTTTTATTCTTATTACTTTCCAGATAGACAAACAGAATTAAGACTTGTGATAGTTATTGTTGCCTCATAATTGGGTTGTTATTCCGCTGTAATTCTTGGTTTTTAATAAAAAAAGAGCCAGATGATGCAGAGTTTTCAGATGGATTTTGGAGAATACTCTGAATAGTGTTGGTTTTGGTTTACTTAGAGAAACATTTATTGGTTTGTTAATGTTCGATGAATATCCTTGTATACATTTGTCGATCACTCGTGGAAACTTCCTTTGATGTGGATGTCTTTTAACTATTGATGCTCTGGTAATGTAGTGCTTTAGGAGCTTACCTTATCTTTTTCTTTTTTTCTTCTTTTAATGAATATGCTTATACACTTATTAATTGCCTTACTGATAGTGGTGATCACATCTTTTTATTTGATAGGTTGAACAGATTCCAAGTGATTTTCCTTTCGAAATTGTGGATAATCCAGGACTTCAAACTCTAACACTGAAAAGAACTTATCAAGGTGAAGAGATAGAAGTTGAAGTTCACATGCCCGATCTAGTTACTGGTGAAAATGATGATGATCCTGATGGGGATAATAGTGAAAAGGCTAGTCTATCTAGCTTGCCACTGGTTGTTAGTGTCTCTAAGAAGGATGGACCTAGTCTAGAGTTTAGTTGCATTTCTTACCCTGATGAAATTGAGATTGACAGCTTGGCAGCTAAACGTCCAGAAATTTCTGATGAGGAGATTGCCTATAAGGGCCCTAGCTTCGTGTAAGAATTTATCGTTTTTACTTTTATATCATCAATTCAATATCATGGTATATGTATTTATATATATAATTTATGAGTGTCTTCACGTTTTCTTTTCCAGTGATTTGGATGAGGACCTGCAGAAGGCTTTCAAGAGGTATTTAAATATAAGAGGAATCAAGCCCAGCACAATTAATTTCTTGCATGAGTACATGATCAACAAGAACGGTAAAGAAGAATTGATTTGGATGAAGAAACTTAAGAAGTTTGTTGAAGCCTGAACTTTTGGCCAATACAGCAACTTTGGTAGAAGAGAACTCAAGGACCAAGTTTTGATATTGTATTTTCTTCTGCATAGAGATATACATTGCTGCAATTTATTTACAGAGGCTTTTATGCAAGGCCTATGATAGTTACACTTGGTCATTAACAGTTGTGTTAGGTGAGGTCTTTTATTGAGAAGTTGGTTAAGTTGCTTTTGACATAGAATGAATGTGTTGTTTCAATTAGAATTTAGAACCAACTATGATTGAATGGATCTGTTTAGAACTCATGAAGTGTTTCATTAGGAAGTCTAGTACCAATATAAAGTGTGCAAATTGTAACAGGTGTAAAATAATTAAATTAGATTATCATAATCCAGACCATTAACCATATTTTCCATTCTACATGTACGAGTTGCTATTCTAATATAGAAATTATCATATTTTCTAACATGAAATTTTGAAATGATAGAATGTACCACACCGTTCTTCCTTAAGTTCAACTTCTTTTTGCTTTTTTTGACAAATGAATAGGGATGGAAACTTTTGCCCGACCCGCGGGTACCCTGCACGGCCCGACCCTAATGGGTCGGGTTTTACTCGGTCCAATTAGGAATAGGGTCGGGTATGGGTTTTTTTAAAAAAAAAAACCCGAACCGGGTCTAGGTCGGGTCTGGGTTTTATAAAAAAAAAATCTGAAACTCGACCCGAAACCCGGCCCAGATATAACCCGGTTATCCTGAAATTACCAAATGGGGCCCCTAAAGTCCCTCATTTCTTCAGCAACAACTCACGCCTCCCTCAGTCCCTCCTCACCCTCACTCCCTCATTTCAGCTCACTCACTCTCAGTCACTGCCTCACTCACGCAGTCACACCTCGCCTCCTCACCCTCACGGCCTCACAAAAGCACATAGCCATTTGCTGTAGCCTCAAATCATTATTCACCAAAGGTCACAATAAATAGTTTCTGGGCTCGTGTACATGCTCTGTTATGTAGTATAAATAGCAGAGGAGCTTTGTATTTTATTTTTATGCTCTCCATTTCTTTTCTTCGATAATAAGAATCTTATTAAGAGAGAGTTTCTTTCTTAGTTTCATTCAGAAAGTTTATTTCTTTACAACCCTATCAGTGACCAAAATGGGCAAAGACTCACCGAAACCACCACCACCACAACCACACCAAATACCAAATAAAATTACCTTTTTTTTTCATTTTTCCTGAATGGTTATGGCCAATAGGTAAAATTTGTTTCTGAAATGGAACTCTGTATTTGAATATGTATTAATGCAATACTATTACTTATGTTCTGCAGTATATTTTATATATTAGTTAATTTGGTAGATTATTTCTTTCTAGTGAAACCAACTTTAGGTGAAACTCTTTAGTGATAATATTCCAATCATGAATTGTGTACTTACAAATTGATTATGGCATATAACATGAGATGGATGTAAATTCATTTGGTGTATTGTTGGATTTTGGACTGATTTGGCATTTGGGCTTCAATTCTTTCTTCTTCTTTTTTTTTTTTTTGGTTGGGCCATGATTTGGGCCCAAATTCGGCAGGGCTTAACAGAGCCCACGGGGCCTGGCAGGGGCGAATCTGGGCCCCAGAAAAAAAAATCCGTTTAGTAAACGGGCTGGGTCTGGGCCGCGGGTCGGGTCCAAGTATGGAAAAACCCGGCCCGAACCCAACCCGTTGCCATTCCTACAAATGAAATGTATTTGCACTCTCATTAAAAATCAAATCTCATTATAAACAATAACTGCAAAATCTTCTTACATATGATAAAGATAAACTGTGGAGTACGCCATGGGCAACGAGGCATCAATCGAGGGGGAGATGTACAGCTTTGGAGTATTTCTACTGGAATTGTTCTTGGGAAAGAGACCAACCAATGAAATACTTGAAGATGATCTCAATCTCCACAATTTTGTTAATATAGTATTGCCGGGATGGACTTGTTCAAGTTGTGGACCAAACCCTTCTCATTAAAGAAGTTGTAGAAATGCCATTGCCAGCAGCAACAGTGGCAGCTAGAGAAGATAATAATGAGAATGAAATTGAAGCAGATGAAGAAACTCAGGGTATTGTGAACATTTGTCAATTGGAAGCCAATGTGTATAAGTGCATAGTCTCGGTCCTTGGGATTGGACTTGCATGTAGCGTGGAGTAACCAAAAGAAAGAATGCTTTTCTTGGTTCTAGGATCTGAAGACTTGGTAGAATCCAAGTTGAGGTACTTCTACCTTTCAAATTTGAATTCACTCTAGTAAAATTGCACATGACAATTATCTCATAAAATGGTAGAAGATGTCCCAAGTGAAATATACTGGCCATGAAGGGGTTTTTTCCTTTGTTTTTTCATAAACACTAGTAGGCCTGTCCACGGGTCGGTCCGGGTCGGGTTTGTGCCCAACCCGGAACCGACCCACCGAAATCGGGTGGTGAAAAAAGGCACCCGCCGCCGACCCGCCGGAGTAATCGGATCGGGCGGTTCAGAACATCAACGGGTGTGGGCGGGTCGGTCGGATTCAGGACGGCGAGAAAACGGTGGAAAAAACACAGATCCGGCGAAAATCTCACCGGATTCTATGAGATTTCGCCAGATCCGGCGAAAATCTCACCGGATTCGATGAGATTTCGCCAGATCCGGTCAAAATCTCACCGGATCTAAGGGAAATAGCGCCGGAATCTGGAAAAATATCACCGGAATCTGGATTTTTCGCCGGAATCTGGGTTTTTTGCCGGATTCTGGAAAATTTTGGCCGGAATCTAGAAATCTTTCAGTCGGTTCGGATTTTTCGGGTTTTAAGGGAGGAAAACCGAAACCCGATCCGCCGAAATCGGTTTCTGGTGATGAAGACCCGCCGCCGACCCGCCGGAGTAGTCGGGTTGGCCGGTTTCGGGTCGGATTCAGTCGGTTCTTCGGGTGGATCGGGT
This sequence comes from Notholithocarpus densiflorus, assembly GCA_030021035.2. Lineage (NCBI taxonomy): Eukaryota > Viridiplantae > Streptophyta > Magnoliopsida > Fagales > Fagaceae > Notholithocarpus > Notholithocarpus densiflorus. The sequence goes on along the minus strand of JARYZH020000026.1, from coordinate 3,722,096 downwards.
ACTCGGATGAATCTGGACAGCCCTAAACACTAGCGTGGAGTCCATCAATTTTTAACCTTTTTACTTTACTTTTCTTTTCTTTCTTTTTTTTTTCTTTTTTTTTTTTTTTTTTGCAGATGATCTTGATTGTACAACTAAATTTGCTGTATAAAAATGTTGGAGTAACAACTTTGGCCAAAATACATTGTTCATCCATAAAATTTACACATTAAACACCTTTTGTCCCTAATGTCTTAAATAAGTGTGCATTTGATGATGGATTAAAAACTAATTTTTTGCTTAAATTATTCACTATTTCCTAAATTACCTTTTGTCTCAAACTCTTAGCTTTATTTCACGTAATCTAACTTTCAGTTTTTAAAAAATAAGCTAGTTTTTAGCTTTGTCTCACATTATATAAATAAGCTACTAGAAATAAGTAATTCTCAAATAGACACTAAAGTTTAACAAGCAAATGCAATTGATCTCTCTGAGTAGGTCAATTTTTCTTGTATATGTGATTAACGAAGCAATGAGATGACTTTGTTTAGTGATGTGAACATTGTGGAGTTGAATTTTTATTCAATAGAAAGTAACCAAAAAAAAATTTATAAAACTTTTTGTTTATAATTTTCAATTTTCTTACTGGCCCTTAAGTTTTGAAATTTTCATTTTTATGAAAGGCAAATAAAGAACTGAATCAAAAAAATAAAAATTTTAAAACGTAAAAGGTTAATATAATTTCAAAATAAAAAATTTAAAACTTAAAATCTAAAATAAAAAATAAATCCAAAACCCTAAACCCCTAAAGGCCTAAACCCCTTCTCTCTGCAACTCAAACCCAAGTCAGAGAAATGGCTTTCACTTCCATTCTTCGCAAGTCCGGTTCTTCTTTGGCTCCACTCGCAACTCGACTCGTTCGTGGCCAGAGAAATTACCATCGTGGCCTCTTCACCGCCAAAACCCAGTCCAATCTCTCTCACAGTCACAGTCCCTCATTTCTGAGCCCTTTGGCTCCCAACCTTCACTACTCTTCTGCTTCGAAGAAGCCCAGCTCTGATGAGACCCTTTTACGAGTGACTCAGTCAGAGATTCAGTGCTTGCAGGAGACTGATGATCATGATCGGGTAGTTTTTTTATTTATTATTTAATAAATACTTTTGAGGTTTAGGGGCTGTTTGGTTCCTGAGAATCTGTGGGAAAATGGAAAGAAAATGGAACTTATAGGCTATTTTTTGTAGTTTTTTGGGAGAAGATGAAAAACCCACCTCAATGTCGTCGAATTGTTGTGTTTGGGCACGGAAAAAATCAATAATTTGATATCTAGGATTTTAATTTCTTGAATGTTTACCATCTTTCTAGGCAATAGAAGGCACATGCTGATGCTGCTCGGTTTGCTTGTGGGGTAAAGGTTGTCTTTTTAATATATAAAAATATATAAAAAATAAATAGTCTGGTGAATTTAGTTGCTCCAAGAGGAATGTAATGGAAGGAAATGAAGCTTTAAATGTTATGACTTTATATGTTCTGAATTGCAGAAACTTGGTAAAAAAAAAAATGTAGTTAGGCGGGGTTGAGCGGTCACAAAAAACAAAAAAGGCAAGAAATGAGAGAAGGATAGAGGTTTGTGCTTCAAGTTTTGATAAATGCAATTCTTAGTATGCAAGCAGCAATTGGAGGTTTTTTAATAGTTGTAGTTATTCTTTTGATTCTTCAGACTTTTTAAATAGGTAAACAGAATTAACTGTTTAAGACTTGTGATAGTTATGAACTTATGATGATAGTTATTGTTGCCTCATACTTGGGTTTTTTATTCAGCTGCACTTCTTGGTTTTAATAAAAAAGAGCCCGATGATCCAGAGTTTTCAGATGGATTTTGGAGATAATACTCTGAATAGTGTTGGTTTTGCATTACTCAGAGAAACATTTTTTGGTTTGTTAATGTTCAATGAATAGCCCTGTATACATTTGTCGATCAATCGTGGAAACTTCCTTTGATGTGGATGTCTTTTAACTATTGATACTGGTAAAGTAGTGCTTTAGGATCTTACCATGTTTTTTTCTTTTTTCTTCTTTTGATGAGTATGCTTATACACTTATTTATTGCCTTACTGATAGTGGTGATTGCATCTTTTTATTTAATAGGTTGAACAGATTCCAAGTGATTTTCCTTTCAAAATTGTGGATAATCCAGGACTTCAAACTCTAACACTGAAAAGAACTTATCAAGGTGAAGAGATAGAAATTGAAGTTCACATGCCCAATCTAGTTACTGGTGAAAATGATGATGATCCTGACGGGGATGATAGTGAAAAGGCTAGTCTATCTAGCTTGCCACTGGTTGTTAGTGTCTCTAAGAAGAATAGACGTAGTTTAGAGTTTAGTTGCATTTCTTACCCTGATGAAATTGAGATTGACAGCTTGGCAGTTAAACGTCCAGGAATTTCTGAGGATGAGATTGCCTATAAGGGCCCTAGCTTCAAGTAAGAATTTATTGTTCATACTTGTATATCATCTATTCAATATCATGGTATATGTATTTTTTTTATTTATAAATATCTATAATTTATGAGTGCCTTCACATTTTCTTTTCCAGTGATTTGCCTCACCTGCAGAAGCCTTTCAAGAGGTACTTAAAACTAAGAGGAATCAAGCCCACCACAATTAAGTTCTTGCATGAGTACATGATCAATAAGAACAGTAAAAAAAAATTGATATGGATGAAGAAACTTAAGAAGTTCATTGAAGCCTGAACTTTTGCCCAGTACAGCTACTTTGGTAGTAAAGAACTCACGGACTGCATAGAGATATACTGTTGCTGCAATTAATTTACAGAGCCTTTTATGTAAGGCCTATGATAGTTACACTTGGTCTTCAGCAACTAGTCGTGTTGGCCCTGTTGGGTGAGGTCTTTTATTGAGAAGTTAGTTAGGTTGCTTTTGATATAGAATGGAAGTGTTGTTTCAATTAGAATTTAGAACCAACTATGATCGAATGGATCTGTTTATAAATCCTAAGTGTTCCATAACCTTTTTTAATGTTCTGATGAAGATCCATATCAATCTCAAATAATTTGGTGAAAAAGGTCATATGAGCTTATAGTAGCTTAAAGCAGAGCCGTGATGTTGCTTAATTGTTGTATAGGGGTGGCAATTTTTATTTAAACCTATTAATCCATCCATTATCCGCCTAATTTGGTTAAGCCTTAATCTAGTCTAATTAAATATTTGGGTTAAATGGGTAAAGATATTGGGTAATTCAATTAAATTAGGTCTAAAGGGTAAACCCACTTAATACCAAGTGATACTCATCTAAAATTTTTAATACATTAAAAAAATTAATAATAATACCCCAAGCCTAACTTAGCTTCTCTACACAACCGCCAGACCCAATCTCCCTCACCTTTCTTCCCGTTGACTTTCTTGCCTTTTCCTTCACATTTTCGTAGCTACCAAACGTATTCTCTACCCCTCTATCTCTTGCTCATTTTTCCAACCAAAAACTTTCAATATCTCCAAGCCCTTGGAGTTCCTTGTCTAAGTGTCTGTTTGGGAACAACTTATTTAGCTAAAACTGAAAACTTTTTGCTGAAAGTACTGTAGATAAAGCTAAAAAGTAGTTGAAATAGTATAGTGGGACCCATGAATAGTACTAAAAAGTGCAATGGGACCCATGAATAGTAGCAAAAATAAGCTGAATAGCCAAAAAAACTGACTTTTTAAGCCAATGCCAAACACACTAAATTTCTTGAAAATTTTTCGATTTCCTTTCAATTCGATTGGAAAAAAACAATAATATTTTGATTTGTAGTTCATGAAATCTACGAATCTTAGGCTGAAGCTTGAAACAACAACGAAGAAATCATCTTAAATCGATGAAAAATTTTCAATTTATGCTGATTTTTTTTTTTTTTGTAAATTATATTTTCTCGAGAAAATTTTGGTGTTAAAGTTTTCTTGGTGTTGAAGGTTCTTTTTACGTTTCTTTTTCTAAGAAGGAAGTCGGGCCTGGCGCTTCGCAGAATGGGCTCCAAAGTACCATTTTGCCGCTACCAGTTTGTGCGTAAACGTTGAGTCCAAGTCCAAGGGAAGACGCTGCAAAGTGGGCTTATTCTTTGTTTCCGCCGCAGAATGAACTTTTCTCCAATTTCTGCCGCAAAAGGAACTTTTCTCCAGTTTCTGCCGCAGGATTGACTTTTCTGCTATGCAGCAAAACTTTCTGCTGTGTAATAAAGCTTCCTGCTGTGTAGTAAAGCTTTCTGCTGTGTATTAAAGTTGTCTGCTGTGCATTAAAGCCTTTTGCCATGCAGTAAAGCTTTTTGCAATGTGAATGACTACTCTTCATTTTTACTGCAGAAATACTTTTCTTCTTCCTGCACATAAACAAATCTAAAACCCAAAGAAAATACTCATCAAATAAATGTTAGTTTAAATGGGTTAGCATATTCTCAAATATATACATACATATATTCGTAAATATACTCATACGTATTCACATATATATCTATAAAATATATTTTACAGAACATAAGAAACAAGATATATGTATATATATACTTACGGCAGGATAATGATTAATTTGTGTCAAAAGCAAAACATGTAATAACAAAGAAATAGGAAAGCTTCAGCAAAAAAGGTTTAGCTAGTATAATAGCTAACACGGTAAATATAATGAAAAGGTGCTACAGCAGAATAACTAGTACAAAAAAGTAAAGATGCCACAGCTGGACAACTGATACAGCAAACGTGATAAAAACGTGTTACGGCAGAATGACTAAATACAACAAATATAATTTATTATGAGAGAAATCAAATATATTTGTAATCAAAATCAAGTATTGAATCTTCCCATAGAATAAGCAAACCAAGAAGGAACCCAAACCCCAACTTGAACAACCTTGTCATAGGCTTCTACCATAAAAGTTGTGCATTTTGGAGAATAGGCCTAAATGGCTACTAGCTATTACTTTTAGAGACTTCAAAGAGTGGGTTTGCTAAGAGGGAGGGAAAAGATGGTCTATTGATGCATGCCCCTATTCCTGCCGTATTTTCTCTCTTCTTTTTACCACTTCCTTTCTTTCTTTCTTTCTCTCCGTTCTTTTACTCTTAATTTCTTACTACTCTCTTGCCGTGGGTTGTTCCCCATTTGGTCTTTTCTTTTCTTGGGTCCCACTCTCTAGGTGCTTACTATTCTCTTACTATGGGTTTTTCCCCTTAAGTGCCTCCGCCCCCTTGGGTCCCCTTCTTTCGGTGTTTTTCTCTCTTCCCTGTTTTTCCTCCTCCATTCGGTCCTCCCTTTCTGCCGTGGTTACCTTCCTTTTATAGCGAACTGATTCAATGGGATTTCTCCATTTTACCCCTAGGGCTTCACCAACTGCTTTTGGTTTGTTGTGGGCATCCTTTCAAGATTACCCACCCACCCATTGGTTGTCCCTGCCATTGCTCAGTACATGTTTGCTGCACCGCTACTCATTTCACGACAAAATTCCCTTTTGTTTGTTCTTGCTGTATACCTCTACCTCACTACCTAGCTCTATGACATGTATTAGATGGTCTCAACCATTTATTACTTCTTTTGGGTAAGATATCATCCCAGCAAGGTATATTCCCAAAAGAAGTCACAGCAGGAAACCAAATATAAACCCCATTTTCCCCCACCACCAAACCACGCCCTTTGAATCCCCTTGACCGTGGGCCCATCTCCCTTATATTGGCTGGGTACAGGTTGGTAGTGCTCCAGCCCTTCTATGCTTGCTCCACTATCTTCTGTGTTTGTCTCCCACGCCGTTTCTGCCATAGCAGATTTGTTTTGTTTTGTTCTGCTGCGTGGCTTTGTCTTATTTCTTCACACGTTTCCTGCTACGTTTGTCATTTTCCTTTGGTTTGGCTTTTCTTTCCTTCACATGATTCCTGCTGCTGACACTTCCTGCTGCTCCTTGTTTCTTTTCATCATGCTTCTTCATATCAGTTTTCACCCCTATCTTTTTTATACAAAAAGATTTGGGCCTTTGTGGACCAAATAATGTTGACTGGATCAAAAGGGTCTTAGGCCCAATTTATCTTCATCTGCCGAAGCCATTCTGCCAAAGAACTGTATTCTGCGGCAGATTTGTATTCTGCTGCAGATCCCTTTCCCTTGCACTTCTTTCTTTGGACCTTTCTTACTCTTCAATCTTCTTGGTGGGTCTTGCTTTTCATTTGGCTTTCTTCCTCATGGGCTTTTGGATATGGATTCGCAAAACTGGGCATCAACACTTGGGAAACAAACGGTGTTTGGAGTTGTGTACTATACGATCATAGTTCGTTATTTCGTTTGATTTGGTACTAATATGATGTTGTTATGCATATAGGTGTTTTGCTTTTAATTGAATTCTTTGTGATTTTGTGAATCTAACTCAAATTTGATCTAAATTTATTTTGCTTATTTGAGTAACTTTTACTCTTAAAATTAGAATTGTATGTAAGATCATAGTCAAAAGTGAATATTCATTTTTTTTTATTCTCAATTTTCTAAGAAACCAAACGGTGGGTAAATCAATTTCTCGAATACCAAACAATGGTTGGGTTATCTTAGAAACCAAAAGGGGTAATTTGGTAATTTTGTATATTTTGGGGTATTTTGGTACTTTTGGAGGTCAAGAGGATATTTGGGTCATTTTAAGTTAAATGGCCGGGTCACTATATTAAATGGGTTTGGTGGGTAATAGATATTTAATTTATATTTAAACGAGTAATAAATGGGTAAATATGCAATTATATATCCATCATATTTATGACCCAACCCACCCCACCCATTTGCCACAAAATATAATATCATGCTTAAATGATCTTTTTTGGTGGGAACATTTAGGCCATTTATGAATGTTTAACCCTTATAGCTCAACTAATTGGCACATTCTAGTATTTCTAAAAGAGAAAAACATGTGGGATTCAAATTGACAGGATAAATGCTTTTTGTCCTTAATTTTTTAAACAAGTGTCTTTAATCCCTAAAGTTTAACAAAAAAGACTATTGGTCTCTCTAGTTCTGTTAATTGCTTATATACGTGGCTAATGAATGAAGCAATGAGGTGATCTAATAAATTTTTTGTTAAATGTCAAGCTGAATTTTTATTAAATAATTACACAATGTAGAACTTAATAAAATTTTCAAACAAAAAATTGAATCAAACATAAAAATGAAAATTTTGAAACTGAAAGAGCAAAAATGAAAATGAAATCAAAAGGCTAAAATAAAAATATTGAAACATAAAAACTAAAATAAAAACAATTCCAAAACATTAAAAGTGCTAATTAGTCAAAACCCTTAAAACCCTTCGAGTCCGAGAGCCCAAAATCCTTGTACCCTTGTGACTCTAAAAACCCTGAATAGCCCGAACCCCTTCTCTGCAAGTCGGAGAAATGGCTTTCACTTCCATTCTTCGCAAGTCGACTTCTTCTTTGACCACACTTGCAAGTCAACTCGTTCGCGGCCAGAGAAATTACCACTGTGGCCTCTTCACAGCCATAACCCACTCCTCTTTGAGCCCTTTGGTTCCCAACCTTCACTACTCTTCTGTTTCGAATAAGCACAGTTCTGATGAGACCCTTCTACCTGTGATTCAGTCTAAGATTCAATGCTTGCAGGAGACTGATGGTCATGACCGGGTAAGTCTTTTTTTTTTTTTGGGAAGGGGGGGGGGGGGGTTTATGGGCTGTTTGGTTGCTGAGAAAGTGTGGGAAAATGAAAAGAAAGTGGAACTTATATGGATATTTTTTTGTAGTTTTTTGGGGAGAAGATGAAAAACCCACCTCAATTTCATCGAATGGTTGTGTTTGGGCACGGAAAAATCAATAATTTGATATCTAGGATTTTATTTCCTTGAACGTTTGCTACATGCTGCCCTGTTTGCTTGTGTAGTAAAGGTTTTCTTTCTCAAAAAGAATAAAATTCAGGCGACTTTTGTTGCTCCAAGAGGAATGTAATGGAGGGAAATGAAGCTTCAAAAGTTATGACTTTAGATGTTCTGAATTGCATAAACTTAGTCAAAAAAATGTAGTTAAGTGGGGTTGAGATTTTGCTTCTGTTTTCGGGTCCTGAATTGTCAATAACTTTAGTAAGAATGGGAATTTCATTCTCTGTATTGTCACTGAAAAAAAAAAAAAAAAAGAGGAGGCAAGAAAAGAAAGGAGGATAGAGTTTTGAATAATGCAAATCTTAGTATGCGAGCTGCTAGAGGAGGTTTTTTAAAAGTTGAAGTTACTCTTTTTATTCTTGTGACTTTTCAAATAGACAAACAGAATTAAGACTCGTGATAGTTATGGTGATAGCTAGTAACGCCTCTTATATGGGTTGTTATTCAGCTGTACTGATTGGCTTTATTAAAAGAGCCAGATGATCCAGAGTTTTCAGAGGTAGATTTTGGAGATAATACTCTGAATAGTTTTGATTTTGCAGAACTCATAGAAGCATTTACTGGTTTGTTAATGTTCACCGAACGTTTTTGTATACATTTGTCAATTGCTTGTGAAAACTTCCTTTGATGTGGATATCTTTTAAACTATTGATACTCAAGTAAAGTAGTGCTTTAGGATCTTACCATATCATTTTCTTTTTTCTTCTTTTGCTTTTACAATCATTTATTACCTTACTGATGGTGGCGATTGCTTCTTTTTATTTGATAGGTTGAACAGATTCCAAGTGATTTTCCTTTTGAAATCGTGGATAATCCAGGACTTCAAACTCTAACACTGAAAAGAAAATACCAAGGTGAAGAGATAGAAGTTGAAGTTCACATGCCTGATATATTTACTGGTGAAAATAATGATCATCATGATGGGAATGATAACAGTGAAAAGCCCAGACTATCTATCTTGCCACTAGTTGTTAGTGTCTCTAAGCAGATAAAATCTAGTCGAAAAGAACGTTTATCTTTTTACCCATGTAGGCTTGAGTTTGGTGACAGACGTCTAGAGTTCAGTTGCATTTCTTACCCTGATGAAATTGAGATTGACAGCTTGGTATTTAAACTTCCTGAAATTTCTGATGATGAGAATACCTATGAGGGCCCTAGCTTCATGTAAGCATATATTCTTCTTACTCGTATATCATCAATTCACTATAGTGGTTTATATATTTTTATGATCAATGAGTGTCTTCCTGTTTTCTTTTCCAGTGATTTGGATAAGGACCTGCAGAAGGCTTTCAAGAGGTATTTGAGAATAAGAGGAATCAAGCCCAGCACATTTAATTTCTTGCACGAGTACATGATCAATAAGCACAGTAAAGAAGATTTGATTTGGATGAAGAAACTTAAGAAGTTCTTTGAAGCCTGAACTTTTGCCTAATACAGCAACTTTGGTAGAAGAGAACTCGAAGACGAAGTTTGGATTATTTGTTTTCTTATGCATAGAGGTATACTGTTACTGCAACTTATTACAGAACCTATCATGTAAAAGAGTATGATAGTTACACACTTGGTCATTAACAAATAGTTGTGGCATGAAAAACTAATCTAGTTTGACATTATGGCAGGCTTGTATTTGAAAAGTTGGTTAAGTTGCTTTGATATAAAAATGAAGGTGTTGTTTCAATTAAATTTAGAATTAAATCAGATTGAATGGATCTGTTTATAACTCCTGAAGTGTTCTGTAAACTCTTTCAATGTTCTGATGAAGATCCATATCAATATCAAATTATTTGGGGAAAAAGGTCATATGCTGCTTATAGTAGCTTAAAGCAAAGCTGTGATGTTGTTGTATCATGCTCACATGAATGCATGATATTTTCTGGAGGGAATGTTTAGGCCATTTATGGCCTGTCAGGTTGCAGCTTAGTGGTTAGAGGCTTGGGATAAGCTGTATTCCTAGACATCTTGGGTTCGACCCCCAGTAGTTCTCTGGATTGCATGATGTTAGCACTTGTAATGTTGACTGATTCCATGACAAATTTGATCGTATTTTAGGCCTCAACTTTAATTGTTTTTATGTAATTTTGTGGGCTTTCAATTTTATTGAGCTTGTGAGTTCAAGTGGTCATAGTGCAAAAAGGGAAGTCGGCTGAGTATTTTCGCTCCTATGATCGCAAGGCAAGAAGTCGAAAGAAGATATGGAATTGAAGTTTGAAAATTTGTTGGACTGGTGAGTTCGCGGCTTATTCATACAAAGTTTGTATTGTATGAAAATCAGAGAACCGAAGAGAATCTCATAATTGAATTCTCTACAGTTTGAGCCTCTTAGCCTATATATTTAAGTATCATTTCCCACGATTTTGACATCTTGAATTCCCATAAGATTTGGCGAGAACCCATAAACCCTAGAACAAAACTCAGATCTCTCTCTCTCTCTCTCTCTCTCTCTCTCTCAACAACCAAATTCAAGAGAGGAGATCAAACCCATCACTACCTTTGAGTTGTTAGTGCTTTGAGTTGTTAGTGTTGCTTGGAGCTTGGGAAGCATTGCAACCACCACAAAACTACCAAAGTGACTTGGAGATTGCAATTGGAGCTCAATTGCAGAACCGAAGCTAGAGTGGGGAAAGGAAAGGACTCGTGGAGTCCATTGCTAGCAAGATGGTGCCCAACACAGCAGTGCTTCCACATGAATGCAAAACTCATTTTCGCCATCAAGGTGCTACTGCTAGTCTGCTAACTCCTCTTCCACATAAAACCATAAATCTTGTGAACATTCATCTTTTGAGATACCCTTCTATTTATTTCAGTGGTCCAGTACTATGACAATTTATAAAACGTTTACAGTGTCAATTAGAGTAGCTCTAAGCGCATGTTCCTCCTCTTTTCCCTACTTAATACTTGGCAGGCGCAATAAATTTTTTTTTTTTTAATAGCTAAAACAAAAAAACAAAAAGGAGGGCTTGCAGGTATGGTCACTCATTGAACTCCGCATTGCATTATGGCATAAGACTACTTAAGCATTAATGGGACTTGCCACTATTTGAAATTACAACTCCGAAACTCATAGGTTTAATGGGTCATAAGGGCTTCCTACTAATAGGCCACCCCCTCGAGTGGTAGTTATAAACTAGGAAAACTAAACTGCTGTTTCATTTTGAAGGGAACGTATACATTACAAACGTCCGGGCGCATATATACAATGTAGGATCTAATATGTGAGTAAATTTACTTTATGGTGTGGTTCAGTGGCGCTGTGTGAAAGTGCTGATTTGAGTCATTTGACTGAACAGAGAAACGGTTTCTACAGAATATTCTCGCAAATTTCTGGTCTCAAACGGCTATAAAACGATTTTTTTTTTTGCTTAGATGAATCAAAGTAACTCTCTAAGATGTCATTCTCCTCTCTCTCCTCTACCTCCCCCATTATACCTTTTCCTTTCCTTTCTTTCCGAACTGCCAAACATACCATAGAAGAAACAGTTGTTGGGTGAAAAATCTTGAGTAGTTTGAGAAACTGTTGTATTAATGGCAGGTTTTTATTGAGAGGTCAGTTAAGTTGCTTTTAGTATAAAAATGAAAGCGTTTTGAGGGATGATGGTAAAGATACAATATAGCAAAAATGGTGCCCAACACAACAGTGCCTCCACGTAAAGATGAAGGAAGGAAGAAATCATTTCATCCATCAAGGTGCTACTGTTTTTAACTCCTCTTTCCACGTAAAACTATCAATCCTGTCAGCAATCTTCTATTTATTTCAGTGGTCCACAACTCTGCCCATTTAACACGTAAAGATTTTTACCGAGTAGGTCCCGGTGCATGTTCCTCCTCTTTTCCCACTTACTTTTTCTTTCTTTTGTTGAGAAAAGTTTCCCCTACTTACTTTGACTCTTTATCCAATAGAAACAAAAAGCAGACATTACGACATAACAAGATGCTTCCTAGCAATACTTGCATTCACACTAAATTCATATGCATGGTCAAAAAACTAGAAAAATTGATATTACCCTTAAAACAATTCATATGCTTTTGACTCAAGATCACTTAATAATTATACATACAACATTACCCTTTCTAAATAAAATAAAATAAAAAACTAGACAAATCAATATAAAAGCAAACCGATTGGCATGGAAATACAAAGCCAGTTCTCAAAATTCTAGAAATCAAGATTTTATTTTAGTTTGATTTCTGAACAAATAGGAGTGCTCTTATGATACTATTTTAATTAAAATCCATTTAAGATCATTTTAACTTATAAAATAAAATTTGAGTTATTTTTTTTTCCCTGTTAGATTCCAGAGATCTCTTCCTTATGCATTCAAGGAACCTCTTTATTGATTTAAGAATTTGCAACTAACTAGAACCAGATTTACTCCTTCAACACGTTCTGGTAGATGCAAATAATTGGGGAGACTTTTCTATCCTTGAAATGTCTTGGACTCTTATTCAACATGATTCAGACATATAAAGTAACAAAACGCATCCTTGGCATTACGTTACTGTAGTCATCTTTAGAAGGGAACATGGACATTTCAAACGTCAAAGTCAACAATACACTTTCTCCTACACCTCTATTAACAAAAAGACAATTATTATATATGCAAGTATGTGGCTGAGAAACAAGACCGTTGAGAATAATATTGTTTACTATATGTTTATTTCCTGAAAAATGGAACTAAGGGAAATGAGAGGAGAGTCGAGGAGAGCCTTCACTATTGAAGATGCACTCACTTTCTCAAAGCCCTTTGGTTCTGATTTTCAGGCTGAGTTCTGATGAGAGCCTTCTACATGTGACTAGAGTGATTCTATTTTTTGGGCGGTTTATGGGCTGTTTCATATGTGAGGAAGTGAAGAAGAAAAAAGATAATTAAAAAAAATAAAAATAAAAAGAGGATCTTTTTGCATTAGTGGTAAAAACAGCATTGCCAAACCAGTGTTTGAGATAGAGCCTAGGCATGCGCTGAGATTAATATGTTTGCTCCACTCATACAGGAGCATGTCGCTGGATGTATGTTCTGAAAAAATAAAAAATAAAAATCAATGGAGATCCTCTTGAATCATTATTTGGGATTCCATCTAACATTGTTTTTTTTTTTTTTTAAAGAGATTATGTCTAGGTAATTACTAGATGAACTAGAAAGTATCTCTTGCAACAGTTATGCATTATTATTCTCACTGAATCTACACATGATTTACAATTAAACACCCCAAATATGAGAATATATTATGTATACCTCTTTGATAAAATGGCTACTATTCATTTCTTTATTTCATTTACTTAAAATCAAAGCTACTAATTCATTTCTTTATTTCATTTATAAAAAATTAGAGAGGGAGAGAGAGAGAGAGAGACCAGGTCGTTAATTCTTGGGTTGATTGTAACTATATATATCCTACAATAAACTATGGATTATTCAAAATAAGATCTAAAGTATAAATTTTTGCAAATAAATTTGAATACCCTAAATTGAGAGATTCGCGTCAAATTGAAAGATTAGTGCTTGTTAAATTGTAACGCCTATCCCACCCCAATTTACTAATCTGTAAGTTTTGACCTTAATCGGATGAAAAAATAAATAAACATTACAAATCAATCTCAAATTTAGGTACAAAAATTTATAGTTTGAAAGACATTGTAAATAACCTCATTGTTTAAGATAAATATCTGGGTCACTAGCAATAAAGTCAATCAATAAACTGCACCAGTAATTATCAGGCCAAAGGACTGATGAGATGGTTATGATTTCATCAAGGTCGGCTATTTCTTTGCCAAGTTGAACTAAGAAACCAATATCAAACCTACCTTATATTACACTACTGATATATAGGAAACAACAGCCAACAAAACATTTTTATTCTCACTTCTTTTTATCCCTTCTTTCCAGCTTGTGGGCTGAACAGCTGAAGCTCTTGCCACAAACTCAGGACTCGTTTGTGAGGTCCTTGTGGGTGTAAACTATGTCTTTATCACCATCAACCACTTGTCCACTTCCTTTGAGAATCCTGCATATGCCACAAGTATCATACTTATACCTATGTAGATTCTCCTTGCTAAAACATGTTTCTTGTGATGTTGCATTCTTTACCTTTCGGGAACTAAGGGGTAAATGAAGTCTATGACTAATGGCGTGTGAAAATAGCAGAGGAAAATAAATTGCTCCAACTATGTGCATTTGGATTAGCTTTTTTTTATTAGCTAATCTACTCGTGTACAACTTTTAAAAAGCCTCACGTTTTGTAGTTATAGCTGTAACTTTCAAAAATTAAGCTTTGTCCAAATACACGCTTAAGTTTCACATGATAAGATATCAGTTACTTTATCTGATATTTCCTTCTCCAATAATAAAATGGTATAGAAGAAAATGTCATGAAGTCAAGACAAGACCCACTAGATGTATGTGTAACTTACAAATTTAAAAATGTTAGTTACTTATTTTCTTTCTTGGATGAATAATTGTCAGTTACTTTATAATTTACCTTACAGTTCCTTGTAATGCCAGTGGGATATATTTCTGCATTTAATAATACTTTTCACTAAAATTTTATCCACATGTTATACAGTTGAGTCAAAAAGTGACACCTAATCTTTAACAACCAAGGCGCAGGCAATCCTCAAGTAGTCCCCTCTACATCATGTTATAAGAAAATATGCTATAATGTTTATTTCCGAATGAGGCGTGATTTCTTTATCTTTACCAATCTTTGCAACACAAACTTTATATTCTCATCAGGGATGCTTCTATAATTTACCAAAGGGCCAAAAAGAAAGAATTTTGATGTCATTAAATATACCAACAGAGATCAGCAGTTCGTACCATCGTGTTGTTAACAGTCCTTCAACTCCTACTGGACCCCGAGCATGAATCCGGCTTGTACTTATCCCAACCTAAACAAACCATTAAAGAGAATCAAATACAAGATCAATAACATCAATCAATCAATATATATATAAAAGCAGAGAAAAGTCTTGAAACATTGAACCAAATGAAACAAAAAATCAATATTTAATTTGTTCTTATTTTTGATGTGGCATTTGAGAATATTTCAATTCTTTTTGTATAGAATGCACCACTTGGCATTCAATTCATCATTTTGGTTCAATGTTTCAAGACTACTCCTCCCTCAAATATACACACAAAATTTTTTGCATTTCAATTCATCATTTTCACCTCTTGCACTTCTACTCCTTTATATATACCTACCCATGGCCCTTCATGCCATCCCATGTCACAACAAAACAAAAGTGAATTCATTTACCTTCAATCTTTCGATGATATCTACCTAGCTCTTTCATTCTTGTCTCATCTAATCCTAACCCGTATAAGTTGGCTACAACCAAGAAAGGGGGGCATGCATTTTATATTGAGTGACAATGGTAATTACGATTTTAATGTTAAGGTCAAACGTTGTAGATTTGTGGGTTTTGTAAAGGATGTGATTGATTGTGGGTGTTTGGGATGTGTAGTTTGTTTTAGAATTAAGGAGAAAGAGAGAGAGACATTTTATATTAACTTTTATTTTACAATATTCCTCCAAAGTTGTTTTTTTATTTCTCATTACTTGAACTGAATAATTATAATGGATATGTGTGTGAAATTTATAATTGTTTCTTCTTATGATGAACTCCTTACTAACAAAATTCTATAACAACTATGCTATAATATATGTACAAAATTCTCCAAAACCATCTTACATAAAATATTACAACATTATTCATGTATCGCACGGTTAACTTACTAGTTTAAGTAAATTTTTGAGCTAACTACTAAATGATGTTATACCTCGGCACCTAGTCCAAACCGAGCCCCATCACAAAATCTGGTACTTGCATTGTGAAAAACAGCAGCACTGCCAAACAAACCACAGTGACTGTATTGTTATCATCACGGATTACAGAATAAATTATTAACAAAGATCAAACTGGTACCATATTGGTATATCAAATTCAACAGTTCAAAGAAAAAAAAAATGCAGAAGCAATGAAAGTAGAAGTAAATAATGTGTGTGTGTGTGTGTGTGTGCATGCTCCAACCTGTCAACTTGGTGTAGGAAAACTTCAGCAACTTCCTGGTCTTCTGCGATGATGCAATCAGTGTGTGCGCTGCCAAAAAAATTAGAAATAAAATCGATCCATCTCCCAATGTCTTCTAGACAACTTTAGATGTGTGCAGAGAGAGAAGGAATTAATATGATTCTTATCAAAATGGAAATGCTAACATACCTTCCATGTTGATGTATATGATCTATGGCTGCATATACATCATCCACAATTTCAACAGTGCAAGCCAGTGAATTGTACTCATGATGAAATGACCTGGCCTCGGGAAAATTCAGCAGGGAGCTTGCCCGTGGTCCACCATATAAAGTAACACCTGCAAAAGATGCACATCAGTTGTTTAACCTTCTCGATTGTCCTGAAGGTTACTGCATTGCGTAACAGTAGTCAGAATACCAAACTTGAAGACATCTAAAATAGGGTGAAGGAGCAGTATCAGTGATAATTCCATTCCACCATTTTGTTTTGAGCTTTTGGTAAGCTATCATATCAGTCATAAAAATATCAAAATGAAATTTCAACCTTCTAAACTGCTGTCAAATTTGATCTAATTACAGGAATGCAAAACCTAAATGGCATAATTTTGATACTCCCGCCATTTCAATTTGAGTGTGTTGGTTTGAAATGACACAAAATTTTAATTAAGAAAACAAAGTATACAATTTTTACTAAACTGACCAAAGGTTAGGCAACTTTTAATTAGAGTCTTAATTGATTTTTTGAATTATTGAGTTATGGGAAACTCAAGCTTTTAAATAAGAGGTGAGGAAAAAGTTTCATGTAAACACGACTTATACCTAAATTGGTCAAAACTAACAAAGACTACCCACAGTTGATGGTTCAAGGGTTCTATACTATAAAGAGAAATTTAGCATGATTACAAATACCTTCCAACCTCCCCAGCAATAAAAGGGATACAAAAAGTATGAAGTTTTTTTCACATGTAAAATAAAAAGGGTTTGCAAGAAAAGTCCAACCTTCAACCCGAAGGTCAACAATAAGCTCAGATAGTCCTTCACTCTGACTCAAATCCTTGTGAACAAGAAGTGTTTCCTAAGAAAAGTAAAAGACATCAACCAAAAAAAGTTGTAGACCCTCATTTACAGAAATACTATATAAGGTTATTCGAAATTGAAATTATCAGCACAAAAGCCTACAACAAATTACCATTGCATTACAGGCTGCTGGATAATCTACTTTTGCATCCACAACGATTCGCTTTGCCATATCCATGTTAGCAGACTTATCGAGGTAAACATGGCAAATTCCATCTGGTAGCAAACAATGCAGCTTTAGTTATCATATTCTTCTCACAGAATGAAGATTACTAATCCTGATCAAGCACACACTGTAGATTATACATGAACAAACAGATATATGTAGCTTGCCTAACCTGCATGACCCAGAACTGGAATTTTAGTAGAATTCTTGATTTGAGATACAAGTTTATTGCTGCCCCTTGGAATTACAAGGTCAATCACATCATCGAGCTGGCACACAAATGTAAAGGCTGACTTTTAACTTAGGTCTAAAAATTAACGTCTAGAAAATCAGTTATTGTTATTAGCTCTGCCCACCTTAAGCAGATCAGGAATCTCCTCTCTTGAAGTTACAAGTCCAATAAGTTTTCCACCAACACTATCCGGGATGGCATCAGTGATAATCTATGAATATTCACAAAGAACAGTGACTTAACAACAACTAATTTCACCAACAATGAAGTAAAATTTTGATATTACAAACAAATCTATTCCCAAAGAAAAAGTCATTTAAGGAGGGAGAAACCTTGTGCAAGATTGCATTTGAGCGCTTGGCCTCCTTTCCTCCTTTCAGGAGAAGTCCATTCCCACTCCGGATTGCTAATGAAGCTATCTATTCAAATGATTAAAATAAAAAAAAATTGCCAGTCTTATAACGATGAAAAAAGGCCAACATTTATGATTCAAAACATGTGAGCATCATGCCTGTTGTCATTCTTCACCAAATCAGCTCATATGACTTAAATAGTTAAATGAATAAGTACAAACCACACAGTAATGCATCATACACAATATTTTTATGTAACAAGTTTACTTGACAATGAATAACCAATGTAACTTGAGCAAGGTACATAAAGTCATAAACACCATTGCTTTTAGTGTCATTACAAACTTCATGGGATAACAATCCCTTTTTTTTTTTTTTTTTATTGGTAAATTCCACATGCATCGAATGGGTTTTGAACTCAAGACCTCACTCTCCACCTTGCTCTTACAAGGGTAGGAGGTGCCATTTGAGCTAATGCCCATTAGCTTAATAGGATACTAATCTCTACTCTACAAGTAATCTATAATTCTTTTCTTTTAACTGTCACTGTCTTTTAACCATCCATATTACTTATTAATTTCTTTATATGTCAGTGCAAATATCGACAATGTCAGTTCTAGAATATGAACCATCAGAACTTTAATCTGAATTTTGAAGGGTCTGTTGATTCTTACAAATATTACACAAACCAGACCACAACTGCAGAGATTTTAACCCATCATACTACCTTAAAAGCACATTTTGTGCAAGGAAACAAACATTTGTAGGTCAGGCAACCTAACATTGGAGCCCTGCAAACATCATAACCCAATATTTGCTTGCTTTTTACTTCATATTCCCAATCAACAATGCCAACAAAGGTTGTCATTTTGCTAGATAGGTTATCATATAAATCAATAAAGGAACAATATGCCCCAAAGTTATAACAAAATCAAATTAACTCATTCACAATATCCAGAAAAAAAAAAATTTAATGCAAATTTTAGTCCACAATTTAGGTCCTGTATACCTGCACCAGCGCATCAGGACGTGACTCAAAAACAATCAGGAGAACACCCAAGGGAGATGATGTTTTCTCTAATACAAGTCCATCTGCAAGCTGGATGCAAAATTAATCATCAGCAACATCACAGACCTATTATCAATATTAAGGTCTAAATATCTCTTTGGAATATAGATTGTAGGACTTTTATCTGTAATAAATCTGAAAAATATATCTAGCTTGTTTCTCCTTAGCATTTTTTTATTGATAAGTTACACACACACCCAATGGATTTTGAATCACACCACGCACAAACTTGTGAGAGAAGGAAGTGTCGTTTGCACCAAGGATCATTGGCCTATCTATACCCTTGGAATTGGGGTGTGAGACTACCCAAAGCCTGAAAATATCATTACAACCTCCCCTGCATACCTCAGTTCTCTTCAGAATGCGACCAATTGGATCTTCCATGTTTGCAAGCACACGTATTGAGTTTGCAAGGCTTGAAATCTGTCAAGTACAATTGATTTGTTGAGAAAAAAATATTTAAACTAGCAATGTGCAAGATAAAGACACATAATCCAATAAGGCCATTACACCCACATGGCACCATTTCTACAGGATCAAAATAAAGATGGACAGAATCCAAAGTGATAAGCAGTAACAGGAATTTTAAAAGAGAAATATATTAATATTGCAATAGAGTCAAACTTATGTTATTTTGCATGTCTTGCCTTCCCAGGCTTTAGAGCCAGCCGAGCTATCAAGGACTTTTCATATCCTGCCTGTTGAGCAGTAGCAACATCAGCTTCATTTTCTGTTTTAATCAGTTTTTCATTTGCTTCTAGGGCATCAGCTATGTCCAGCAGAATTTTTCTCCTATCATGTGAAGAAATGGCCTGTAGAACAAGATATTACTGTGTAATGATTCTTCTGAATCACAATGCTTAAATGGAAGAATGAGTGACCCAATTTGCAGAAGAACCATAAACATGAAGCAACTTGATGATACCTGAAGCCGCCTGGAGCTTTCCCTTGCTGCAACTGCCATCTCACGTGAACTACATTCTTTAACTGGGGCCCATAAATGTGCATCTTGATGAAAGAGGGTTCCAAGACACTCTCCTTGAAGGACTTTAATAATGTTTTCAGGAGCATACCCACTTCAAAAGAAACAACCAAGAAATCATTGCATAATCATGCAAAGCAGACAGCTTATAAATAAATACTTTCCCTTGACTGAAAAGTTGTACTAGTTATTTAAGCTGTTGGAATAAGATACCAGACTTGAGAAAAAGGGTGGGGGAGGGAGGAAGTAGAGGGCTATAACTTTTTTAATCTAAACTTGCTAAATAGAAACCCTGTAGTACATGAGCAAGATATTAGTAAAAACAAAGTAAATGACATTAATATTTTATCAAAAATAGATATTTAATATTTTTTTCTATTTCTATAAATTAGAAAGTTATTTTTTTCTATTTCTATTTCCCTCTTGCAATCACATGGCCCAAAAATGTTCTGATAAATTGGACAATCGCCTAAACAAAGATATTCCCAGATGTAACATTTGTCCTTGCATTGTGTTTAACCAAGTATTGAAGGACAGGTTTCTAGAACAAAAGCATACCTGGTGATAACAACAGGGATGCCAGCATAAGCTGCATTGACAGCAGCTTTTACTTTTGCAGTCATGCCCCCTCTTCCCACCCTAGACTTGTCTCCAAAGGTAATTCCACCTTGATGTTTTTCCTTAACATATGTATGGATTAGCTTTGACTTTGGGTCACTTGGAGGGCCACTATAGAGACCCTCTACATCACTCAACAAAACAAGAAGATCAGCCTTTAGCTCCAAAGCTAGCAGAGCAGCCAAACTGTCATTATCCCAAAATATACCAGAAGAATCCTGCACAAGAAAGGTCTTAATCAGAACCACGAGTAAATGGCACATTAAATACTGAGATAGGTTGAGAGAGTCTAGGAAACACATTTTCCAACTTGCCTTACATGCCAAAAAGATACAATATACTGATTTCCAATAAATCAAGGGTAAATGCCTGAATCTACCATCCTTCCCCCTTGGTACCCCAACCCAAAAGTACTCTTGCTGGTATAGGGGTCAGCGCACACATGCAAGTATATTTGCCTCATATAGTCATATGGCAAAAGCCAGACAGTTTAATGAATAAAAAGATAAGATTACAATCCTAAACATTGTCTCCATTTCTTGTCAAGCTAAACTCATCAGGACTGTGTACATAAGGTTCCCTCTTTACTCTAGTAAAAAAATTTATTATATAAAGTGTAACAGCCTATACTCAGCACTACTAAGCCTTAAAAGCAACTGAATTGAAAGTTGAAACCGATTAAGAGGAAAAAACCTAAGGCAATAAAGTCCAAAAAGATTCATATAAGCAAAAACCAGGACATAATTGATGCCAACCAAAGCAAGTATAGCTCAGAGATGAAGGAGGAGGTCTCCAGAAAATATAAGTATTGTAAGAGTCTTTTTAAACAGCTCGATCATGTTATAGCATTATCAAGTTAGGTTAAATGGCTTCTTACATACATTTTTTAAAATAAATAATAATTCAATAGTTGGGGGAAGGGGAAAGGGGGATTTGAACCCTAGAATAGAAGCCTCCTTTGGAACACCAAGAAGTGTTAGTTGAGCCATTAGGCTCTTGGCTGAATGGCTTCTTATACATACTGCTATTTCTTGACAATAATAGTAAAATTTACTTCCAAGCAAGAAACAAAGCAGTTAAAAATGGTAACATACCTCATATGGAGCTCTCCTGGTGCTCACTGCATCATTTTCATTGAAAATTGGAATAACCTTGAGAGCTAATAATGACTGTACAGTTTCACTAAGTTGATTTCTAAAAGCTTTGTCCCTAAAATCATTATCTGTTACAAGAAGCTGAGCCGATGTGACATCCAGCTGCAGATGGGGGAAATAGACTAATACATTAAATCCAAAACAACCACAAAAAGGAACATGGTAGAAAATATATATATATATAGGTCAAACATTTTAATTACCTGACTAAACAATGTATCATAGAGAGCCATAAGACTATTTTGTCCAACAGCGGCACATGCCTTTCCATCAAGCTCAACTTGTGGTTTTTGGAGATCAGCAAAGCTGCAAGCAATAAATAATTACCAAGTTCATAAGCAATTTGAACTAGCTCAAAAAGGAAATCGATCCCCCCACCCCCCCTCCCCCCCCCCAAAAATAATCTTGGTAATGCTTTAACACATTCTAAAGCTTGCTTAATTTTTAAGGCTGCATTCCAAAATCTTTTTTCCTTGAATGTGCAGCAATGTCCAACCTGCTGTTAACTAATCTCCTGTATTTAAGCCGTTGGCGGCCAAGGCCGACAGCACCCGACGACACAACAATAACCTCGTAACCTTGAGTGTTCAAATCTTTAATCTGCATCATGTTCAAAATTTAATAATATCGTAACATTCCCAATTTGAGAACAGTATAAGATAATATATAATGGTATACCTGTTCACATAGTGCTCCTAGTCTTCCTAGCCCTAGTCTTCCATCGGCTCGAGTAACAACAGCAGTCCCTACCTTCATTAGTTAAGAGCACAATATCAACAAATGTGTAAAAAGCATCAAGGTTTCAAATTAGCCGAGCATACCAACATGACAATTCTCATAATTACTTGAGAGGAAAAAAGTCATTTTTAGTCTCTTTGATGACGTGGCCAAACTAACTTAAGATCATCACTCCACAAGGACTAAAAGCAATCATTTTAAGTTTGTTAGGGACTAAAAAATCAATCACTTAAAATTTTTTTTTTTTTTGGGACCTTAATTTCGTTAAGAATTAAAAAGCAATATCTTTAAACTTCAGAGACTAAAATCACTCATAGCCTATGGTTAAGGGACCAACAATGTATTTTGACCACACACCAAAAAAAACCAAACTAAAAACACATTTTGAGAGCCTTATGCTTCTTTAATTGCACAAAAAAATAAATCCATCAAAACAAAACAACAATGTGTGGAATTTTTAATTAATATTGTGGTGATTGGGAAGAAAAAAAAGCCCATTACTGCATTTAGATTGGATTATAGTTAGCTTGCACAATATGTATAAATGTCTAACCAAAAGTGAGAAATGATAAAATTAAAACCTTCTCTGTACAATTTTCTGGGCTAAGAAAACACAGAGCTAGCTAAGCTAAAGCATATATATACATAGAACTGAGAAACAGAGCAATTGAGTATAAGCATCCAAACATTGGTTCGGTTTATTTACAGCCGAAAATGGGAGATTTTCATTAAGCAAAAACAAATAGGAAGAATATCTCAATTATAGAAGAAATTGAATGGAAATGTAAATGGAAGAAGAAGAAGAAGATTAAAGAAGGAGAAAATGTGAGAAACCTTGATAACGAGGCGCTTGACTTCTTTCAAGAAATCTCGAGAGCGATCGAGGCCGTCCATGGCGAAAACTGGGCGAGTCCGACTCGGTCAGAAGAACGAGGCGACCCGGACGGCGCAGCCTTGTTGAGTTTTTTGTTTTTGAGAGAGGGTTTTGTTTTAAAAGTAGCTAGCTAGCTTTCAAGTTTTACAAGTTTCAAGTTTTTTTTTTTAGTTTAAACTATAAAGACTTCAGATGCCAGATGCCGAATTTTATAACATGAACTGTAAATTGCCCTTTCTGTTTCATGCATTGGTCCTGACCAAAAAGCTATAGGCCTTCATAGCGAAAATTTAGAACAGCCAAGTTAGCCAACTCTTTTTACCATAACTGTAACGTGGAAAATTATGATTCATAGAGAAAATATAGTGTCCTATGTCCATAAAAAGATAAAAGACAATTATTCACGATTTGCCACATCAAAATTGTGATCCTAGAATTACTCTTTTTTTTTTTTTTTTTTTTTTAGGTTTGGCTTACCTCTAGGCTCCAGTATTTTTTTTTACTGAAATCTCCTTTTGTTTTAATGAGAAATTGCTAAATCACCCACTAACTAAATAAAATATGAAAATTAAAACTCACTACCACTTACTGTTGTATATTTAAAATAAAATGACATATCCGACTAAAAAAGTAGGTAAGCCAAACTCTTTTTTTTTTTTTTTTTCCTTTTCTTTTTCTTCTTCTTTTATTTAACGAAAAATATATAAGGTGGACAAAGTTTGTGGTAGTAGATGAGGAGGTCCTACTCCTACAACCATATAATTGTAGAACTTAGAGTACTATTTATCTGTTCACACTTTATTAAAATTTGAAAGTGAGAAAAGGTTAACTCCAAACTGAGTTAAAAGAATTTTTCTTCAACCCATTACGTAGCAATTTCAAAAAAAAAAAAATCTACATATTATCTTTAGTTATATAATTTTATTAAAAAATCATATAGCTTGTTTAAATAATATGTGGTGTAGATATTGATTCGTTTAATGATAGATTAAATGAGTATTAAATTTGTGATTATAACAAAATTGAGTTATACACTCATTTAAATGGATTAAAAAAAATTCATTCTCAAAAAAAAAAAAAAGAATGGATAAAATTAACTTAATACTAATTTTTATATTATCTATTTCAGTTTTCAAATATCATCCATTCAATTTCAAATTTAATTATATATATATATATAATATCAAAGTTAATACTAAATGATTACCAATTGGATTTTCATAATAGACAAAGCTTTCTTCTAAATCATGTTGAAATAATCTGATTCATCTATTAGGTGACTCATAAGATTATTCCAATTTATGACTATTGGGTGATTCATAAAACTATTAGTGTATTTTAAATCATTTTTAAAAATCAAATAAATATTAAATACTAGGCCACTAGAAGTACGCATAAAATTTACTTTTTAAGATGGGAAAATAGTGCAAAAGATGTGGGGTTTCAACCCACATACACGAGTCACCATAAAGAATTCAATTAGCACTAGTTTACCACTTAAACCCCACAGGCAGTCTTGTTAAGTTGCTACGTAATGGCTTGAAGATGCTACCATTGGTGAACTCCTAACTAATCCACTTATTCAAGTCATCAATCAAGTTGGCAACTTAAAAGCACCGCTTTAACTAGTTAAGGCTGCTTGACCTGATATGCATCAGGAGGATTGCTGATGTGGTCCTTATTGACCTCTTAACCAATAAAATGCCATTATTTTATACAAATGTGACATCACTTGGTAATTTTTAATTTTTATTCCTTATGCTGATTAGAAAACTCACTCATGCATTTGCATAAATGGCATTGTCTCATTGGTTGTAAGGACCACATCAGTAATTCTCCTAATGAACCTAATAATTGCTTAACAAATAGCACGGCTCTTAAATTCTTGAAGCAAACGCCATTAACTTCAAATAATTTTGATGGATAATTTGGTATTCCATGAGGATGTCATTTTGAATTTTTCACTCTAAGATTGAGATCTTTCTCCAAGAGGGTTTATTATTAATTTATTATTATTATTATTATTATCCTTCAACAGGTGTTGGGTGTAAGAGCAATTGAGATTTCCATGATTATTGGTTTCTGTTTTTGTGTCTGAGACTTGAGATTTTTGTTTAATATTATCTTAAATCTTAAATAGTTTTCTAACGGTTTGGTTGCCAAGAAAAACAAAGGAAATAAGAATAAAAAAAGGGTAATTTTATTGTTTTATGAGATAATTTTTTAGTTGATGCAGTTTATTTCTTTTTCTTTTTCTTTTCCAATTAAACAAGTTATAACTTTTTTTTGTTATAATTAAACCATTTAATGTAACACGTAAGCCTTTCATCAACCATAAAAAAATTTGCGAATCAATGATGGGAATTGGCACACAATAATAACATTGAAACATGTTTGATAAAATAAGATCTAAATTGTCTCACGAAAATTGTTAAGGACTATAAACTCATTTATAAAGAATGGGAAAAAATTAGTCAAATTAAGTATAGATATTTAATTAACAATACTACTAATTAATTTGGTGATTATGTACTACTTCCCCGTTTATCAGCCACCCAAACCGCTTGTTTGTCAGTCCCATGTTGAAAACTTGAAATTATATCATACTTTTCTCAACCAAAAAAAAAGATAATAATAATAATACTTTTTTTTTTCTCATTTTCTGCAAGTGTTTAATGGTATTATTATGTGGCTTTTGGGGATTGGATGGCACATGGAATATTTGGTAATACGAACTAGACGGGATTATTTATTATTTTAATATGTTTTTGTAAAACTGTTACAGCAGCGCGGGGCGGCTTTGGGTTGGTGGCAACGTGGCGTCACGACAAAATTCACATGACTTTTATAGCTATAGATCCGTGCATTATTAGATAGATATTCACGGTCTACATTTGCCTAACATTAGATCCGTGTCTTTTGCGGGCAGAGTCCATCGACTCCTAGCATAACTTATTGAGAAAATTTAGCAAACACGAGCTTCTGCGTCACATTTTTTGTACAGTCGGTAGATTGCGATGGATGGTAAGTTTAAGTGAAAATGATGATTCATGTTATGTGTGGGTAGAGTATCTCTCTTCTAGAATCCACTTATTATTGATAAAATTTAGCAACACAAGCTCTTGCATCATATTTTTGCCACAATTTGGTAGATTGCGTTTACGTGAAAGTAACAAGTATCAATTTATGTGAAAATGAAGTATCAATTTATTGAGACTCGTGTTATGTGTGGGCAGAGTATCTCTCTTCTAGCATCCACTTATTATTGATAAAATTTAGTAACACAAGCTCTTGCATCATATTTTTGCCACAATTTGATAGATTGCGATTAGCAGGTTTATGTGAAAGTAACAAGTATCAATTTATTGAGACTTCTGTCATTGTCATGTGCAGGTAGAGTATGCCAGTCTTAGCTTTAACTTATTGAGAAAATTTTGCAATATAATCTTTTGTGTCGCATTTTTGTCACAATTTGGCAGACTATAAATAGTAGATCCATGTAAAAATGACAAGTAGTTAATTATATATCTTATGGTATATAATATAGTTACAAGAAATAGTGTAATAAAGGTTGTGATTTGAAATAACTTTAACTTATTTAGTTTGTTAATTTTTTTTTTCTTTTTTGTTCCTTTTTGAAAGTTTAGGAACATGACAAAATGTCAATTTTTTTTTATAATTTTCTTTTAGTTACTAAGGTAAAGTTGATACTTCAGATTGTGTTCAAATATTATTAGATTTTTCGTTGTGTCAATTTTTTCTAGTTAAATACATTTCTACCCTAAAGAAATAAAATTTCAAAAATTAAATAAACTAAAAGTAACTCTAGAACTAGAAGTAATGTTTTTGTAAGCGCAAAGCTTCATGCACAATAAACTAGTATAATTGGTGAGTTCATATGAGAATGTCTCCAATCATAACCTATTATCTTAGTTCTTAACAACTTATGAAAAAATTACGTCTATAACATTGCTAAAAAAACAAAAGGGGTGAGAGTTTAGACGTGGAGGAGAGAGAGGGGTATCCAGTATCCAGGACCTCCAGGTGCACCTTTTGCTACAATATATTTTTTTCTCAATTAAAAGAGTAAGAGGATACATGAATATATACGTGTAGGAAAAGAAATCAAGAGTCCAGAGGACCAGAAGTGTTTTACTTGCTTCTTATGCTGATTAAATAAACATCTACCTAATTGCCCTTAAATCTGTATATTCCTTGCACTTGGTTTCAGTTCTCATTCCTCAAGAAAAAAAAAACACAACAAGAAGAGCAACATGAACGCATGCCTTCATGTTCACCATCATGTGTTTCTTCCACTTGGTTTCACCGTTTCAGTTCTTATTCATAAAAAGGAAAACAACAAGAGAGCAACATCTTTTTTTATAAAAAGGAGTTGGTTAAATTACCAATTTGATGGTAATGGTTAAATTACTAAATTAGTCACTAAATATTACGCAAAATTCAAATTGATCCCCAATTGTTTGTTTTGTCAATTTCATATCTCGCCATAAAAATGAAGTCAAGTTCATCGTTGAGTCACATTATTTTTTGATAATGACACCTATATCTCTATGCTTTCCATAGCAAGTCACCCTCCACATAAGCACAAAAACAAAAGAGAGGGGATGGTAATGGATGAGGAAACTAAAACTTTTGTCCACAAATTATAACCTTAGCTGTGTAGAATTTTACATTTAAAAAAAAAAAAAAAAAAAAAAAAAAAAAAAAAAAAAAAAAAAAAAAAGTGGAACTATGGAAGAAGATAACATATAGGTGTATATACTGATTAGTACCCTTCAAACCTTATCTCCAATTAAAATGATTTTGTCTCTGAGCCTCGACCTGTCTGCTTTTGCTTGGATGGGTGTAATTAGATTCTCCTAAATCAATTCATGCAAAATACTCGTAAATCAACAATCTCGCTTTTGCATTACCATGTTTCATGGCCATTCTTTTGTTGCCTGTAGTATGAGTCTTGCAATTTAGATTGTCGCCGACATTTGTCAACGTCCTCGTATATTCATAAATATGAAGTCTAAATTTACAGCAGCTATGTCCAAGGTTCAATTCTCTACCCCCAACTATCAAATTATCTAAAGAAAAATTACCCATGTTTAACCCAAAATAAAGTTGTTGCCACGTGAATGTTCCTTCGCTAGATTTTTCTGGGCTAAATTGGGTGTTCCCAATTTTTTTTTAATATATTTATTTGAATAGGAAGGTTTTCCCATTTCAAATCTCAAGAACTTAGCCTTACCATGGCTCAGATTAAAATTCTCTGCCTCTTATCGTTTTGGTAATTCTTACATCCAATGGAATGTTCTGTTCCCCATGGGCGCTTTGCAGCTTTGGTTACATCGAAATCTCTCCATCTTTCAGAAAGGAATAGTAAACCCTTAACTTTCATGAAGAGTGCTTCAAGAAAGGAGCTGAATTCTTTGAGCTAGCAACCAATTCATCTACTAGGCTGGCCCATTATACCATTGCCCTCTTTATTGAGGCAAAATTGAACCCGCTCAAAGAGCCACAGTATTGTCTTACAAAACAATTTTCGATAAACAAGTACAACCTCTAGCTTTTCCTTTTTGTGAATATATGCATATGCGGACGCAAAAAAGATGTGGTTCTATTTTTTGTGATAAAATTTGCCTTGTATGCTGCTCAGAGCAGTCACCATAATACAATTCGTGTATTAAAATTGAAGTATATTTACACGGGGTCAAAACAGAATTCAAAGATTTAGTTCTCCCCTTTGCTAGTATTGGTGTTCTTGATACTGTAGGCTGACAACACCTAAAGCTATTTCGGTCCAACCCATAGAAAAAAACACTACCACTCTCAAAAGCATTAACCTACTCTTCTTAGAATTCTTTCTTCAAATCCGTATCTCAGAATCTTCTCTAAAACACATCCAACCAAGTCAGTAATTCCAACACACAGGAAACTCATCTTCAAGACAAACTCCACTCCAGCTAATGTTTTGATGAAATGTCCCATAAAAGTAAATACAACTGGTTATAAGCCTGGACTCTACAGACAATCACACTGCATGAGGCTCACGGAAAGAACCAGACCTTGATGAAGATTGCCAAAGCCATTTGCAACAAAAATGCAGCAACCACCGTCAATGAAAGATCAGCGCTCCCTTCTACATGAGATTTGAGGTTGAAGGCAACAAAGCAAGCTGAGGCGGCACCAGCAAGAATTATGATGATCCACCGTAGAATCTCGACAGGGATGAGCAACAGAAACTGAAAAATACATGAGTTTACAGATTATGAAGTGGGGGTTTTCTCAGCTTGGGAATTGCAAATACAAAAGCTTTCTGACAATATTAAATTGCCTTCAGTGATCATCAATCTTTTATAATATAAGTTGCCTCCTGGTTTCCACCAATCACAAAGAACAAAACAGTTAAAGCTTAAACACAAGCTATACTGGTTCAATGGAGCAACTGGGGTTTAAATACTCCAGAGGGAACGCATGCAGTTCAGAGATATGCACCCTCAAAAATCTATATAGAGATGACAAAGAGAGGGGGGGTTGGGGAGGAGCAAAGCAAAGAGCACAGCAACTTACCGAGGCCAGAACAAAAACAAAGAAGGAATATCCCCACAAGCACCAAAATTGAACAAGGCTGGGCTTTGAACCCAGATACTGAAGCAAGAAGTAAAATGCCAATGGCACCACTATTGCATAACCATAGACTGAACCTGCTGCCACATTCATGTAGCTGACATCGAAGCTCCAGGAAGTAGTGTTATCGGTGCGTTTTTCCATGAGGTAGGTGGCACAATTTCCAAAAGAAGCAAGCACAAAGACCAATGTAGTGGAGATCCAGATAAGCCCATATCTTACACATCAGAGAGAAAAAGTCAATGTCAGATACTTATGAAATCAATGCTGTTGTCAACTAACCATCAGATTCAGAACCCAGAGAGAAAACCAAAAAGAAATGTAATAATTAGATTCTCAAAAAGTTCAGATATTTGTCAGAAAAGTGTCTTTTTATAGTTTGGATTCACATCAGGTGCAATACCCTAGGTATTGCACCTGGTGCAATATCAAATCAATGGCTGAGATTGAAAGTTGAAAAAACAAGTTTCAATCTCAGCCATTGAATAAAATATATTAAAAAAAAGTAAAAAAGTTAAAATTAAAAAGTAAAAAAAGTAAAAAAAATTGTAAGGGGAAGGGGTGAATTGCACCAGGTGCAATACCCTAGGTATTGCACCTGATGTGAATCCCTTTTTATAAGCAATACAGTTTTTCCCAAATGTGTGATTTCCCTAGAGTCAAATTTCCTTCCCAGAAATTGTACTTGCATATATGTAAACTTATGCAAATGAGAAGACAAACTTAAAACATTCGAAATCCATAAATGTTATCATATCAGCATTCCAATTTTCTTATAGAAAGATCAATTACAGAATTCTTAGAAATCCCTTATGAGAATTCAGAGACTTTGCTTTTGCATAACTTATGATGAAAAGGAAAAGAATGTGGTGTGTATGCAATTTGAATCTGCAAAGAACAGTACGAGAAAGAGCCATGAAACTGTAAGCATAATGAAAGCTTGAAAGTGCAGCAACCTTTAGCCAACAACATTCATGAGATACCACTCTTCAGAGAATTAAAAATAACTTGTTGCACATTAAACCATCATCCTTCCAAGCAAAAGATTGGAAACTTCATTCCTTGTGATGTAAAGACACAAAAATTTACAGAATCAGACATTTAAGTATGAAATCCTGGTTCATCTTCCCCATCAGTCACTGTCTTTGGTTCTTCAAATGTTGTTGTGTGAATTCACAGACATCAAACATCCTCTATAAAGGAGCATGGAAAATATTTGCAGATAGATATCAAACATCCTCTACTTGGCTCATATCATATCAAAAGATACAAATATTTCTTTTACTTCCAGGGTAGAAGGAAAAAAAAAAACCCTGAAAAGACAAGCCACCTACCCGCTTTCTGTTTCTTCTCTTCTTTTTTTGTCAACAATTTCTGACAGCCCCAAATCATTTCAAAAAAGGAAACAATCTCTTAGACTTGGTAAGTTTGTTGACCTGAATAGGTTTGTCTGCTTTACCATAAATCATGTTTTTTGTTGAAGGAATTTCTTAGTTCTTAAATATCTTTAATCCAACTATTTATCCTGAATATATTTAGTTCCAGTTTATGTTAATCTAATTCATAGTGTCCTAACTCTGTATGAATGGATGTCTGTCCCAAGCAATGTCCATTTCACTTTCTTTTTTTGGGGGTAGTTTTTTTTTTTTTTTTAATAATTTTTTTAATATTATTTTAAGTCAGATTATAATCCACTGGCCATTGGAGTTGCTCTAGTATACTTCCTGCGTACTATAGCATTTTCCTCTTTTTAGTAAAATGCTTATTTACTTAATACATATTTTTTTCCAGAATGCACTTTTATAAAATTATTTATAACTTTGTAGTGGATGTTAGAATATCAAAGGAATTTATCTTCAAACATGTTTTTGTACAGATATGAACTGTCTATTAGTTTCAAATAATCGTTTTGAATGAATATATTAGTACCAATTTTTCAATAAAGGAGTACCAAAAGGGGGAAAAGGAAAAAGAAAAGAAGCAGCAGTACTCACAGATCAGGGTTAGCATCAATTTTGCTAAAAAAATCTCCGGCAATTGGATACAAAGAACTTATCAGTCTGTTTACGACAACATCTGTATCAACATCGAAATATTGTGTGTATGATAAGATATTAAACATTCCCTTCCAGCCATTTGCCGGTTGTTGCTCAAATCCTTCTGCAAGGATAGAAAGACAGAGATCATTCTACATGAAGTGAATCTAGCAGCAGTCATTGGAATGACAAAAATGCCATAAAAATGACAGCTAGGTCCAATAGCACTACCAGAAAATATGCATAGAAAAATGACTAAACATTTAAAATTTTATCAACTCAATGTTATAAAATATATA
This sequence comes from Notholithocarpus densiflorus, assembly GCA_030021035.2. Classification (NCBI taxonomy): domain Eukaryota; kingdom Viridiplantae; phylum Streptophyta; class Magnoliopsida; order Fagales; family Fagaceae; genus Notholithocarpus; species Notholithocarpus densiflorus. Next base: position 3,689,958 of record JARYZH020000026.1, on the reverse strand, counting down.
TATATATATATTTATATATATATCCACTAGGTAAAGAAGAAGCAAGCAAGTTCCAATAAGTCCAAAGAATTGGTTAACCATATATACATGCAGCTATCAGATAAGTCACTGAATGAACTACCGTCTAAGCTCTCATTCAATATAACCTTACCCATTGAGATTTCAGTTCAATGCCTCGCATATGTTCAATGGCATCTGAATTTGTGCATACCTGTTCCAGTCAATCCTACACATCTCAATTTGATATCCATGAATTGTTTTGTTTTGTTTTTTTTTTTTTTTTTTTTTTGGGGGGGGGTGGTGTTGGAAGGCAACTAAGACTTGCTGAGTCAACCAAGCTAAATAATATAAGTCGAAGATAATTCTATTGGATGAAGACTCTACTCTCTGATTTTTCTTCTAGTTTAACTTATTCCTGATATTTTGGCCAAAATTTATCTCTGATGTATCCTCTTCTAATGCTAATTTTGAGTTAGTTACAAAACCTTAAAAAGACTCTGCTTAGAATTCATCAAATTTGTCTTTCAAGACAATATATTATATGACCTCAATGAAATGATCTCTACATGTTTCTTGTCTCAACTAACAAAACAACCTCCTGTCAGAATTTTTTTTTTTTTTTTTTAAATAAGTAATCTCCTGTCAGAATTTCTTCTTTCTTTTATTTTTAATTTTTGTTTGAGGGGTTGGGATCAATCCTATGTATCTTGATTTAATTGTGTGAGTGGCCCAGTTGGCATGATTGGGGTCTACATCCCAAGTATGAAACCTCTTATGTGTGTGTGTGTGTATATATATATAAAAAAAGTTGTGTGTGATTCCTTTTAACGTGTAATAGTTGGTGAGAAAAAAAAAAACTCCCCATAATGGCAGGCCCAGAGATTCAATCAGCCAAGAAAACAATTGTATACAAAGATAATAGTGGTTATGAAGAGTCCCTTTTCTCTAATTACCACGGTCCCAAATCTAAAGTTACCACGCAATATGATGATACTTCCATGAAGCCACAAATCCAGAATAAAACCAATAGATATCCCAGATAGATCACTGTAATTGAATCCAATTGTCCTACAGATATTGCCTCTTTCCTATTCAGCAGGGTTTCTTAAGAGAAGAATCCCACATTGAAACTACATGAGTTTTATGACCATAAAGGAGGGGGGAAAGGGTTGGGGGGGGGGGGGGGGGTGCTTTTGATGACATTAAATGACAACTGAACTGGACTCTCTACAGAGATTGAACAAAACAATAAAGATATCTCATTATAAGTGGAGGAGTGAATAGAAGATGACATATTCATCAATTAGCATATTCAATAAAGAGCCTTGAAGTTCTTATATATATAAAGGAGCCTTCAAGCTTAGTGGCATTGTCTAATCTCCTTTATGAGGATAGCCAAGGTTCAAATCTACCCTTCCCTACTTGTTGTAACAATTGAATTACCAAACATATTGCTCATGTTCCTTGAAAAACTGTGCAGTTATCCTATAAGCTCCAAAAGTCTGGGAAAGAGAGAGTTAAGAACCATACCAGCTGTACTTCCAAGAGTTTGATAACCCCGCCCTCCTCCTCCACCTCCTCCTCCATTGTTTGGAGGGAATATTTGCAAATTTGCTTCAGGAACTGCATATGAGTTCAGAAACAAGTTTTAGGGGAAGAAAAGAAGAATGATTCAGATTCAACAGTAACTATGAACAAAAATAAAAAAATCATTGTATCACAAAGCAAAAATTTTGAAAATAGAATCTCATACCCTCATAGTGTGAAGTGCTCTTTTCATCCTTGATGACAGCCTATGCACCAAAAAACAGTTTTAAGAGAGTATTCATTAATGATAACAACAGCAACAACAACAATTCAAGATTATATAGAATTTTACAACTCAACACAACTTCAACATATATATACCGTTTTGGGCATCTTGGCACATGAGAATTATAACTCGAGAACAAAATGTTATAAAAAATTTAAAAATAAAAAATATAAAAATATTTGCAGACAGATTAATCTTTACCACAAAAAAAAAAAAAAAAAAGAAGGTAAACCTAACTTAGGAATTTACAGCACAAGTAAATATTTGGTAACCTTGGATAAGAAGTTTCTTTTGGCATTAGCTAACAAGTTGCTTCTTATAGTCATAGATTGGTGTTGAATGTTAGCTAATTTAACATTAGGTCAAGAGGTTGATACATAAATTACGACAGTCCATTAAAACCTCCCAAGTCCCAACAAAGGGAAAATTATTATGAAATTTCTTCAACTGCAGAGAAAAACATTCCTCATTAGGTTACTTTCCAGTAAAGCCTCTAGAAGTTCTAAAATTCCAAACCATTTATAGTTAAGCGAATGGTTCAGATTTCGTCGCGTCATCAACATTTAAACAAACCTAGACTAGCACTACTTTTGGCAACTATTGAAGATAGCAAAATCAGAAGCCTTCATTTAACTATGAACGGTTCGAATTTTAAGAACTCTGCAGTGGATTTACCTTAGGAAATTTAGAGGATCCTAATTGGTAAAGTCTCTAGGTTTTTACTCAACTTAACTAAAGCTAATATATATAAACAGAATGTAATAAACTCAACCATAAACATAAATTATAATCGATCATTATCCATATATTTAATCATTGTGAAATAAAGCTCTAGCTTCTAGTAATGCGAAATTTGCTTTGTAGAACCATTTCGCTGACTTCAGTTTTTGACTTTTTGTTCTCTTAAAAGGCACAACACTTGAAATTACATGAAATTTGAAATTCTTTTCCGTTTTCCTCAGCTTTCTCAGGAAACAAACAAAACGGAGAAAATAAAAATAGAAACAAAAGTGATCGATCTCGATTACTACATGCAGTAGATCAATTTGCTCCCAAATCAAAATACAGAAAATGAAAAACCAAAAAAAAGAAAAAGAAAAGGAAGGTCAAATTAGTAAAATTACAGAGAAGTAAACACAAAATTGATCAGAAAGAGAAATAATAGAAATCAGAACATACAGGAACTGAGCCGAGCAAATGGCTGGTAGGGAGGCTTGTGTAGGACTCGTCCATGGCAGAGAGAGAGAGAGAGAGAGTCAATGCGTTATGAATATGAGTGAGAATCTGAGAATTTGATGAAAGAAATGAAATGACCGAGAGGTGAAACGAGAGAGCCCTAAGACGACGTCGCTTTTCGTAGCTTGGAAGGAACACAGAGGACGAGACGAGAGAAAGAAGACTGGACTGACCGGTACGTACAATAAAGAGCTCTCTGAAAGAGGAGGGAAAGAGGGGAGGAATTTTTGTACGCGCCTAAATGGCGTGTGAGGTAACGCGCGGTTTTATTTTATTCGTTTTCTACTTTACAGCCACGGACACGTGGGTGTATGGTGCTTTGTTTTGCTTTTTTTGGTGTAACCTGGGCTCCACATGGGCCTCCTGGGCCTTCATTTTTTTTAATCAGAAGCCTGATATGAATGGGCCGGGTTATGGGAAACTCGAATCCACTTCTGCCCATGAAGCTACCTTAATGGAATTCCTACACTTGGATTGGGCTTAGTTTTGATTGATTCTTAGACACACCCATTTTAATTTGTACATCTTTCATATTCCTACACAATTTATTTTTCATCTATTTAAACATGGACATTTAAAAAAAAAAGCGAAATCGTGCCTTCAGTAACTGTGTAATAACATTAGTTACATTCAATGAAATGTATAGTAGGGGACGCTGTAATAGATCCATTTATAATAAAGTGACTAAATTTTACAATAGCCCTCAACCTACAGCAATCCTCCTTTTTTTCGAACTTAGGACCAATTATGATCGAGATGTACAAAGACTTGTTCATAGTTTATTAATATTTGATGACAGCCAACCAAGTTAGAAAAGTAAAATTTGAATACACTTCTTTAAGTGCATTACCTTAAATAATTAAATTCAATTCAATCATATAATTGCATACTTCATTTATAAAAAAAAAAAAATCACAAATGGAAGTTTCAACGAATTTAATTGATTGCATTTTAATAATATAAAAACTAAAAATTTAAATTATCTTGTTGTTTAAATTTAAAAGTTGACATTCGTTTATAAAATTTGTATGATAAAATTTGTAGTAGTTGTGTCATACTATTATCACTGAACACACACATTTAAGATGCCGTAATGATAAATAAGAATTCACATAGGTTAAACATAGTAATACGAGACAAACAACAAAGTTTAGCCGTTCTAGACTAGATAAAATAAAACAGCAGCGAAGCATATTATTGTAAACCGGGTAAAAAACAAACTTCACTGCATAAACCAAACTATACAATATGAAGTACCTCATGAAAAATAAATATAACAAATTTAAGGGGACAAAAACAAAAATGATTCACATATTATAAAAGGATATCAAAAAAAGATTATCCCAAATAATAAAGTTTCATATCATAAATATAATAAATCCCAAGTCTGAAATTCAAAACCTTAACTTCTCTAAGAAATCCAAACCAAAATCCTATTAATTCCTCCTCAAAAAATCGGAGGAAAAATAAAATATTTAACTCAAATAAACTTAGTATTTCACTAAGTCCTTAGCAAGGTATATTTTCTAACAAATTTTACATGATAGAGCATGAATAGTCTGGATCATAGAATGGATGAATCTTCATTGGCGATGGTGGCTGTGGAAAGCATTGTGCCGGCGGCTCATACTGCAGGTAATACGGGTGCTGTGCCCAAGGCTCATAGCGTGAAGGCTCAATGCGTGACCCATAGTAGCGTGGCTCGTGATAATTAGATGGGTAATAAGGATACTGATGTAAAGGCAAAGGCTCCACCCTTCCATAATTCTGATAATTACAAGAAGGATAGTCATAGTAAGACCCATAACCATGGTCATAGTTATACATCATCATATTCATATCGTTATTCCTATAGGTATAGGGATCATCATCAGAATGAACTTCAATGAGTTCTGCCTTTTTTCCAGCTTTTCGTAGCTTCTTCAAAAGTACTTTTGGATCTACCTTACCATAAATACGTGCAACCCCTTCTGCTACATCAACATCATAAGATAGTCCTAACAAGAAAAATAATAATAGATTATAAGAAACAGCCCATTAGGCCAAAACACATAATGAAAAAAAAAAAAAAAGGAAAAAAAAAAAGAGAGAGAAACTCCTAGTCCTAGCTATATCAAAAGTGAAAGAGAGCAAATTGAAAAAACACCTCTAACACTCTTCAATACTTTGATCAATGTCTTGTGCCACTCGGGAGCTTTGGTATCAACTTTCAGAGAACAACTCTGCAAAACGTAATATGAAAAGCACTATATTATGTTAAGAGAAAGATATAAAACACACAAACAAAAAGGCTAAGGATGAATGATCAAAAATGGCTAACCATGTATCCGGGGATAGCCATTGAAAACAAGCTTGCTATAACAGGAGACAAAAGGTTTACTTCTAAAACCTTAAACTTGAACGCAGAAAGTTTTAAGAAAATGACTGTCTAAAGTTTTAGGTTAATACATACAGGGTTGGTTCGTTTATATAGGTGAAGCCGTACGTGAAGGCCAAGTAACTAAAAAAAATCTAGGGTTAGGTTTCAGTTATGGAAGTTTTATAAGTAATAAAGTGTATCAACCGTAAATCACAATCTAATTATAGTAAGAATATTTGGTATATATGTTCTTAATTATGTCACGTGATTCGTGAAGGTTTTATTTCTCCGTATAAAAATCAGAAGATTTTATTTTCCCATTATAAACTATTGGATTTCTTATTTTATTTTATTTTTAGAGAATCATATAAAATGGATTTCAAATTCAAATAAAATTTTTTTTTCTTTTTTTTGAGAATCTAATTCCAAATAAACCAATCATGAAATTAGGGATTCCAAAACCTTATTTGTAGCTAATTAAGGTTTTTTCTCATAACCAATAAATGAGACTAATTAAACCCATTCAACCACTTATGAGATCTCATCCTTCCACTTATAAGATCCCATCCTTTAGTGTTAGTTATGTGGGTGTGAGAGATAAATAACAAAATTTAGCTATAAAATTGGTTGTAACTCAAGGTTACAACTTTACTCAATATCTTTTTATTGGAAATAAATTTTGACAAATCCACCATTGGATTACATCTTCTTCTTATATTCTCTATGCTTGCAAAATTTCTAGAAAATTAAATATCAATAGCTATGTTATCAATAAATTGTTTAAATTGCAAGTTTTTGTAGTTTAAAATTATGCATAAAATATAAGCTTATAGATCATATAGTAAATAATATCCGATTAACACAAAATTTGACATGTGTATTAAGAGTGTAAAGGACATGCAATTCAAAGGTTAAATTTTCAAAATATAAAGTAATGTTTATTTTATTAAGTAAGGTTGTAGCTTAAGGCTACAACCAATTTTGTAGCTAAATTTTGTCTAGAGATAAATGTCCTCAAACATTTCTATAACTTTACTTAGAAATATCAGCATTGGAGTATCAACCGTTTACAAGAACATTGTATATTGCCCTAAAGTGACTGGACTGATCATTAATCTCAAAAGCTAAACTGTAGACTAAATCAATCCTTATTGCATTAATTACTCCCCCAACTACCCAGACCTTCCACTCAAGATTTAATGCGATCTGACTTATTTCCGAGCGAGACTCCAACCAATTGAGAAGAGCATGTAATATCACCGCGTACCCTTGGTGCGGTGGTCACTCCACAAATATAAATGCTTGTGGGGTGGGGGGATAAGGACCGGGGTTCAAGTCTTTAGAAGGAAGTTTCACATACATATACATTTAGATTAGGTTAGAATAGAAATTCTATCTTGTATTAAATAAATAAATTAAAAAAAAAAAAAAAAAGAGCATGTAATCCAACAAAATGGACGTGGGGCTGTCACATTTAACAAGCACACAACAAAGAACCAAAAACGCTCATAGGAGAAATCTTTTTCCACTTCTACTTTCTCTAACTTAAGCTTCGAAGTGTTTATTGCTGCTCATTGCGTACTTCTATATATGTAAGAACATGAGATGTCGAACTTCTCTAAGATATTTCAATCTCAATCCTTAAATTACTAAGTTACCCCACTCAATTTATCACCACTAAAAGTTCTATATGGACCTAATATATATTCACCAACACATAATCCGACAAGAAGTGTTGGAATGACTACTACCATACTTTTTTTTTTAGATAAGAATGACTGCTACCATACTAATCACCCATGACTGAGAGCAAGCAGAAAAGGATAGGAAACAGAATGACAAAGCATACTTCACAAAATTGTTCAATAATTTAGTATATTTGCTCACTATATAAGTAATTAGAATTAACAAGCTATACTAGATAAACATGTTTAAAGTTATCTTACTCCAACTTAATTACTATGTGATAATGAAAAAAATCACTCATATATTGTTTTAGTCACATGATTTTTTTGAATCAAATGACTTTTTTAAATAATGCACATATGTTGTCTTATAATTTGTCATGTAATAAGTTGGATATTTCCAAACACAGTCACACTTTGTATAAAAACAAAACAAAGACCACTCACATCAAAAGATCACAACTTCATGGTTACTTATAGTTCACTTGCACCGAAGTGCACAAAATTCCTCACATAGAACATATTCAAGTAAAGGTGTGCATAGGTCGGGTTAAGGGAATTTTTTTACCCAACCCACCATGATGGGTTAAAAAAAATTCAACACAACCCAACCCATCACATAAGTCCAATCCAACCCAACCCACATAGGTCGGGTTGGGTCGAGTTGAACTCATGGGTTAAACAATTTTTTTTATTACTATTATTATTAAATTGAGCAGAAAAAAATATAAATATAAATATATTAAAAAAACTCAAATATTAGTATTAATGTAACTCCTTAAAGACAAACAACACTAATGACTAAACAACAATAGTAATGTATTAGAGTTTGTATGAACTAATTGCTTTTATATAGGATAGGGAGAGCTGGTTATTTAAAAATAAAAAATTATTAATTATATAATATATTTTAAATATATATTATATATATGGGTGGGTCGGGTTTGGCGGGTTTGGAATTTTATAACTTGAACCCAACCCGACTCGCTATCAAAAAAATTTTGTAATCCAACCCAACCCACCAAGCCCTAAAAACCGACCCATTTCGACAAGTTGGGTTGGGTTGGGTTGGGTCGGTTTTGACGGGTTGGCTACACACCCCTATATTCAAGTGTGCCATCAAATTAGGCGTTTTAAAGTTTGCGTGAAGAACGGTGACTACAAATAAGAATCCATATCACTAAAAGGTAACACATAAAATGGTTGGGCAAAGTTCATAAAATGTAACATTTCCTAGTATGGATTTGCATAAGGGCAATGGTAGTAACTACAAGCTTGTCTGAGAATTATCAGCACCAATGATTGGAGGACAGCCAAAACTTTGTTTGCAAAAAAATAGTATAGAAGCTAACCTTTCCGGTAACAAAGGAACAACAACAACAACATACTTTCTCTATCTATCCCAAGACCAAGAGTAATTACTTTTGGTTTAAAAATGCACTCAGAAGCCTTAATAATACATGAATGGTTTAAAAAGCTTATGCTTTGTTTGGTTAAAGCATATATTTAATTGAGGGGACAAAAAATAAAATTTCGATAAATCAATGTCTGAGCCCGGGTTCGAACCGGGGACCTCTAGTGTGTGAGACTAGCGTGATAACCAACTACACCACCCAGACGATCTGTTAGCTTTGCTCAAATAATTTAACTTCTTCTTTGATAAAAGGAATATTACTCTTTTTAACGTAAGACATGAAAAAAACCAAAAAATGGAAAGAAAGACCAAAAATTAAGCTAACCAATCATTGTCTTCCTTCTCAAAAAGAAAAAAAAAAAATCATTGTCTTATAACAGGTATTAAAATCAAGGTTGTTGAAACTAGCCACTTCCTATTTTAGTCTTCAACCTCTAAAACTCCTTTTTGTTCCATCTTCCAAGTCAACCGTCTCAACCTGTGATCTCAAAGGCTGAAGCCGCTGAACAATCAATCAAACTAGCATTAAGGTTTTGTTTGTTTGATCATTCAAAAAATGTCCACAACCTACTTCTCTCTCCTCCTCTTCTGCCTCTGCCTCTCTCTCTTGACCTCCCTTACCACCACCATACACTCCAAACCGCTCACCTCACCGTACCTCTCGTCCACCACACTCTTCCCCAATTACCAAAAAATGCTCAAATCTTTCAAAATCTTTATCTACAAACCAAACGAGGCCTTAACTTTCAACTCCCCAGCTGAATCACTCTTCTACTCGTCTCTTCAAAACAGCCCTTTCGTCACTCAAAACCCCGAAGAAGCTCACCTCTTCTTCGTCCCTTTCCGCTCCACTATCTCCACGCGCTCCATCGCGCGCGTCGTCAAACGCCACAGAGAAGAGCTCCCATACTGGAACCGAACTCTCGGCGCCGACCATTTCTACCTCTCGTGTGCCGGTTTGGGCTACGAATCGGACCGAAATCTCGTCGAGTTGAAGAAAAACTCGGTCCAGATCACTTGCTTCCCTGCCTCTCAGGGCAAGTTTGTCCCTCACAAGGACATAGCTCTACCTCCAGTTTCAACCTCCCACGCGCCTCACGCGCCGGATAACAAAACCACGAAGTTTCTCGGTTATTTCAGACAAGTAAAACTGAAAGAGTCAAGCTCGATAAATGAGTTGGTCAACGATCCCGACTTTCTGATAGAATCTGAGCCGTCTGATCAGCTGACTTATACGATGAGACTAGCAAGCAGTAAATTTTGTTTGTTTGAATATGGAGGCGACTTTTCGGGAATAGGTGAGGCCTTGAGTTTTGGGTGCGTGCCAGTGGTGATTACTGACCGTCCGATTCAGGACCTGCCGTTCATGGACGTGCTGAGGTGGCAGGAGATCGTGGTGTTCGTGAATAACAACGGTGGGGCCAAGGAGCTGAAGCGTGTGTTGGGTGACACGTGGGGCAAACGGTATGAGCAAATGAAGGGAATGGGCGTAAAAGCGAGTCAACACTTTGTGTGGAACGAGCTGCCACAGCCGTTGGATTCGTTTCATACGGTGATGTATCAGCTGTGGCTGAGACGGCATACCATCAGATACGCACGGTGGGGTTAGGGAACTGTGGGTCCTAACTTGGCGTGTACGTGGCCCCACTATGATTGTTATATAATTTGTTGTTGACCTGACTTACATAGTGGAGAATTGGAGATCACTTGAACTCGACTGTGGTACACCAATAAAGTTTTTGAAGCAATGAACACTTTCATTTTCTTAGATGTGTATGTCATCTAGAAATTGAAGTAATTCTTCCTTGGGATTTATTTTTCTTGTCTTGCTATTGTCATGGTAAACGAATCGAGTCAAGCTAAATGCTCAAAGTTTAATAGTAGTTCATTTAATTTGATTTAAATATGTGCTAAGTTAGAATTCGAGTTTATTGTCAAGCTAGATTATATTTAACTGTGGGGACAAATAACCAAGAGTCACACATCTTGGGCCGTGGGCTTGGTCCGAGGAGGTCTCATGGGCCAAGCAATGTAACAGCTATCAAAGCATTTTACTTTCGAAAGATTCGCACATAGGACCGGCGATTCTTTCCGAGGAGGGTATAGTCCTCGGATATAAAGTTTTCGGTTCAAGGAAGAATCCCAGTGGCTAAAGTAATCCTCCTGGAATCCCCAATGACAGAAACAAACTCGGTGAGCTTACTGGGAAGGAAAAGATTCCCGAAAATATCTGAGGAAAAGCTGCTACCACCACATTAAATACCCTGCAACTACTTTTCTGGCCGCATTTATGTGGAGAAGACCTCTGAACAGTGCTACCAGGACTATGACCTCTCACAGGGAGGCCAAAGAAAAGATCTGGTGGGATAAGTATCAAGGGGCACCTTAGATGAATGACAAGTGTAAGGATAGGATGCTTAGAATATGTTTATATAATGCCATTCCTCCTCCATTGAAGGGGGATCGGACTTTTGGAAAAGGAAGAGTATAACGTGAACTATATAAAAGGAATCCTCCTCGGACCTAAATAAAAGAGAATTGTTCCAAGTTATTTCGGTGTGCTTTGGGCCCTCTAATCTGCTTTTTAGTTCATTTTTAAGAATAGGTAAAGCGAAGCCCTCACCATTCAAATCTGATTCTTCAGCCCACTCTCTACAAATATATATTGCAGTGGACTTATTGGACCCGGGTCTTGCATGCTTTGGACTGGGGTGCTCCAATTCGTTACGCTACATTAACCTTTATTTTTTTTTCTTTTGAAACGCTTTTGAAGTTGTACACTAGCTATTTAATTAATTTATTCTTTTAGTTCATATCAAGTTACACTTGTGGTAATTTTAAGTCATGTTACACCACTTAATAATTTTTTGTTTGATTAATAATTTGAAAATCTTATAGTTTGATTACATGTTCTCTATATTCTTAACATGCATACCATATTTATTTTTAATCATGGATTATTTAGTATTTGATCTATAAACTTATATTTTATGCATAATTTAAAATGTAGAAACTTGATATCTAAGTATTCTATAAGTGAAATAGCTATTGATCTCTAATTAGCTTGAAATTTGCAAGCATGAAGAGTATAAGAATAATATGTAATCTAATGGTAGATTTGTCAAAAATCATATTGAATAATAAATATTTAGTGGTATAACATTATTTGAAGTTAAACCATCTATAATTTTAAGCAAGCCCTATTCCTTTTCCATATATAGTAGTAACTAAAATTGCTTACTCCTTTATGAATCTATTCTAAAAATAAACAACTAAAGTTTAATTGAAATTATATTGTTTGAATTAATTAGAAAGAATTGTTTTCATTTCTAAATTTATAAAAATTTAGATTCATCAACCTTGCATTGTTAAACGTTATGTGTGATTTTTATTACAAAATGGAATATTTATATTATCAATAAATTACAAGTAATAATTTGAAATCTTACAAACTTATTCATATTCTAATTTCAAGTTGATACAAATATATTTTCATACATGTATACATATAAACATATTGTGTGTACTTAAAATCACACCTTATACTTGCATTCTTGTTCATAAACATGTTATTAAAGTTTGGTTCATTAATAGTCAATCATAAACCTGAGCTTGAGCTTTATTTGCTTGCTAAGTAAACAAACATAAATAATTTGTTTTTGAGTCGAACTTAAGTTGTCCGTGAACAACTCAATTCATTTACAACCCTACTTTCATATAGACTTATATAAATTGCATTATTATGCCATCATGTGTATTTGAGAAATGAGTCCTCTTATGCATATTCAAATATAACCTAATTGAATACATGTTAGAAATAAGAAATGGATTGGAATTGGGTTGGGGATATAGTCATTCACACAAGGGGGTAGAGTCAATGAAATGAAGGGCATAGGTTGTGTAGGTAAGGAGTTTGTGATTTGATTTGAGGATGGTTTCAAGTTTGGTAGAAATTGGGTTGTATTTGAAAGAAAATGTGTGAAATAGGTTTTTCTCCTTTTTTTTTCTTTTTTTTTTGGTAAAAGGGAAATATTATAAAACAACTAAGAGCAATCAAACTCAGGACAAAGCTTGATTGAATACAAACCCTGGCTATCAACCTCAAAGGTTTTCTTAATGTCCATAGGCAGACAGGAATGTAAAACAAATTCAGAAGCTTGTAATGAGCCTAGTCTAGCAAGCTGATCAGCGCATATATTATCTTCTCGAAAAACATGTTGAATACGACATTGGGGAAAAACACTAAGCAATTGTCTGCAGTCATCAAAAAGGCCAGAAATAACAGTGTTGGAGTAGCTCGGGTTGGTGAGAGCTTCAACTAGAGCCTTAGCATCTAACTCCACGATAAGGGTAGTCATATTCATCTGCTGGCAGAGGAGAAGGCCATCCCTAAGAGCCCATAATTCTGCAAAGAAGCTGTTCACTTTCCCAAGTTTCCTTGTAAAACTTGCAACCCAAATGCCAGCTTCATCCTTTATCAGACCCCCTCCACCTGCCAAGCCCAACAACGCATTTGAGGCCCCATCTGTATTCAATTTCATCCAGCCTACCTCTGGCTTTTCCCACCTGATTTTTCGAGATCTCTTACTGCTGTTGCTCCTGGCTTGATCTGCGCACAAGGAAAATTCTGTGGCTTGTGCAACTATTCCTTTTGCCAGACTTGGGTTGCTGCTTCTATGCTTGAACACAAAATTATTACGTTGTCTCCAAATCTCCCAAACAGCGAAAAGAAATAGAACATTCCAAGGTGGGCTAGTCGGACTATGGTTCTGTACACTTTTGCCGTTGGTAGTGAGCCAATCCCTTAAATTTTGAGTGAAGAAGCTGGTGTTTGAGACATGGATGCCCAGCTGATACCAAATAGCTCTGGCCATATTGCAATCCCGAAGGGCATGAGTTATAGTTTCCACCTCTATTTGGCACAAAGGGCAGGAGGAATCCACTAACATTCCTCTCCTAGCTAGGCAACTTTTAACTGTAATACTCTCATGCATACTTTTCCAAACAAAAACTTGGATTTTTGGGAAGGTGTGTGCTTTCCATATCCAGCTTCCAGAGAAAGGAGGGTCCTCCATTGAATTGGTGGCCAGCAAATATGCACTTCTCATCTCGAAATTGCCTTTTTGGGATAGTTTCCAAACCAGCTTGTCACCTCCCCTCACAATGATAGGCGTAGGAGTGCCTTGAATCTCTGCCTTAACATTCTCAGGAAGCTCAAAAGGGATCATGGACCAATCCCAGCTATCATAAGGTGTAATGACATCTCTTACCTTCAGCTCCAAATCGGCCTGTGGAATAGGACCATGAATGACATTCCTAATCAGACCAAGATTAGTCCAAGCATCAGTCCAGAAGTTTAAGGTACTATCCCGACCCGGGTTCCACTTGATTCCCTTGTTAAAGGTATCCTCACCTCTTCTCATACCTCTCCAAGTGGGGGAAGAAGGCAGCCTAGCTTCTCGGTTGGAATTGATTCGCCTATTAGTGCAGTACTTTTTCTTGAGAACCCGAACCCAAAAAGCATCAGTTTCCGTGTGGAATCTCCAATTGAGTTTAGCTAATAAGGCTGTGTTCCTACCTTTTGCTGTTTGAAGCCCCAATCCTCCTAGGTCCTTAGATTTAGTTACCTTCCCCCAATTAACCCAATGCATTTTCTTCTCAGTATCAGTAGAACCCCATAAGAAATTCCTGTTTACTCTATCCATACCCTCAAGGACCTTATTCGGAAGGTAGACATTTTGCATGACATATGCTGGGATTGTGGAGGAAGAGGCTTGGATGAGGACCCTTTGTCCAGCCATTGAAAGAAGATTAGCTTTCCACCCTGCAAGCTTCTGCTTCACTCTATCAAGGATAAAATCAAAATCATAACTTCTACTCCTTAAGTGCTTCAAAGGGAAAACTAGGTATTTTCCTAGGTTTGGAGTTGTTTGAAACCCGAGGATGTCTGCTAGAGAATCCCTTTGATCAAGATCTACATTCGGCGAGAAATAAATCCGGGATTTTGCTTCGCTTACCACTTGCCCGGATTTGGAACAAAACTCTTGGAGGACTCTTTTGATTGTACTGCAATTCTCTAGAGTAGCTCTGGCAAAGAGTACCAAGTCATCGGCAAAAAAGAGATGAGAGAAGGCTAGTCCGCTTTTCGAGGTTTTCACTTTCGTCCAAAGATGCTCACTGCACTTCTCATCGATTAGCTGCCTAAAGAATTCCATGCACAGAATAAAAAGATACGGAGAGAGCAGATCACCTTGTCTGATGCCTCTAGAGGGCCAAAAAGGGTCCATACATCCGCCATTGAAAAGCAGCGAGGTAGATACTGAGGAGATGCAGCTCATAATGAGCTCAATAAGGTTTTCCGAAAAATTGAATCGAATAAGCATCTCTCTAATAAAGCTCCATTCAAGTTTATCATAGGCCTTCTCTAGGTCTAGTTTAATCGCCATATAACCATTACTCCCTTTGGCTCTCCCTATAGTGTGGATAAGCTCTTGGACTATGATGGTGTTGTCAACACCTCTTCTACCCGGAACAAAAGCCGTTTAGTATGGAGACACCAACCTTTCCAAGTGCGGTCTTATTCTCGCCACGATGATCTTGGTGACGATCTTATAGACAGAATTGCATAAACTGATCGGCTTATAGTTACCAATAGTCTCAGGACCTTGGATTTTTGGAATGAGGACTATAAGGGTACGGTGAAGGTATTCTGGAACCTTCCTCTCTCTAAAGACTTTCATCATTTCCTCCCTCACTGAATCCCTAACTACAAGCCAAAATCTTTGGAAGAACCCAGCATGCAGACCGTCCAGGCCTGGGGCTTTAAAGGCTTTCATGGACCAAAGGGCTTCTTTTATCTCAACAGGAGACACCACCTCAGCAAGCTTGAATTTGTCCTCATCAGAAAGTTGGACTTGCCAATTAGAAATATGATCAGTGCACCAATCAGCTTTGGATTGAGATGTAGTGTATAAGGAAATAAACCCAGACCTAAAGTGCTCCATCACATCCTTCTCATCTGTGATCCACTCCCCTTCGCTGTTTTTAACTGAAGCAATATGATTTCTCTTCCTTCGAGCAAGGGCAGATATATGATAGAAGGAGGTGTTGCGGTCACCTTGAATCATCCAGTTAATCCTGGATTTCAGAGCCCATAAGTCACGTTCCTGATCCAGAATTTTCCCCAGCTCAAGATGGAGATTGTTTTCTAGCTCAATAATTGACGCACTCGGCCTTGTTGATAAATTTCTCTGAACCCCATATAGTCTTGCAATGACTTTTTTTTTTCTTGGCATGAATGTTTCCAAAGCTGTTTTTATTCCACAAGGCAACATCTCTGGTGAAGGTATCTATAGAATCACCCAGTCTTCTATTCTGGCTCCATGCTTTAGTCACAACCTTCGGAAAAGACATATCAGTTATCCAGAAACTCTAAAAGCGGAAAGGTCGGGTTAGTTTGACAGTTTGGAGTGGAAAGGCTTCCATGAGGACAGGACAGTGATCAGAGTGGCACCTGGGCAGATGAGTAACCTTAGCATCCGGGTATAGTGTGCACTAGCTTGGGTTCATAAAGAACCTATCAATCCTTTCGAGAATGAGGTCATTTATATCCCTTTTGTTTGTCCAAGTATACCTTGGACCGGAAAAACCCATATCAATCATGTTGCACCTATCCAGACACTCTTTAAATAACAGGGATCGATTGAGGCTCACTCCCCTCCCTCCAAATTTATCCCCTCCAACCAGAGGCTCATTAAAATCTCCTGCCATGATCCAGGGCTTATTGTGGAGCTCAGCTACCTTAGATAGATTACTCCATAAAACTCGTCTCTCCTTACTCCTAGGACTAGCATAAATTGCTGAAAATAACCAAGCAGAGTCTGAGGAGCATACCTTGACCTCCACATGAATTTCCTGTTCCGTGTTGGCAAGAGCTTCTACCTCCACTTTGTTAGAATTCCATAAAAGCCAGAGCCCACCTGAGAAGCCAATAGTGTCAGTATGTATGGCTCCGTTAAAGGGGAGTCTGTCAGTAATCTCTCTAGCTCTATCACCACCTAATTTGGTTTCCATGACCACAAAAATGGCCGGATCGTGAATTCGAGTAAGATCTCGGACATGATTCTGAAAATTGGGCTACAGAGCGCCCCTACTGTTCTAGACTATTATATTCATTGTTACCTGATAATACAGAGAGAGACAGTCCTCAACAGTAAGGAATAGCTTCACTTCCATCCTCAGAGTCCATCCGAACCACCCCATCCTTCCCTTCGACTGGCCGAACCCAAGACTGAGGGTCCATCGATGAACGAGGACTCCCATCATTGCTTCTCGAGCTACGAAGTGTAGGTTGCACCTCAAGGTTGGTTTGACACCCCAGATTGACTTGAGGCAGTGATGCTTCCACCTTGGAATCAACATGGGTCCCTAAGCCGAGACTCTGGGAAGTAAAACAACTCACATCGGCACCTTGATCACCTTCCCTTACATGTTGATGGCCCACCACGGCTTCCTCATTGGCCACGAACTTGAAGGGTGCGTTAGGTAGTGACTCGGCTCCATAGTTGGAAAGACAATCAAGTTTGAGAGGCGTTGTAACTACTGGAGGGTCAACGACACTTTTAAGGCTAGGAGAAGATATTCTGCCACGAGCAAAGGCTTCTTGCCCTTAATAGAGTTTCTTAAATTACCTTTTTGGGTTTGAGGAGCTCTGAGTGAAGTTCCTGTCATATCTACATTGGACTGAGGCCTATTTAGATTAAACTGGCCCATCATGGACAGAAACTCGACCTCATAAAGACCAGCCGAGTTCTTTGAGCCACTTGTATTATGCTTAGCCACGTGACTGGGCCCCTTAAAGGAGTCGGCATGTGTCGTCCTTGAGCCAAATTTCTGCGTCTGTATGGGATTGGTACCTTTTTTTGTCCCCTTGTGGCCATTCCTCTTCCTGGACACTACCATCCAAGGACCATACATCCCTTCCTCCTCTTCTGTGCCACTAACTTTTTGTCGTGGTGCTACAGGTGTCAGTACGACCTGATTCATGCACACTACGTGAGCTATTTTCCGGCACTTCCACCATCGTGCCTTCCGGTATTGACTTCTCCTTTTCTTTCCGAATAACAGCCGGGCAAACCTCTTTCTGGTGGCTGACACGTCCATAGGCAAAACATAGGCTCTAGACACCCTCATACATGACCGGCTGTTCAAATCGTCCAATGGCGATGGTGTTAACCAACGGCTTATTCATATCAATTTGGACACACAACCTTGATTACTCTCCTCGATCTTCCATGGCTGTATGCGTATCAATCCTCAATACCTTCCCAATCGCCTCACCAATCTACCGAAGCACATCTCTGTCATACAGCTTAAAGGGCAGCTCATGAAGCCTCACCCATACAGCTATCGCTGAGACACTTGCCGTGGAGGGTTTAAAGAAAGGTTCCCATGGCCTCAGGAAGAGGAAGTGATCTCCAATGAACCAGGGACCTTTCTGTAAGACGAAATCCAAATCCTCCTTAGCATAGAAACGGATCAAAAAGAACCCATACCCGAGGTTCACACAGTCCATTCGACCTGAAGGTTTCCACAAGTATTCATTGAATGATCGAGTTTTCATCCAAACCAATTTAGAGGAATTTGTTTATAACTTATTATGTTACAACTCATTAAACAATCCACATATATTACATTATATGACTCATTAAATTAATTAAACAAGCCAATCAACTTATTAAATACATTATGTAAATTAAAGTACAAGTAGATGCTAGTTTAAATCACCACAAAGTGAATTTGAAGAATATTATTCCAAACAAGTTTAGAAGTAAACTTCATCCTCTATCAAAACATTTATTCATCTGTCAAAGTAAATTCCAAAATGAAACGATAATAATATTTTTTTTATGAAATAATAAAAAAATCCCACTTCTCACATACCCAATTGCAAAAAAACAGTAACCTCATAAAATCATTAGATTTGGTGCATGAAATATTGCAACATCACAAGGATCCGGACATATTTAACGAAAATTAGAATAACATATTTGCACAGAAAGATGCTATTCTCTATTGTAAACGCAAGCGACAAAAATAAATTATTTTAAACATAATAAGCGAACAAAATGAAATGACTCTTTTCATAAAAAAGGAAAAAAGAAATGCCTAGAGACCAAGGGTGTTACAGATATGTCGCCAGACACAATTCAAGATTCAGTTATTAATTGAATTGTTTCTATAAAAAAAAAAAAATTTATTAATTGAATTCCACCAATCACATGACACATTTAACATTAACATTTTCTTAAGTTACATAAATCCTAAATAGTTTTTGTTATTTTTTAATTATTATTTTTATATAGAATCAATCAATTTCGATCGTATCAGTATCCACAAGAATACCAGACTCTAATTCATGTTCAAATAGAAGAGCGAACCCAATTCCAACGACTTTTGCTTCTCCACTCCCTCCAAAATTCCAAAACCCAATCTCATCAAAACTCAGCTCACGAACCCTCTCCGTCTCACTCTATATATAACCCGTTAACGTTCTCCGTTGAATTCGTCTTATAGTCAAACCACAATGGAGGAAGGTAATTTCCAGTTGCCATCGTCTCTCTGTGTGTCTTTTATCTGATAAATTATGTGTGTTTTTAATATATGAAACATACCCATTACTTTTATTTTTTATTTTTTATTTTTTAATGTGGCTATTGATGTTCAGTGAGTTCGTATGAAAAGGCATTGGATGTCTTGTCCTCTTTTATTACGCTGCGTAGTCCGGCTGATAAGGGCAGCAAGTGTTCTCGCTTCGAGTTCGTCTTCGATTATATTAAGGTAATTTCTGAATTTGGCAAATATGACATTTTTTTTTTTTTTGTGGTCCAAATTTTATATGTTATGACTTTATTGTAGATTCTGGACTTGGAGGAGCCTATTTCAAAGATGAAGATTATCCACGTAGCTGGCACCAAAGGGAAGGTACTAAATTATGTGAAGAATTAGTACTAATTTTTAACAGAAATTTATGTGAAGAATAAATGTACACTCAATAAACTTGTTTGTATGTGTAGTAAGACACTAATTAATCTTTTTTATTTGGGGCTTGAAAAGGGATCGACATGCACTTTTGTAGAATCAATATTGCGTAATTGCGGCTTCCGCACTGGACTTTTCACGTCTCCACACCTCATTGATGTCCGAGAAAGGTTTCGTATAGATGGGTGAGATTTTTAATCCATAAACATGTGCTTTTTAGTTTTTACTATAAGTAAAACGGATGATGTTTGGTGTTTTGATTTCTTATTCTCTTAGAAGAACACAGCATTGGTATCTGTTTGCTTAGTGTATTACATGATTTCCTGTTATTTTGGCGAAAAGAGATCCAATGAACTGTTTAAACTTAAAAAAACAAAAAAAAAAACAAATGATTCATCCTGTTCTGTTCTTTAGTCATAGGTTCTGCTCTATTGTTACACTTTCATGCCTTCAGCAAATCTTTTGGGCAAGTCCTAGCGCGTTTTGTCTTCTGAAGCGCCAAGTGCACTTACTTCTGTTATTTGTTCTTCCTGATTATTGTGATCTCTTGGCATTGAGCCTTAAGTCAAAAGTCATTGGGTGCATATGTGACTTACCAATACAAAAATTACTTTTTTCTTTTTTTTTTTTTGGTTTTCTTCTCCTAGTGTCTTTTCTCATTTTCAATTTTGCAAAATCATTTGCATCATAATGATAGGTGCTATGGTTAATAATCAGTTCCAGTTGGCTGCTTCAGTGTAGACATCTGTGAAGAGAAATTTTCAGCACATTTCTGGTGGTGTTATGATATACTAAAGGTATGCTTGTGCCCATATATTATTTTGCTTTTTAATTCTTCCCTGAACTCTGGTAGCTTTTGGACATGTAATTTGGGTAATACCTACGTAGATGGAGTGGATCTTTGGTAGTGATTTATCTAAAATTAAAGATGTTCATTCTCTCTCTTTTTCTGATTCTTTTGAGTAGAAATATATACAGAATAATAATAGCGGCAGGACTTAATCATCGAAATTCTTAAATATGCAAGGAAGCGTTTGAATAAATGATTGTATAAATTTAGAGGTCTTTTGCAGCACAAAATCATGGAGTCATGCAAATAGTCTATCTCAGCAGATGTTGATGCTGCTGAAATTTATAAGAACACTAACTGGCCAGCCATAAATTAAAAATCATTAATTTTTGGTTTGTTAATATGACCTTTTGGTTTAGCCATGCAATTTAAAAATTCTTGCAGCAGTGTTTTCGTGGCAGAGTAATGAGAAAATGCTTTGAGATGATTCAAAGTGGCATATGCGTATAAGTTTCTAACATAGAAAAAACAAGTTACAGGAATAGAATATCATAAGTCTTTTCTTTTTAGTGCACTCTGTTCATATAATAATAACACTAGTAAACCAACCGAATACTCCAGAGTGATATATATGACTCTGGGGGTTCTCTTGGTGTTAAAATGAAATTTTAGAGTGTAGTGTAGGGCTAAATAGAGTTTAATGTTAGAAGGGGGGACCTGTGAAGCCTGGTCCAAGCAATTGGAGTCAAGGAGTTAAGGTCTTGTATAATTAATTAGAATCTGTAACCAACTTGAAAAGAATAGTTAGTTTTGGGTGCCTGTTGGGTTTGCTTAGGTTATCTGCCCTTATCAACTTGAAACCAGATTGACTGTCACTATAATTATTTATCTGAGAAATATCACTACATATCATGTACTGATATGTATATATGTATATGTACCTATATATACATGTAAGAATGTATGCATGTACATATGTTACATGCATTAGGGCCAAATGTGTTGAACCTACCCATTGTGAGAGTAACCTCACCCACTCCATGTTCTCATACCATTGTTATGAATTTCTGTTTTGAAGGAGGGAAGTAGTAGCTTAACTCTTATTTTAAGTTAACTATGTTATTTGCTTAAATATCATTGTTGATCTCTGAGTAAAGGATATTTTTTATTTTTGTTTTTGAAAAATGAGCTAGCATAATGAAATTAATCCTGGTGGTTTATATATTTGTTTGTGTGTAGGAAAATACGAATGAGGATTTACCAATGCCCTTTTTGTTCTGCTTCTTTACCTTACTTGCACTCAAGATTTTTACAGCAGAGCAGGTTTGATGTGTATCTAACTTTTCTGCACAGGCTTTTCCCCACATAGATCTTTCCTGTTCATGAACTTTGTTGCTATTAAAGAAGTGGAATCAGACACATCCTCTTTAATATAATTTTCTTTTCAGGTAGATGTTGTTATCTTGGAGGTTGGGATAGGTGGAAGGTTAGATTCAACAAATTTGGTACGTGTAATTGTTGTGGTATCTATTGATTAAATTCAGCTTGTTCATGGTCTAATGTTGACATCATATGATATCCTATACAAGAAAAGTTGTGTCTTACAAGCTGTGGTTGCGCCAAATAGATGCCCTCTCCTTCTATTATTATTATTATTATTATTTTCCCCTCCTTCTGCCACATGACAATCCTTTTGCCTCTTTATTTTACATACTTTTTATCCCAATCAACAAAAGAGCGTTTGGTGTTTAAAAACACTTCTACAATTAAAATTCCATTACCAACAGTTTCTAGAATTTGAAAAAAGTTTCATTATTTATTTTAAATTATTTGAATAATAATATAATTTTTGTTTTAAAAATAAAAGTTAGAAACTTTTAACCAAGTTGTTTTGGGAAAATGGTTTTGGAAAATGGTTTTGAATAAACATGTTTGTGGGTGCATGTAGTAGCTGTGAAGTACGGTGAGGAATGGGGTAGCTGGAGTTTGAAATCTGTCAAGTACCAAAATTTTAAGATATTTAAATGGATTTTCTTTTTCTTTTTTCAAATTATTCTAATAATCTATTATAATATTTGGTTTTGATAACAACTTGGTATTACATGAGATGCTTTCGCTATATAACCTAAAGTACTTGTTGTTCTTTTTATTATTGATATTTATTACATTGTTCAATTTCTATTAGATTATTGAAAGATTTTATTTAGGTTACATATAATTTTTTATTAACCCTTTGTATTGGGCTTAGTATTAGTTTTCTATAAAGCTGATGCCCAGGAATAACCTGAGTATTAATGCTCTAACATTTCAGGTTCAGGCACCTATTGTGTGTGGTATATGTTCCCTTGGGTATGATCACGTGGAGATTCTTGGTTAGTGTTCTAATTCCATAACCTTGGTAATTCATGTAAATAATTGATGCATAGCTATTGTAAATGTAAGTGAGTGAGCTGATAAATTTATATAGTTTTCTAAGATAGAGCTATCATTTTGTATTGACTTAATGTGCAACACGTGCACTACTAGTTGAAATTTAGGAAACAATTTGACCTTTTGCTGCATTTCTGGTTTATGTTCATGTAGCAATTTGTGAAATATGCAGATTTATATAAATTTGCTGATTCTCTATCATGGTGGTCCAGTTAGTGAGGGTTGCTTTGACATGGTGTAAAAACTATGACAAATATCCTTAAACATGACACATGATCTGTTTATATAAGATTTTATTAATTTTTCTTCCAATGACTTTAATGGCCAGAACCTTGTGTCTGTATTTGTATGTGCTGTCATGTTTTGTGAGAATAGGATCCTGGGAAGCATGTCAAACTAATGCCTTTAAAGGCTGTTTACCTTGAACAATGGCATAGTAAATGATGAAAAAAAATTTGCACCTGAATTTTATGGATTAAGCCTTATCGGTGATTATGTCAAAATTTAACAAATAAATGCTTGTTATATATGTCGTTATTGTACAAAAATTATTTGTAAATTTATATAGGTAAAATTGTTAGATCATAGTCAACTACTACGGTGCTTCAAGAGTAATTCAGTCTAATATGAATAAGTGATTCCTTCTCTTTGTTGGATTCTTTAACCAGGACATACTCTTAGACAAATTGCTGGGGAGAAGGCTGGCATCTTCAAGGTTTTCTGTAGAACCACAATTCCTTAAAGCAAATGCCAATGGGAATTGTAACACAATTTCAGTCACTTTTACTGGTCTTTTTTATACTTGTCTATCCTTTCTTGTTGCAGCATGGGAATCCAGCTTTTACTGTGTCTCAACCCGATGAAGCAATGAGTGTTCTTCAAGAAAAGGCTTCTCAATTGGGTGTAAGTTGCATAGTTCTCTTCCCATATTATTTGGAATATGCAAGACTCTGAACTTGACTTGACTATAACAATTGATTAGCCACAATAATAATGAAAATTATGGGTATTTGTTTTTGGAACATAAAACACGAGTGAAATTCCCTTGTATGCTGGTATACTTTGAAAATCCAGTATCACCAAGAAAATTTGCATTCCAACCAAAAGACAAGACAATTGACTGTAACCCAAGATGTTGGTACGCCAATCAGAACTCAAATCCGATACTAACTCTATGGCTGCAATACTTCAAGACTTAATTGGCCTGGTCATGACTGCACATCACCTCTGTCTGTCACATCCAGTACCAAATAAAATTAAGTATTCACCCTCTTAAACCCATGAGAGAGAGAGAGAGAGAGTGTGTGTGTGTGTGGAGGATTAGAAGTTGAGAATGATTAGGGCTATTGGTGGGTGTTTGTTACTTCCATCTAGGTTGGGCTTTTCAGTTCACCTAGCCTAAGTCTGGCCTTACTAATTTCTCTAGGTTGCTAACCCGTGCAATGCCTAGGATAGTTAAAAAGAAGAAGAAGAAGATATATGATAGATATTAGTAAGTATTAATAAATAAAAATTCAAATTAGAAATTTTATAGAAAGAACATGCCTAATTTAATTAAAATTTGTTTAAAGAAATCTAATTAGGATTTGATTCGTGTTTGGTTGTTCTATCCAAAATGATGGTGATTTTAATTAGTTTAAATTAACATAGTTTAGCACTATCTGTAACTCTACAAACCAAAGCCAGAAATTGCAAGCCCAAGCCCATCTAAAAAGGCTGGGCTTCGTCCCAACATATCAAGTTGTCTGACCATTGTTCAAAGAACATCTTCAATGTCTCGTAGGAGTCTTTACAAGTTGAGGAAGTGCATTATACCAATTCAAATCTAGCTGTTTTTGTTGCCTTAATAAGCAGGTTATTTAACCTGCAATGTGTCAAACAGGAAGAACATAAAAGGCTATATCTTTATGTTATGAAAAAAATCAAGTTAATTACAGGTACATCTTGAAGTGGCTCCACCATTGGATGCTAACTTGCTGAATGGTCTAAAACTTGGGCTTGAAGGTGAGCATCAGTATCAAAATGCAGGCCTTGCTGTTGCACTATGCTATACTTGGCTTCATAGGACTGGCCATCTTGAAATCACTAACCTAGAACAAACTGTAAGTTCTGCACATAAGAGCTCTCCTTTATGCCATGATTTGTTATACCAATTGATACATTCTTATTTTTTAAAATTTCATGGAATAGAGCTCTTTGCCAGAGTCGTTCATCAAAGGTCTAACAACAGCCAATTTGCAAGGGCGGGCTCAGATAGTCCCTGATCAACATATTGACATTGAGAGCCCTGGAGATCTAGTGTTCTACTTGGATGGAGCCCATACTTCTGAAAGCATGGAAATATGTGCAAGATGGTTTTCTATTGCCATTAAAGAAGACAGCCAGCCACAGGATAATTTTAGAGCTTCACATGAACTGGTACAGATGCCCCCTGATGAAAGATCCAGAAAGAACTCTATACAAGTAAAGAACTGAACTTCTAAACCCTTTTGAGTCCCTATTATTTAGTACTCAAAAAAAAAAAAAAAAAGGTGGGAGAGTAGAACTTAAAAAATCAGGTTGAGTTCAAAATCCAGCTAAGCAGGTGGTTGACCTCTACCCCCTGAACCTCTCACTTTTTTGGTTCTTTGCGTGGTGTGGTTTTCAAAACATTAGTACTTATTGAGTGTATGTAAATTTCAGAATTGATATTTTGCACTTGAAAAGCAATTGTGCTGTATTTGGTTGCTTGGACAGGAGCCTCATTTCCAATTCTCAGTATGTGTTTGAATTTGAATTTAATTTCCAGAAATCAAGCCCAGATAAGCAATTCCATGGTAGAATCAAATGTGTATAGAAGATTAGTAGTATTTTGTCTATATTTGTCCTTTTTATTTTAAGCTAACAGTAATAAATTTGTCAATGTTTTGACCTTTGATGCTCTGTTGCCTTATTCCTTCTGATTAATGTTGACGTAAACTTCGTTTTTCCTTGCCTCCCTGAAAGTAAGGTGTATAGCTAAACTTCTTGAGATATACTTGCAGATACTCTTGTTTAATTGTATGTCAGTGCGAGATCCTCAGCTGCTTCTTCTGCGCCTAATAAAAACATGTGCCAGTCATGGTGAGTACTAGAGCAAGAAGCTTGAAACCATCTGTAGATATAAAATTATTATAGAACATAATCACCTAATAATGATAAAGTATTAAAAGGGTTAAAGTGCATGGATGTAAAATCAACTGTAAAATATTCCCAGGTGATCTTAAAATGAATAATAATGATCAGAACCATCCAATTTCTGCAGAATATTGAATGCTCAGAAACCACAAACAAGGATAAATGTGCTGAAAATAAAATTTTCTTTAGATGTCAATTTGATTTACCAAGAATTTTTTTATTGTAATACAATTTCATCTTGATATTCCTGGTAATAATGAATATTTGGTTGAAATTTTAGGTGTCCATTTCAAGAAGGCACTCTTTGTACCAAATATGACGGCATTTTTCAAGTTTGGTTCCCATGCTTTGCCACCCACTGATTCTCAAGTTGATTTATCATGGCAGTTCACTCTTCAAAGAGAATGGGAGAGCCTCATGCAGGGTAACAATGGTATTGACTTAATACATATTAAATATTCTTATATTACTGATTGTGTAGCCTCAACACTTTCTTTCAAGTTACTTTCTTTTTTTAAAGAAAAAAATTAATCAATTAATATATCACCTCAAATGTTTGGATTAACTCATCCTTAGCAATGTATGGAAGTTGTCATTATTGGATTGCATAATATGAAGTTCTCAAAAACTTACTGCATGTCTTTGATGTGAGGCAATCACTATTTATTTTTATTGCTTTTTCCCACACACACTCTCACACATGCCCTCTATCATCTTCTATCTGCGAGACTTTGTTAACAACTCCCAGCTTATTTTGAGAATTACAGTTAGATTTTTTGGGGATGAAGTTCCTTGCCCATTTTGGTGTGTGTGTATCATACATAGAGTATAATTAAGACATCTTGATTTGCTTAGTGTGCTTTGTTTTTGACTTAGTAGGAGGTGATGCCAAAAGCACAGATGGTATTTGTGAAGAAATAAAAGATGATTCAGAACTGAGCACTAAAAGTTGTGAGAATAGTATGGTGTTTTCTTCTCTCCCTTTAGCTATCAAATGGCTTAGGGACAGTGTAAAACAAAATCAATCTATTCGTTTTCAGGTAATACCTTATCTTGTTGGAGAATATTGCATATTCGATGTTATATTACCTGTTGACACACATTTTTCCTCATTTGAAAATATGGTCGAAGTTGGTTCCTTACTATTGTCACAGTTATGGATGGGTCATATGTATAACTAGTGCAGATTGCTATTTATGCTGGTAAAAGCTTGTACACCAAACAACTTTCCAAATTATACTTGCAAAATTGGAAATATATATATTTCCTGCAACCTGATACCAAAGAGTTTGACAGAATTGTTTTGACTCTTGATGGGAAAAGAATTTTTTAAGGTAAGTACATTCTATGAAGCAAAGCTAAACATACCAATTTATTTCCAGCCATGTTCCTTATGATGAAAGACATTCTATTGCATTCCATGAAAATCTGAGTACAAATACATCATAGCCCGAAGACATTAATCAAAATCGCATTTTACTTGCCATGTCCAGTCATTCTTATAAAGGAAGGCCAAATTAAGCTAATTCATTCAACAAGATGCCCAACCGTGTATAATAGGAAAAAAGTGTAAAATTTACACAATTTTACCTTAAAATAACTCATATCAATCCGTGTATAATTATGTAAATATACATTGACAATACCCATTTTACATTTAGTTATTTATTCTTTCTTTATGTTTCTCGAAAATGAGGAAGAAAGTAGATAGTGATTGTTATGTGTGAAAAAAAATAAACAATTTTATAAAAAAATCAAGAAAATTTGATATTTTAATAAAATGTAGTGTAGAATAAATAATGTGATGTGTGATATTTTAAAAAGTAAATATGTAAAATAGAAAAAAAAAGAAAAAAGGAAAAAAAGAAAAAGGAGACCTTATGCTCTTACAAATAGATTTTGATTCATTGCAAATTTTGCAATATCGTAAAAAACAACCAATAGATTCAGGATGCCGACCACACTTGCAGATACATCAATATATATTTAAATTGCAATCACACGATATTGATAGTTTGAACTTTGAAGTATTACATCACACTAATATTTATTGAGAAATAATATGTCCACAACATTTTTACAACAAATTCTAAGTGGCAGATTATTACTGATTGTTATTGTTGAAACAAAAAAATAATCTTAGTGTTAGGTTCAAATTTGAACCAACAACTAACCACCTATAATTTATTGTAAAAATGTTGTGGACATAACACCTCTCATATTTATTAGCAGATACATTGCATGACAAAAATGTCAACTACTTGTACATCCTTCCTGGGTTGAGTTTATTGTATATATTTCACATTTAGCATGTGTCAATATAATATACCTGTAATTAAGAGTTTGGGTCCCACTATGGAATATAAAGAGAATGCCCTCTGCATCAGTTGAATATCAATGAAATTATCAACCTGATCGTTTTCATATATACCAGAACAAAGAATTTGACTAAGGAACCTTTAAAAGATGCCAGTCCCACTGGTAGACCATAGACCATTGCATATACAACTTCATCATTTTTAATCAGCAAGCAAACATGTAACATGCCCATAATATGAAATGAACTATATGGTCCTGGTTGATCAAACTGGTCTCAATTCATTATATACATAGACAATATGTGCATCAGCAGGGATAGACAAAGGGGAAATGGAGAAGGGGATAAAGGGAAGGTTATAAAGGAAGAATATTTTTACAAAGATAAAGCAACTTAAAATGCACCTAGGATTTACTTTCGAACTGTTGCTGGGTTCAGCAGCTCTCTGCACCCACCTGATATATACACGCCGA
Source organism: Notholithocarpus densiflorus (assembly GCA_030021035.2). Lineage (NCBI taxonomy): Eukaryota > Viridiplantae > Streptophyta > Magnoliopsida > Fagales > Fagaceae > Notholithocarpus > Notholithocarpus densiflorus. The sequence continues at coordinate 3,661,245 of JARYZH020000026.1, read as the reverse complement.
GATATTAACATAAGAATCCATTTTACTTCTGGAACACACTGGGAATAAGTAGTATAGCTTGTCAACTTTGATAATCAGCTGAGCATGGTTGGATGCCCAGTTTGGAGCATCCTCTTGATCATGTCCATTCCAAATGCAGAATCTGATGAACTGGCCAATGGCAGCACAACATAAACTCAGCACTCTAATCATGAGCTTGAGAGAAACTTCCTAATAGAAATTATTAGAATTTAGAAGAAACAACACCCTCTTAACAAAAGCAAGAATAATGCATGAAGGGCAGTCAGTCAATGTTATCTGACCCCATGCTCATGATTCTAAATACATTTGTTGCACAAAGATGCAGCTTATTTGTTCAGAAGAACCGTTCTTGTTATATGTAATAGAATTTTATTAACAAAAGAAAGCTCTAAACGAAGAGCTTCCTAAAAATTACAACCAAGTCTGTTCACAAGAACAGTAACAAAATATCAGCAACATAGACCTAAGCTTGACCTTGTTATCAACTAAAGAATAGCTTGCCAAGAGCCAACCTGATGTTACTGAAGCATGTATGGTTTCCGTAGGTAGAATAGGCAGAAGATGGCAACCTTCACTAAATACAGTCCACACATTGTTTTGGCCTTTGTTTAAGATGGCAACCTTTATATTTCTAACGTAGATTTTTTACTTTTTGGTTAGATATATCCTAAAATTAACCATCCTATAATTTTGTCAACTAAAATTGTAGACATGACCAACAGGGGCAATTATTAGCCAACAAAAACCAGAAATAGCCATCAATATATGCTTTTGCATAGAAAAAAAATGCCCCAAAGGTACTATGCATGAAAGGAAATCACAGTGGCCTTCCTCTAGTATGTATATGTCACGCAACTACAACTGTAACCAGAACCTATCGGGCTCCATGACCAATTCTTCAAGCTGACCTACCTGGCTCCATGACTATTTACTAATGTTACAAAGTAGTTATATGATGTACAGTACTGACAACTATTAATCATGTGAACACAATTGATGTAGAACAGATGTAGAACAAATTGGGGGTATACATGTGCTTGTGGCAGGTTAAGGTTTAGGAGGATTTGTGTATCTAGGATTTAGAGCCTTAGAAGAAAGGGTTGGGCGTAAAATTGGCTAGAAAGTTTGATGATCCTATTTTTTTAAGGGCTATTTGATAAAGTATGTGAGGTTTTAGGGTTTTGATATGTAAAAGGGCTTGACTTGGAGTTGTAAAGAGAGAGGAAAGGAGAGAAATTTATGGTGTTCAGGGTCCATATGACAAGTACCCATGAACGATAGCACAAGAATGAAAGAAGAGAGGAAGAAAATAACACATGAAAGCCTACATGCCTTGATGCTCAAAATACTCCAATTTTTATTGACTTCATATATTCTTTGAGTTTATTGAGCACAATTTTATATATATATATAAGGACTCTTTCTTGTACTAATAGTATTAGCACTCTTAGTTTGACTAGTAAACTAAAAACCTACGTAGCAGAGACACAAACATGACATAGGACATGACATGACATGGGACTTAGCAACAATGCATTTCTTGAAAAACTAGGAAATGACACAGCGGGGATACAGCAAGCAATTAATTAAATGGGTGATATAATACCCTTTTAAAAAGAATTCCCTATTTTTAAACTAAAATTGAGTATTGTCACCTGGGATGCACGGACACGGCTCTAGAGCCATCGCACCCGCGTCCGACGCGGTGGGAAGCTGCGACGCGGGAGGGACACCGCTGACCGCGCATCGGTGCCGCGTCGGGCCCCGTCCTGCCACGTGGATTCCCCGACTCGCGCCGACTCGGCTTTGATTTGTGCTGGACCGGGCCGATTCGGCCAGAATCGGGTCGTTTCTGCCATATCGGATCATATCGGCTGGAGGCCGAAATTAACCGAAACGGCTGAAATCGTTTGGTTGTGAATAAAAGATAAAAGCGGCGCACATCATTTGGTTGAGAATAAGAAGAAGAAATTACTAAGGTGAAGATAAAGGAGAAGGAGATGAAGAAAAGTTTAAAGGGTTGAAATTTTCAGAATCACCGCTGTCGGACTCTGCAAAAATCAGATTCATGTGAAGGCAAAGGAAACAACAGTGTGATTGTTCATGGGCTTTGTTGGCTTTGTTGATTGTTCATGGGCTTTGGCTTTGTTAATTGTTGGGCTTTGGCCGTACATATTTTGCTTTTAACGTGCCACAGTAAAAATATTTTAATAATAAAAATACTACTAACAAGCCATAGTAATTTTTAAGAATAATTTAATAGTAAAAATATATAAATAATATAAATAAAAATATTTTTAATAATTTTTTAATCGCCGCACCCGCACCCTACTTTTTCAAAAATTGCCGAGTCCCACACCCGCACCCGCACCTGAATCCGGAAACGCACCCGTGCTTCATAGATTGTCACCTGAAGCCAGACTTCTACCACCGCTAGATAATGAAGATTTGCAAAGCTGGGAATTGTGCATTACTGGTATTCTTCTTGTATATATTTTGTGCTATTAAAAAGAAGATTTAAAAGAAATATCCCATCCATTTTGGTAAAAGGAAGAAGAAAAAAAAACCATCCATTATCTCGTGGTGGTAGAACAACCAAGAAAATGTAAAAGAAATCTCATCTAAAGCCTAAAGAAAACTTCAACAAATCATCAACAAAGCTATGAAAAATAATGAGAGAGAGAGAGAGAGAGAGAGAGAGAATCTAATGGAGAAGAGAATAGCAGTAGTAGCTTTGGGCATTTTGGTAACTTTATTTTAATAGTTAATTATGTAGGTTAAGGAATAGCAATTACAACCATATTGAGAAGGAATAGCTATTCTTCATTTTAAAGAATAGCGATTACTAAGGAATAGCTACTACTCGTAATAAAAACCTAACCAAACAAGTGAATGGTTATTCCTATTTAATAGTTGTTCCATTACAGTGTCTATTACATTGCATCAAACGTACCCTTAATCAGAACAGATTGCGGAATTACAGTTTTTCCCCTAAATTTAAAAATAATCATTACTTGTTAAAAAAAAAATTAAATTAAATTTTAAGCCTAGAACACACATAACTAGAAATTTAAAATCACACCGCTTTAACTTCAATAGATGAATTTGTGAGTTAGCAACAAATTAATCCTTCATGACTACATCAATTTCCTTGGCATTTATATCACCCATTTAGAATACCCAAATCTCATTAAAAAAATTATTTAAAAAAGAAAAGAAAAGCATCTCTGCCACTTCAAAAAGTAAATGAAATTACTTCTTTCCCATAGCCACCCTCCTTCCATGATACCTTTACCCACAAATCACCAATTCATCCCCTCAAACTATCTTAGCCCTATCCTCCTTATTGTAGAAATAAAACTATCTTAAATAAATTACAAGTTTAGACAACCAATAACATGAATTAAACAAAGACAAAAAGGTCATACAGCATAAAAAGAGGTGCCACCTGCATGTACAGACTAAAAAACTCTTTTATATACAAAAGGCACAATTGTAAGTTATTTAAAGCATGAATTTCTTGCATTTCAATATTCTTTCAGTTTCTGAATAAAATTTATTAGCTCACATTTGATCAACTTTAACATGTGTAATTTTCCTAGCCCCAGGCCTATGAGCTGTAACTCATAATTGTACCTCCTCCCTTTCTAAGAGCAAGGAGGAGGGTGAGATCATGGATTCAAGACCTTCTATGTTTTTCCTATTTTCATTTTCTTCCATATAGTTTCATTATTTTTCTTCATTCCCGCCCTTTAACTTACAACTGTTTCCAATGTAATTCTTTCATACACCTCCATAAAATGGGTTGCCACTAAGTCTCCCAAAATGATGTAGTTTTGAAAAAATTTCCCTATAAAATATATAATAAAAAACCCCCCCAAAAAAAAATTTCAACTAATTCCTACATATATGTTTTTTTTTTTTTTTTAAATAAAATTATCTTCCTCCTCAACCACAGCCTTTCCCAATTTACATCCTCTATTTCTTTCTCATTCTCTCTCTGCGCCATTTCTTGGTGATTGGGTGGTGAAGAGCTCAAGCTAGTAGCTTGGGATTGACAATATGGTTTGCGATTGCCCTTGGGTGGCTTCAAACAGCACGATATTTGGAGATGATGGTGTTCGAAGGATGGTGTGGAAGGCTATGGCAGATGGGTTGGGTTGATTGGGTGGTGTTTGTGACAAACTGAGGGGCCGAGTTTTGGGTGTGTGGTGCTTTGGCATGATGAGATTTTTGGCCGATGTGTAGCAGTTGGGTGATTGGGTTTGGCAGCAAGTTGGCCGTGGCTTAGCATGTAGGGATAGGAGCAAGAACAATGAAGGTGATTGATGAGAGGTATCACCAGGTTTGTGTTGTTGCTGAACTTGCTTAATCAGGCAAGGTTGGTGTTTAGTTCCCAGGTTGGGTTGTGCAGCCCCTAGCATGAAGTTTTTTTTTAGTTGTGCCAGTGAGGAAAGTGTTCACAGTGGTGGCTTGTGGCGTCAATGTGGCTATAGGCTTGGTGCTTTATCAACAAGCACAAGAAACAATTTTGTAACAATTTCTTATATGTTTTTTGAACAATAATATTAAAGAAGTGATTTTTCTACTTATTTAAGATTTAGAAACTGAAAAATTCAAAACTAAATCATTTTTAGGGCTTAACAGTAGCCAATTTGTCGCAAGTAGATGGAAGGACCACATTGGACATAGACGTAAGTTAAAGAACTGAAATGAAAAAAAAAATTGAGAGAATAGGTACGAAAATGAAAACATGTCAAACAAAATGGGTGTAATTTGTAAGAAATATGAGAATGATATTTGAAAAAATCAATTCATTATGTAAAATTTATGAACATGTCTAAAACACAATGTTGCCCTCATAATTACATATGACTTGTCCAATAAAAAGCCACTCTACCACATAGAATGTAAAATATCATATAAGCAACAAACTTGACAATTTTCCAAAACAGAAGTTAAAAAAAAAAGGCTTTTAAACACTCAACTAAATATAACTAAATTAATATAGACACCAGAAAGATGAGGTGAGATAAAAGGACAACTCACCTAGGGATAGTGATTTCATGGGGAAAATAGACAACACCATCACCATTTGGTATGGGAGGAACATGATCCTTCTTCTCATTCACAAATTTTATTATTTGAAACAATACCTCACGAAGAGATGCTTCAACTGCTGCCCTTCGAGCAATTCTTTCCTCCTCTGCACGCATAAGGAAAGAATATATCAGTTTACCCTGGGAGGAATGAAGCACTAGAAAATCTTCAATTCAATGCACAATAGGAATTGTACCTCCTGGATCAACTACCACTTTGGAATTATGAGACTTGCTAGAATGTGCCTTCGGGTGTTGGGCCACATTCAGGTTGATATACCATTGTTCCCAATATAGGCGTTCAATTTTATTAGTGAACCAATATGGCTGTTTGTTTTTCACTTCATAGAAAGATAAGCATATCTGCTTTGATAATACAGCAGTATATTAGTGAGATTGGACAAAAAAAAAAAGAAAGTGCAAACTACAATTACATCAGAAAGAATGATGCAATTAAATCCTGAATAAACCACTATATCTTTTTTTTCTCTCTAGAATCTATGTGCATGCCACAAAGATCCTAACTGTAATACGCTACCACAAACTCCACAAGACAAGAATTAAAATATAATGAAGAAGGAACATAAAGTGATAATGGCATTTTCTGAAACAAAAACTCAAATCCTTCAATCATGGAAAGTGAATACATTTTGGATTCCCTCTAAAATGAACAACAGATATGCATTACACATCCATGACTGTCTGTAATACACAATATTCAAAACTGATAATAGTATAAAATAAGAACATATTTGCTATATACTGAATGCAACTTTAAAGATTGACAGACTCACCTTTAAGGGAAGGAAAAAAAAGGTCTTTAGGATATTTACAAACCACCCACAAATCATATCATATGGTTACTAAAAGCCCATGGGCAAACTACAGACCTGACTTTTCTTGTTTGGGTGTTTTTCTACCCAGCTAATGAAGTGCTCAATCTTCTCATCTATTTTCTTTTCAAGTTCCACATCTCCACATTGCACCTATACAACAGGAAAGGTTGCATTAACAAGAAATGAAATTGAAGGCTTAAGCTTCAACCAATCCAATGAAAAGAACCATATAGAATAAGTTGGAAGATACATCTAAAAAATATATATGCAATAAGATAACCTTGTGAAGGTCCTTCAACATAAAAGGTAGCCCCCTTTGCTATCTTAGGCCAACATAAATAACAATGAACAAATTTTATTGTTACTTGTTTAGGTGTCAAACAGGTGGGCATATTTCTACTAGTGTTAGATTACAACATGATTTGCAATTGGCACTAACCCGAGTCTTCAAGCAAGCAAGTAAATGTGAATGCATATTTCAGTGGGAACTTTCTGCAAAACATTATTCCGAGAGTTTGTTTAGCAAGCCCAGAAAAAGCCAGCCTTTTCTGCTTATTTTGGCAGGCTCCACACCAAAAAAAAAAAAAAAATCCACCTCTTTTTCTACAATGTTTTCAGCTAATATGCAATCAACAGAGCGCATTCAAACGCACTTCTGGTTTGGCTTATTTGCTGATTCGCTGAAAGTGGATAAATCTATGAGGCTATAAAACACTATACATAAGCAAATAAGCTCCAAAAAAAAAAAAAAAAGCTAAACCGAAGGCATCCAACACAACAACTAATCCTTGTAAACCATTATCAAACACCTAATGACCAATGAAATGTTATACTTTGGACATTTATTCACTGAACCTTAACTACTTCAAATAATCATAATACGCAACTACAAAGACTTGATCCAATGAAAGAAAGAGAACAAATTTCAGAATGACTTACATAGGTAACATCAAAAAGTTCCAAATCAACGTCTTTAGGTCGCACTAAACCTAATGCCCGATGAAACACAATTGTGTGTAGTATGCCTGCACACAAAATTTCCCCTCAAAACTCTATTCAAATCAATAACCAAAAAAAAAAAAAAAACCTTATTATAGTTAAAAACCCAAAACAAAAAATTTGAGAAAAAAAAAAAAAAAGTATCTTACAGCGTAGAACTTCTCGTATCTCGAAGTGCTCCACTTCCTACAAAGCAATTATATATATATAAATATATATATATATATATTAAAATCAAGCTAAATATATATATATATATATATATATATATATATATATTTTGTGTGTGAACGTGGAAAAAGCTTACCAAATCTTTGAGTTGGCAAACTTCGCAGTTCATGGTTGTGGAATACTCTCTGATCAGACTAAAATTGAAAGACTGTAAATTTTCGAAAAACCCTAATAAATATATGTGTGTGAAGTTTTGACGAAAAGAGAGAGTTCTGATCGGACTGTTTTTTCAAACTTTAAGTGTAAGCTAATCCAATCCGTTTGGATTGGAGAGATATATATATATATTTGCTGTTTGGAGATTTTTATTAAAAATAAATTGCATTGGGCCCATATGAAAAAATAGGGTAATAGCCATTTTGCATTGGGCCTGAGGGGCTTTAAATTTTGGAACTGTTCAACGCATAAGCCCATTTCAAAAGCCTGCTTAGATTAATACATCATACTTCATTTTTTTTTTTATGTGTGATCTTTTTAGTTTTTACCATTTTATTTTACTTTATACTTTTAATTTTAATTGGTAATTAAGGTTATGGTAAAAGTAACTTATTTCAGTGTAACTTTAATGATAAATATTTTTTTTTGATGAAGCTAGTTTGATGTTGTGTATTATTTTTATGAGATCAGTTGATTTTTGGGTATCAGAAATGCAAGTTTAGAGGTTTGGATGAAGGTTGAAGATGAGTCCAAGTATCTTTGTCAATTAACACAGGATTTTCGAAAGTGACATCAAAATCAAAATTAGAATATGAAAAAGCAACACAAACACAATATATTAATATTGGAGGATAAAAGAAGTGAAAGTGACCTCAACTTAAAAATCATTTTCTTTAACACTATGCTGAGCAAGAAAAACAAAATATGACAATTATGTTTACATCAATAGACAAAAGCCATCATTACATTGAGAATGGAGACATATACGTTTAGATCAATTTCAATTCTTACAATAACTATCTTACTTTTTCACGATAATATCTCAGTTTGACTATTTCCTATTGTTAGAATAGTTGTTAAATGGTGAAATTCATTGGTTATTCGTATCAAGAGATTCAAGACAAGCTTTTTCTTAAAAAAAAGGAAAGAAAAAGAGATTCAAGACATGCTAGTACCTGATGGGTTGCCCTTTTGAATTGAAATGGGCCAATACCTATCTCTAATTAGACGCCTTTGATTATTTAGGCTTTGGATTGGGATGGTCATAGGCCCAATTTGAATTGTGTCTCTTTGTTTTGCAGTAACTGTCTATTTGGATACTACTTATTACTGAAAATACTGTAGCAAAATAAATTTAAATGTGTGAATAGTGCCGTGAGACCCAATTTTAAAAAAAAATTTACTAAATTTCGTACTTGCGGGTCCCATGAACAGTGCACGGGACCGAACTAAAAAAAACGCAAACATGCAAAACACCACTCCTGCCGCTCTCCAAACTCACACTAAATAAAAGTATTTGTGCAATAATTTATCATATATGACTTCTTGCATCGATAGGGGATTCTCAACAAATTCTTGATAATTTTGATGCTCTCGGTATTAATTACTATCTGACTTCTTAGTTCTTTATATTACACACATAAAATGAGCCATAGTGTGTCGATGTTCTTTGTTAGGAAAGTAAATGGTATTGGTAGGGGTTACTTAATTATGGGTACAACATAGGTCCAATATCATGTGTACCGAATCTAACAGGATGCTGTTATGTATTCAAAAATTGCTATGTAGTAACATTCTATTGAGTCCAATGCACAACCTTTACCCTTAATTACTGCTTAAGACTTTTTGTAAGTAAGATAACGATAGGTACTTTGGATGCCTGTGTAGAACAATGAGGGTGCCTTTATGGACTTATTTAAAACTATAGATAGTAGATAAGTACTAACCATGTCCCCGTTGCTGCTTATATTATTTATATTAAATGTCTCGGTCAAGCCTCCACGGCAGAGTATCAGGAGATCAAATAACCAAACTTTTTTTTTTTTATAAAATAATAAAATTAGTGGTGCCATGATTAAGATTGATGGATAGAAAAACCAATGACTTAAGCATGTCCCTCGCTAAGAATAAGAGAGTTAGGTAAACCAATGATAGGTAAATAAATTCATTAAAAAATAATAATAAGAGAGTTAGGTAATTGAAGCTAGGGTATATTAAAAAATATCTTAAGACACTTTAAAAAAATCCAAAATATATATGTGCATATTGAAAAAGTATCTTAATAGGCTTATATATATGAACAGGTAAAGTAGTTAGACACTTCAAACTCTTTTTTTGAGACGAAGACTATAAAAATAGTTAGACACTTCGACTTATTACACCTTAAATCCTAATTAAAATTTTTATATATCTATAAATAAAATTATTTTTAAATGATAATTTTTATATGAAAGTATGTGGCGGCTATCTATAATCATTTAAATAGAGCCACAATTTCATTAGTGATAATTAAGTTATATATATTATTACATTTTTTTTTTCTAGAATTCGATATTTATAATAATTGGAGTGACTTGAACCCTAGTTCTTTTCATGAAGAAGAGAATGCAGTGTTACTAAACTACCGTATTCTTAATGTATAATTATATATCAATTTATAAATTGATTGGATATTCATAAAATTATTATGAATACATAGTTATTTTTAAAATATTCTCTAATAATAAAGGAAAGCAAATAAGAATTTTAGTCTTTACACTTTATGACTAGTACTTAAATAAAAGATGCTTAGTGTTTTTTTTTTTTTTTTTTTTTTTGTATTTCTGCACTCGTATAGTACACAAAAGATGCTTAGCTAAATGAACGATTGTTGTTAAAAATATCAAATCTTTTTGTCAATATTTACACAATTTGTCAAATTTAATAAATATAATTTTGTAGTACACATATTGGATGTACTCAACTTATATTTTATGTTGTTTATAATTCCCTTTTGTACTACTATACATGAGGTAGAGGATTTCATACATGGTGTGTATATATATAAAGAAAAAAAAATTAATGATGATATTTTTATTTGGCCCTCCAAGGTCATATTATTGGCTCTGTCCTTGTTCAGGCTTTACACAGGATTGAAATTCTGAATGAACGCACATCCACATATCTGGAATAAAATCCAAGTAGAGTTTGACAGCAGTCAGCATCTTCAATTATTGGTTTTATTAATTTGATCATTGAATTCTATATTCTGAACATAGAAATCTTTGCTCAATCAATATGGCTTGTTTATGTTTAATGGAGAGTCAAGATTTTTTCTTGGTGAAAACATATTGACTCAAAATTCAAACCATGCACGTACGATTAATTGCCAACCGTTCTACTAACTCTCTTTTTGACATTATATGTTTCATCTTTAGCTTCCTCTAATGCAAACTGAGTGACTTTCCTGTACTGCATCGAGCTCAACAGCAACAGTTTCATTGAAACATGATTCACTGTTGTGGATCTCAGGAAATCTGGAATTGGAAAAAAAGATCTATCATCAACTAGGCAACTCCTTGGAGTGTATCTAATCATGTGTAGAAAAACATGGGGTGTAGGAAACGTTAGTCATACAATCAAACTTTATGATTTTGTATTTATTTGTGTGGAAGACAATATCAGTCGTCCTTTATGAGATTCTTTCATCTTGTTCCATCAAAACGTTTTGTGGGCTCCATATATTTTACATACGTCAATTTCAGTTAGAATGTCATGGCTTACACCATTTTGTGTTTGTTTACAATAATTTAATTGAGGGATAATTTGTCAAACTCACAGGTACATAGCTATAATTTCAAAAATCTTAATAGCAAACATATTGGTGTTCATGTTGCGACAAGTATATATATTGTTCCACGTCAATCATTTGTTGACTTAATTGGAACAATTTTTTCTTTGTTATTCTTTCATATTGATAGATATAGTAAATTGCATTCATTAAGGGCTGCGACATTCCATGCCATATAGTGTCCTAAATTCCCTGCAATCTGATTTCTGATATTAGAAACAGGACAGTGTGAATGCCTACACATGTAGTTTGGTTTTTATTGATCATTTTTCTTCAGAGGACAGAGTGCTTATGTACAATTGCAGATATAAAGTGGGCTCTAACTTTAATATGTACTCATCATCATAGTATCTAAAGCGGACTTAGCTCTTCTGTTTGGGCCTCATGCATGGAACTATGCAAATCCTAATGCAGAAGATTCTACCTTGCTTAATTAAAAAACTTACAAGTATTAGCAAATATATATATATATATAAATACATTAGTGCTTTTTTTTCTTTTTTTCTACAAGTGCTAAACCGAAACTATATACCAGAGCTTTGGGCTAAGCACTAAACCATCAATTTGGACTATGCATAATTTGCAAATTTATGGGCATCTTATTCTCATATAGTAATACATAAATACATAAAGTAAGATAATCTTAGCTAGGACATGTGCTTTTGTTTTGAATTTGTTGGTGCAAATTTTTATGCCTTTTGTCCTAGGCCTAATGGTTGAGCTCAGAGTGTTGCTTTTCTTTTTTACTAATAAATTTCCCCTTCCTATCAAAAAAATAATAATAATAAATTAATTTATTAATTTCCCCTATACTTTTGAGTTTTGAGAACTTCGATTTTTAAAGTTCACATATTCTAAGTATAAATTTCAAAGTTGTCAAAATGATATTTGAAATTCGAAATTGTAAAATTGTTTCAAGATAGAGAAATAAAATATTTTAGTACCAATTAATTAATATCAGTATACGCATTATCCTTATGTTTATAAATATATCTATATTTATTTATATGTTTATAAACATTATTAAAATCTGTATATTTATAAGCTCAATAAGTTCAATATATTAAGTTATTAACCAAATAACATGTTTTATATCCCAATTTTCTTTCTCCTTTTTTTTTTTCTTGTATTAGTCGAAATATCGTTATTGTTTAAATACACCCAAAAAAAAAAAAAAACCATGGTGCACACACATATATATATACACACACAATTTTGACTCCTCAATTGATTTTAAGAGGAATTAATCAACTTCAACACATTTAAATACCACAATTTCACACTAGGTTGATTCATTTCAAGATTTGATTACACAAATTAATACGCACTAGATAGGAATATCTCTTTTTGTATTTTTGGATTCATTGGGATGGAGGCTGGATTCTTCTCTCAGTTTGCTTTGAGTTTCTGCCTTTCTTCACCTCTGAAAAGTGTATGATCAAAAAATTTGAAATATGATCAAAAATTTTTTGTATAAAACAAGGTCTCCAAGTCTTAATAAATCAAGTGTGTCAAGTGCAATCGAATTTCAATCAAGACTTTATCTAAATTACAAATTTCTTCTTCATTTGTGTTGCTTCTTGCACAATTAATCTTGCACTAATGATAACTCAATACAAATTTAATCAAAATTATAAGTCATGGAATTTGCCAACCTAAAAAATTGTTTTCCTTCATATCACCAAATTTTATGCAATTCTGTCGTTGTTAACAATAATTTCTATTAATGCTTTTCTATTTCTTGAATTTCTTGTGCGCTGATTTCTGGTAGTCTCTTTACTCAAGAAAAGTGTCTGCTATTTGTTTTACATCGAAGACACTTCCTTCATCCAAGCTCAATAATCAGAAATTAGTTTTGTTCTTCTAGCTAATTAATGAGCTACAACATGCCCCTTTCTATTAACATGAGTAAACTTATTGTTCTATTTTTTTCTTCTTATGTTTAAGCAATTGGCCATATGTAAAACAGATTGGTGTCTCACATTTGTCGTGTAACACATGATACATAGTGTTTTTTTTTTTTTTTTTTTTTTTTTTGAGAGAGATGATATATAGTGTTAATTTCAAACATTCAAGAAGTTTTTAATACTTAGTCAATAGTAATCGGTTTTGCACTTATGACTAAAACATTAAGCCAGCTGATTCTTCGTTTCTTGGTCCAATCAGGCCTTCTAATATGGTTTGCAGAACTGTATTTTGTTTTGTATTATTATAATCATTGAGCCCCAGAAGTGTATTATTTATAACTACTTTCAAAGTTCACAAGGTCACATCTTTTAAAACTTAATTAACTGATAATAAGTACACGAATCAAACATTCCATATCTCATTCTTCCACATGGGTTTGGGATTTTCAAAGTAGATCACTAAAAATCACTGAAATGGAATAAATAATCACATGGCAACTGAACCTTAAAATATATATATTACAGTTAAAAAAGAGAGATTAGCTTGTTGCCAAAGCCTGCAACAGAAAAATGCTAACTCCTATGGAAATCAAAATCTTATAGTCTTGGTTACAGAAAATTGGAATTGAAGGACATGGTGCGGGGTCCTCCAAATGTCAGTGAGAAATTCTCTCTGCCTTGCTCATTTATCCTTTTGTGAGTTTCTGCAAACTCCAATAAAGAATAAACCCACATGCAAGCTTTGTTGTCCAAAGACATGATCTATGGGTAGCCCTGCAGGAAGGATCCTGTTTCGTCTTAGCTTTTGTCAGGATTGAACCCTCCCATTGGAATTCACGCTGTGGACTCGACATATGACATATTTTTGGTTGTATTGCTCGAGAATGGGGGCCCCCTATGAAGAGAATGTAGAGTTTTGAAGAACATGGTGTTTCTCGAATATAAGTTCGATATGGTAATAAATTGAAATATTCATAATGAAATAAAATAATTTTATTCATGTTTCTTCTTCCAAGTAATGCCCTTAAAACTACTCCTCTTCAATTTTTTCCTGATAAAAAATAAAAATATATAACAAGCTCTATGCTAAAGAGTAACAAATATTAATTTAGTTATGAGTTGCAATAAACATTTTTAAAAATAAGAATATGCTTGTCAATAATTTCCTTGTACACACAAATTCTTTGCAATTATGTTTAGTTACAATTTTTTAATATATATTTGTGCATGATTTCAATTTATATTTTAAAAGATGTATGAAAAATACCATTTAATAAAATATTAAATACACTTTTACTTGTGCTCTTAAAATATTCATTAATAAAGTCATAATAAAAAGCCCAAGCGCAACAAACAACTAAATTTTGTGAAAGTGAATACTAATTAAAATAAAATAATTTCATTCCTACATTTTTAAGTTAGTTTTAATTTAGTTTGAGTAAAACCTTAGTACAGTTTCTTAGACGTTACATAATAGATTTTTCAAATAATTATGTATCTACATTGATTAATGCAATACAAAAGATGTTATCTTCTCCCGAAACAATTAAATTTAATTATATAACTTAATTCCTAAAAAAAACTAAATAACTCATTGGCCCATACAACCATATAGTTGAATTAAATTGAAGAACCTAGAATTTAATCTTTAAAGAAATGTACCTAAGTTTTGTCCATTTAGTATTTTCACGCCTAAGTTGATTCTCCTCAAATAGATAATCCACCTTTGGAATCAATCTAATTATATTTGAACAATAAACTTTTTGAACATTATTTTTGTGACAAATAGAATTTTCAATAAAATCTTTATAAAATAAATCATATCCTATGCCCATGATTTTGCCTCATCACCCATATTTCTTAAATGAGAAAGGACAAATGTATAGAACATTTCCACAAAATAGTACTTTTTAATTCTCTCAAAATGAAAATATATTCCAAATTTATAATTTCAAAATTTTAGATACTTTTTCTGACATATTGAGTAGTAGCCACACCCATGAGAATATGTTCACAAGAATGAAAATCAAATGAATTGACAGGACTTGTGCAAGTGGTGGAGCATTAAATGATGTTATAACTCATTTATCAAACCATTTGTGTAAAAAAGAATAAATAAATAAAGAATGTAGTAAATAATATTACTTATGAAAATTAAATTACAAAAGCAGTGCTCATAGTTATATGCATGGACTATTGATGCATAAACATAATGTCCAAAATTTGATTGTTGAAATTGAAAATGCAAAGACTAAATTGACACTCAAATTCCAAGTGTTAATAAAAATAAAAATAAATAAATAAATAAACTCAATTAGGGCTTTGTAAAAAATATAACACAACAAAAAAGTGAAAAAATTTTGACATATTAATATCAAGAGCAACAAAGACACTGAATTTTGACATTTTCTCTGAATATGCAGCACACGTGTCCGGTGTCCCCACAATCAACCAACTGCCGAACCGCAACTGGTAAATAAAGTTCTGTTTTACCCAACCCAAAAAGTGGAAATATATATATATTTCTGGCTTCATTCGTGAATTTTAAGCCCCAAATTTCCTCGTCTGTTATTATTATTATTTTTTTAAGAACAAATTTCCTCTTCTTTAATTGTAGAAATGTTTTAGAAATACAAAATGCCCTTTATTTTCGTTAGTTTGGAAAGATAACTGTGGATCCCAAGAGAGAGTAATAGAGTATACATATGTTCATTACCCTAAAGACTAAAAGTTACACTTGCTGTACAAAGTTCCCTGCTTTAAAATTTTGTACTGACCAAAAGAGAGGCATAGCTTGTGTTTAAAAGACTGATATTTGACTGATTTTTACATGTTTATTTTATATTTTAATAGTTACAATAATGAGAAACGGAAGTTCGAATCCTAAACATTTCTATTAAAAATACTAAAATGTATTAATTAAATTACAAAACTCTTAACAACCGATTTCTTGTTAAAAGATAAATAAATACTAATTTTGGGCTAGCAAGGGTTCTATAGTATATCGAGAAAATGCTAACCAAGTTGTAGTGCAGTTCACGTGCAATGGATTGGATTCACAATACTTAATCCCACTCTTACGCTCAGATAATTTATTTTTAAATATGGGTTGTAAGAGACCACCATATGACAGACATAATTTTCCTACTAATTGCATGTGCTTTTATAAAATGTAAATTTAAAAAAAAAAAAAATTTAAAAAGGTTGATATGCCGTTCATTTGCATGTCCTAATTAAGTGACAATCATTGGACCACACACCTTTTATGTGGTAAGCTATGGAAAATTATTATATATAAGGAAAACTTATGAATTAAGTTTATTAAAAAATTAAATAACACATCACGGTTCGACCTCTATTAGACATCGGTCCAATCAAAAAAATTTTGAACCTCTCCATTTTTTGGTTCTTTGAGTAATCCAAGTTTCAAAACCATGCCCCAAATTTCAAATCAAGTTGCAACTAAGGCTTCCCATAATCACTTATATAGCCTAGTTCAATCTAATAAATACTTTATGTGAGACTCAACATTCGCTTGCACAACATACAATTCAATTCACATAACTCGGGTATAACAATATTTTTTAGCTCAAGTGATTTACAGGTGAAATTTTACTTGCAGTTGGAAAAAATGTTAAAAGGCCGTGTTAATTGCAAATTCTTTTTAAATCATAAGTTAACAAATCAAATTTGATGCAAATTACATGTGGACAGATTGTAATTAACTCAAATATACCTATATATGCTAGACACACACATATATATATATATATATTTATATATATAATGTTGATCATATTATATAAAATTGAAATATATTTTGGAGAGAAATTCATAATTTACATTTTACTTTAAGATTTTTCCCAAACATGCTTTGAATCTACACCTATTCAAATCTTTATGCATCTTGAATTATTGATACTGAGACCGATTAAGGTTAGGTCCAAAACATTTTTTTTCTTCACAAAATCCAAGTATTTTAAGAAGCATAAGAAGCCAGTCATCTAACCTTATAGAAAAATAAAAAGATATGAGACCTGAGATGGTGAGACCAAACCTAAAGCAAAAAAACTCTCTCTACAATCTTTCAACCATAGAGCACTAGCATCAACTCTTCTAAAAATTTTAGTATTTGACACATCAAAAAGTTATTTTATCTATTTTAACATACAATTTTGCAATACATTCTACATCACATCTTCTATTTTAAGATTTCATCACATTAAAATAATTTAAAAGAAACCTCTTCTATATTAAAAAATTAACAAAACAAATATATTTTATTGTGGCCCCATTTGACAAAGAGAGAGGTAGAGAGAAAGAAAGGGAGAGAGGAAATTGGGATGTGACATGGGAGAGAGAAATTGGAATAAAAAAACAACAAAATATGTTGAGCACATATAAGATTGACTAAAATGCAAAACTGACCCTCTAAGTTTCACATTTTGTCATTTCAGGCATTCCACTAACTTCTGTTAATGCTCTACCGTTAAGTGCTTTTTTTTTTCTTCTTCAATTTTTTATATTAAAAAATGCAAAAAACTAATTTAAATTAAAAAAAAAATTAAGAAATCCCATAACACACCACAAACCCAGCACACAAACAACAAAAAATTTCTTTACATTGATCACGAGATTCACAACCAAAAATGGCATCCAAACGGACCCAAAATTTTAATATACAAATTCAAAACAAAGCACAACAAACAATTATCTAACATCAACCATCAGTAACATATACAATTTACAAATTCCCTACCCACAAACAATGATTATTTATTCAACAATGAAACAATGTTTCTGGGTTTTTCTTTTTTTGTGGCTCATTTGGTTTTTACAAACAAAATCAGAAATAAGAAAAGATTTGACTAAAAACTAAACTTGAAAACCCAAATCAGATCAGAGAGAGAAAGAATCCAAGGACACCCATATTGGATTGGAGAGAAAGAATCCAACGACATAGACTAGATCAGAGAGGGAGCTTAACCGGGTTGTTCACCAAATCCGAAAGACTTTGAAACCAACCAAACACAATAGCCCAGCTGTGGGTTGGAACTCCAATGAGGGTTTGATGAGAAAACATAGAGAGAGGAAGACTGGCCTAGTCGAACCGAGATAAGAGAAAGACAACCACCGCCAAGCAAGGATAGTCCACAGTGACTGGTGAGGAGCAGAGACCAGTTGACCTTGGTGGTTGGCCATGAACGAAGCTTGGAGAGGAGCTCCTTGGGTCCAACCTAGAGAGAGTGGCTAGGGGAACAAAGTTGTTCACTGAGCCCTTAGTTTCTTCTTCTTCTTTCTTTTTAAAAAATTTAAATTAGTTTTCTACATTTTTTAATATAAAAAACTGAAGAAGAAAAAAAAATGCACTTAACGGTAGAGCATTAATAGAAGTTAGTGGAAGGCCTAAATTGAAACACTTTTGAAACTTAAAGGACTAAATTGACCAAAACTAAAGTTAGAGGATTAAAATGACAAAATGTGAAACTTAGAAGATCAGTTTTGCATTTTAGCCTATAAGATTTTATGCCTGTACAGTTCCAAATATGAAATTGTACTGTTCATTAATGTTAAATTTTTTAGCATATAAAACATCTGATGTGGAAGGTTTTTTGGTATTTGGTGTGCCAAATGCCAAATTTTTGGCGTTTGGCACACCTGATACTAGTACTATAAGGGTTTGTCTGGTTAGACGATTTTAGAGTTTAAAAACACATTTTTAAAACTTGAAACACCGTTTCATAACAACAACTTTTCTTAGATTTTTAACAAATGCTTATTTCAAACTCAAAACTCTGTTTTGTAACAGCTTATACAAACGTATCCTAAATCTTTTTTGAATCTCATATGGGCAACCCTTTTGGTTCTCAATTTACAAGGTTAAACCTTCGAGTTTCTTACCAATTTTTAGATGTACTTTCAGCCTCTTTGTATAACCAGGTCGGTATTAAGAGGTTGGTTCAGGATCAAATCGATTGAACCAATTGGTTTGGTCTTATTTTCAAAATACAAAGGAAAAGTGTGACAGATAAGAGAGATAGAGGATGAATTTTTTTTCTTAAAAAAAAGGAAAACGCAGGATGAATTATGATGATATTTTAGTAGGAAAATTCGTACCTATCACACTTGAAAATAAAAAGTGGGGAAGAAAAAAAGTGAGGAACCCTAGAAAAGCTGTATTGCCGCATAAGGGGAGACACTAGGCGGGGTCCATGTAGAATGTGGGATTCCATCCCATGCATTTTTGTAAATTGCAATGTCATTTCATACTGATTCATAACATCTAAGTATGAACACTTATTATTCTGTAGATATACTGCATTATTTTCCTTCCCCCTTTTTGTTGATGTGATGCTTTGGCCAATCATAGAACCCGGTAGCGAGCCTTAGCATTTCTAGCTGACAGGGAAGAGTTCGGTATGATTCTTTTTTTTTTTTTTCTTTTTTTTTTATTATATTTTTGTAAACATCTTATAAGGTATGATTCATTAGTGCAACTATATATTCAATATAACGAATAGCTGCATTGAATATAATTGTTTTAAAAAATATAATATTATTTGTACTTAGTTAATCAATGTAATTATGTGTTTAAATTTGATTTGAAAACTTAATGTATTTTATCTAAGAAACTATCAGTAACTTTAGGTATTAATAATGAATTGTCTAAGCGTACTAAAAAGTGCTACAAAAATATTTTAATTAAAGAGAATCTTTATATATTTTAGTACACTTAGAATATCAGTAGTTTAGGTTATATAAGACAATAGTTCTTAAGTCATATTAACAGTGCGTTGTTATATCCCTAAATGTTTAAACTCAAGACTTATCACATACTAGGACCCTAATCACTAAACAATGACTCTAGATAATGGTAATGAATTAACTAGACATACTAAACTGTTATATAGATATTCCAATTGAAGGGAATTCTTGTGGAGCAATATGAGTACCCCTTTTATAAGCCTTCTTTAACTATTTATTATTTTTTTAGCAATTTTTTTTTTTGGGGGTTATATTTGATAAAAGATGTTTTTTACCTGTTATGGTTGTACAAAGTGGATGTTCCCTTTCCCCTCAAAAAAGAAAAAGAAGAAAAAGTGGAGGTTCCCTATTTTTTTCCGTTTTAAAAAAGCACATCGTTTGAAGTGAATCTTTATTGCCAAAGGTTTTATAAATTTAAAAAGTAATGCTTCTTCGAATAAAAATTTCAAATGATATAAATTCATGTCTAAATCATATTATATCTTATACTATATTAAAAAAAAATGGTTGTCTTACATGCTATGGTTGTACCAAATGGAGTCCTTCAAAAAAAATTTTAAAATAACTAACATTTTTTTGAGAATTTTTTTAAATAATTAACATAGTTTCTCTAAATTATTATTATTTTCTTATTTTAATAATTTACCATGATTATCTCAAAATAATAATAATAATAATAATTTACCATGATTTATGTTTTATAATAAAAGTTGGGTCATACATGCTGTGTTTGCACTATGTGACTTATGTCTTATGTAAGTATTTTACACAACATGCTTGTATTATGTGGCTCAAAAAAAAAAGTTATACTACATAAGTTTGCCATGTGACTTTTACAATTACATTAAAATTATTATCATACTTACTTTCAGTGGAATTCCACTATTAAAGGTTTAAAAAAATTAAAATACTATTCCAATTAAAGTTCAATTATTAAAAAATTCACAAGAAATTTAAAAGAATTTCATTATTATTATATATATATATATATAAATTTGATAGAATATCAACCTATAACGTTTGCATGATGATTGTTTTTTTATGTAAAATATTATATTTTTAAATAAATGGAACAATTTGGTCCTCCATTTTTTTGTCCATAACGGCACATCAAGCTTTCCATTATTTAGGAATAAAATATTATTAAACACGTATTTAAGTGATCAAAATCAATTAAACCAATCTTTTTTTTCTTTTTTTTTTTGAGAATCAGTTAAACCAATCTTGTATAAATAAATAAATAAAAAAAAATCAAACCAACATCATATTTAAGAGGGATCAATTCAACTCATTAAAGTAATTGAATCAATCTTATTTCAAGGGACTAAAATTAAAAGGATTTCTTAGATAAATGAAAAGAAAAAATTATATTACTCATAAATTTTAGAGGTAAAATCCATTTTTTAACTTCCATCCTATGATAAATTGATCTTTTTATGACGATTGATTTTTATCATCAAACTAAGATATTGATAAATTTCTTCTTCTTTTTTTTTCCACCAAAAAAGAGACTATATTATTTGAAAAATGTAATATGCAGTTCAAGCTAAAATCATAAACGAAGTTTATTGTATGCATTATGCGATGGAATGCATTAGTCTTTGAAGAGAGACTCGGCGGGAATCGAATAATAATGTGGGGAAGGCAAGTAGTGTATAAAAAAGAGAAAGCAGAGTGGGATGCTGGATAGTGACTGACCAAAGAGATAGAGATTAGAGATTAGAGCCCGAACTCCGAGGCAGCGACTGCCCCTACACACACACAGACCCCCTTTGACGGCGACTTACATTTTTTGACCGCACTGCCCGTGCTGCCCGCCTTGTGTCTCATTCAGACTGAGACTGATGATAAGCTCGCGTCGTTTTCTGCTGCCCGTCCTTAAATCATAAAAATCCGGGCAGCGGGCAGAGTCCTATGATGCTAAAAATATAAGATTAAAGTTTACAACTTTGAAGTTGTAGTAGTTGTTGTTGTCGGTCTTCACAAAGTGTCCTTCTCTCTCTCTCTCTCCGGACGGCACGCGCGGTCAGGTACGTATGCCAGTAACTAGTGTACTATGTACTTTTTTAATAAAAAAAATATAACATTTTTATGATAAATTTTTATAATTATTAAGTTGTTATTATTAGTGAGTTTTAAGTTATCTTTGATAGGTGAATAAGAAATTTAAAATTTAGTTTTCGACTATATTAAAAATTGATTAGTATCTTGATCTAATGATAAAGAACACTCATCAGGAGCATGTTATAGATTAAAACTTTTTAAAAAAGTGTTGTTATTAACTGTTACATGTGCAAAAAAAAAGTAATTAAAGTTGTAAATTTAAATTAGAACCAATAACAACTTAACGCTTATAATTTATTGTAAAAATTATGTAATAAATTTCTCTTAAAACAATATTAAATAAAATAAGGGGATGTCATGCCAAATTGCCAATCAAGCTATGTGTTGTCAAAATAAGTTTTGATATTATTTTGAGCTTTCGGCTTTTCTTTTTTGCATTCATGTTTCATTTTCTTCTGGGTACAAATTGCCTGCAATGTTGTCGGGCTCTAATTGGCTATCAACCATGCCTATACTGTAGACTGAGACACTAGCTCTTTTGCAACAACATTAACCTTTTTCTTCTTTGGGTTCCTAAAAAATCCTACTTCCTTTGCATTATTTTTTGTTTGAAAAGGACCATACTTAAGTCGTGATTCATGCGCATTTCGGCCAATTTATTTAAAAAATTCTAGACTAGCTCAGTCTCAATCATCAGACCTGTAACCAAATTGGTTTGTCCTTGTTCACACTCAAATTTACCAGCAGTGATTGATTCTACTCACTTCCTGCCAAAATGAGTTTCTTTTTTGCTTTTACTATAGCTTTTGCAATTTGCATGATTGGATATTATATTGGTTTAGTCTATATAGGTCCGACATTTAAGCTTTTAATCTTTAGAAAAAATGAAACTAAGATTATTAACCAATCCATGTAATCCAGTAGGTCAAAATGCTTCCCTGTAGAGGCTTACATAGTCGGTTTGTTTCGGTGAAATATATTTTCTACATTTTTAAGTATTTTGTTATGATGAAATATACAAGTCAACAAAAAAACATTTTTTGTGGTTAATCGATGTCCAATAGAGTGGAAAACGTTTTGTGCCTTTTTTGGAATGTATAACACTCAATAAACCACTAAAAATTCTTCTAACCTTAACTTTTCTTTCTTTGTCTTCACTCTTTTTACACGGATTGATCGCTGATTGTCGTTACCTAACTGTTGATTTTTTTCCCCATCAAATCAGACCCTTCCAAAATTTGAGATTGTTTTCCCATTAGAGACTCCATTTATTTTCTAAAAAGAATGACTTTAACTATTTGTTGCCTATTTTTGTGAATGAAAGTTAACGTTCATATAATCATTTGGGGATTACATTAAATATTGATGATTTTCCAAGCAAGTCAAAGAACAGAAAATGTTATTCACAACCAACCGCATGAAAATGAGTATGTTTTTCATATAATATTTTTTTGAAAACATCACAATAGAAGGAGAATTAAATCATAATTAGATTGTGCCAAAAACCTCATAAATTAATTCGTTGACACTTTCAAATGTTTTCAATATAAAGACATATATAGTTTAAATCCATCAATCAACTCCTATAGTAATTATCAAATTAAAAAAAACAAAATACCATAATTAAATCGTGAATAATGGGGCAAATTATCTTGTAGCTTAAGTGATAAGATTTTACTCTTCATAATCAATAATATCAGAATCAAGACAGTGATTGACAAACGGTTCAGAAAATTTAAGACATGTAGACCCCTCCTCTATCAACAGTTCCCTATATCTATATCTATTCTGTGTCATTTACAATCATGTTAAAGTAAATTCTTCTCACGTTCTTATTTAGCTATTTTATACTTAAATGGATTAAAGTGAAGCTTCCATTTAAACCACAAGTTCAAACTTCATAAAAAGCACCTTCTCTCTGTCAAAAAAATAAAAAGCACCTTCTTCACACAATCATGTATTTTAAAATGCTGTTGATGTGGCAAACTGCATAATTGGTCAAAATATTCTTAAGCAGTGATTTTACACTCGCAAACTGATAAGGGTTACATCAAGTTGATTTACGATTTGTCTTATGTTTCTTTAGTTTGGTAAAACAGTGTTACATGCCAGACCGAAGCAAGCACATCTTTCATCTGTCCATGTCCAAGGTCTTCTTTGTACCTTTCATGTAATTTCATTGAAGATTTCCCACTAAGTTTGTCCTTATTTAACCAATTAACTTGTCAAATCAATAGTTATTCTCTCAAATTCCTAGCCCTTTTAGAGGATACACTGTGCACAATTTTTTTTTCTTTTGTGAAAGTGGAATGAATTAATAAAAATTAAGTCATACCAACTACCGAGTATGAGTTAGGTCACACCCAAAGACAGGATATAATAACAGTACTGTGCATCAAATTGGTGCGCTAATAATTAAGTTATTAGATCGTATAATTTTATATTATATAGTATATACTTCAATGTTTATTGAAGCTAGTGTTAGCCTACTAGGTATACAATGAAGTAAATGCATGCATGAAATGAATTCAGTGGTCACCAGCAACACCAAATCCCGAGGCTTATCAAATCGATCTCACTTCTATAATGTTGACTATGTTCGATTATATTTCTGGTTGAATCATAATTTAGGCCTATCTTTTACCCCCTTCACTACCCTACGGGATATTTTAATCATACATTAGTGTACTCAATTTCAATTTATTCATAAGTGTAGTTTTTGTTGTTTCTAATACGTTTCAAAGATATAGTGGCAAAGTTCTCTCTTTTTTAACTTTTGCTTTTCAAATATATATATATATATATATATATATATATATTAAGTAGGGATGAGAAATTTGAACCATAGAGGTCTTAGCCAAAAAAAACCAATAAATGTGATTTGTTTTCCTCCTAAACACGTTTTTTTTCAGGTGTTAATAAATTCAATAATGTTTATTAGCACACACGAAGGCTATCATTTATGTATATTTGGGCCTTTGTTCTCTAGTAGTATGCGTGGGAAGGCAACATTCAAGGCATAAGTTTCGGGCAGTGGCTTTTTAGTTGGTGTAGGGACATAATCTTTACACGTATTTCGACGTGATTAGCCTCTCCTTAACTCGTAATGATGATTTCCCTGAACAGCATCTTCAGGAAGGAAACACAAACATCCCCCACAACAAAGATTATTCTTTTAGAAAACTTGATTACTATTATCATTACATATTCCCTGCTCTACTCCCCACTTGAACCTATATTAAAATATATGTATGTATAGTTATAGCTTTTATGTAAATGATCATCAAAATATTTGTAGAAACGATGCCACAAGACTTCTAATATAATA
This sequence comes from Notholithocarpus densiflorus, assembly GCA_030021035.2. NCBI lineage: Eukaryota > Viridiplantae > Streptophyta > Magnoliopsida > Fagales > Fagaceae > Notholithocarpus > Notholithocarpus densiflorus. The sequence goes on along the minus strand of JARYZH020000026.1, from coordinate 3,636,229 downwards.
TTAATTTGCATCATTAATTGTATTTGATTGAAGGAGTACGTAAATGGAAATATACTTTTTATATATATAAAAACTCTAGAGATTTTTTAGAAACCGAGTTTTAGCATTGTTTTGTGCAATAGAGGAGCATCATAATTGTGGTTTTGGCATGGCATGAACCAGATGAAGAATTATGAAAGAAAAGGTGCTTGTAATTTACAAATCCGTTACTATTACTAGGCTTCTCAAGGCCAACATGAAGAATATGAAAGAAAAGTTGCACATATATAGGTCTTAGCTATAGCCACCAATTTGTTGATCTTTCTTCTGACTGTCATTGAATCATTAGGGTAATAATGGGGTCTTGTCAAATTAGATTTTCATAAGAGAAATGCATGATTAAAAAGAGGAGACTGGGAAATGGACAAAAGAGACCACTTCCCCCCAAAAATCACCAACAACCAAATTCCAAAATCCAAAAAACCACTTGTGTATTAAAATAGTCTAAAGTAGTTGCTTTATTTCACATTGCATGTTTCTTCTATATATTAAAGCTTCCCCACCTCCAAGCCTCTATTCTTTTACACCCACCAAAAAACTGGCCAAACAACAAAGCCAATCACACTGAACTTGCAAAGGCAAGCCATGTAATTCAACCTCTCTCTCTCTCTCTCTCTCTCTCTCTCATACATAGATGACACATGCACACTAATACACAACAAAAACTACTTTCTTTAGCTTTTCCACTACCTCAAAAAGACTAACCCTTGTTTGCTTTTCTTGTTTTTGGATTGTTGTAGATCTACAAGAAGAAAAGATGATCCAAGAACTGTTGGGAGGTGCAGGCCTTATAGCAGGAGAGAGGAAAATCTCTACTAATGGAGTAGTATTACAAACCAGTACTCCACCTTCTTCTCCATCTCCTGCACCATCTCCTTCTTCCTCAACTACAACAGCTACTACAGCTACAACAACATCAAATTCTGATAACCAAAACTTGAGGTGTCCAAGATGCGATTCTTCCAACACAAAGTTCTGTTACTACAACAACTACAACCTCACTCAGCCTCGCCACTTCTGCAAGACTTGTCGCCGTTATTGGACCAAAGGTGGTGCCCTCCGAAATGTTCCAATTGGAGGTGGTTGCAGAAAGAACAAGAATGGTACAATCTCAACCTCAGTTTCCAAGTCAAGCTGTAGCAAGATCAAGACCTTAACATCTGAGTTTGGAAGGTCAGGCCTCGGAACTGGCTTCGATCATGACCTTTCATCAAGCCCAATTCTGTGGGGTTCGCCACAGAATTCTCATCTCTTGGCTTTACTAAGAGCTACTCAAAACCCTAACCCTAACCATAGCCCTAGTCCCTTGTCTAATTCTGTTCATGTGAAGGAAGAAGGAAATATGGTTGGATCCCACTTGATGACTGAGCCAGTGGTTTCAACTGGTACATTAAATGCTCGAACCCTGGGCTTGGACCCTCTTGGCCATGGCCAGGTCCCTTCTCTTGGTCTATGCAGCTCTTTCTGGAGAAACAATCAACATCAAGCTCAACAACAAAATGGGTTTGTAAGTAATGGTGAAGTTCAAAACAGTAGTTCTGGGATTCAGGAACTATACCAGAGGCTCAGATCATCAAGTAATTACTATGGTCATGATCACTCACCAGTGGTTCTAAGCAACTTGGCTTCTTCATCTTCAGCTTCCTCATCTATTTTGGAGTCAGCTTCTGTTGCTGGAGGTGAATTGGGATACTGGAATCCAACATTTTCTTGGTCTGATCTTCCAACAACTAATGGTGCATATCCTTAGAAATCTTTTCTTTCCTTTTTTTTTCCCTTTTTTTTCCTTCTTTATTAGGATTGTCGGCACCTTGTGGTGTCTGTTTGGGTTGTGGTATATGAAAGTGGCTGTAGCATCAGTACTTTTTTTTTAATCTATCTGTATGTGTGTTTTTAGGTGTGTTTACTTATGAGGGTGTACCAAGGACCAAGAAGTGATAAAAATGGAAAATATTAGGTTTTTTGAAATGTTTCTTGATGTTGCAAATTCATGTCAAAGGGTTTTTCTAGCGATTCAATTTTTGATGATTTCAACGAAGATACTTAAATTCGGTGTTCAAATCTTCCTCCACTTACAATGTATTAAAAAAAAAAAAAGTATAAGGTATTAGTATCTCTTATATATCTTATGAGACCCAAGAAAAAATATAATGGAAAGAATAAGCTAGAATTGGAGGAACGAATATCGTATTGATAGGCTCAAAAACTTTAGGGTCTGGTTTTTGATTAATTAAGATGTGGTGGTGGTGTTATGGCTGTCATATGAAGATTCGTTCAGTATTTTGTTACGAGAAAGTGATGAATGAAGTGCTAAAGCAGCCTTTGGAAAGAGTTTCCTTAAACAGCAATTTGATTCCCAGTGTTGGTAATAAGGATTCCATGTGCAGCCTTATGGTAAAGATCTGTCCTTGCCCTTCCCTTGCTTCTTTAATATTGGCTTTCCATTTTATTCCCTTCCAGTACTCAAACCTCTATCTCTCTCTTATTTTGGCAGCCTATTCAATTTGCTAGGTTGAGCATGCATAGTACTAGGCCTGATTTAAAAATATCTTTAATAGTAGCTCTGAGTTTCATTTAAATCTTTTATTTTTTCTAGCAGAAAATTAATTAAGATACTTCTATCTTGACTAGGGTTCTAGGAAGATGTGGATTAAGATGGGTGAACAAAAATTTAGTTTATGATTTTAGGGGACTGATCACTGATTTTATAGGCTCCGGACCTCATCGCTATAAGGATTAAGTGAGAAAATGTTTTTGTATCAGTACTAGCCTATCACTTAGAGATGTTTGGAATCTCCTTTCCCATCTCCCCAATCCAAATATATGATAAGTTTTGGTTCTTTTCTGTTGCATAACCATGAAGACTGGGACTTGGTGGTCAACAATAATTGAACGGCTGAAGAACGTACAAGTTTTAGAAGTAAATTTAAAAAAAAAAACAAAAAACAAAAACAAAAAATTTATAGCAACCCATGAAGGACGTTCTCCAAAAGTGTTGTGGAATTTAATGGAGAGAAAAGCTGTTTTGTGTTATATAAACATAGTGGTGGGGTTTGGGATACAAAAGTCTTTTCAATTCTATTCCTCTAAATATTTTACATGTCAAAACTCTTATAAATTGTAGGAAGTTCATCTTAATCTCATCTCATTTATTGAAAAGTTCAAACTTACTTCAAACACTCCCATTTATTCATTTATTTTATAGAAACAAACACACACAAAATGGAAGAAAATGGGGTTTCTCATTTATCTTACTTTTGAGTTTAATCAAACATGCCAAATTGAGGTAATTAACCTAAGATTGAACATATAAAATAATATTTAACTACATTTTAAGCATTATTTTTATTTCACTCTAAAAAAAATATTAGAGTATAATTAATCTAAACATAATCAAGCACTATGATGACTACATAATTGTCTTCATAATTCATAATTATTAAACTAATAAAAAATTCTGGAAATCCAATATAACTTTATAAAATATTTTACATCACATAGCTTTAATTAAGTTCTAACCATCCAAAAAATTATTTAGAAACCAAAACAACACCTAAATTATTATAGAAGCCTTAGTTTTGGTTTAAATATGATTATGACATGGTTATTTTAGAAATTTAAACAAAGAAACAAGACACTTAAGGTGTAACATATCATCCAAACTGAAAGTTAACCCAAATTAATAACCCAAAAAAATGAATAATATGTTTCAACTGATAAAGTCTATTGTTATCGAATAAGAGATATGAAGTTTGATCCTTACTTACACCAAAAACTAATTGGTGTCTTGATTTGATGATAAAATCAATCATTAAGAGCGGAGACGTCATAAGTTGAAACTATCTCTAAAAAGAAAATCCCCCCCTCCCAAAAAAAACCTCTTGATTAACATAGTGCTATTGGTATTATCTTGATTAGCATTTTTTTTTTATAATCCAACTAGTACTTCTTGGTATTTTCAGTTGAAATATCTAGAGCTCAAATTATTGTAATGATGTCATAATTAATTTAATAAGTACTAGTTAAATTATTAATCAATATATATTTATAAAAAATAGAAATTTTTTTAAAAAAGGATCTGAGGAAATTAATAACTTTCGAATAGTGATAATAGAGAATAATAATATTAGAATACCTAATATTATTAAGAACAAATAAACAAGGATAGTTATAAATAAAATCAAGGATATGGATATCCTATTCTAAAATTAGTCTCACTATCTCCTGTAATCAAATAAACCTATCCATGTAACCAAACAACATTCCACTGTCATCATACACCTCATTTAGCAGCGACAGGCACCTTTGGAGACGATGCTCATGTATGGCAACATACTAGATAACATTGGAGTTTGTGGAGAGAGAGTTTAAGAACTGTTTGAACTTACAATGATTTGTCAAATTGGCATGTTTGATCATCGTACTAATGGTAATGAAAATTATTTTGATTTTTTCGGGTTAAAAAATTGGTTTGGTGGTTGGTTCTCGATTAAACTAGTCAATCTAATAAGCCAAGTCTAATTTTCAAAAATATAATTATAAAGGACATAATTCTAGAGTTCAAAGGGGGTAAATAGAGATGAGAAAGTGTATAGGTGTTGGATAATAAGAGAATTATGAGATTCGAATAGGACAAACATATTAAGATATGGTTTTGCTCTTTATTATCATAATAGATTAGAATGTAAACTCTATATACTATAAAGCATGTTGGAACAGAGTAATAGGTCCTGTAATATTAGTTATACTTTAGGAATAACAATTTAGTTATTAATTGATTCCTTAGGAATATAGTTATTCTTTAAAATAAAGAATACTTATTCTTTCCTTACTCAACTAGTTATAAAATTAAAAAAAAAAAAAAATCCTAAAAAGCCCACGCAAAGCAGCTCTCTCTCTCTCTCTAGAGTTTTTTTATGCCTTTATCGATCATCACAACAATTTTAGTTGTATTGGCTTCATCTTTTTTTCTCTGGCTTTATTCTTGTTGGCATATTCTTTGAAAATGAGGTAATATTTTATTTTTTGCAATTTGGTTTTGTTTTTAATGACAAATTGTATCTTCTAAGGGATACTGAGGTTCTTTTTATATGTGGTTAATTTATATTTATATTCTTGTGAATAGAAACCGGCCGGTGTCTATATTGTTGTGACTCGTGACTTTTAAAAAACATTGTTGTAGAGATATTGTCATTTTTTTTAATGAAGATATTAGTTTTGAAAAAATAATATTAATTATAATTTTTTTGATGAAAGCATTTTAGGAAACTTAATACATAGGACAATTGAATACTCCATGGATGTATGCGTTATTGATTGTCATACCTAAATATTCCTCCATTGCACTTTAATTACAATGCCTGCCACTCTTCTTTGAATTTTTACATCTGTATTTGCACAAATTAAAGTGCTTCTGGATACTCCACCCCAAACTACTCAAGCATTTTCTCCTTTTGCTAATGGCTAAACATGGCCTTCATGCAACCTAGCTGTCAATGGGATCGGCAGAGAGGATAGAGCTATTGGAGGAGAAGGTGATCTTTGTGAGAGAAGGCGAGGACTTTCGGGATAAGGGAGAGGTGTGGAATTTTAGAAAATAAAGAATTACTTATCTCATATATGTGTGAAAAACTTATATTATGTCGACACTATCTACTTGATTAGTAAATTAAATGTATAAAAGGGCAACAACTTGGTCTAATCCAGAGAAATGGGTCATTAAAATTAATTGTGACACCACTGTTGGCTATGACAGATCATATGTTGCTATTGCTGCTAGAAAATAGAGATGGACATTGGTTTTTGCTCTCTTAAAATGAGTAGAAACCAATATCTATGTCCAAGCTAAAGCTAAAGCTAAAGCAATCAATTGGGCAACTCAGAAATTGGTTTCACACAATATTAGCCAAGTTATTATTGAAAATGACACAAAGGTTTGTATAGATGCTATTAATGGACCATCCATTGCATCTCCATGGAGGATCCAGGTTCTATATTCAAATACAACCAAGTTGACAGCTCTTTATCAGTCTATTCAGTTCAAATGGATTCTTAGAAAGGCAAATTAAGCTGCCCATATTTTGGCTTCCTGGTCTTTTAAAAATAAGTATTTAGGTTGTTTTGTTCTTGGTTCTGCCCCTTCAGTTTTTTGTGATGTATTAGCTCTTGAGCAAGTTTAGATTTTGGTTTCTTGTTTGTAGTTGATGGTTCATTTGTTAATAAAATTTGTTGATTATTAAAAAAAATTAAATGTATAGGATGGCTGATCCAAAATCTCTTTTTCATCAAAGATATGGAACTTGTGAGATCCAAGAGAGAGAAATCATTGAAACTTCAGGCAAAAAATAAAAACAAGGTGGGGAAACGTTTATTATAATCATGATTAGGAATAATCTAATACAATGTTTCCTTACCCTCACTCTAAAGCCTATTTCCCCTCTAGCTGCTTCTTCTTCTTCTTTTTTTTTTTTTTTTTTTAAATAACTTGACAGTCACACCCTCGTAACTGAAATTTAAAACTAAAAAAAAAAAAATAGAAAAAAAAAATGTTACAACAATCAATGAAAAATCTTTCTATGATGAGGGCTTGGCCTTGCCACAAAATAATGCATTGGGAGGGATGTCAGTCTCAGTAAAGAGGCTTTTTTCATTGTTCCAAACTCTGACATACAATTGCTGTCCTAAATAATTCCTTGACCAGATTGCGGACCTCAAGTTCCACATGCCCTTGTTGTCCAAAGATACCATTACTGCACTCCAGCCCGAGGGATACACCTGTCATTTGGATATGAGTGTCCGCGAGTCAATAAACATAGCAATGCAAGCACACAATTGACATTGGAATGAAATTAATTAAAGTAAAATCTTGATGTTCAACGAGAGCCTGAATTGTAAACAGCAACAAAATCTTCATTTACCTGAACAGTGTGTCTGGGGATACCGTCGTTCAAATTGTAGCGTTTTCTAAATTCAGGTGTCCACAGACCAGAACCATATCTGAATTTTTTTAGACCAATAGAGGGTAAATAATTTTGTTGTTAAGCAAATCATACTCTATAAATTTAACAATATAAATGTATAAAGTAAAAAAATTCCCTTTATATCAAGGTGCATGGAACTTACTATAAAGTATCACATAATTTTAAATTTTAAATTATGAGATTTTTTTATATTTAAAATATAGATACAGGGACGGACCCAGGTAGAAGGCAAAGGGGGCACAGGCCCCCCCTGGGTCCAAAATTTTTTTTTTTTTAGTATGTAAAATTTTCAAAAAAAAGCTTGGGTCCCCTTGGTTTTTAGCTCGGCCCCCCTTGATTTTTAGCTTGGGCCCCCCTCACCTCAACCATCCCTATTCCAGCCGGCCAGCCCAGGAGTTTTCAAAGCCCATGAAAACCTTAAATATATATATATATGTAAAAAAGAAAAAAAAAAAGAAAAAAAAGAAGAAGAAGAAAACCCAGCAGTTAGTAAGACTCCAAAACCAAACGGAAAAGCCAGAAATAAAGGAAAAAAAGAAAAAAAGAAAAGAAAAGAAAAGAAAAGGAGAGGCGAGAGCGAGACAAAGAAAGTGAGAGACCCAGCCTTCACAGTTCACAAAGAGAAGACAAAAACAAAGATAAATAAAGGCAAAGACCAAAGACAAAAGAAAAAAACAAATCATATAATATAGAAAATTGTCACACATCACAAATTTAAGAAAATAACAGTGATTCACTTGCGCCTATTGTTAACTCATAATGCTAAATTAAATAAATTTATAAATTGAAAATAAGTGAGAAATACTAAATTTATAATTAAATGCATCATGCATATTACCTAGATTCTAGTATTTATCTTTAGTTATTAACAACAACCGTTTGTGAGATAATATATATGATTCTTATTTTATTTGTAGATCATGAAAAAATCAACTACAATATTTGATTTTTTCAAAAGAAAATATTCAAATTCTTCCGAAGTCAACGTGAGATTGCCAATAACTAATGTTGCTATTACAATTCCAAAAAATGTGAATGTTCCAATTCTAGAAAATATTCATTCCCCAATTCCGGAAAATGTCGATATTCCAATCCCAAGAAATATTCATTCCCCAATTCCAAAAAATGCTGATATCCCAATACCGGAAAATAACCATATCTCTCAAACACAATTTCAAAAAGTTGATCTTGATATATTAAGAAACAATGATTTTTGGGTATTTGTCTTGGTTGATAATTTATTAATACTATATGGATGCGTATTTGAAAAAAAAAAAATTTGCTTATCTTCGGCCCCCCCAACTTGAAATCCTGGGTCCATCCCTGTATAGATATATATCTAATATCATGTTATTTAAAATTTAAAATTATGTGATACTTTGTATACTGTCGGATAATCTTAATCATAAAATCAAGGCCTACCCAACAACGTAGAAACTGTATCCATCCAGATGCCAAGATTGAATAGCGGTTTCATTGTTTTGGAAGATGATTTCAACAAAGTCATGAAGGGTGGTTCCAATGACAGAAGCGCCAAGGATTGCAGGGCCAAAAGTTGGCTTGTCCTTGATTGTGTTTAAGTCAAAGACACCAGGGATGTTAAACCAGTCAGCGAGCTTCAATGGGGTAGCTGGATCTTCGTAGGAGATGCTATTGACAGCATAACGTAGCTTTCCATTTATCTTAGCTTGTGTATTTTCTAAAATAATTGTCCTCGCAACCTGTATGGTCCCATAGTGGAATGACCCTTGAGGGTTTGGCCTGGCTGCATTGGCTGTCAAATTCAACCTTCCAACACAAAAATTGAAAAGCATTGAGACAATTAATACCACTAAGTCATATATATGGCTCACAAATAGGTAAAAGAAAAAAAAAAAAAAAAAATTCTTAAGAAGACATATATACCTGATGGTCCTGGCTTGCTTCATAGACCAGTGAATTTGATAAGTTGGACCAATAGGCAATGGTTGAGAGGCAGCAATGTTGGAACCAGCATAGCGAAGAATTGCGGTGGTAGTGAGAATAGGCTTTGTGAAACGGGTAGAAGCAACAATGAAGTAATCCTTGGGAGACCCATGTAAGGTAACCAAAACAGCTACAGATTGACCCACATGAATGTCAAGAGACTCGTAAGTCTCCTGGAGAGTATGAGCTCCTTCTACTTCAATAAGCTTAAGTACGTGACCCTGAATTCTAAAGTTAATTGAAGTTGCTATGCCCACATTTGACACTCTGAACTTGTAGGTTTTCCCTGAAATAACCCAACAAAGCCAAAACCTCAATATTTAGTTGACCACTTTCCTTGAATAGATAAATGCCAGTTCACTAAGATACAATAATGAGAGAATCAAAAGCTAATAGAATTGATGGTGATTATAACCTGGTTCACCCGTGAAGGTAGCTGCCTGATGAAGCCCATTTATGAGAAGACCATCAGGGAGAGGAAGAGGATTGCCTGAATCCAATTTTTGCTGCAATACCTGCAAATAGTACTTGTATTAGAGCAATCTTGCACTTGAAGTAAAAAAGTACAAGGATTATTGATCCTTGGAATTTCGATAATGAATCCAAATGTAAATTGTCTTTGTAGCTAGCTAGTCACTACAATTTTATGTTCCTTCCCTAAGAAAGACAGTGCTATAACCATTCTGAATGAAATAGTACAAATTTAACCATATATTTATATGATTCTAAAGAAGATATATAGAAGATTTTTTTTGTGTGACAAAATATTGAAGAAACGGAGGCAATATATCACATACAAACCTTGAAATTAGTCTTGTACCAATCAGCAACAAGCAGTGTAAATTCTCCATCAGGTTGAGGATATGGGATTGATATGACGGACCTTTGTGCAATATTGAAACCCCCAAAACCACCAGCAGCTCTATGCAGCTTAGTGGAAGGGAAGTAGTTGTAGGTTCCAATCTGATCCTTGGCTTGAAACTTGTATGTCCAATTTGAGTTTGGAGGGATTGGGCAATTGGTCCCAAGTACTCCATCTTGCCATGATGTCTTTCTCTGTTTGATACCATTCCTGATGTCCCACCACAAAACTAATGCTTATGAGCCCCCATCATAGTCTCTTATTAATACATATGACACCAAATTAAATAGGAAATAACAAACAAACAATCGCCAACAGTCGACAATTTTAGTTAAAAAAGAAAGAATATTGGAGGTTATTAACAACCAACCATGGCAATGAAAAAAAAAAATTTGTACATACCATACATCACATAACATATTTATTTTTAAAAATTTACTCCTCCTTCCCCCCTTTTTACCCTTGTTTTATTATGTGTAACTTTTCTTTTTTTAAGAAGAAAATATCAATTTTATTATAATAGATTTATAAACTGACATGGTAATGAATATGCTAGATTAAAAGCACTTTTAATCTTAACATTTGGATCAAAAAATATAACCTCTTAGATTCTACTTTTTTTGGGGGGTAAAATAGATTCTACTTTTTTATCTCTTTACTTTTTTAACCTTCCTCTCTCACATTAAAGTTGGTATTACATGGTGTAATAACCTTAGCTATGACATCGGATTCAAATCCAATAACACATATTAATTTGTAAAACTTATGTAATAAAATTTATAATATCTTTAACATCATTCTTGTCACACAAAATTTCATGAGACGTTTTCCATGTAAGGAATTGTATTTTCTTTAACCTATTACATTGCTTTGCAAGAAAATTACTAACCATGTAATGAGGAAAGGTTCGTCCAGCTTGTTGATGACATTTACAATAATGTTCTCATTAGTCACGCATTCAACATTTGGCCCAGGAAATAGTCCATTGATGAGAATGCCCTGCAAAATTATACAAACAGATTAAGATATGCATTCAAAGCAAACGTATATATATATGTAATTAACAATGACAACATATATTCACCAACCTGTTGGGGTACACCAAGAGGAGAAATTGTCCCGTATGTAACTTCCCATGTAAAATATCTATATGCGTCTTCTGCATTCACCCAGAAGCCACTCAAACAAGCCAATATTCCAAGAAAAAAATGGAGGAAAATGGCCTGCTTCATGGTATCAGATATATATATTCCTTCAAGCTTCTGTGCAAAACAAAACAAGCAATCAAAATCACTCAACTATAATTCTGTGAAACAAATCCTATGTAATTGGACTAGAAACACACTTTTTCGTCCAAAATATCCTATATGGAACGATGTTGCATTGACTATAATTTAAATGTGAACGGTTGTAACTTGTAGCTATAAAATATATACAACATGATCAATCTCTAACTTTGTGATTGATATCTAAAAATTCTATAGGGAAGAAACGAATTTTTCTAGGAGTTAGTTAAAAGAGTTAAAAAAATACAATTCTTTAACCATACAAATTAACATGAATTTACGTGAATGAAATTATAAAACCAACCAACTTCCAAAAACGAGGACTGCCAAATAGAGCAGCACGATTATACATACACCAATTGCCTAACTTGGGAATAGCAATAAACTAGTAGAAGCTTACCACAAGTCGAGAATATGAATTTCCTCAACGAAGGAGCTAGCAGGTAGAGTTGTTGTACATGTACTACAACTACGTATCATAAAGACCTTATATAAAAGGAAATGCACATGATGAAGAATTGAAAGATCTTGGCGGTGCCAGCGTGGACACGGGTACCAAGGAACCCAGTGTGTCATTTACGCCGCACTTCATGCTCAAATATACTTCTCACTACAACTGGTACAAAATAATACGTACTCTTTGTGTGATCAAAAAAATACTCTTTCACAACTCATCCAAGCTGAAAAATATTAGTATAAAATATGAGTTGCCAATATGATTAAAATTTGTACGTAATATTTAAATTTCATAACTGAGAAAAAAAATTTGTTGTTTAATTTTGCGCCAAGTGTCTTTTCTTTTTTTTTAATAATTCTAAGTAAGTTAATGTTGTGCAAAAAACAAAAAGTCTAATTAATATAAATAAACTATCATAAACTCAATAAAAGTGTAACTCATGTATATATTTATAGCTTAAAAAATGTGTAACTCACTAAGTCTTACACTAAATATAATTTGAACTTTTTCTATAAAAAAAAAAATTGCACTCATATACTTATATAATTGTGATTGTTTTTAGTTGTACTGTACATATGCATGAGTTATACATTAGTATATAATTTTTCTTATTATATGATTTGATTTGGTGTGTTTAGTGAAAATGTGAATAATTTTGCTTATTATATGATTTGATTTGGTGTGTTTAGTGAAATTGTGAAGGAAGTATATATGTGGAGCTGGTACTTGGACGTAGATTTGTCGGTGATGGATTAGAGAGAAAGAAAGATGTAAAGAAAGCGGGAGCGGCGGAGACGAGAGCGGATCGTCATTAATTGCAATGCTAGTTATTTAGTTCTATTAATTCAAGTAAACGCGGTGAGAGAAATTGAGTTTTCCCAAAATATTCTTTTTGTTTGTTTGTTTTTTGTTTTGTTTTCTTTTTTTTCTTTTTTTTTTTTATTGAAGTGTCACATGAGGGAAGCAGAAGCCGAAGACAAAGGAAGAGTAGCGTGGATCGGATCTGTCTTCAATTTTCATTGCTTTCTTTCCTTTTGCAGGTTCTTTAAATGCTTTTTTTTTTCTTACACCTTTCCCACCCCGTGGCTTTTTACAAGATCAAATTGATTTAAGTTTGTTTTTTGTTTATCATTTGCTGGGATCAATTAACAAGAGGGTTTTTATTTATTTATTTATTTATTTATTTTATCTTTCTTTTGGGTCAGAGATGAAATAAAAAAAATATTGTGGTGAGTAGAAACATAAAAAAGAAAGAACACAAAGAATCGTGGTTTAACATGACGGCTTATATTCACGGAGAAAGCTCTTGACAACTATCATGTTACTTTATGCTCAAGTTGATTGTACAATGAACCCTAATATGGTCTACAAGGGAGACTAGGAGCTAAGGTTAAGTATACATTGGCTACATTCTCAAAAAAAAAAAGTATACATTGGCTAGGTTATATATTTAGGCCTCTTAGTTTATACATAATAAACTAATATAAATAATATTATCTTTAACACTTCTTTTCAAATTCAAGTTAAAAGCTTGACTAAGTCTTGAGTTTGGAATAAAAGCTTGTGAAAATCCCTTGAAGATACCTTCAAAGTGACTAGATTGATTGGATGTAACGTGCAAAGTACATTGGAAGAAGGTTGCAAAGGCCTGAAAATAGCTACATCAATGACAAAGGAAGGATTGCTATGGCTTGAGTACAACGACAAGGGCCAAAGAACAACAACATTGATGGCTTTAGGAAGATCAATGAAGGAGGATGATGTGATGAAGCACATGTAAGTGAGTTGGTGAATTTTGTGTGACCAATTTGAGTTATTTAGGAGCCTTAAATGAGCAAATAGACCTTAAAATCGGAATCCCTGCAAAAATAGGCATGTCAATGTAGTCAAATTTTGATCAACTAGTTGGTTAATGGTTTGATTTAGCGAACCGATTTTGCTAGGTCAAGAATAGGTTTAGCAACTAGGCGGGTTTCATGTTCCCCGCACCCACCCTACTCCAACTTTTTTTTTGAGGCAATATTTTTTATTTTTGCTCCACCTTATCTTAGTGAGCATCAATCAATACCCATTCCGTCTCACCACAATTAATTTTTTATATAATTTGCTAAACTATTATTTGAAATATATCATACATTAAATTTAAACTCATAAAACGTTAAAAAAAAAAAAAAAAAAATTCTAACATTACAAAACATTCTCAAAGTACAATAATACAACAATTGAGTATTAAAAAACACAAAAAAATTCAAACATAACTGTAGCGTAACGAATTGGTGCACCTCAGTCCAAAGCATGCAAGACCCGGGCCCAATAAGTCCACTGCAATATGTATTTGTAGAGAGTGGGCTTAAGAATCAGATTTGAATGGTGAGGGCTTCGCTTTACCTATTCTTAAAAATGAACTAAAAAGCAGATTAGAGGGCCCAAAGCACACCGAAATAACTTGGAACAATTCTGTTTTATTTAGGTCCGAGGAGGATTCCTTTTATATTGTTCACGTTATACTCTTCCTTTTCAAAAGACCGATCCCCCTCCAATGGAGGAGGAATGGCATTATATAATCACATTCTAAGCATCCTATCCTTACACTTGTCATTCATCTAAGGTGCCCCTTGATACTTATCCCTCCCAGATCTTTTCTTTGGCCTCCCTGTGAGAGGTCATAGTCTTGGTAGCACTGTTCAGAGGTCTTCTCCACATAAATGCGGCCAGAAAAGTAGTTGCAGGGTATTTAATGTGGTGGTAGCAGCTTTTCTTCAGATATTTTTGGGGATCTTTTCCTTCCCAGTAAGCTCACCGAGTTTGTTTCTGTCATTGGGGATTCCAGGAGGATTGCTTTAGCCACTGGGATTCTTCCTTGAACCGAAAACTTTATATCCGAAGACTATACCCTCCTCGGACAGAATCGCCGGTCCTATGTGCGAATCTTTTGAAAGTAGAATGCTTTGATAGCTGCCACATTGCTCGGCCCATGAGACCTCCTCGGACCAAGCCCACGGCCCAAGATGCGTGACTCTTGGTTATTTGTCCCCATAATAACAATACAAAAATTAAATCTTAAAACATAAAAATATAAAATTCAAAAATACAACACCAAAAAGATGTCATAAATTTAAATTTGAAAGCTGAACACACACACACGCCTCATAATCCTTGCCCAATTAGGGGGGCACGTGAGATGGATTTAAATTGGCATCCCTACTCAACCGGTCTATAGGATCTACTTAAGAGGTCCAGTTCGCGGTTCGGGTGTACCTAAGAGAGAAGAGTTGCTAGCTTGGCATGTGGCACATCATTGATGACATTAGGGATTTGTAGTGGCATAGTGAACCTTGTGAGGTGCGTGGGGACTTTTCAAGAGTGTGCGAGAATGCATGGAGTAGTTTCTGACACTAGGTTTGCTTGATTGAGGCCGAGGAAGTTTTTGGTGTAGTTCATTTAATTTTGCGTGAAAGTCAATTAAATTGCACTAATTTGAGAGAGAGGTGGTGCAACTTTGTGGGTTTTCAATTTGTGATAGTGACGACATTTGAGGCTGGTTTGGTGACTTGAGAGTGGCTATGATAGGGAATCCGAGATGCTAGCTGGAGGAGGAACCGATAAGGACTTGCTTGGTGAAGACAGTGGTGCAATTGTGGGAGTTTGATTGGATATGTGATTTCTTTTTACCGAATTTGGCTGATTTTCGAATTCTAAAACTAGGGTGAGTTTGGTGGATTAGAAGGACAAGATAAGATTATTGGCTCTGATACCATGTTGAAATTAAAGATGAAAAAGAAAGTATTGTAGTGAGCGAAAGCATAAAACAAAAAAAAAATATACAAAAAATTACATGATTCAGCTTGATTGCCAACATTTACGAAGAAAGCTCTTGATTGCTGCATTGTTACTATATACTCAAGTGATTGTACAATGAACCCTAGAAGGATTTATATATATATATTAGACAATAGGAACTATGGTTATGTGTATAGGGGTTGGGTATATAATTGGGCCTCTTGCGCCAAATGCATAATAAATTAACATAAATAATATTATCTTTAACACTTTTCAAAGTAAATTTTACGAACATCCCTTATGGTTTGGTGAAATGTCAAAAGCCCACTTCTATTTTTAGAAGAATAAAATTTAGCTACAAAACAAGTTGTAGTCTAAGGCTACAAACTGCTCTAATAAACTGACATGTGTAAAAAATGGTACATGCACTGCACATGATTACTTAAGTAATCTTAACCCAACTAACCCTAGTTAACTACACCACCTATTAAAAATATATAAAATAAAAAACCTATTACCTATACGTACTCTCTCTCTCTCTCTCTCTCTCTCTCTCTCTCTCTCTCTCTCTCTCTCTCTATGTAAGTTGTAACCCAGAAACCTAGCTCTCACTGGTCACCCTAGGCCTTCTTCTCCCTCCACCTTCGATCACCCCAAACCATCCTATCTCCACCGCCAGCATACCCAAACCCTCCTCTGTCTCCACCACCGGCTCACCCATTCTCCGCAGCTCAAAGCCACCTCTTGCCACTTCATTGATCAAAACTATAAATTTCCCTTTTTCCTTGATAACCATGATTCCTTCAAGAATTGAAGAGGATTTGCTAGCTGTTTTTTTTTTTTTTTTTTAAGTTTTGTTGAGGTTTCAATCTGATTCCTCATCAAGTCTCACTTTCTTCAATTTCATTATATTCAAATTCCTCATGTGTATGGCATATATCTTTCCAGAAAAAAATCCTACATGCGTCCAAGAAAATTCCTGCATGTTCATAGGTTGAATCTTTCAAGGAACACATGACTCAATCATCTATAGGATTTCACAAGAAAATTAAAAATTGTTCTGCATGTGCTTAGCATTCATCCTTAAGGACAAGAATGAAAAGAATTCCACATGCATGTCAAGAAAAATTCTTCTTGTACATACCAACTTGGTTAGGCTTTTTGCCTTCCAAAATCTTAATATAGTAGAAAATCCAAGTTCAAACTAGAAAATTTTCATTGAGAAAGTCCTCATGATCAAAAGATCAAACCCTAAAACAAAAATCTTTCATCAGGTCTCTTGGCTAAAAAAATCAATTTGAATTTCTCTTCAAACAGTTGCAAAATTCCACAAATTTTCTTAACATGTTTCTAAAACCCTCTCTAATAAGACGGGAAAAAGGTTCTCATTGTTTCCAAAATTTTCCCACCTCTTATTTTGGTGGTACATGCTCCAAAAATTTCTCTTTGACAATTAACAAATTCCAAAACAGCTTAATACATGCTTACCACTGCGTACCTTTGGTGCGGTGGTCACTCCACAAGTATAAATGTTTGTGGGGTGTTGGGGGCAAGGGCTAGGGTTCAAGTCTCTAAAAGGGAGCTTCACACACATATACACATAAATTAGGCTAGAGTAGAAATTATATCTTGTATCAAAAAAAAAAAAAAAACTTAATACATGCTTGAATTTCCTTTCCAAGAGTTATGAAATTCTAAAAATGCCCAAACATATTTAGAAATTATAATTTCCCTTTTCACTAAAAAATTTAAGGTTATGTTGGTAACTGTTTTTGTTTTCTATTTTCAAAAACTTGTTTTTCTTTTAAAGTAAAAAACAATTTTTTAATGTTTTCAAAGTGAAAAACATGTTTGGTTAGTTGAAAAGGAAAAACAATTTCCAAAAACAAAAACAGAAAAATTTGTTCGGTAACTATTTTTTTAAAAAGTTCAAAATAGTTTTTTTTGGGTAAATATTTGCAACATTTATCTATGAAAAATGTTAAAAGTACTACAAGTATACATTGATGTGGCATTGAATATGATTTGTAGACTTTAACTATCTTATAATTGAATATTTGAATTGTCTTTCTATGAATGTTGACATATCTAAGTTTAATATACAAAACTTTTAATATCTGTAACACTACTCTTTGTCTACTCATTCCGATCTTTAATCTTATTTAATATTTGTATTTTTTTTGAGAAGTGTGATTGTTGATTTGTTTCAAATCAATGGTCTGCTATAGAATACTAATCTTTGTTTATTCATTATTCACTCCTATTCTTAATCTTATTTAGTATTTATATTAGTGTATTTGTTTCAAATCAATGGTCTGCCATATCTATCCAAAAAAAAAAAAAAAAAAGGTCTGCCATAATATGGTAGCTAGAAGAGGTGATTATATAAAACTTAAAAAGTAGTTTAAGTGGTAGAGACTAAAACCAAAATGAAGGAGATTTTTTTTATTCAAAAGAAACCATTTGTATTAACTTGAAATTAACAGATAGCAATAGCACCTCTTTTGTTTCGCTAGGATAAAAGTATTCTAAATAATAGATATAATATATTGTTGTGTTTGATCGTGAAGTTAAAATTGCAATAAAAAAATCAAATATAAATAGGATTGTGATTTGTGAGGGAGTGGAGGTGCATAAACGAGATTTGTGTATGGGAAAGAGAGGGAAGAATTAATTTAGGTACAGAGAAGGAGAAAAAATATTTTAGATAAAAATACATTTTTGGTATCACGTCACAGTTCGAACTACTGCCCTACTTCATTGAAAGAGCAGCAGAGAATAAGAGATGTTTCCTCCGTGTTTTTTTAAGCCTTAAAAAATAGAAAATTGGAAACTGCCCTTTGGCTGTTTTCTATTTCCTTCATAAATTTGGGATGTAGAAATAGTTTTTGTTTTCTGCTTTTTGTGAGTAACCAAACGAGTTTTTTCTTTTTGTTCTTGAAAACAGAAAATGAGGGAAAAAATTGCTACCAAACGTGACATAAGAATGCTTTAAAACAGATACTTTTAAAAATTCCCTTAAGAAAATTAACATATTCTTTATAATAATAAAAAATCTTTTAGAATTTCCCTTCGAAGATTAGGAAAAAAAAAAAAACTCTTTTCCCCTGAGAATGCCTTGCATAGTTGCACCTAGAGAAAGTCAATAGGCTTTGGTAGTTTTGGTTTTATTAGCCACTTTTATAGGGAATGGGCTTGGGCTTGGGCGTCAATGGGTAATGGTTTGGTTTGTTCAATAATAGGTCGGTTATTCCATTAATAATAATAATAATAATAATAATAATAATAATAATAATAATAATAGGTCAGTTATTAATTTTCCGAAAACATATATAAGACAAATACCAAATGTTGTTAACATAGCATTTTTCTTGTATAATTGCATTGTCATAACCTAAGCATAAGCATAATCATAAGCCAAAATCCTAAACCTTAAATCGTCTGCTGCCTCTGTCACTGCCCTAATTGGCTTCAATCACAATATGATCCCCAAGTCGTCTACATCAAAACAAATGCGCAACTAATTTCGTATGTCATCTTGAAATTGCTCACCAATATTTTTAGGAAGAAAAGCTTTTATGGTTCTATTACACCCGGTGGCATTATGATATTCTTTAACAACAATAGAGTTGTGCAAGCTAGTTTTACTAATGTTCCAATACATGATGCTAATGAACCAGTGATTTCTAATCAAGAAAAAGATATGAGGGTGGTAAAAAGGCTAAGATTTTAATGAAAAGATTGGAAGGTTTCGTGGAACAACCCAGGCTCAACTGATTCCCATGATATTTAATCAAGATTTGATTGGTGTTGGGCTTTTCTATCCAAAAAGATTAAAAAGATTGAGAGTGTTCTCCACTAACCACAAGGATATAGGGACTTTATATTTCATCTTTGGTGCCATTGCTAGAGTGATGGGCACATGCCTCTCAGTATTGATTCGTATGGAATTAGCACGACTCAACAATCAAATTCTTGGTGGGAATCATCAACTTTATAATGTTTTAATAACAGCTCACGCTTTTTTAATGATCTTTTTTGTGGTTATACCAGGAATGATAATTAAGCTTTAAATGAACATATTTTAGTACTATTTGTACCTCTAGAAACCAAAATTTTAAACATATATTAGAATGATAATTGGGCCCGAAAATCAGGCAAAAATTGCAAGCCCAAGCTTGTCTATAGTGTCGAAAATTTTAGACTCAATAAGCAAAACACCGACCTAACAACAAAAGAAAAATACCAAAGTTGAGTTTCAAAGGAATTTAAAGGAAATTTTTTTGTATTTAATATTATTTTTGAAATATTTTAATTAGCTATCATGTTTGCAAAACTATGTAGCAAACTAGCATCTCGAGACTCTAAAACTCAAGTTCAAAGGTTGAACTCGAGTTTCTAAGACTCGAGTTGCATGTGATGGCAATCTGATATGGAAAAAAATCCACGTAGAAATCGAGTATTCAAAACTCGAGTTCCCATTCTCCACATTCCACGAACAACCCTCTTCTTCTTCTTTCTCAGTTCTTTTCTTCTTCCTTCCAGATCTGATTCTTCTTCTTCTTGCCCGATCTAGTCCTCTGTTCTTTTTCCTCTCCTCTTCTTCTTCTTCTTCCTTCCTGATCTGGTCCTTTATCCTAGATCTGATCTGGTCCTCTGGTCCTCTATTCTTCTTCTTTTGAATTCTAGATCTTCATCTATAGAAATTGAGTTGTATAGACTCGGGTTTACTTTTTACAAACTTGAGTCTATAAGACTCGAGATCTATGTGGCAAAAAACTTCAGATTAGCAAATGGAACTCGAGTCTTTGAGACTCGAGTTTCATATTGAACTCGAGATGCTACTTTATTGAATCATTTCTAATGCATGTTAAATAACGCTATTGTCTCCCAAATGCACGCTAGCTTGCAAATTACCTCGAATTTAAAGTTTTAAACGACGACGTACTACTATTGGTAAGGAAAGGATAAAAATGTAAAAAAATTAAGGGAAAATAAAATATTCAAATACTGTAAGTTTCCAACCAATGCCGTTGTTCTTGTTCGTTTCACTCACTCCCTTGAAAGCCTTTTCGACCCTCCGAACCCAATCTCATACTCATATGAATCTTCAGCTCACTCTATATATAACCCACTCTCTACGTTGAATTCAGCTCTTAACTCATAACTCACTCACTCTCTGTTGAATTCAGGTTTTAGCAAATAAAAACAACAATGGACCAAGGTATTGACCACACTCTCTATCTCTATCTCTATCTCTATCTGATACACACACATAGTAGATTGCTTTATATAAGAATAGGATTTGAAATCCATGGCTTTTTTTGTATGTGGCAAAAGGCTCTCAGAAAGCTTCAGTGACTCCGTACGAAGAGGTATTGGATGCTTTGTCCTCTTTGATTACGAAACGCAGTCGTGCAGATCCCAGCATCAAGGGCGATCGCTTCGACCTCCTCTTTGATTACATTAAGGCAATTTCTTCAATCTTCTTTTGGTTTTTGGATTTTTTTTTTTTTTTTTTTTGAATTTCAAATACGTTCTGTTCTTAATTTTTGGGTATAATTGTATGAAATTTTGTAGATTCTGGATTTGGAGGAGCCGATTTCAAAGTTGAAGATTATTCACGTGGCTGGAACTAAGGGAAAGGTACTCTACGAATTTGTGTTTTGATGATTTCTCTTTATACATTTTTTGTAGAATTCTCTGTATATATTTTTTCTTTGTTCTTCGATTTAGCACTATTGCTGTGTGTTCCTCAATAATTATTGTGGTTAGAGAATTGTGATAATTAGCCTTTAGCTACTTTCGCATTTGTTTTTAACTTATGAATTCGAAATGTGTGAGAACGAAGTTTGTATTGCATTAGAATAGGTACTAGTTTTTCATATTTAAAGAGATCAAATTAGGTTTTGTGGCCGGTTCTGATTAGTTTGTTAAGAATCCATAGCTGACAACATAATTTTGGGACTAAGGCTTTATTGTTGTTGTTGTTGTCGTCTCTCTGTGATTTTAATTTATGGTTGCGTTTACCTCCTGCTTTACCCTTATTGATTAAACCGAATTTGTAGCAGAAATTTATGTAGAGATTAATTCTACTAGTTAAGTTTTTTTGCATATGCTATCACACTGATTAATCTTTGTTGTTTGGGGCTTGAAAGGGATCCACGTGCACCTTCACAGAAGCCATATTACGTAATTGTGGCTTCCACACTGGGCTTTTCACGTCTCCTCACCTCATTGATATTCGAGAAAGATTTCGTTTGGATGGGTGAGTTTTTTTTTTTTTTAATTCCTAAATAGATGTGTGATCTCTTATATACAAAAGTTAACTGGTGAAGTTTAATAATTCGGTTTCTTCTCTTTCTTAGAATCAGGTTTCCGTTTGAAGCACTGTTATTACCTGTCTAATATCTTAACTGTGTGTTTATACTAGTAAATTATATGATTTCGGGTCCTCATGGTACATTGGACTACATTCCATGCTCTGTTTTATCTTAAACAAAACTGATGGTTCATTCCTGTTATTTCGTTCTTCCAAGTTGTTTTGCTTTCGTTCTCCTTATGCAAATTTTGGACCTCCTAGATATCCTAGAGCCTTATGCCTCCCGAAACACTAAGTATACTATGCTGTTTACCCCTAGTGCCTTTTCTCATCCCCCCCCTCCCCCTCTTGTTTTCCTGTTGATGTTTGCACCATAACTTTAGTTTCTATAGCTAATATTTCTTGTTCTGGTTGGCTGCTGCAGCGTGGACATATGTGAAGAGAAATTTTTAGCATATTTCTGGTGGTGTTATGATAGACTAAAGGTATGTTTGTGCCCATATATGGCCCCCCTTTGAATTCTTCCTTAAACTCTATCTTTGGACATGGTATACTGTAAATTATTTGAGTAGTTACTGATGGGAGTAATATAGAGAATATTTGCTAGTGATAAATTAAATATTTTCATTCTCTCTCTATGTTCTTTTAACTAAGAAACTTTACACAATCATTTTAGCTGCACCACTAATGCAAATTCTTGTATACAATAAGTAAATGCTTGATCATGCAAGCAGTCTATTTCAATGAGATGTTGTTGAAGCTGGAATTTAATAAAACATACAAACTGCCGATCAGAGATCACAATTAATAATTTTTGGCTTCTTAATGATTGTTTGGCTACTCAATGCAATTTAGACACTCCTGCAGCTGCTTTTTGTGGCAGATCAATGAATAATTGCAGATAAAATCCTGTGAGATGATTCCAAGTGGCAGGCTGGTATAAATGTCTAACATAAACAAAATAAAGATTGTTGGCATGGGATATCATAAGTCTTAGTGGTACTGCAAAGCACCAGATATATAATTTTGGTGGTTATTTTGATGTCAAAATCAATTGAAGGATGTAGTACATGGCTAGATAGAGATCAAGTAAAAGCAGACTTGTGAAGCCTGCTCCAATAAGTCTGTTGAATTAAGTGAAGTGGCAATTCTCTGACCAATGTGAGCTGAATAGGCTGTTTTGGTTGGTGATTGGGTTTGCTTTTGTGTGTGTGTATAAATACATACATACGTACATATTGCCTTAGGATGGCTGAACCTATCCATTGTGGAATAGTTCCACTTTATGCTCCATCAATTATGGTATGCCATGTTTCTGATTTTTTTCAATTTTAAACTTCAGTAATTTTATAAGGAAAGTAAAAGAATTGATGGCAAGTTGTGATTAGTGGAGAACACAAAAAGTGGGATAGAGGATTTGTATTCTCCATTGTGAGCTTAATCTCAGCTGCCATTCCTTGCTGTCATATCACTGTCACAAATTTAAGTTCCGATGGAGAAAAGAAGTATCTTAATTTAATTTTTATTGTTTTATTTGTTGCAATTTTGTATAACTGAACAAAAAATGTTTGTGATTTTGTTTGTTTAACATTTTTTGTATGATAAGTTTGCCTAAAATTCTTAATTCTGGTGGCTTCTCTGTTTGTTGGTATGTAGGAAAATACTAATGATGATGTACCAATGCCTACTTTCTTCCGCTTTATTACCTTACTTGCATTCAAGATATTTACAGCGGAGCAGGTTTGATTTGAATCATCTTTCGATTACTCTGTACAGTGTTTTTTAAGCATGGATTTTCCTATTCATGGACTTTGTTACTATTAGAGAACTGGAATCAAAAACATCCCCTTTAGTGTAATTATCTATGCAGGTAGATGTTGCTATCTTGGAGGTTGGATTAGGTGGAAGGTTTGACTCAACAAATGTGGTACGTGGAAATGTTGATTGAGTAAGATGCCTATGCATTAAATTCACCTTGAACGTGGTTACTTGTTGACATTTTCTATAAAGCTAACATCAAGGATAACCTGAGAATTGATGCTATAACATTTCAGGTTCAGGCACCTATCGTATGTGGTATATCTTCCCTTGGCTATGACCACATGGAGATTCTTGGTTAGTGTTCTAATTCTGTAACCTAGGTAATTGCTTGTACTATTTAATGTGGAGCGGTTGCAACAAATGTAAATGTATGAGTAGATATATTTATATATCTATATATTTGATAAGTAAGAAAAATTTTATTAAACAAGGCTACTTCATGCAAGGAGCATGGAGTAACAAAGAAATATATACCAAAAAAAAAAAAAAAAAAAAAACACCAACAACAACAAGAAAAGCTAACTTTTTTGTGTTGAGCTGTGATTTGCAATATGTGCACTGCTAGTTGATTTGCAATATATTTATATATTTTCGTTCAGTACTGGTTAATATCTTTGTAGTAATTGGCAAAATATACTGTTGCTCCATTATATTCCTTCATTGTTACATGCACTGTGGTCCCAACTAGTGAATGTAGTTGTTTGCATAAAAACTCAGGCAATATCTTTCAAAAATAAGATGCTATTTGTCTATATAAGATTTTATTTTAGTTTTATTTGAATGAGTGTTTGGGTCAGAACCCTGTGTGCAATCTGTGAGCTATAACATTTTGCAGGGATGGTACTGGCAAGAATGTCAATTTGTAGGCCCTTGGAGGCTGATAAACTTAAACAATGGCATAGTAATGACAAAACTTGTTTTGCACCAGAGTTTTCTTCTTCCCTCTTTTATTTTTTATTTTTTTATTTTAGTCTTCTAGGTGCTTATGCAGAACATAGGTAATAATATGTTTGTGGTAGGATTCATGGTTGTACAAAAATTAATTGTAAACATACGCTTCAAACTGGTGCTTCAAGAGTTCTTAGCTCTAATATGCGTAAGTGCTTTATTTTCTATGCTGGACACCTTACACAGGAAATACAATTGGAGAAATTGCTGGGGAGAAGGCTGGCATCTTCAAGGTGTTCTTTAGTATTTGAAGAGCATGTGCCTAATGGAGCTGCTTTTTGTGTGTGACACACTTTCAATCACATCCATTAGTCTTTTTCATATTTGTCTGTCCTCTTGCAGCATGGTGTTCCAGCCTTTACTGTCTCTCAACCTGATGAAGCAATGCGTGTACTTGAAGAGAAGGCTTCTCAGTTGGATGTAAGTTGCATAGTTATTTCATCAGTTAGTTTTGTTTCCCATACAGCTGGAATGTGCATGACTATGAACTAGGCTCAAGACTATAGTGATTGATGTACTAGTGAAGCCACAAGTTTAATGAAATATATTGGGTATTTAAAAAAAAAATGTAAAATTGGTCTATTAATGAGATTCTTATGAGTTGTCAAACAATCGGGTTGAAGTGTTGCAACAAATTTTCTGAACATTTTTTTTTCCTTTTTAATGTTTCTAAGCTTGATGAAGTAATGGCATTTCCTACTACGTATATTCCACCCAAAAAAGAAGAAGAAGATAAAGTACTGACATTGCTGAAAATTTGTTAAACTTTTGTTGGGATTCTTTGTTTCTCAGCCATGGTTTATATTGTGTCGAAGTCCTGATATTCTTAAAGTAGATCTATTATGGACTGCCAAAAATTGGTAACTGATAAACAGTTGATCAGAACTTGAGACCTGTCTTTTATTGAGAGAAAACCCTTCCATCGGCCCCAACATTCATTTATTCAAGAGCATCTCAATGTGTGTGAGATTCTTTATGAGGTGAGTAAGTGCATTATACCATTTATAAATCCAGTGCCTTGGTTGCCCCAATAAATTTTTTGATGACGTGGAACCTCACCAAGGCAGGGCCCTTTGGACTCACCCCTGGGGAGTAAACCACGGCTACACAAACCCACCCTCCAGAATCTTGTATTAGGTAATCCAGGGGAACTCCTAGTGAGAATCAAATTCAGGATGTCTAAGACTACAGCTCATCCCAAGCCTCCAACCCCTAGGTTGCATCCTGATGGGTCCCAATAAATCAAGTTATTATACCAAAAGGGAAAGATAGAAAAGGTTGTATCCCTCAACAAGCTGAGAATATTGTACTACTTACAGGTACATCTTCAAGTGGTGCCACCGCTAGATGCCAACTTACTAAATGGTATAAAACTTGGGCTTGAAGGTGAGCATCAATATCTAAATGCAGGTCTCGCTGTGGCACTATGCTCCACTTGGCTTCAGAGAACTGGCCATCTTGAAGTGGCCAATCTACAACAAAATGTAAGAATTAACATGAGAATTCTCATATCCAGCCTGTAAATTGTTATATCAATTGTTATTTTATTTATTTATTTTTAAATCTTCATGGGGGCAGAGCTCTTTGCCAGAGCAATTCATCAAAGGGCTAACAACAGCCAGTTTGCAAGGACGGGCTCAGATTGTCCCTGATCGACATATTGACATTGAACGTTCAGGAGATCTGGTGTTCTACTTGGATGGAGCCCATAGTCCTGAAAGCATGGAAGTATGTGCAAGGTGGTTTTCTCTTGCCATTAAAGAAGACAGCCAGCAACAGACCTTGAACTATCAGCCACAGGATGATACTAGATCTTCAAACGAATTGATACAGAGGGACTCTGGGGGAATATCCAGGAAGAACTCTACACAGGTAGATCACAGAACTATTGAACCCTGTCAAGTCCCTATTATTTAAATATTCACTTGGAAAAACATATGTGGAAAAGTAGAACTTAAAATCAGGTTGAGGTAAAACGCCACCGGGCACCGGCTATGTAGTTGATTTAAATTTGCTACCTAATATATGTTTTGACAGATAAGGTGCAAACTGCAGTGGGAAATAATGCTATAATGAAAGCTGTGTTTCATTATATATTATCTGATGCTAAATAAACCTAAGCTGCAATTTAAGGAAAATTACCATTAAAGAAAGAAATGACGAGTATAAGTGCTTGGTTAAGTCACATGCTTCATTGGCAAACAGTAAACCACTTGGCTATTGGCACTGATTGGTAATGGTATAGCTGAGTTCACTGCTACTAACTGGATCTCAGTCCCTCACATAAGTATGTCATTTTGGTCATTCCATGAAGAGAGATTTAGAAAATTTGATATTTTTATGGTATCTTGATAACACAATCTGCTACTCATCTCAACATAACATGTCATGTAGACAGATTTTGTTCCGAAGGATGCATGCCCAGACTTAAATCTAATTGTTGCATCTCTAGTTATGTTACCATAGTGGCTGGATCAGGTTCTTTTGCATCTTTCTGTGATTAAGAGCGTGCATACAGGAGGCAGACACATTTGGCATATAAGAAGATCCTTCTATTTCTCTAAATATTATCTGTGCAATTGATGGCAAAAAATCATTACATCATGCAAATGTTTTTTTTTTTTTTTTTTTTTTATCAGAGAATTAGGACATCTCTTCTAGTAAATATCCGATGCCAGATGAGGGGAAAAAACCTTTGTAATTGAGTTGAATATTAATTACCATTGAAAACCTTTCCAAATGAGAATGTTAATTTTCTCAAGAGCTTTTGATGTATTCATGATTGTTTTCATACATCTAAATCTGGCAAAGGCAAAGAAATGTTATTGTCCAGATCAAGAGTGACATTATCTTCCATCCAATTTTTAAACCAGAAACTAATGTTACCCTCACCAAAAGCCTTATAATGTATTCACATCCACACTTATCTCTGCACTTTTGTGCATTTTATCTATTGTGTGTACTTATCTGAGTGCATTTTTTTGAGAAAAAAAATGTTATTATTGTACTTGGAAAAACACTTGTGGTGCATTTGGTTGCCTTGGAATTGGAGCCTTATTTATGGATGATTTTGAAGGCCCTGATTCCAACTGTACAGTTTGTGTTTTGAATTTGAATTTAGATGTTATAGGAATGAAATCCACATAAGCAATTCCACGGTAGAATGGAATGAATACTTTATTGAAATTTATTAATCATATTGGGGTCCCTTTTACTAAGAACAAGAACAAAAAAAAAAAAAAAAAAAAGGTAATAAAAATCAAACTTTTATTATGTTTTATTGCACTTTTGGTGGTGTTGAGCTAAAGTTGTTGAGAAATGCGTGCAGATACTCTTGTTTAATTGTATGTCAGTGCGAGATCCTCAGCTACTTCTTCCGCCCCTGTTGAAAACATGTGCCAGTCATGGTAAGTACTCAATCAAGAACCATCTTTAGATATAACAATTTTGTAGAACATAATGACCTAGTAATGGAATAGTATGGCTTGGATAAAGTGCTAAGGCATTTACCCAGGTGATTGTAAAGTAAATACATAAGAATATGAACCATGCAATATCTGCAGAATATCGAATGCTCAAAAACCAGAATAAGAAAAATATTTCCTTTAATGTTGATGGGATATATCGAGAAAAATTTTAATTTAAAGAAATCTGTTTGATATCTTGGAATATTAACAAATATATGCTTGAAATTTTAGGTGTCCACTTCAAGAAGGCGCTCCTTGTACCAAATATATCGGTTTATCATAAAGTTGGATCCCATGCTTTATCATCCACTGATTCTCAAGTTGATTTGTCATGGCAGTTTACTATTCAAAGAGTATGGGAAAACCTCATTCAGGGTAACAAAGGTATTGACCGAATACATTGTACATGTTCTTATTATGTTACAGGTTTTATAGCTCCCTTTTGTCTTTTAATGAATTAATATGTTACCTTAACTTTTTGGTGAACTAACTCATTTTTAGAAATGGGTTGAAATATTCATTATTGGATTGCATAATATGGAAGCTCTGCAAAACTTAATACATCTATAGATATGAGGCAATCTCTATCCGGTTATATTTGTCTTTGAATACATCGTATATACCAGAGTACACAAAAGACAGCTTGAATAACTCGGTTTGGCTTTAATAGGAGTTGATGCCCAGAGCATGGATGCTGTTTGTGAAGAAGTAAAAGATGATACAGAACTGTGCGTAAAAAATTGTGTGAACAGTGCAGTATTTTCTTCTCTCCCAATAGCTATTAAATGGCTCAGAGACTACGTCCAACAGAACCAATCTATTCGTTTTCAGGTAGTGCTTTTTTCTTGTTGGAGAACACTGCATGTTTAATATTATATAACCTGTTTGGACACACATGGTCATAGTTGGTTCCTCTCTATTGTTGCAATTCTGGAATATACATATGCATAACAATTGTGGAATGCTTTCTATGGTCATATAAGCCTGTCACCGAACATAACTTTTCAGACAATTCTTGAATATATATATTGTTGCAATTCTGGAATATACACATGCATATCAATTGTGGTTTGCTTTCTATGCTCCTATAAGCCTGTCACCAAACATAACTTTTCAGACAATTCTTGAATATATATATAAAAATTTCCGGCTATCTCCATTTGACTAATTTTTTTTAAAAAAAAAGTTTTAACTGAATTATTGATAGTGCTTGTGCAATTTTAAGAATGTTACTTGAATGGGCTATGTATGCAGTACCCAGTTGAAAACCATGGTTACCCAATTTAAATTATCTCCTTGACCTAGAGCATTAGTAATCTGATCTCAAGACTGGCTTACATCAACTTGCTAGTTGCTACACTTGCGATGGGTAATTTCTAAGAGTTGGAACCCCAAATTTCAATGAATTAAACCGTAAGTGTGCTGTTCTATCTAAAGCCCACTTGACTTGGGTATCATTGGAAATCCATAAGTTTGCAACTTGTTATGGTAATATAACATCCTTGTAAATTGGAATTATCTTACATTTGTTTGACTGTCTTTTGATTTTCGTTTAATTGATTCATCAGGTCCTTGTGACTGGTTCTATACATCTTGTGGGCGACGTGTTGAAATTAGCCAAGAAGTGAATAGCAGGACCACTTGAACTCTGCAAATGTTCTGGTATTTCATGATGCACGGGCGGAAGAGTCAGGTCATCTTTACTTTAATGGCCTCTGTGATTTCTAGTGCCTGTTACTGTGCTTCTACTGCATGCTGTGTTGTTGTAACTTGGAACTGCTAGCTCTTTATGTCAGCATTCTTTGGGCATGAGAGATGATGCCCCTTTTCTTCCTCTGATAAAGTTCTCTAATGCCTTATTTTCCCAGGGCAGTATCTTTTGGTTGCTACTTGCTAATGGAAACATCATGTAGTTTTAAAAAATAAAGTAAATTTTCCTTTTTTAAAAATAATGTAACTTATGAGGGCAATGCACACGTTATTTCACTACCTCCAGAAAATCAGCTGATTACGCTGTGCTAGAGAAAAAGGAAATTCCAGATATTGGGTCCGTAGAATTCTAGGAACCTCGTCCAAATTAAAATTGCTAAAGGTAACTCAACCAGTGTTAATAAATAAATAAAAAATGGAAGAAACAAGCATGCCTCATCCATCTGGTAATAGATTAGGGGGCATTTCATCCATCCGTTTGTGGCAGGTAAAAAAGAAATTTAGCTTATTTCTGGGGTTCTTAAAGATAAATTCACTCGTAAACGGGATTACAATAGTGAAAATTTACGGGATCAAATTTGTTTTTTAATAGCCATATGATTAACGTGCTACTTACCGATATCAATTTGAATGAAATGTAACAGAAGGTTTTTGCAACTTTTAGATGGTTCAGATACGAATTGTAAAGTTTACGTAGGGGGTAACAATGCATTTTGATCCCGCTAGAACCTCCTCTATTTGTACACCTGCACAGCTGGGAACTCCAAAGAACAGCATTTCGTCAAAATTAGGGTCAGTAGGACATTTCAAAACAAGCTTCAATCGTAGAAGGAATTGAAGGGAAGGATTATTATAAAGTGAGGCACATACTTTCAATGCCTCAATTTTCAAAATAAGGGCACTAGTTGCCAACTTGCCACTTTGCAATATCAGCCAACATTTAATGAAGAAATAAAAATTTCTGAAAGATCTTTTTTTTTTGTGTATAAGCTTCTTGTGGAAACTGGAAACAAAGTCTTACCTTCTGAAGCAACTACCAATTCCTTTTCCTGATATCACCCCTCTTTCTCAAGGAGAATCATATTTCCTTTTGAGCTAAAACGTGTTAGGCAGTGCGGAGACACAATAAACAAATGAGTAGCTTCATTTATTTTTTTAACTTACAACAGCCAACACCATCTACTTAATGTTCGAACGCCAATCAAAATGTGATTTAATTAAGAGGCTCGATCATATTAAGAGTTTGATTTATAATTCAACAATCAAATTTGACAGAACCAAATGAGAGCTCACTATTTCTATTCAAAGCTTTCATATCTTCCGCTAAAAAAGAATAAAAATCTTCATACCAACTAAGACTAATATCACATAATCTTGATAGAAGCCATTCAAGTGCTTCTATTCGTTAGCTGAAATATACATCTCTGTACATCTTCAAAAACCCTAGCTCAAAAATGCAAGCAAATTTTCCCTATTTTCTTTTGATTTTTTTTTCCACTTCCTTTTCCTTTTTTACTGACGCCACAACTCCACTTCACTACTATTGCTGAGAATAGCAATCCTAGTACACCACTAAAACAAAAGGCCACAACTGGAGTGTGAATTATGGAGATGAAACAACAGACAGACCCCAAATACTTCCAAAAGAATTAAGGGTAAATAAAAACCACAGATAATGCAATCTTCGCCCATGCTTACAGCAATTGCCGGAGCTGCTGGTTTTCTTTCCGGAGTGATTTAACTTCTTTCATTAATTCCGCTTGGTTTTCCAAAATTGAGCTCATTACACTTGACATTTCCATCTGCCCAATAATTCCAGAAATTAATTTGAGGAAAGAACAAAAAGCCAAGGAAACAAAGAAGTTAATACCGTGTTTACCTCCTGCATATGGAATTGTCTTAGAATTTCAATATGAAGGTTCCTCATATCTTCGTGTATGGATTTCTGAAAGGAATCAAGAGTTTCATCAAGAGTGCGTTGAAAAAGCTGAAGTGTAAAGGAGGATCCCTGTTGTGCATCTGGTTGCTGGGCCTTTTGGGGTTGTGAGATTACTCCCTATCACACAAATTGCAAATCAACGAACCACCATAATCTAATAAAAGCAGAAACAAAACTACTTTCATAAATGTTTGTGATGTTTGTCAGCACCATTTTGCACTTTTAAATTTTAATGACAGCACACAATCAACACCACCCATATCAACTGAGACCCACAGGTCACAGTTTCTTTATGCAAAGCACAACGGTGAAGATATTAGGAAAACAAAAGCATATAGACAATCAGTCGATGCTTGCACTCTTCTATAAAAGCATAAACAAACATTTATCTAATGCATATGAAATTCATACATTCATTGATGGAAGAATTCCTAGTTCCGAAGCAGCCACTGTATCGGATTTTGCCAACAAGTTATTCAAAAGTTCTTCCCTGGTTTCAGCTCCTGTTTTCTTCAATTTTGGAGAAACTACTGAAAGAGATGTGCCATCACTGAAAGAAGACGCTGTGCTTATTCTCTCTGCGTAAGTAGAATATCTTCGAGGAAGGGTTGAAGATGCTGGCCCCGGCAAATCAAGGTTAGTCTGTCCGGTGATGCCTTTTGTACCAAGGGACAGAGATGTGGAACTAGAGGTTAAGTGTTCGGGAAATCCAAATGATGTCTCCTGATTTGAAGAGACATCTTTGGAGCGAAAATTCGCATAACCAAAGTTTGAGTTTGTCAAGGAGCTAATACTCGTCTGACTTGTTGATGAGGACAGATCTTGTAATCCACTAAACATTGACCCTCCTGATGACTGGCCACCAGAGGCCAAGGTCCCAAAACGAGATGGCAAAGGAACTGGCTGACGTAGGTGAGTATATTTATCAGACAATCTCTCACCACCCCAAGCTTCTGGAGGAGTGATAGAGGAGTCTTCACTTTTTGAAGATGGACTAGGAGTTGAACCCAAAATTGTAAAGGAAGATCGGGTGTCATCCTGCACAAAGTGATAAAAGAAAAATCACCATTAAGAATATTCAATTTACAGATGCATAGAGGATTGCACAGACCAAAGTCCATTTTTTTCATAAGTAACCAAATTTGATTGAGAAAGAGGAGATACTTAGTGCACATAGGATGTATACACAAAATAATCCTAAAAGATTACAGGCTCTAATCACAACATACAAAAAGAGACAAAAACAATAAAGTCTATAACAGAATTTAAATCAACAGTGCATATAGTTTGGAACCACTCAAAAAACAGGATGTGCTCATAACACAAGTTTATTGAGGCAATACGGCAATACCTATAACAAAACAAGTTTATTGGGGCAATAAAACTCAGCAAAACAATATATGAGAAATCCTGGAAATGAGTAAAAGAAAAAATAGATAGCCTCTATATTTATTTAAGTATCACTTTACAGTTTCATGGTTCAACATTTGTCGAATGAGATTATTGTCCAAAAATCATACTTATAGGAATTTCAATTGTTCACTCAAAAGCAAGAAAGTGGAAACCAAAACTGGTTACTTAAAAATGCAGACTAAATCTTACAACTCTCCTCTGAAAGGCTTTTAAGTTTTAGGGCATTGCAGAATAAGAGACAACTGAACAAAGTGATCTTAGTGAATTTAATTCACAGTCCAAAGCATAAAGCTTTTTTTAACAAAAATTATTTCTTTAATTCACACAAGTTTTGTAATGATAAGCGCTGATGAAAAAGACAGCATAAAATTAAAGGGCATGAGCATGTACATCAAGATTCATGCTTCAAGCTCTACATTGAAATTCAAAAGTTCAATATATTTTTATTATCTTGTGCAGTGCAGAGGATTTTTATTAGTAAGCTACAGACCCAATAGGGGATCTTGAACCCATGACATCACCCTCCATCCCATTATTATGGGAGGAGGAAGTGCCAGTTTTTCTATAGGTGTTTGTGCAGTGCAGTCATCCAATGGAACTAAGCTAAAAGGAGTATCAGACCTGTTTGGAAGTTGAGCTGGATTTCCAATCAAATATTGGATGGTCATTGCCACTATCATCTGCAATAGGGAATCTCCTGGTGGATGAAGGAAACAACAGTGATGGAGGCCTCTTATCTACAAGTAGATGATCCTTCTTGATTCCTTCATTATCATCCCACAGCTTGTCAAGTGAGGGTGTTATTGGCTGAACATCCACAAGAGGGGAAAACACTTCCATATCATCCTTGAAGTTATAACTAGAACGAGGAGCTTGTAACCTTGCCAATGTACCACCTGCCCTTAAATGGCTTCGATGTGGTGTTTCCTCTGCGGTAGACGTATGGAGTGTGCTAGATGCAAATGCACTGCTGGTTGCTGTAAGTGAGGATGCTTCCATGGAGGCACCCAATCGGCCCAAATTTCGAGAATTGGATACTACTGTAGATAGAGAAAGGCTCGATGAAGTCACAGAAGGAAGTGGGTCAGGCATAAGAATTGAGTCTTCAACAGCATTTCCTACAAGAGCAGTCTCAGTAGTGCAATTACTTTCATTTACAATAACAGGTTTTGATCTCTGCCAGCATAAACTTGTAACAGCCTGAAAAACAGTTGAAATGATTAGTATAAACTATAAATGAAGATTAAGAACATTAAGGTTTATGAAGCACGAATCTCTGAACTGAATAACATTATGTCATTGATGTGAACTATTTAAAAGGAAAACACCCCTTTTCTTGTTTCTTAGAGGCAAAACTCTTGAATGGCCACTGACCAAGTGGATACAATTTGCTGGGAAATGCATTCCTATCATAAACTCTAATAGTTTTACCTAACATTAGCTTCCAATTAATTTACTTTGAATTAAAAGGCATTAGACATCTACTTATGATTATGAAGTACAGCATAAGTAGGATGTGCACCATTCCCTACCTCCCAAAAGCCCAAGCACGGCATCAAATGAATTTATGAATATAAAAAGGCAGTCTATTGTAATTCATGAAGTACCAACGTAGGAACTGAAGGTATTGTTCAATTGGATTTAAAATAGAGCAGCATGCTGGATCTCCATTTCTGACATTTAATGATTTAAACAAATTATTTGTATGCATAGAGCTTTGGGAGATCAACTATGAATGTGAAGATAAAAAGGTGTAAAGCATCACCATGGTCTAAAAGTAAGAACACAATCACTCCTACAAATCAAAATAAATAATACAGACTTGGTCCTTATATATTGAAATTAAAAACACTTCATGTTCATGATGATGAACACAAAGACTCCAAAAAATTTACAAAGCAAAGCTAAGGGAGTTGTGAAGCTGAAAAATGGTACAGTCCCTTGATGTATTTATGGCTCTAAAGGAGCCATATGAGATGAAAATGCAACTCAATTAAGCAGTATAATTTACTATAAAGTTTCAATAACAATATAATTTACCATAAAGTTTCAATTTCAATCTTTTAAATTATCAAAATTACAAGTTCTATTTATTTTCTTTACAACTACAAATGACATAACATTGGTGGAAAATCTTGAAATGGTAATTGTGCATGAATCATGCCTCTTTAATAGAAGCAGTTTATTGGACGTTTATCTCCCCTTTATCACCTGACTCCGTCATGATGATGACAGGCACAATAGGTGATTGGGAACTTGGAAGGGCCTTATAAAAACTTTTCAAACATTTACAAGACTAGATATAAACTTCCTAAAAACAGCGTTACAGAGAAAAGAAGAATTTTAGTACACTAAGCCAATGTTGGACAAAAGCTACACTGAGCAGAAAAGAAACTTGTCAGCAGAAAGCAACATAATGTGCTTATATAGAAAAAATTGCAAGAATATGACAACTTGTGAAAACCAGAAATGAAGACACAATAAATGAGGAAAGGAAATGTACCTCTGAACTACTATAAGCATGGAGAACTACAAAGGGCTGTGGTTTTCCACGGACATCATAGAATACCACCCGACCATTACTTGTTCCAGCTGCAAGAGTCCAGCCATCATCTCTAAAAGCCAATGATGAGAAAGGCGCCTCATAGGGAATGCAAGATGAGGGCCTTCTAGACCCTGAGTCATACGTGTATAACTTTTTATCCAGACCAACACTAGCAATTATCTGTCATGAGAAAAAATTTGGTATGGCAGAATGCTTAACTATATATACATATTCTGACCCTGAAAAAATCTTCACAATTTCATGGCATAAAACAAAACTACATTCATATATATATATATAAACATAACAGGGCCATAAAAATGAGACCTTATCATTGGACGGTGAAAAACTAACACCAGCTGTAGGCGCCGAGTGCTGCTTCAACCAAGAAACCTGCAAAAAGATAAAGAAAGAGGGTCCAATTAATGGCTACAGCATCATTTGCAAACCTAATTTAATCACAAAACTAATGGAAAAAAGAAAAAAGTTATAAAATATTCTCTCTTTTAAATAAGGTAGCAACATCATTCCACTATGATGGAATCATTCACCTCTTCCAACCTTTTGTTTTCTTTCCTGATTGGTTCAGATTGTTTCTCATCATTAAGAAAAGGTTCTCGAAAAACTCATCTGCACACTGTTTCTGGGACATGATTTTAAGATGAATTTTCAAAACAGTGAGCCTACTTTTTTTAGTGGGCTTCACAGGTTTTGTTTTTAAGTGCTAGAAACAATGTTTAAAAATATCTGCCAAGGAAGCTAGTAATTTCTTTATATATCTAGATGTTGCTCTGCAAATATGTGGCAGTAAACCATAATGCCATTCATCTAAAAAAGGCTCAGAAAATGCAGTGCAATAACAGTTAAAACAGGTATTTTCCAGAATCAAAGCAGCAGCATAACTATGACTTTATTCAGTTTATTGAATACGAAATTTTAAAGAAGCATACAACTTGCTCAGTGATACTGAGTTTTTGTTGTTTTAAACATGAATCAGTAACATACTGCAAACCTTTGGATTGCGACCTGTCGTATCCCATAAATGTACGGTCCCATCATCACCAGCAGTAACCAAAAGGTGTCGGCTAATCCGGGAATAATCAAGCACTCTCAATACCTGATCTTACAATCCCAAGCACAAACAATTAGCTTGAAAACCAGAACTCAAAACCATAAACACCTGAACAACAGCACCAAGATGCAACAAATCAAAGAACCTGTTCATTGGGATCCTTGAGTTCAGCAGCCCTGGCACCTGATGCAAGGTTGTGAAGTATGAGATCCCCACTAAGACTTATGGAAGCCAAGTGTTCATCCTTGCAGTTGTATATTGCACCCGTTATTGTATTGGTATGACCTCTCAGCCATTTAATACATCGTTTCCTCTGCAAATCCCATATTCTTACAACTTGACCACTTCCACCAGAACATATGTATCTGGATACCTTATTGCTGAAGCTGATAGCCGTTATAGACTCCTGTAAAATTATTTAAAAAATAATAATAATCAACCACGACCATAAAACTAAACCAAGAAAACTCATTATCTTGGGTGTACGGATTAAGTTTCAATGATGACCATCAAGGACTCACCACAGTGAATGATTCTTGTATGGGTGCAAATCAATAAGATTTTCACCACATAAAAGCAAATACAAAAGGAAACATACACATAGACACGCATAAACACACACAGATCACAATCAATAGATCATCTTCTATAATGATACAAGAGTTCAGCACCCTAACTTCTCTCCACCAGGTGCTACATTTGTTGATTCATCCATCAACCCATCTTGTATCCCTGACAAGGTTGGATCACTCATCCTAGAAATTATACACGGCAGTCTTACATACACAAAAGCTCCATGTGTCTACTTTAATGCCAGAAAGCATGGAGGTCCCCACCAACAAGCATAACATAATTTGCTTACATTTTTGGTAATTGAATAAAGGATTGATAGAGTTTCTATAAATTCCTTTTTTTTCATTTCCTGAATGAAATGTTCAGAAGTTTTGTTGAGGATTTAATTTTTCAGATTCTAGACCTTGTATGCACACACATCACAACAACCACCAAGCCTTAGTCCCAAAATGTTGATATTAGCTAAGAATCTTTAACATACTAGTCAGGGTCGGCTACATGCATTCTTTTCTGCCATTCTATTCTATCTTAAGTCATACTCTATGTTATTTTAATTGACATGTATTCTATTCTTAATTGACATGTCCTTTTTACTACTTCTAATCATCTTATTGTAGGTCTTCCTCTACCTTTTTCTGCTCCCCTAACTTTAATCAACTCACTCTTTCTTACTGGTGCACTAATTGTTATCCTCTGAACATGATCAGACTATCTCAAGTGACTCTCCTTCATCTTTTCATCAATAGGGACCTCCCTATTTTAAAGCAAATTTCCTCATTTCAAATCCTATCTTTCCCTGTATCTCATTTAACCATCTTAACATTCTCAATTAATATACACACATGGGACATACAAACATTCTTAATTGCTGTTCCAAGAGACCTCATCAGTTAAATGAACCTTGAACCCTTAATAACACCAACGCTATGCAAGGAATCCAATCACTCCACACTATTTCTTGAAAAAATATCCTTCATGTCTGGTTTTCAAAGCTTAATTATTTATCTTAGGTCATAAAATTTACATTGACAATTGAACAGCTACTACATTTCATTCTCAAGCATATTTCAACTTATTCAAACACAAACATATACACATCCACATATCTACTTGCACATGTACTTGAATACTAGTCCTATATATCCCAAGCACAAATCAAACTGAATGGACCTCTAATTCTTAACCTACTACTAATATCTACAGCATTTTAGTTAAGAAGTTTTACATCGACAATTGAACAGCTATTACTTTTTATTATCAAGCATAATTCTACTTATTCAAACACAAACATATACACATACACATATCTCCTTATACACGCATGTGAATTTAAATAACTGAATGGACCTCCAATTCTAAACCTACTAATGTCTACAGCTTTAGTTCAGAAGTTTTACATTGACAATTGAACAGCTATTACTTTTTATTATCAAGCATAATTCTACTTATTCAAACACAAACATATACGCATACACATATCTCCTTAGACACGCATGTGAATTCGAATAACTGAATGGACCTCCAATTCTGAACCTACTAGTATCTACAGCATTTTAGTTCAGAAGTTTTACATCGACAGTTGAACAGCTATTACTTTGTATTATCAAGCATAATTCAACTTATTCAAACACAAACATATACGCATACACATACACATATCTCCTAATACACGCAATGTGCATTTGAATACTAGTCCTATTCCTATATATCCCAATCCCAAGCAGAAAGCAAACTGAATGGAACAGCAATTCTTAACCTAATAATATCTTCAGCATTTTAACACTGCAAGAGTCTACTACTTCACCGAAAACACTAGAATTACCTCAATGTTGTCTCCACTATCGGCTCCGGCCACCGGAATCGTCCCCAAGCTCTGCCCATTCTTACGCCACAACGAGATCTTCTTATCATCTCCAGCACTCGCCACAACCAAATCTGCAAACAATCACATACCACCAAAATGGATCAAACAACTCATAGCTCTAATTTTTCTCTCCACCATCACTTAATAGTAACCTAGAAACAAATTCTCAAAACTCAAAAAACACTTCCATCCATTTTCTCAGCCACCAAACAAACCCTAACAAATCAAACATCGATGAAATGCAATTCCAAAAGAAAGAGAGAGAAAGAGAGACTGACTGGTGTGGTTCCACTTGACTGAATTGACTAAGCAACCAGGAGAGGGAGTGTAGGTCAAAGCGCAAGGATCGCCGGCCTTCACTGACACATCGAAGAGCTTCACAGTGTCTCCTCCGCTTGCCGCCAATAACGCCATTGCTGGATCCGATAAATTCATCGTTTCCTCTTTTTTTTTTTCTTTTTCTCTCTTTTACTCTTTCTCTGCGAACTTTACTAAAATATAAAGCACCACCTACCTCTAAAATTTTCCCAGGAAAATCAATTCAGCAATAGAAATAGTAAATCAACGCATTCTAGTTTGATTATAATTCAAATTCAATGGAAATGGAATTTCCTTCGCTTCGTTTTTTCAAACATTTTTTCAATTTTTTTGGGATTTGGTTTTCCCTGAGAAACCCTACATGAGAGAGAAAGAGAGAGAGAGGTTGGGCCGTTGGGACGAAAATTTAAAATGAGAGAGCGCCTTTATGCTCAAGGAGCCCAGCTTTCCTTTTATCTTCTTTTTTTTTTTTTTTTAGTTTTTGAAAAGGAAAATTGTAATCATAATGTTGACAACAAACTTGGGCCTAGTCGTCGGTTGCAAACAATAAAATGATCTTTTGCTTAATTTACCACTTTTGCGTGTTAATATTTGCCTTAAAATGCATTTCCTTTCAAATTTTGCAATCTACTTTAGTAAAAATTACTATCTACGAAAAAAGTAAAAAGTGTGTTTTTTGGAATTGGATTTTATGAAATTGGTATTGAACTATGATGGGATTCGTTGCCAAATCTAAGCTTTGTGGATCTCATTTCGTTAATTGAAATTGATAATAATAATGTTTTCATTTAAAAAAAATTGGTAATAATATTTTCCCACTAAATTTTAAAATTACACAGGTGACTTGATTGAAAATTGGAAAATAAATAGTGTAAAAAAATCATAACTATTCTTTTTCTTCTCTAAGCAATAGCCCTGGACCATTCTCTTCATAACAGAGACGTCTTGTCATGTCTTTTTGGCATCATTTGCCCAATACTTTCCTTATAGGCAACCTTTACAAAGGATTTTTTTTTCCTTTTGAGAAGGAATTTTTTATTATTATTATCATTTTGGTTCATAACATTACAAAATTTTTATTTTAACCCTTTATATTTGATTTTATTTTCATATTGCACATGTTATCCATTTTCGTTAATAATCTAATGATACTTGATATTATGGAAAACATGTTCTAATGGGTGACACTTATCTGACAAGGTTAACAGCTAAATTAATGACAGAAATAAAATCATATCATATGAGTGATATGTCTTAACGAAAATAATTTATTTCACTTATCGGTCAATTCTTAAAAAATAATAAAATATAACCCAAAACCCTAAGACTGAAAATGTGCTTTAAGCTAAAAATATTGTCACTCATGTTGGATCATAATACAAAAATACCAGCTCTATAACATTCGCTAGACCTGGCCCGTCGTAGCTGATCTGGTTGAAGCATAGCAAAGGCATAAAGCTGCTTTGAAATTAGATGATTGACAGAACTAGAATTGGGAATATTGTGTATATGAGCTGCCTTTGACAATGCTCAGCCAGACCAAAATGGCAAGAATCACAACATTCCTGCTGCAGCAAAATCAAAATGCCAACATGAGAGAGATTAACCAAGTGGCACTCACATCCAAGTGGCAATAATCATGGATGGCCAACAAGACCACATCCATAAATAAAAATCACACTTCGGAATACAATAATAAACAGCCACCACTCACATATTACTACCTCTTCAACATCAAAATAAGCCTAAAATATTTTTAACCAAGAAAAAAAAAACCTAAAATATTTGAGATAAACAGCTCACAAATAGTTCAGCAAACCCCATGCGAAACGTAAATGAGGCAATTTCTGTTGCCCACAATGGAAAGCACAACTATGAATTACCCAATCAAATATATGTACACATTGTGTCAGTCACAGATGATGAAGTAATGAGAAAGGTAAACCAGCAAAACAAAAATTTTCTGCCTTGTGCCCTCCACACTAGTCCCAAGACCTAACTTCCTCCTCCCCAACTCACATGACTTGTTATAGCACAACAGATGGCACTTGCATCTCCTTGAGTTAGAGGGAACCTACGATGCTAGAAATCTTCATTTTCAGCCAATTCACCATGAAAAAAGAGGAAGACCACTGCATGAAAATGAATAAACAGATAAATGAAGGAGAAGAGGCAATAGTTGAGAAATAGAGCTGATGTGATTATTGAATGTTTGACTGTTGAACCTTTAATTTACTAAATGCAGAGAGACAACAAGCAATAAGATACAAGTCACATGTATAATGTATTTAGAATGCAGATCAACATCTCAGAGACCATAAACAGTACCAACAGTACACATAATCATATCAAATGGCTCTTTCCCCTATGTGTTTTGACTCAAAGATGAGATTATTGATGCTAATGATTGATGCTAATGATTGTACCAGTGTTGTCAATCAACTAAGGGTTCATCAAAACTCATTAAAGGTATGGGTCAGGTAAGATTAATTTCCAAGTTCAAGAAAGTTATTTGTCCTGCACACTCAGTTGTTTTCTCAATAAAAAAGGTTGAAATTGAACAGAAACAAGAAAGAAATAGTAATTTTTTTTATAAATACTGTAGAAAGAATAAAAAAAAATGTGGGGAAGATGATTGTTGATAATATCAATGGTTAAGATGAAACACAACTGCCCACCTTCCCCAGATCAATGTTGCAGGGAACTCTTTCGGAAACATAGTGCACTTTTTGTAGCACAACGCCGATACACACAATCCCTGCTTTAACTAACAAAACCTTTGGGTTTATTTATGTACAAATTAAGATTAAACAGACATTGAAACAAAAACAATAACACAAGAAAGAAATAATATTTGATAACTATGTTTTCTCAAAAATCTCTCTTTATAAGAAATCAAACTGAGAAAAGACACTTTCTCTTAATAACAACTATGTACCCACTGTTTGATATTTTCAGGGCTTTAGATGGATACTGAAGTATTTGTAAGTTAACCAACCAACTTGATTCCCCCAACCACACCACCCGTAAAAAAGAAAAAAAGCCTCCAACTCTTCTGCATGAGAAATTACAAGATAACAATAGTAAAATATAATTTATACAATTGAGACACACACCCACACATCCTCATGCTCCTATTCCTGGAAGTGTGCAACACACATCATTATTAGTAAATAAGGGAAGGAAGCAATAAATAAGACTGACCTTGGTTAAGATGAAGGAGCAGTATATAGCTACCATCACATTTTGTTTGACATAATGGACTTTGTTTTTTTCTCTGCTGGCTTAAGAATCTGGAAAGAGCACATCAAATCTTCATCTACAATCATCATTGCACCAGCATTATCAAATTCACCACAGTAGTTGGGGGCGGAAAATATTGTAACAAGTTGCCTGTCAGCAAAGAATTCATACCCATCCTCCACAACCTATTACCAAAATAATTATTCAGGTATCCAAACTCCAGAATGAGTAGAACAGGAGGGAAATTATTATTTAAAAAAAGGGGGGGGGGGGGGAAAGAAGAAGAAGAGCAAAGTCAGTGACCTGATGGGCACGACAGACAAGGTCCAAATCATGCTTTGTTAAGAACTCTGTCACCTTATCAGGCCCAAAGGTGTATGAGACTCCTCTGTCATTCATTCCCCATCCTTTAACATCTCTACCAGGATCTGACCAGAGCAAATCACACAGCAACCCAGTGTCCGGAACAGCAGTTGGACGACTTAAATTTCTAATTTGATCCAAGTTTGTCAGATCAGGTGAAAGGCCACCATGCATGCACAATATTTTGTCATCTATAAGAGCTGCTACAGGAAGGCAGTTAAAACAGTCTGTAAAGGCTTTCCAAAGTCTCACATTGAATCGCCGCTTACATTCATCATAAAATCCATATATCCGATTAATAGAAGCACATTCATGATTTCCTCTTAGAAGAAAGAAATTCTCTGGATATTTAATCTTATAGGCAAGCAAGAGGCATATTGTTTCCAAACTCTGCTTGCCACGATCCACATAGTCCCCTAAAAATAGATAATTTGCATTAGGAGGAAAACCCCCATATTCAAAAAGCCTTAATAAATCACTGTATTGTCCATGAATGTCACCTGAAAATAGAAAGAAGAAATTCACAAGGTCAGGCGATTCAAATCCACAAAATTAGGACAGTTATGTCATTAAAATGAATAATCATAATTGCCTCTTGAGCATGAGCTCTAGAGCAGATTAGTCCATTTTTTTTAAATGGCACCCTAGTGGGTTTTGAACCCACAACTTCACCCTATACCTTGATCTTACAAGGAGAAGAT
The DNA here is from genome assembly GCA_030021035.2 of Notholithocarpus densiflorus. Classification (NCBI taxonomy): domain Eukaryota; kingdom Viridiplantae; phylum Streptophyta; class Magnoliopsida; order Fagales; family Fagaceae; genus Notholithocarpus; species Notholithocarpus densiflorus. Next base: position 3,592,561 of record JARYZH020000026.1, on the reverse strand, counting down.
GTGCGCCAAATTAACTCTTAGTCCTCTTGGATTTGTTAAAAATGTCAAATATAGCCCAAACCCCGCTCTACTCATTAAAAGTTAAATAGGGATAATTTTTTTTTTTTTTTTTTTTATGATAAGGAAAAAAAGAGGGTTAAATTCCGATAAAGGAATCAGCTTGCCCTAATCCTTCTAATGTTGACAATTACAACATAACAAGGATCTCTTTCACAATGGCTTACTACCTAAGCATCCATGCTGCCATTCACCAAAGTTCCACCAGAAACTCGTTAACAAACACAAAAAATACCAACAAAACAAAGGTCCATGGTCCATCATCACCCAAGTTCCAATATACTTATTAAGATGTTAGATTATCAAGGTTGTTCAACTCATGGAAATAATCATAATCTCCTACAAGAAAGTAGAGTAATAGACAAACCACCATTTTTTACAAAGACAGAAACTACACATCCTGCATTTCAACGAATCGAAAAGAGACTTTAACCACTCGAGGAACAAAAACATTCTATGAGCCCGTCTAGTTGCGTGTTAGCGAGTTTTTAAGGAAAAAAAACCCCAATTCACTATTCATGCTTTATAAGTCCAGAACTTTAAAAGTACCATTCACTGAAGTTTACCAAACACTCGAAACACAAAAGAGCTTTTCAGTTAAAGCTCTACTTCTTACATGGCACTATCTTGAGCATAGAGTAAGATATATATTCATGTTGCACGGCAGTACCAAGTATCAACACACACACAAGTGATCATTGCCAATTCACACCTTATGACAACACAACACAAGCCAAAAAAAAACCCATTCAAAATCCTCTTTTTTCTTATCAGTAAGTTACTCACACTTAGTAGATTTTGAACTCACGATCTCACCCTCCACCCATTCTTATGGAAGAAAAATGAAAGAACTACAAAACCTATAAAAAAATTATTCACCAACCATACATATTTCTGTACTCCTAAAAGCCAAAAAAAACAAATAACAAAAAAACCTAATCTAAGAGCCTATCAGCTAATTTACCTACAACAACCAAGACTTTCTATCATTCATACATGTCTTTTTTTTAACTATTTCTCCTAGTGTTATTTTAACTCGGCTTCAAACGGTCCCACTTATGTCGGTAAGTAGCAAAAATTAATAAACAAATTCTCTTTATAAACTTTGAAGTGGCTCAACTCGCTGTAAAAAGTTAATAAACTGCATTATAAAATTCAATAAAAAAAAAAAAAAAAATAGCAGCAGCAGTAGTAGTAGAAGACAGTACCGCAAATCTTGATAGGGGCAGAGAGTTCGAGAAGATTAGGCTGTTGAAGAAAGATGTCTCTGGAAGCACCACAAAGCTGCTTGATCTCATTCTCCGATAGCTGAACTTGCTTGCCCGGTCTCGCTGATCGGACCTCTGTCAGCCGTCTGATTATATCATCCACTACGGCGAGGTCCATCGTAACCTGACCTTGCGCCGCCATTGGATTTTTTTTCAGATCCTCCCCCTCCCCCCTCCGCCCTTGAACGGCTACGATTTCAGGAAACCCTAGAGAGGGGGTGGGTTTGGTTTGGTTGGTACTTGGTACTTTTGTTTTTTGTTTTTTTTCTCTCTCTCTCTCTCTCTGTTTGAGACTTTATTTATTTTTGTGTTGTGGTCTATTTTGGTGAGTTTATAATAAAAAAGTATTTTCTCGGGAAAGAAGAGTGGAAAAAAGGAAAGGAAATGACAGATTCTATTTTTTATTAATTTATTTATACTTTTGAGAGGGAGAGATGGAAGTGTCAAACTCAAAAACATTGAAGATAGAGACGGCTGCTAAAGTCATATGGAGCGGTATTATAATTCATTTGATTGATGTCTGTGGACTGAAAGTGAAAGGGGAGCGGTCATGAAACGGTGTCGTGTTGTGGGAATTTTTTTTAAAATTTTTGGATTTCACGGACAGCGCTGTTCTGTCTGTCTATCAAAATTTCCTTTTTGAGGATAAATTAGTCGTATCGAGCTGTGGACCTTGTGGAAATGGGGATGGGGTCTTAGATTTCATTACATGGGCCCAAATAATAGTAAACAAACCCAATTTTGAGTACGAGCCCTAGCAAAAGTCCAACTAGACCCCAGAAAGAAAGAAAAAATCTCAAACATAGTTATAATGTTTGTTAGATTTTAGAACTAGCCTAGTTTTACTTTGATGTAAATTGAAATAGTCAAATAGTAAAACCTAATCGGTTTTGAATTGGATTTATTTTATATCACTTGGTTGATTTTAAGTTAATTAATTATACTAATTATGCAAATGTCCAAATTTAGCATGTGATTGATACAACCAATATTGTAAATTATAAAGGTGCAAATGGAAAATAAATTTGAATACAATGATATGGTTATAATGAAAAACCTTGACGCAAAAAATCTAACAGGTGGTTTGAAGCTCTCTACCAACTGAAAAGTCCACTAAGACAAAAATGGATATATAACAATCCAATTGGATTTACTCACGTGACCATGTGCGATAACAATCCAATTAGATTCTTTTGTCTTATGAATCTCTTTGATGCATGAATACCCGATCCATGTCTAACTCACCACAACAGCTTAATTGTAGTAGTCATGATACAAGGTCTTCTATGGAACAATCATTAATCTTTAATGGAACTTTGAAGATAATGTTTGGTACAAAACTCTAGGCACGAAGTCATCGTAACAAGATCTCCACTTCACATAGTGTTCTCCATATGTTAATAACGGCCTAATATAACTTTAAATACACCCCTAGTACACAAATCCCTAAGCCTCTTGGTCATCTTGGGATGCAACTTGAGAAAACAAAAATCTCGAATCTCAATCAATTGACTTGAGTGAAGTCTTAATTAAGCCCAATTTGTCGACATGCAATTGAGCCTAGACTCGAGGGCGTTGAGGCAACATAACCTTCATTTTGAGCAGTTTACTGAGTTGTTTCTTGTGTCTTTGATGTAAGTTTAATTTCAAGTTTTCAACCACTATTCTAAACACTAAAAACTAACAACTCATTTACATTTAACCAAAGTTTTGGAAACGGGTTTGTCAAGACAAGACACATTTGACCATAACACAATTCATTTAAACTTAAAAGTATTTTTGGATGGAGGGAGATGGAGCCATGTAGGGGTAGGATAGGAGAATAGAGGGTACGGTGGCTATAATATACTAATCATAGCCTATTTTCAAGCTAGACAATTGCTATGGTAAGAACCATAATGTAATTATAAGATTTTTGTTAGTTAAAGTGGCAGCAATATGAGGAGTTTTGTACGATCAATATAGATATATCAAGTGGTACTAAATTTGAATGGATTCGCTGAGGATTGTAGGTAGGAAATTTGTGTGTGTTTTGGGGGGGTGGTCAGTGGGTCACCAAGGAGCCTTTTTTTGTGTGGGGGGAGAAGAATGTGAAGCATTATTTCTTAGACATAATAGAAAGAAAGAAATGGCTTACAATACAAGCAAAAAAGAAAAAGAAAAAAAGAAGCTTGAAAACTTAGTTCACTTCTTCTAATTAGAAAAAAGAAATGACTTACAAATACAATACAATCAAAATTTAATAATTTATTTTCTTGTTCTTTTCTAATTAGTTCACTTCTATCGTAGTATGTATGAATAGCATAAAATAGAGGAAGGTATCTGCATATATGGTGCTCTCTGTTACATGTGGCTGAGTCAGAGGCCTTGCCTTTTAGCAGAAACATGGCATCAACCGCGACCACTTCTACATCGCCACCTTCGTTCAGAAAAAAGTTGGAAAATCTAAAGCTGGGAATAAAATTGTTCCTGTCACTTTCTTCACAAGCACAGAAAGTTAATTTCTAGGTTGGCAGCTGTCAAATAGGTATAGGGTTCACATCAATAATCCCTGGATTTTACATAACCAAACGCAGACACAATGGTTCAGTTCATAACAGTTGCTTCAATTTGTCACTCAAAATGGTAAGAATCAAATTAAAGGAATAACATGCGAGGATTTAGCAATAGCGTTGATGCTAACTAGTTACGTGACAAATGGGATGAACGTGTTGAATACGTAACAAAAGGACACTTGAAAAACCTTGCCTTTTACAAGGCAAAGTGACAAAGAATTAGAGAACTAGACAAAAATGCATGAATCGTTTTGTTCCTTAATGGAAAGATCATGGAGGGCTCCATTTTCTTGTGTGTGACAAAAGAGGCCGAAATGCATGAACAAACGATGACACTTTGCATTATTAATTAAAAGCAACCTTTTCTTATTGCAGGCAATGTGAACTAAAGCGTCGGCACTTGATACCTAATCAAAAGAGGTAGGAATTGGAAAACATTTTATTATGAAGAATTATATGAATTTTTAGAAATCCTATAGTCCAACTTCCAAGAAACTTCAATCGATCTTATGAGGTTTAAACTTTAAAAAGTGGGGAAGATGTGGAGTCAAGAATTTGTTCTATAAAGGCTGAATAAAAAATGTGATAAATCACTTTTTTTTTCTTTATATATAGTTACGTTTGGTGTTGGCTGAAAAGTGCAACTTTTTTTACTATTTAGCTTATTTTTGTTACTATTTGGCTTATTTTTGCTGTTATTCATGGATTCCATTTCACTTTTTGGTACTATTCATGGGTCTCATTATACTATTTCAGTTAGTTTTTAACTTTATCTACAGTACTTTTAGCAAAATATTTTTAGTTTTAGCTAAATAAGTTGTTCTCAAATTGACACATAATGTGTTCATATCAATAAGTATTACTAGCCTCTAAGCACGCGCTCACGCGCGTGTTTAAAGGCTTTTATATTTTTTGAGTAAAGATTAATAATTTGCATTTATTATAATTTCAGATTTCTACTTTTTTCAATCATTAAAAAAAAAAAAAAAACGTGGGGTGAGTTTTTTAGATTGGAGGAGTTTTAAAACTAACAAAAGAGTAATCCTATTTTGTAGGGAGTTAGTGAGTAGAAGCAGGAATTTAAATCAATGTAAAAGTAGGAGTTTATTAGAAGTATGAAAGCATTTCAACGTAAAAATAGAAATTTATTATTTTTGTCAATTTACTATTTTAAACCCATTTTTAAGTTTTAAGTAGGGGTATTTTTGACAGTAAAAAAAACAATAACTAACTTTCTTTTGCCAATTTACTATTTTAATCCCATTTTTAAGTTGTTGGTTAATTAATTTAGAGGTATTTTTGACAGAGAAAAAAACAATAACTAACTTTCTGAATCGGGTAGTTATTTTCTTTCAAACGTGAGTAGTGGGAAGTTCTTTTTTTGAGAAGAAAAGTGGGGAAGTTTTATTGTACACGTTTCTTTTTTATGAGAAATTTTATTCAGAAAAATGTGGAGAAGATAAATACGTGGAGATTTTTTTAAGCTATTGAGTAGAAGTAGGAAGACATTTCAACGTAGAAGTCGAAATTTATTATTTTTGTCAATTTACTATTTTAACCCCATTTTTAAGTTTTAGGTAGGGTATTTTTTACTATAAAAAAAAAGCAATAACTAACTTTCTATTGTCAATTTACTATTTTAACCCCATTTTTAAATTGTTGGTTAATTAATTTAAGGGTATTTTTGACAGTAAAAAAAGTAATAATTAACTTTCTGAATCCTTTTAATATATACAGATAAATTCAATTTAAGATTAAAATTAAGTACTCAAGCTTGGCAAAAAGATTTTATATTTATATTTGTGTATTTTTTTTTTTTTTTTTTTTAGAGTTTCAACTTATGATGTCAATTTTTGATGAATGTGCTCTTTGTTATTAGATAAAGACACCGATTAATTTTTTGTGTAGGTAAAAATTGAACCCAAATTTATTATTCAACCATCAGAGATTTTACCAGTTGAACTAACAAGAACCACGTTATTCATTTATGCATTTTAGAGAAACAAACTTGTACCAAGATTGACATAAGTTTTAAAATGGTTCACTTCTAAACCTATGTTTTAAAGTGGCCATTCCATTCACTATATATGGCTTTTTTGATGAAGCAAAAGCGTCTGGCATACATAACAGAAGGGGGCACATCAGATTAAAAGCCTCATACAACAGGCAAAAGATCACGTAGACTTGCTTTATTTTGTTGAAACAGGCCCTTATATTATAACTAATAAATCTGCAGAGACTTTGTTGCCTTATCAAAAGAACATTAAAAAGTAGGAAACTGGAATTGTTCTTTTACGACGAATCAGTTGGATTTAAGAAATAGATCGGACAACTCACAAGGAACTTCTATCAGACCTTTGGCAATAAAGCATTTAGACACAAATTAATTTATAATAACCTTTTGATTATCATATCCCAAAAAAAAGTTACAAATTTTCAATTCCTTCTTCTTCTTCTTCTTTTTATTTTTTTTTATTTTTTATTTTTTTTTTATTTTTAAATTTACATGGAAGTTTTCATAAACTATGATTATTGGACTTTGCAGGGCAATTGCCCCCCCTAATTTTTTTTAATAAAAAATACTAGTATACGTATAGATACTAATTTTAGCAATTTTGTTCAATAAAATTACATTTCCCCCCCCCTAACAAACTTTTTTACAACAGTTTATAAACTATTGAGTTAGCAAATTCTTACTAGTTTGCATCTAGGTCCATCACTTACATAATTTTTTTTTACTTACCAATAGCCACTCACTACAGCAGTAATTTATAAAACAAACAGTCCAACAAAAATTACAAGTAGCAAATTTAAAAGACATTAAGCCCAATCAACCAGTTTTACATAAAACAAACAACTCGACCCTTTAAAAAATTTTAAATAAAATAATTTTGTCCTTACTCTTAATGTATTAAAGACACCAAAAATTATTATTAAAAAAAACAAAAAACTTCAACGACCAAGCAATAGCAGAGCCGAAGGCTGAAGCCGCCACGGTTAAAAGCAGAGCCGCCCCCCTTAACTCTACATCCTAGCTCCGTCCCTAAAGGTAGGTCTACGTGATTATAGATAATTAGATAGTATAGTACAACTTCAAAAGGGACGTAATATGGTTGTAAAAGCCTTTATTCTTTCTTTTAAAAAAATTCTAGTTGTAACTTGTTGGTGGTCCACCAAAAATGTTGTAATATTTTCTTGAATATCACACCATCTCTATATTTCCTTTGCTACTGACAACCATATAAATTCTATTACTTTAAAATTTTAAATTGCAAACTTTATCGTAGAAAGTAGAAACTACTGTGAAGTTGTAATCTTGCTTGGTAGAGATTGTTAATTTGAACTTTGAAGCCTTTTTTTCAGACCACTTTTTTTTTTCTTTGCCGAGTTTTACCACTTTTTAAGTTGAAGCTAAATGGTATTTGTGTACTAGCATCTGGATTTATATGTATACTATGGGTCTATTTGAGATTCGTTTATTTTGCTGAAACTGAATTTTTTTTGCTAAAAGTACTATAAATAAAGGTAAAAGTTAGTTAAAATAGTACAGTGGGACTCATGAATAGTAAGTTGGCTTTTTAATTGAATGTTGCAAAATCTTCATCTCATCGCTATTCCTGGAGCCTTGAGATGATACCACTTCAAATGCTGATCTAGGTCATAGCTATTCAAGGTTGATTGCATCAAAAAGTTCTCTACCTTGGTCGAGTTGAAAATTAGAGAACATTAATTCTTATGCACTACTTATAGATAATTTCAGCGTCAATCGAGAAACAAATCATTTTTCTGTGTTAAGATGAGAGGGCAAACACAAACATTGACCACAAAAAGATTGTTCCAAGTAAAAAGATGGACTTTTTCATCCCTATCTTGGAGTTGGACTTGCAGCTATACTTGTGGAAGAATCTAAGTTGAAATGTGCTGAACAAAATTGTAAGATGACATATGGGTTATACACTTTGTAGGCTGGTAAATGATACCAAAAGTATAAATTGAAACATAGGTGATTTTCCTCAGCCTCTCAAATCTAAACTTTTTTATTTTTTTATTTTATCTCTCAAAAGTTTGCATTTCTTTTTACAAAGGAGGGAATTAAGACTTTTTTAAGTATTTGGCTATTCTCTCAAATGTATGTAGTCCTCCGTTCCATATATACCAGGTTATTATAGAGAATAATATCTTAGGAAGTGGCCCAAGATGCTGATAAGAGGTTTTGAACCTAGATTTTATGGATATCATGAGGTTTTAAGAAATACTTAACTAACATCTTGAAGTTATTTTTAAAATATTCAAAGGTCGAAAAAAAATGCGTTCATGACAGATAGGAAACTTTCTCTAAAAGTTCTAATAAGTGATAAAAGTAGATCCTGTCTTTGAACTGTATATGGAGAGGGGAATTTTGTTTTTGTTTAAAGAATGTCACAGCTGGGAAGTGGAAAATCTAGAAAAGAAGATATTGACACTAAAATTAGCAATGAGTCATCGTTGAAAATGAAGTAAAGAAGTGTTTATTGTCCTCTTTAGCGGAAACAAAGGAATTGGAAAATACAGGGTGCAGAAAAAACTAGCATTATTCGAAACAAGGGAAATTGGCGCAGAATCAGTTCTTTATGGACCACAACTAATCATAGTATATAATCTAGCACTAGATTTAATAGTATAGTTCTTAACAGAACTAGGTCATATATACCCAGCACTTAAAAAAAAAAAAAAAGCCTATCTCTTTATTAAGGTATATAGTCCAAAGTTTGATCCAAAAATTTGTACCTACGAAAGCAAAACTTTCTCTTTATTTGTTTACTCATAAAGAAAAGAAACCAAAATAAATAAAATGTTGTGAATAACTTGATCTGGACTTGTTAAGATGTTCGTTGGAACTCCCTCATAAACTAAATCAACCAAGTTTAAACTCAAATTTGAAATTCGAATAGTTTACATAATCAAACTTGAATAAAGGCTTAGTTTGATATGTTTGTGAACGTTAGAGATGAAATTTTTTATAGTTAATTATTAATACATGCAACGTTTAAAAGAGAAACAGTTAAATTACCACTCAAGAGCACCTGCTCTAATATCTTATTAAATCTTTATTTGTCACAAAAAATTTAAAATAACAATGGTAAATATAATCAATTAACTATTATTCTAATAATTCTCAAAAAACTATTATTCTAATAAAAACATAAATTTCTTATGTAAAAGTGCATTAAATTAGTTTATTTAGTTAATTGAATATAGATTGGTTGGTTTTAGTTATTTCTATCAACAAAACTTCTTACCATCATGGAGTAGATACATGATTGATAACGAGATAAATTCAATTTCAAATCAATAAATTAAATGTAAACATCTTGATATTTGGCTTGACTCAACTTATTTAGAACATATCTCCATGCAACAATGGAATAGAGCACATCTACCATGAAGCCAACTAATTGGCTGATGTGTTGGTTAAAATGGGATCAAGTGCTATGAAACCACCGTATGTGGTAGAAAGTTTATTGGCCTTTGATAAGGCTAATATGTTTTATAACAAATTTATTAATTTTTAATTTATGCTTATCTCTAGTTTTAACCAAAAAAATACTTATTTTCAACCTTATTCATCTGATAGCAATGTAAAAAATAAAAATAAATGAAAATTTGAGAGTGATTTCATTATCATTTTTGGAGTATTTCCATTTGATATCTTTTATCTCTTTTAGAAAAAGGAAAAGGGCAACGGGCATTCTAAACCATGGCCCAGCTAGTAAAGGGGTTGACCATAAAATAAAGGCCATGGCTATGGCACTTATGTAGGGCAAAATTTGCTTAATAGTACTTTTTAAGAAAATTTTTAAGAGAATAGCATGTAACTGAGTTATTTAGTTATGTAGACTATTTTTGAAACTTGAGTTTGTCAAACTTGAATTCCAACCCAAAATCAAGTTTATATAAACTCGAGTTTCAATTAGTTTAGATTGCGTGGTAGTGTGACGTTGTATAGCAAATTGGAACTCGAGTTTGCTAAACTCGATTTTGGGTTGGAACTCGAGTTTATCAAACTCGAGTTTCAAAAAGAGTCTACATAACTAAATAACTTCAGTCACATGCTATTCTCCTAAAATTTTTCTTAAAAAATACTATTTGGAAAATATTGCCATTATATAGCTATGTCCTTCAACAGTTCAACGGAACCATTTGTATTAAAGTATCAAACTCGTTGGAGTGGTAACAGTTATTTACAAAATGCCACGTTAGCTAAAAACACGATTTTTCATAAAAATATTAATGGATATCCTAAAGCCTTTTAAGAAATATTTTTATGAAAAAATAATAATTAATTTGTTTGAAAGGTTTTTATATTTTCAATAAAAATTGTGTCAAGATTTTTTTAAAATAATTTATTAACAAATTATCTTAATGACACCCATCTCTTATTAATAAATCATTTTAAGGAAGTTTTGACACCGCTAAAAATATAAAAAAATTATTATTTTATTTTTTTACTATAAAAATTTCTAAAATATATCCTAATTTTTTTTATAAGCTAAAAAAAGAAAAAAATTTTCCCTTATTAACAATTGCCGGTGAAAATGGGCTTTTGCCCTTATTTTTCAAAATATCTAGTACAATATCTCTGTTTTGAAACTATTAAGTATTGTGTTTCTGTTTTGAAACTCGATTTAAAAAAAATCGAGTTATAGGTGGAACTTGACATTAGCAATGTCGAGTTCTGTACATATTTTGCCACTTAGTTTTTTTTTTTAAAAATTAAGTGAAACTCGACATTGCTAATATCGAGTTTCACCTAAAAATATACATATAACTCAATTTTGAGAATATCAAGTTTTATATGTAACTCGATTTTGTTAAAATCGAGTTTAAAAAACAAAGACACTCTTCTAAATAGTTTCAAGACAGGGACATTGTGTTAAATATTTTAAAAAATAAGTGCAAAAGCCCATTTTTCCAACAATTGCCACCTGTTATCCTTATTCCTTATCCTTCATTAGTTTAGTGATTATAATTTATAACCAGAAAATATGATTTCCTACAATAAAGTGTGTGTGTGTAATAAAATTTACAAATTCTTGTCCCTTCTTTTATTCGGCAAAACTCGATCATATTCCCAAAAAAAGAGAAACAGACAAAGAAAAGAGAAAAAAACCTTCAAGCTTAAACCCCATGCGTGTGCACATACACTACTGCACACAGCATAAAACTTTTTCTCAAGAATTTGAGAATTTCCTTTTTCAAAATCCTGGAAAAAAAGAGTTGGATTCTGCGAAGCCCTCCACCGTTACTTTATTGTTTCTCCGCCTCAGCAGATTCCCTCGTTCCTAAACTTTCAGCTATCTCTCTCTACTCTCTTACTTTTTAGTTTTTCCCTTCAATTCCTTTCCAAGCCAAGAATCTCTCTTCCCCTGTAAAACTCTTTCCTTTCTCTCTCAGAGATTCCCTCCTTTCCTTTTTCAATCTTCCATCCACTATTAACGATGTCTATTACATTCTCTCCCCCCCTCTTTTCCTTTCTCTCCAAGCCGTCACTTTCCCTCTCTCTCCCTTCCTCTTCTTCGTCCTTTTCATTTCCCTCTCCTTTCGCCTTCCCGAGAAACTCTATACATAGAGTTCGATCCACATGGCTCCTTCTGGTATCAACCACTTATCTCAGCCTTGTATTTACGGTACGCCCCACTCTACGCTTGCCTTGTACGTGTTCGATGAAATGCCTCTGAGACTTGTTTAATAGTTTAATTTTGTTCGATAGAGATATTTTTATGATTGATTGGTTTGTTAATGGTTGGAGGTGGTGGTTGGTTTGTTGGTTTTTTTTTTTTTTTTGGGTTGAAATTAATTTGTGTAAGCAGGGGACGTTGATTCTTCGTATGCAGAGAGAAAGTCTCGCTTTATGAGATGGCTGTGTAAGCTTTTCAAGAGTGGGTCCAATCGTGGTGGTGGTAGTGGTAGTGGCCGTCATCCTCAGCTCGTTGGTGAGGAAAACATGGCTTGGCGTGCACCGGTTAGATCCTTGGTAAACAATACAATATGCTTTCCTTGTCTTGCTAATTTCCATTATCATTGTTGTTTTTTTTTTTTTAATCGTTATTTTAGTCAATCTTAGATATTGGTTTGAATGTAAGTATGGTTGGCAATGAGTTTTAGCTCAAATGACACGTCCTTCTCTCATAAACCATTGGGTGCATGTGTAAAGAGAAAATTATATCATTCTTAGTATATGAGTCTTAAAAATGCTTTACACTTTTGCAAAATGTCTAAAATAAATGGTTGCGCTTTTTCTCTTTTTTACTATTGGGGATGGTGTGGTGATTTATAATTGGATTGGAGAACCATGGTTTTGTGGATGAACTTTTGTTAATGTAGTGTAGTTATGTTTAAAAATTTTGGTCCACATATTGTGGAGTTATGTTTACGTATAACCAGAATCAAGCTGGTACATGGAATGAAAAAAATGTCTGATAGACTCTGCCATTTCTGTTTTCACTAAACCCTGTAAGATATGCTTGTTTCTGCTTTGTGAAAGAATCCCTCACGAATAATGCAATAGGTTCGTATCTAACATTTCCTTCGGTGATACCTATAACAAAAAAAAATTCCTTCAGTGATGATGTTCATTTAGCAAATAAAGAACTTGATTTCATTCATATCATAATGACTAAAATTTTACATTTTCACTGCTCGGTTAGTAAGAAATTAAAAAAAAAAAAAAAAATTATAACTAATTCTTCTAATGTGATCAGGATGATCGCGCTAGGTCTCAAAAGGATAAAGAGGACTTGGAACGTGCAATTGCACTCTCCTTGGCAGAAGATTCCAAGAGATCAAATGGTCTGTTATTAATATTTAAGATCACAAATGTTGCTCCCTTATTACACTTATGCTCTCTCTCATGCACTTGCACGGACACACATACACACATACACACAAAAAGTCATGATTTAATGTCAAGTTTTTAATTCTTTGCTCTCTTTTTCCCCAGGATATAGATGGCGGACAGATGATGACGATGATATTTCTAGGGAAATTCGGGATGCCCTAAATCCAAATCCATATCCCCCCTTTGCCCCTACACCATATTTTCCCAGTAGATGTGGCAGGTTAGATTTCTTAGTCGTAGTTGTAACTATGCCCGGTGTGTGCATGTCAAACATCAGGGGTTTCTGGTTAGATATCTTATTCATGTTTACAAAAAAAACCAAGATTTCTTATTCATAGTTGAAGTTTGTGAGTGGCTGCTGTTTGCCAAGATGGGCCACTTTTTTTGCCAACTTTTAGAAATTAATGTCTTCTGGCCTGAAAATTTCTCTGATTCTTCCCTTTTTATAAAAAGTACACATAACTGATTGACTGACCTGTGTCACTAGTAAGTAATAACCTGGTAGTGTTCTGCCAATTGATCCTGATGAATGCTTTTTTCATTATATAGTGGTTTTAACTTCGAAATAATTGTATTTTACAAGTATATTGCTCTGTTTAGATTTTTTTTTTCTTTTTTTTTTGCATGGATGTCATTAATGAGAATTAGCATATATATAATCCTGTAAGACCACACCATTTTACCTATGGTTTCATAAGCAATCTATCAGATGTTTAAATTCATTTGACTATTATTTTTCTTGTTTTCCTTGTAATAACTTCAGAAGATAACTTACTATTATTGCTTACAAGATTTAGTTGTTTATTGAGAGTTTTGATGATTATAGTCTAGGCTGTACATGGTTTGCTTGAACCCCAGATTGATGTTTATCTCCAAAAGGTTGCTACTGGACTTGTCTGATTTCATGTAATGATTTAAATAGCAATATGCAAAATCCAATTGCTACTATGAAAGTCATAACTTAACAATCTTGAATCTGATTGGTCAAGTGTACTTTTGCGGATAACTTGCAGGATATGTGGTGGTTGCAAACGTGACATAGGCTATGGCAATTATCTGGGATGCATGGGAACGTTTTTCCATCCAGAGTGCTTTTGCTGTCGTGCTTGTAGTTTCCCAATTACTGAGCATGAGGTAATCAATATTCTCTTTCCTTCTCTAGACCTTTTCTTTTTGTTAATTAGTATTTTCTTTCCATATTTGACTTGTACTGTATCAGTTGATTTTTAAGTTTTTAGAAGGATGTGAAATAACCATACAAGTAATGATGATGACACTTCTCCTTCATCTAGCTCTTACGGTTTTTTCCGTTGATCCAAGTTTTCTTTGTCAGGAAGGGACCCTTATCACAAGTCTTGTTTCAAAGAGCTGAACCATCCCAAATGTGAAGTTTGCCACCAATTTGTAAGAGAAGTTAACCATGGTGTATTTGATCTCCATTTTTTGTTGTTGTTATTGTTGTTGTTGTTGTTATTTTTAAACCATAATGTTAGTTTTCAAATAAGTAAAAGTACTGTTTAATAAATTTTCATCATACTATCTTGTCAAAAAAGAAAAAAAAAAAAAAAGAAAAAAAAAATTGCATCATACTAGTATGTTTGTGTAATTTTAGAACTGGGTTGCCGCTACCTGACTGGGGCATGCTGACAGGGATTTATAATTGTTCTCAAGGATCCGGACTAAATTTGAAATAAAATTTTCACATTCAAATTCAACATCTCATTTGTGTACTGCAACACAAAATGGACTAGTTTAAAGAAAGAACTCTTGAGATGTTTGAAATTTTATATCTTGCAAATGAATAATGTTTCATAATGACTCTGCAATGTATGAAAATCTGTATCATATCCATCACAAATATATCAAATCCTTTTAGTAATATTGGAGAAAACAGGAATGCTAGTTAATCTCTTTTATAAGCTTGTAGGCCAGATTGAAAAAAAATAATCATATTCTATTTAGTTGATACATGTTAAATCTTGTTTCATTTAAGTTATTTACATTCTTACTTTTGCTATATAAAAAATTTCCAGATCCCAACAAATGCTGCTGGTTTGATCGAGTATAGGTGCCATCCATTTTGGACTCAAAAATATTGTCCATCACATGAGCATGATAACACAGCTCGGTGCTGTAGTTGTGAACGTTTAGAGGTAATAATATAAGCAGTGGAATAGAGTTTTCATATTATTACATTATGTCCATTTGTTTTTATAAAATGAAACAGAATGAGTATTAAATCACATTGATCTGCATGTAACTGCTCTTTGTTCCCTTTCTTTTCCGCCCTCTTGAAGTCCTGGAATGCAAGATTCTATTCTTTGGAAGATGGACGGAGTTTATGCTTAGAGTGCATGGAATCTGCTATCATGGATACCGGTGATTGTCAACCCCTTTACCATTCCATAAGAGATTTTTATGAAGGAATGAACATGAGGCTAGATCAGCAAATTCCCATGCTTCTGGTTGAAAGACAAGCACTTAATGAAGCCATTGTTGGGGAGAAGAATGTAATAAATGAACTCTTGGTCTATGTTTGTGTGTGTGTGTGTGTGTGTGTCTGTGTGTATATATATATTTCATGGAATTCCTTTGATTCTGAAGTGGTTCTTTTCAGGGCCTTCATCACATGCCTGAGACAAGGGGTTTATGCCTTTCTGAAGAGCAGACTGTCACCAGTGTATGTTATCAGAAATTTGTACGTGGTTTTACTCTCTTAAATTTGAAAATAGTTAACAAGGGTATTGATATGTTATTCAGATTAGAAAAAGGCCGAGAATTGGCGGTCACCGACTTGTAGGAATGAGAACCCAACCCCAAAAGCTGATTCGAAGATGTGAAGTTACTGCCATTCTTGTTCTATATGGTCTTCCAAGGTGATTGTCAATGGCAATTTCCTCTTCTTCTTCTTTTTTTTTTTTTTTTTTTGGTGGGGGGGTTGGTAAATTTCTCTAAATTCTTCTTGCATTTTGTGTTTTCTTTCTAAATTTTTATCCAGTCTCCAATTATAATTTACTTATGGCATGACATTAGAGTGGAGTAGCACCGATCTTGGGTGAGTGCCTCCATATTATACTTTCTGAACATAAAGCTCTTCTGTCATTTATTCAGTGTATAAAGTCCCATTGAACAATAATGTGGCATCTCATATAGATGGTGATATTAGGATAATTGATGCCCATGTGTTGACATAGACAAAGCGGCTCTGTTTCAAATCTTTTCTCTATTGAAGTTTTCATGTACTTTTTAAATTGACACCATCTATCATAAAACCTTAAACACCACTCTCATGTGACCCAACAAAACCAAAACAACAGAGAGCCTTACATGTAACAGAATGAGGATTATTAATCAAGATTTGAGTCCAGGACCTCACAGACAATAATGTTAGCAACCATCTATTCTAGGGTTGTCAATCAGTGAACCAACAATGTAAATCAGGCTCACAAACACATTAACACTAACAAGATCCATTTCTTCACATACTCATTCATATCTTAATGTTTGATATCATTGTTGAATGCAGATTACTCACAGGTGCTATTCTTGCTCACGAGTTGATGCATGGCTGGTTACGCCTTAAAGGTAGTATGCCCCTCTGAATCCCCTCATTGGATCATCTTCTGGATATACAGAATTGGATCTTCATTCACCTTTGATTTATGCAGGCTACCACAATCTTAACCCTGAGGTAGAGGAAGGTATCTGTCAGGTGCTTTCACACATGTGGCTTGAGACAGAAGTAATGCCAGTTGATAAAAGCATGCCATCTACATCAGCAGCTTCATCATCATCATCGTCATCATCATCAAAAAAAGGTGTAAAGTCTGATGTTGAAAATAAACTGGGTGAATTCTTCTTGCACCAAATCGCCCACGATGCTTCCCTAGCATATGGAGGAGGATATAGGGCTGCTCAGGTTGCTGTTAATAACTATGGTTTACGTAGTACTCTGGACCACATTCGTCTAACCGGAAATTTCCCATTGTAATGAAAATAAATGTTCTCAATGGTTGTATCTCCTCCTTCCCTATGCCCGTTAAAGACACTGATTGCTCCTCAAAAGAGTTGAGCTGATAACAGAAGCTCGGAAAACACCCCCCCTTCAATTTTCATAGGGGGGACATACGTCCAAAATAAGACTTCGTCTAATAATATGCCTTTTTTACTTTACTTGTAAAAGTAAATGCGTAAATCTTCTATTTCAATTCTCTATTGACAATCTGCATCACAATTGCCTACCAGATTGAGCAACATTGCTCGATATGCTTTTTTGGAAAACTTCCATTTTTTGGAAAACTTCCATGTCACGGACTCACAAAGTCTGCAGGTTGTTGCTTTAACATTTCTTTGGTTGGGAATAGTATAGGAAAAATAGATAGAATAAAATGGTGATATATATATTTATATGGTCAATCCTAAACTAGTCTATTGGAGATTCATAACCAACTATAAAAATAAAATTTTGGGACTAAGTCTGCTTTGTTAATGGAAATATTTTGGGAGAAAAAAAGAAAGGTTCCTAAATGCCTTTCACAACTTTTAAACTAGCAAATGGAGAGTCACAACCTTAGTTTACACTTGTAAACAAGCAAATAGAGACACTGAGCCATCTGTAGGCTATATATGATTTCTGAGGTTGCTTACTTGCTTTGGTAAGTGCTCAGATTAACTGCAGTTTTCCTAAAGATGATGGTGGTCTTCAGACCATGCCATCCAAAAAACACCTTAGGATTAATGAACTAATCATGTACAACTTGGTGGTGAGCTCGAACTTGGCTCAAGCTCAAAAAAACTATATGAACTGATCCTAAACTTTTATGACTTGCTTGCCCTCTGTTAACCTCCTGTCCCCCTCTGCTAAGAGAATGATCTTTCGAAGTAAAACCAACATAGAACTTCTAGGTACAAATTAAAGTCAATATCTTAACGATTGTTACCAATAGGCAATAGCTCCTCAGAATTCTAAAAATGGCCTACATATTGCTAATATTTCCAACACACATAAACATCAGAAACTAAGGCCAATATGAGCAATCAAGATTAGAAAACAAAAACCATAATGATACACATACATAATCAAACCACAAGTTCTAAACCTCTCAAAATTCATCTATTTATATATGACTTACATGACATTTGAGACATAACAAAATGCAAAACCCAAAACAAGAAAAGAAAAAAAAAAAAACACCTAATTGATTCCATACCCAATCAATTATCAATACATTCCTCTGCTACTGTTGAGAATGGAGCCAAGTGTGCCCAATACAGCAAAAGCCAAAAGTGGACTAACATCCAAAGTATCAAAGATTGGTGGAATAATGTTCCGAAACAGATTAAGATAAGGATCACATAGGTCACGAATTGCCGACAAAGGTTGCCTGTCCCAAGGAATGTTGGGAAACCAACTCAGCAAAACCCTCACCATCAAAACCCCACTATAGATATCGAGCCACTTGGCCAGCCCAGCAGCCACCACCGTGAGCGGCGTGTTCAGGTACCCAGAAGGCCTGTCCTTAAGGGCAGCGAAGAAGAGTGGCCCAACTGAGCTTACTAGGCCCAAGTGAGTTTGTGGGCCCATAATGATTTTGGGGAGGACAAGCAAGGCTATGGAAGCTATGGTGGTGAGAGTTTTGGTGAGTGGTGAAGAGTGAGAGATTTGTGGGGTTGGGATAGTGGAAGTAGAAGTAGAAGAGAGAACAACAAGGGTTGTTGGGTTGCGTTTGGTGGTGAGGCGGAGAGAGAAGGGTTTGGGGTTTTGGTTTAGGGAAAGGGAAAGGGAAAGGGGAGAGGAGTGAGTATGAATATTGGGTGTGAGGTTTGGTGGTGGGAGGAGGAGAGGGGTTCGGAGGAGGAGGTTGGATTGGGAGGTGATTAGAGTTAGAGGAGCCATTTTTCCTCTTTGGTTTCTCAGAGAAGTATAGATTTTTTGTATGAATGATTATCTGCCGATTCCCCTGGCTGAAGTGTCTAGTCTTAACTAGTAATAAATTAGTTCTAATCAGCGTATGTGTATCAAACGAGGCCTCGGTCTTCTGGGCCGAAAGTTAAAAAAGGAAGGAAAGGGAAAGAAGATAAAAAAGAGCCCAATTAGAATACTCCAGTGTACTTTGGGCTGAGTGGTACGTTTGTCTCGCTTCTATGTACGTTTGCATCTCTCTTTTTAAATTAGCTTCAAACTAGACATGGCAATACTCTGACCCGATCCGACCCAAAAAATACCTAACCCAATTCCGATTTTTTTTGACCCGAAGCAAAAACGGTTAACCCGTGACCCGACCCGAATAACTCATGACCTGACCCGCTAAAAAAAAAAATTCGCTAAAAACATATTTAAACTACGTCCTGATACTAGGTGCATAAAGCACAAAGTACCAAAACTAATAATCAATATATTATAGATATAATGTTATAAACAATTAAAACTGTTGTCAAGACATGACATGAGAGAATGACTATTTGAGCTTCATCACAACCAATAAGAGCTAAGTTTCAGTGCTTCACAAACATGACATGAGACATGAGACAAGACAACACGTTACATAAGGTTGTCAAGACAACCATTAAAAAAAAAAAAAAATCTCATTCAATACTATATGTAGTCCATTCAGTTCAAACCGTTGAATTGGAGTCATCTTCTTTCGACCTGTTGTATGGTGATCGAAGAGACATGGATCCTTGTGTAATTTTAGTTGCATGACTTATCCAATACATTATTTCCATACCATTTCTTTACGGTCTATTCATTTCATTCTATTCTTTTATAAACTCCTAAACATAATGTATAGGAAAATATGAGGATAGGGATCAGGCAGGCAACCAAGTAACTTGTGGCTTTGAGAATTTAGGCCTGTTGTAGTTCGGACTTCATAGTGATGAGACTCTCAATAGCTCTTGTAACAATTATACCAAGTCACCCATGTAAGTACATAACAATCCATGAGTGATTCAATTTATACTCCTGTCAAAATTGATCCCACCAACTTATCACATAGTATATTTACTTATTGGATTGTTACTTAAATAATTTGATATAATTGATACCAAAAAAAATCTTCTTTTTTTTTTCTTTTGGGAGTCCCGTCTCCACCAGCTATACTAAATCACCTATGTAATAATCTAAGAGAATGCTGCTACATTTCCTAAGGAAGAACATATTTTTATTGTACTCACCTACGAGCTTTAACTCATATAATACTAGCCAATTAGAAAGGGAAAAAAGTATTCAGGTATAAAGCCAAATACATATGATATATCAAAAATAACTCGAGAGTCAAGACACTGCAACAGATGCCCATGTACCTTACAGTGCAGAAACAAGATTTGCAGCTCTGAAAAGAAGACCAACAATGGAATATAGCTTATTGAACCCAATTTGTTCTGACATTAGATCACACTACAATTTCAGGTTTACAAAGGAATCATGAATTAAAAAAAAGAAGCAGCTCCACTTAAAAGTACTGTATTGTAGCACACTAACTTGTAAGAGATGAATAATGAATGATATCTACGGCAAATTCTGAAGACAAACCATGTTGTCAGTACACTTAGGTATAGAATTAACTGTTCCGTATCTATACATGCAAAAATGAATTCTCACAACGGCATTTACAATTCAACCACCGTGAGAAGACCCTAGTAAAGAAATGAGCTTACATAACAATGCCCATCCCATCATTTCAGTTGCATATCAGACTACCAACAATGACATGAGCCAACTACAAACTGGCAGTAGTATCAGTCAACAGCTTCTTCAGTGTCTCGTAAGTCATAAAACAAATACCTACACCAGGCACCACCTTGTAGTATTCTGGCAGAATCCCCCTATACAATCCACGGAAGCCTTCATTCCGGATTATTTGCCTAAATATACCAAAAAGGCCTGTTGTATAGACACGAGCCCGGCCACCTGCCCCTTCCAATTGCTTACGGCGCCTCACAAGATCAATTGGAAATGTAGCTGCATATTGTGGTGGAGAAAAATGAATAGACGCTCTTGTGTAATCGGGTACTCATTGAACTGAAATTTGTATGTTATACTTATCAAGGTCATGAAACCTCTTTAGGTCTCATGGTTGACAATCTCATTTTCTCAACACAAACAAAATATTGAAGCTCATCAAACATGAAGGTTCATAAATGAGAAACCACTATTATAATTCCACAGAGCCATATTATGAAGTAAACAAACTATCTAAAAGACCTCACATATGAATTATCATGTTTTGGGTACATGTAACATCCAAATCAATTAAATTTTTTTTTTAATAGTACAAAAGAATATTACTAAAGAAAGGAGAAACTCAAATACAAATGTGGTACACAATCAATTCTCAACTGCAGTAATATACAAATTACTATAAACAGCATGCCATGCCAATGGAAGATGTGGTAACAAAGCTATCATATACAACTAGTATGATCAGGAAAAATGTGAACTCATGAGCAGCTTCCTATAATGAAGAAGCAAATTATGGTCATTGGAGAAAAGTAATTGATGGTTGAGCTGCTAAACAAGATGGCACTCTTTGAGAAACTTTGAAGCTCTACCAAACTATTGTTGCACCATAAAGACAAATAATATAACTCTCTGAATGATTTTCGAATTTGCACAGTAATTTAGGTTAGATTCTTGCCAATGAATTATAGTTCAACTGGCACTTCCTTCTCCCATAATAATTGGTTGGAAGGTAAGGTCGTGGGTTCAAGTCCTACTGGGTGCATGTGTAACTTACCAATAAAAAAAATTTAGGTTAGATACTTGATGATGAGGTCATGGATAATATGACACTTCACTTTGCAACATCCGCAGAAGATAAATACTAGTGTTTGAACAATAACCAGATCCGGTATGGCTTAAACAGGAATAGGCCTACTGCTACCATGGATAAGGCCGTAAGTGAAGGCAGAACCATAAACTCACCTCAGAAACTTCCAGGCAAACCAATGAAGCTGAATTTTTTTGACACAATTTATGGACAGGCTATGAGAATTTGAAGTGCATTAAAATTACGAATGCAACGTCTTTATTTGCTATAGCAATGGTTTTGACAAATGCAACAGATCTACTCAATCAGAAGCAACTGATTTTTGCTTCCAAAAAAATAGATAAGAGTTTTAATTTGGATTTACTTGCGGATTTGCATAACCGCTTTGTTTTTAATTCCTGCTGAAGTCATTGCTTGCTTCATTTTCTGAAAGAAACAAATGAATGGAATCCTCACACATATTGGAGAGGCTTGAAGGCTACCAACACCCATTAAGCAATTGGCAAAGGAAGCCTGACTGAGAAGCATACCTCAAAAGAGGACGCCTCTCACATTTGATAACTGAGGAAAAAATAGGTTCATCTGAGAGTAGTGCCACCCCATAATGGAACCAACTGCAAAGCTTGGGGAGACAGGTTATTGAGGAAGTGTTGAAAAATGAAGTTAATCCAAGAAATATCTTTATATAAAAGATAAAGTTAGATGAATGACAAAAACTGGTAGTTTTTTGTTGACTTCCTTACTAAAATTCTCAAATGCCAGATAAAAAAACAACTCCAGTCTGGTCTCAGGCTCTAGGGGTCAGTCAATCTGGTTAGATACTTGGTGCAGAGGCTGCACCACACCCTGTTTCTCTGCATCAAAAGCATAGCCACAGCCGCATGTATTAATTCCTATTATTAAATATTGACAATCGCTAATTGAACATATGAAATAGTTTAACCAAAAGCTCATTAACTGAAACAATGCTGCCAATTAGCATTTGATAAAAAAGTTTAGTTGAAAGTAGTACAATAAGAATCATAAAACCAAAGCACATTCTCAGAAATGCAAAAGACAGTTATATACAGCAAAGTCTTTTGTTTCTGTTACCAATAGAGGATAGAAAAATATTATCTAAAGGGCAATTATTCAGAGAAAATATGCAACTAGCACACAGATAGTAAGCCATTTACCAGACAAAATACCAAATTACCAACAACAAAATTGGTCTTGGTTTGCAAGAAAAACAAAAACCACCATCATATAAATAACAAGAAACACTAGGATCTATCTCAAAACTTGTGAGAAACTTGGATATATCAGGTCTAAGACAACTCACCTGTTGATGATGCAATTCCTGAAAGACTTCCACAACTCAGACTGACAAGGATAGTAGAATCATCGGGCCTGATGTAAAGATAATAAATATTAGGTATTAGGCCTAAAAACAGGATGCATGCAATAGTAATCATAAGAAGTCATGTCAGAAAGATAAAATTACAGAATCAATTTATGATGTGATTACCTATGCAACTTCCAGAAAGATCTCAATGTTTCATACACTGAAAAACTGATTGCTAGACTTGGCCCAACACCCTGCATTAACAACAGAACAGCAATCAACTACACGCCAAAAAGGGGCTCAGCACAGATATTGTTACAATTAACATCACAAGCATACCAAGAGTGTTGCTCCAAGTCCCTTATAGAGGCCCAAAACACCCTCCTCCTTGGTAATAGTTTGTAAAGTATGCCAAATACCTCTGTAGTATATCACGTTTGTCTGCAAAGTTCCAACTAATTGAGTAAATGGGGAAGAAAATTGAACAGGCAAAATAACAAGTCATAACTACAAATGAAAATTTAAAACTAGAAGTTGGGAAAACATTTCTTGACTCCCTTTTTCTGATCATACTTGGATTTGAAGAATAAATACGTCAATATCAAAATTGAAAATCAGACTTGAAACTGCTAATCAAGAATTTCTAGTAAGGGGAAAAAAGTTGCGCAAACATTTCTTGACTCCTTTTTTTATTTTATTTTATTTTTTTATACTTGGATTTCAAGAATAGATACTTCAATATCAAAAGTTATATACGTAACTCCAACTTAAAACTATCTAATAAGGGAAAAGGTATATTGCCTTCAACAACAGCTTATAGATAGTGGATGGAGTTGGGAGTACTGTCCCAAATTGGCCCCACATCTCCCAATACATGCCAAATCAAGGCTTGGCCTGAAAGACCATCACTTAAGGTCCATTGATAAAGCTTCAAATGATTCATATCACCGCTATCTAAGGGTTTGTTTGGATACCGCTTATTGCTGAAAATTAAAAACTAAAAACTAAAAACACTGTAACAAAATAATTTTTAAATGTGTTAATAGTGCCGTGGGACCCAATTTTAAAGAAAAAGTTGTGAATATGGTACTTGTGGGTCCCAAACGGAGGCTAAGTAAATAACATAACTTAATCTCACATGACCTCTCCAAAAGTGCTGAAGCCCATTCTCAGTAAGGTTAATCAATACCTAGCAAGGAGGCATATGATGTGAAAATTGGAAACTAATGGCTTGTACGAAGCGGTCATTTAAATTAATAGTAACAAATTACAATATGAAACCTTCAAAGCAATTGTAGGGATAATTTATATAATATATGAATTATATCTAGTATTGGAAAATATGTATACATCTACATAAACTTTTTCAGAAATATGGAAAAGTAAAAGGAGTACTGATTCTACTCATGATGTATTTAACCTCAAAAAATCATAGTAAAAAAAGAAAAGCGATACACTCAGTCAACACATCTCATGTTTATGTCACACTGTAAGCAACTCATTTTTTTTTTTTGGCTGAATGTAAGCAACCTAAACATTAACTTAAAATGTCAACAACAAAAAAAAGACAACAACGATCACAACGGCAACTACACCAGGAATAACCAAAAAACAATAGAACTGTTTCAATCAATGCTTAAAAATCCTAACAAATGAGAATGATTGGCACTGGTAAAAGAAAACGCAACTTTGATATTGAGCGAAACGATCTTTACCTGAGCTGCAAGGCGTGTCCTTACAAGATCCAGTGGATATGTAGCCGAAGCAGCTGTTATTCCAGCTGAACCACCGGCTACAAAACGCACACAAAGATCTGTACCGATGTTATCTCTATGGTTTTCCAGTCCTGGAATCATCTTTAGTAACTGTATTGCATTAAATACAGCCTAATCAATGTAGTACAAGCTAACAACGACTATCTAAAAGCAAATTCCTCGAGTAATTAACTTCATACAATGATATTTACATATATATATATATATATATATATATATAAGACATTTCTGCCAACCTTCTTATAGTGCTCATATGCATAAAAATTGACAGAAGAGTAAGGCAGACGGTGAGCAATTGTAACGAGATTCCCTTTCCAAAAAGCTCTAACTCCTTCTTCACCAACAATCCGCGACGCCTCGCGCCATATGCTAGGTTTTCTCATTGTTGCAACATCAGAATGCATACCTTGCACCTAAACATTTCAATTTCGATTTCCAAAAAAAAAAAAAAAAATTCAAATAAACCATAACCAATTCAATGAGCATAATCAGAAATTTATTCTTAAAACGAAAAATAAGTAATTCAAAATTTCATTATTTACACATCATTTCCTAACCAATACAATTTCAGAACCTAAATTTTAACAAAATTGTAAAAAAGAAAAATAATCGAACAGTGAAAACGAAGAAAAGCGAGGAGCGAACCTGGAAGAGAATAGTAAGGCGAGCGAGCGGTGCAGTGCAGGTTTTACTGAGAGCGCCGGCGACGCCTCCGGCGAGAAGCTGCGACAAAGTTCCGATCTGCGATTGGTGAGCGAGTTTCCTCGCTCCGCCATCGACGTGGCTCGAATTCAGACCTCTCTGTGCTCCTCCTCCTCCTCCTCCTTCTACCACCACTCCTACTCTCGCTTCTGTTTGCATTCTCTCTCTCTCTCTCTCTCTCTAAGCTTTGCTTCGCTTTCTCTCTCTAGAAACTCAGAGTGTGCCTTGGAATTTAAGAAATTTCAACCTGATTTCTCTCTTCTTTATCTGATTTTGTTTCTGTGTTGTGCTTTTCAGGTCTTCTGCGTAGTGCGTACGGTACTCTCTTCTTTAGTACTTTCTTTTTGCTATCTGTGCCTCTCTGCTTAATTTGAAAGGGCACAGAGAATTGGGAAAGCGAAAGGATCCGACGTCGTTTTCGATGTTTTTAGAATGACGTCGTTTTGGAGTGGGCCTAGCTTGTACGGGAATGCGTTGTGCGCTAGGGTTCACCGACCCCTTGGCTATTTTGCTTCTATGGCAGTTCTACTTTCTAGGCTGATTAGCATGGTTTTTCACCTTTCATCACATCAAGTTCTTCAAATCTTAAATATTAAAATGAATGATTTAATATTACTATTGAATCAATAATTTTAATAGATATTTAAATAATTAGCCTCTTTGCACGTGCTGTGGTGGATTTTTTTCCTTAAAATTTTAAAATTATCCACATTCAAGATTTATTTATGAGTCATACTAACGAGTGCCCTTAGAGCATTGGTTAAGAATCCAATTAAAGAAAATTTTGACATCACTTTTATGGGAAATGAAAAAAACTGTCGAAACATTAATTATTTTTTTTTTCTCATAAAAACTTTTTCTCATAAAAATTTTGACATCACTTTTAAGGGCACTGGTTAGCATTTCCTTTTATGTATTTATGCAAGGATAACATTAATGATTGATTATATATATTAGCATTGTTTAGAGAGTAATTCTTAGGTACTCTCGAAGCACTCACTTCTCTCATATTCATTGCGGAGTTTATTCATTAAATTTATGATTGGATCTACCATAAATGTGAGAGGAAAGAGTACCATTTCGTTATACTCTATAAGTACCTAAGTATAAGTGCTTGTGGGGTGTTGGGAGAAAGGGGCCGAGGTTCAAGTCTCCAGAAAGGAGATTCACACACATATACACTTAGATTAGGTTAGAGTATAATTTCTATCTTGTATTTATAAAAAAAAAATACCTACGTATTTTTCCATTTAGACCATCAAAGTAAATTAAAAAAATTTACATTAAGTCAATTATATAATGATTCTGTACATAATAAACATTGTGAAATTAAATGATAGTTAACATTTGTTTAAATGTTGATAATGTGATAAAGTTTAATCCATTTATTTAAGAAATATATGGATAAGATTTTAAGAATATCATAATAGAATTATTATAGTAAATTCATTATGATATTCTTAAAATCATAATGAAATTGATCTAATAATTTTGTATAAAATCATAATCCACCAATTGAATTTTGAAATCACTAATTTGTTAAATTTTGGGATGATTATTATTTTTCTCATAAGTAAAGAGCAAGGTGATCAATTTTGACAAAGTGCTCACAATATGCAAAGGAACCAAAGGGGCTTGGATTAGAAAAGAATGTAGACATCCCCTCAAATGGTTTCAATCATAATTCGATATCATCTCAAAGGTAAAGTGGGTCATGCCCCCTTAATTTAAAGATGTATTTGGATGGAGGAGAAGTAGAGGGAAGGGAATAGAATGAGAAAGGTTTAAAGAATCTTGTTTCGAAAGCCTTTCAAATCCCTTATTATTATTTTTTTTACAGTTTAATAGATGGAGATTTGAGCCCTAGACATTTTTGTTTGAAACACCATGAGGATTTGAACCCATCCAAACCCTTCATTTGTACTTCTCTCAAATTGAGGGAATTTGGTGGGAGAGGTGAGAGAAGGGAATTCACTTAATGTATGTTTGGATAGTGCTGAAAAGAACTTGCGTCTGCGTTTCACCTTTTTTTTTTTTTTTTTTTTTGAGAAGAGCGTTTCACGTTTTTAAGATGTCGGACCCATGGCTACAGTGTAGGAAGAGAAAGCAAAATTATGTTTTTCAAGTGGGTCCAGTGCACTGTTCATGGGACTTGCAAGTACTTTATTAAAAAAAAAAACTTTAAAACTGGGTCCTATAGTACTATTCACATATTTAAAAATTATTTTGCTACAGTGTTTTCAGTTTTCAGCAATAAGTGGTATCCAAACAGACCCTTATATTCAAAAAAAGGTTTGCCTACAGTATTTTATTCAGAACTTGCGTCTGTGTTTCACCTTTTTTTTTTGAGAAGAGCGTTTCATGTTTTAAGGATGTGGGACCCAGGGCTATAGTGCAGGAAGAGAAAGCAAAATTATATTTTTTCAGTGGGTCTAGTGCACGGTTCACGGGACCTGCAAATACTTTATTCAGAAAAAAAAAAACTTTAAAACTGGGTCCTACAGTACTATTCACACATTTAAAAATTATTTTGATACAGTGTTTTTAGTTTTTAATTTTCAGTAATAAGCGGTATCCAAACAGACCCTTATATTAAAAAAAAAGATTTGCCTAGTTGCCTTAATGGTCAAGGTATCGGTGTAGGATAAGTCTTGAGTTTGAACTATTTTTGGCAATGGTGTGACGTTATTTCTACTCAAGGATATTGATTCCTAACATCTGAAAACCATTAGATATTAAGTGACGTGAGGAATTGGCAAAGTTAAGATTTTTTGTTTAGGAAAACAAATTATGGTATTGATACAAGGAGTTTGAACTATATTAAATGATGTGACGTTGTTTCTATTTTTGACAATGGCATGACGTGAGGAATTGTTTTTGTTTGTTTGTTTGTTTTTTTTTTCTCATACAAACCGTCTTGTGAGAAAAAAGAAAATTTTGAATCTCCAATGCTCCAAATACTATAAGCAAGGCATAATTAATAAATATATTGTATAAAAAACAACTTTGATATAAAAATGGGCATACACAAGGAGAACTTATAATCTTGACGTTATTACTTTGTTTGGTGAAATATACTTTTGATTTTTAAAATTTAGTCAAAGATATACCTTTCTTCTTCAATTTTAAAAGGTTATAACTTATAACTTCACTGTTGAAAAAAATTAAAAGGTGTTTGTTTCGTTCATTTGTCCAATTGTTATTAAATTTATTATAAATTACTGAATTTTTTTTTTTTTAGAAAGTTTTTTTTTTTTTAGAAAGTTTTTTTTTTTTTTTTTTTTTTTTAAAGTTACATAAGCTTTTTAACATGTCATGTTTACAGTTTCATGTTTTAACATGTCATGTTTACAGTTTCATCTTTCATGGGTTACAACTTATGATAATTTATTTATATATATTAACCTTATCATATGTGCTCTATGCGTGTTATAGGGATTAAAAAGGAGAGTGATCCTATTTTTTAGGCATTGTTTTAGTGGGAGTTAGAGTTGTATTTTTACTGGATTGTCTTCTAATTTTGTCTCTGTTTAAACATAAGAGTGTATGCGCATTTTTAAACTAAAAAAATAAAGAATTCAAACAGAAAAACCCCTTAAATAGTAGTATAGATAAACAAAGAAATAGAATAATGGCCCCTAAAAAATGAAATAGAGTAAAGAATTTTGTAATTTTTTCTAATAATTATGATAGGATTAAAATATGTGACGTACATTTCATATTTATTATATTTTATTATTAAATTTTTTTTGCACTTTTTATTATTAAATTATGATATTATCGAATTTCTTTTTGATAAGCAGAATTCGATGCCTGCCAGGTGAATTATTACGAATTTGAACAAAATTTCAAAGTACCAAAGTCTACATTTACTGCTAAATGCATTGAATCACTTTTTGGTCTGATGTCTAGAACTTGTGCTTACAGCATCTCAATTCTCACGAGTCTTGTCAATGTGATAAAATAGAATCAGTTCCAGCCAATAAATACCCGCTGCCGAATATCTGATTAGTTTGGTTGCGAATATTCGTGCAAGTTGGCGTGCTGACAGATGTGCAATTGTGCAAAGATGGACGTTGGTGTTATTAATACTTATAAATTTCTCTATCTGCCATTCAAAAATAAAAAATAAGTAAAAGACTTAAAAGGCCATAAAAAAAATTAAAAATTTTTTAAATAAAAAATTGGTGTTAAAAGGCGGTTATTGCATTTTCCACTTTAAGATTGACACGTGGTGTATATTTTTGGGAATATGTGAGAGCTTAGATTTTTGGGTCGGTTGAGAGCATTTGTATCGGTGGAGGCCTGTAGTTAAAATGCTAAATTTAGCAACTAGATAAAACAAAAGTGGCAAAAAAAAGCTAGTGCATTGGTAGGGTTATAGCCCTATCATTTGGCTGTTGCGTTATACTGTATGTACAGTCAAAAATAGCTATGCACAGTAATTAAGAAGGTTAAATTTTTTTTTATTATTAAAAAATATATTATTTTATTGTGTTGTTTATGTTATTTTATTGTGTTAAATGCTAAAATAAAATCACTAATGTTGGGTGTTTTATAAAGTGAGGTGGTAAAATAGATTAAGTAGCTTTTCGTGGAGTTAAATTGTTAAATTTTTGCCTCCACTAATGTGGATGCTTTAAGGAGGGACTGAAGTGAAGGCATTGGTTAAGGTCCTTAAAGGTTTTTTATATAGGGTCTTGCTATTGTCAATCAAGAAATTGTTTTATTGGATGTGGAGCTATTAGAGCTAACTTTTTTAGTTCTACTTATCGCTTCAGTCGTATTTTTACCGTCTCTTATTAATTCATGCCAAATTTTTATAAGTTAGACTTCGTAATAACTAATCCTTAATGCATACGATGCCCTTTTATATATTATATTCAATTGGATTGAGATCCATTAACTTATTTCTTAATTCTAGGATTGTAAATGCACCAAATTGCTCATAAATATCTTGGACTTGGCCTGATAAAAAATTCATTCATATTTGTTTGTCTATAAAGAAGCTAACTTTGGTCCTTGATTTTAGACTTGTTTAATAAACAAGCCAAGTCCAAGTTAAAACAATTGTTCATGAACAAGCTCTTGAACAATCGAGTTCTATAAAAATCGAGCCTAGCTTAATTAGGTTGGTTTATGGGTTTGATAATAAGTTTGATATGAGCTTGAAAAATAACCTTATATCTTCTTAAGCTTTTAATTAATTGGGAGTTGTGAATACTCGTCCAAACTAAAAGGGTTGATAATATGCTTAATATGGGTGCTAGATCTTGAGTTCAAAAACTTGATAATGATATTGAGTTTGAGCTTGAACTCAGCTTGATTTATGAATTAAATTAAGTTAAGCCGAACTCAAGCTTTTGAACCTTCTGACAAGCTCAAACTCAAATATTGTTTTGTAGGCTTGGCTCAAATTAAAGTCAAGTTTGAACATTTTATATTTATTGTCGAGCTAAGTTTGAACATTCAATACTCGACAAAGCTCAACTTATTTACTGCCCTAGTTAATGGATGCATACCTTAACCAATTTCTAATTCTTATAATGAAAGAATAATATACATTAAAGTGAAAAAAACTTCAATGAAACTGATAAACTTGTACAAGGAAAAAAACTGTCCAATATTAACACAATGATTTTAACAAGCAAGCAACTTAAGATGCATTTTTCATAATTTTCCATCACATTTCAAGCCAACAACTCTACCCCATCACCTTCATACTAGTCACTACCATCAGTCACAATCACCCTTCGCTGCACATTTTTGTAAGTATACTTCATAGCCAAAACCACATAAATACACAAATTCAACCCACTCATTGCTGCCAATAACCAATAGAAATTATCCAAACGGCAGGAGTTCACATCCTTTGCAAACCAACTTCTCCCACCCTTTTCAGTGACATGATCCACAACAGTAATCAGAAAGCTACTTAAGAAGCTCCCAGCACCAAGCACACTTAGATAGAAAGCAATTCCTAAGCTTCTCATTGAGTCTGGAACTTGGTCATAGAAATACTCTTGCAACCCAACCAATGCAAACCCATCTCCAATGCCAAGAATTATGGTTTGTGGAGCTAGCCAGAAAACACTCAGAGACAAAGGCCCAGATTTCCCTTTCCGAATTAATACATTATCAACAGCTTTTAGCCTCTTCATTTCAACTAAGGCAGCAACAGACATTGCTAAAACTGATAATGCCAGGCCAATACCAATTCTCTGTAGGATATTAATGCCTCTTTCATTGCCTCTAACTTTCCTTAACGTTGGAACAAGAATTTTCTCATAGATGGTGACAGAGACTAACATTCCAGCAGCCCCAAGAGCAATGATGGAGGCTGGTGGGATCTTGAAGTTGTCAGTAACCTTTAAGTTCAATGTAGCGGCTTGTTTAACGAAGAATGTTGGGCCTTGTGCGACGCAGATTCCAAATGTTAACGATGTTAGCCATATGGGGATCATGTTCAAAATAAGCTTTGTCTCCTCTACCTTTGTCACAGTTGTTAGTCTCCAGGGATTCTGCTCAATTGATATATTGTCCTTCTCTTCAATTATTGCTGCCTGGTCGAGAAACCTATAAAAAAAAAATTGTTTAGAATCAATAGACATGTTTCTTAAAAAAAAAAAAAAAGTATCAATAGACATGCACGTGTGCGCGTGCACACATAATAAATATTTATATATATATATATATATATCTTAGTAGTACATGGAATTACAACATTTGTTATGATTTAAGATGATTTCAATTATTAATTGTATTGAATTCAAGTAGTGTAATGTGTCTTTTCTATGTGGAAGGCTTAAAGTACTTTAATTATAGGTGCTACATGAACTAAAGAAAAAACTTATGTACAAATACTTATGTGCTATATTTCTTAATTATATTTATTCATGTGATTTATTGGTCAATGCAACAAAACCATTCCATATGTATAATTGGAATTTTAAAATTCTTGTGTTTCTCCATCATAGAATTCATGAAATTTTATTTATTTATTTTAAAATGAATGAATTCAATTTTGCCACATTATCAACATTTTATAAATATTGACTATCACCATTTTGGAATTTATTTAAATTATTGAAGATAGTAAAATCTAATATACTCATTTTAAAATAGATGGATTAAATTTTAGGAACTCCATAATGAAGTTACCCAAAGAGCTCTAGAATATCATAAAATTGTACAATTACCATTTTCAGGCTACAGGCTATATGGTCGAATTTAATTTGGAACCAAGTTGCAACACCTTTGTACTTGAGTTTTTCCTTAAAAGAATAATGTTTTAACATGATGATATAAAATAGTGCCGCATGCTTATCTTACCTGAGACTACTAGTATGACATAGAAGCCTTCCTTGAGACTTGTGTGTAATGGGAACTTCATACAATAGAGCAGGGTTTGATGGAGCTGGTAAATTTCTCTTTCTTATAGCTGCAACCAAGACCTGCAACAAGGGTGTTAAAGTGCTCCCTTTTGATAATCTGTATCTGTACCAAGGCTTTCCCAAATAGAAGATTACTATTGTTATGGCCATGGCGGTAGCAAGAATAAGATTAGCAACACCCCAGCCCACATTGTCTTCAACATAAGCAATTACTGTTACACCAAGCACTAGCCCACAACAAAGCGCGAAGTTCCACCAGTTAAAGTAAGACATCTTCTTCTTCCTTTCTCCCGAGTGATCATCATCGAATTGATCCGCTCCAAAGCTTTCTAGAGATGGCTTGATTCCTCCGGTTCCAACAGAGATACAATACAAGGCAAGAAAAAATACCACCTCATGAATCTTCCTAGGCCGGAGACACATCATTTTATTGCATGGCTTTAGACTTGGGATGAAGTTAGACATTGTCAAGAGGCTCAAACCCTGGTTTTTGCAAATACAAATTTTAAATATAATACACGTTTTCAATAGCTCCATGATTATGACTAGTGAAAATAAATGACTTTTCTAGTTAAAAAGATAAGGTTAAAATCCAAATTACACCCTGTTTGAATAAATTATCATTTTTGTTTTTGAAGGGTTTTTTTTTTTTTTGGCCATTTAGTCATTAAACTTTAACTAAATTCATTTTATATCCATTGTTGGGATTGAGATCATGTGTAATATCTAGGGTATTGCACCTGATGTATTAACAATTGATGGTTGAGATTGAAAGTAAAAAAAAAAAACAATTTTCAATAATCATTGAATAAAAAAAGTTAAAAAATAAGAATGGTAAAAATTTATGTGAGAGGGAGTGGAGTAATTGCACCCAGTTGTTTATGAAACTGTGTAATTACTCTTCACATATTTGAACAATATATGAAAAATATATATGTGATATACTACATGTTTTATTGGACTTAACAACAATTTCCTAGATAGTAAAGGGCAAAAGGACCAACTTGACAACTTGACATGAATGCTAAAGTTGAAGGACTAAGGGCTCATTTGGTACATAAACTTAAACACATGTTTTTTGTTTTTAAACAATATTATATGTATTTTTACACATTTTTTCACCTACACGTATTTTTAAAAAAACTGAAAACTGTTGTTTAAATACACGTACTAAACGGGCTCTAAAATAAACAAAAAATTATTAGGATTAGAGTTATAAAAATATTCACTTAAATGGTGTAATTTAGATTTCGAGAAAAAAGGAATGTGGTATTTTTACCATTAGATATATGAGGGACGAAAAAATGACCATATTGAATCGGCCAGTGTAGGCATCTGCCAGGAACCCTCCAAGTAGAGGCATCAATGTTGTTACTCCAGTCCAGTAGTTTACATTCTTGGCAGCTGTTTTGAGGTCTTGATGCATCAATTTGGTGAGGTATGAGATCAGATTTGTTGCTAACCCAAAGTAGGTCAATCTCTCACTAAACTCAATTGCTACACCAAATATAAGAGACATCATATTTGACACCATTAATAACATGAACAAGTGCAGAACAGCAAAAAGTGCAGAACAGCAAAAAGTGCAAAAGTACACAAATTTTAACGAACATATAAAGCCTACACTTTGGGAGCATATATGGTCAAGAGTAACGACTAACAACCCACCATGCTTATAAAGTAACATCATATAGCTTGGACTTTGTGTCTAGCAACTCTAGCTAGCCCATGGTTGCTTTGGACTACGAAAGAGAAACAAAACGAATTATTTCTTTGTTTTTTTTTTTTTTTTTTTTTTTTAGGTTCTTAAACTTTTAAATCAGTAATTTTTGCTTTGCAACTTGTTTCAGTGAATTTTCTGTTAACATTCTTTCAGTTTTACTTGATGCCGTGAGCATCTGACCATGCATATGTTAAATGTCTTGCTAAGATTCTCACCATACCGCAAATAAGGAAGGCGAAATTCAATATAATTATTAATTTAAAAAAAAAAGGAAGGGAAAACTTTTTATTTTTATTTTTTATATATCAGTAATCACTATTATTCTGGGATTGATCTCACATTTATTGATGCATGTGAGTGTGTGACCCATTTTTCATTGCACTGTGCACACTAATGGCGTAGTAGCTAGCCTCAATAATTACGGGTACCTTGACAGACAGCAACTCCCAAGATAGTTAGGTAAGCTACTAACTCCCAGTCTGAGATTGCAATTAAACCCAGAAATTTATTATGACCAAACTTTGAAAAAATTAAGAAAAAAAACAAAAAATCATAGTTCGGAAAATCCTAGCTATGAACTGATCATGATCATATATTTGCAAGTAAAGAACCAAGCTGAAATTGGAGAATCATGGAGACTCTGATTAGTAATGTTAGCTAAGTACATATGCATCACTTTTATATATATAAAGCTAGGTATATATGCAAAAAAAACACATGCATATATACTTACTGATGATAAAGAAGGCTGCCTTCCATACACCAGTTGAAGCACGAAGAGGAACTCTTCCTTTATGATCCACAGATAGATCGTGAACCCATTTCTCTTCGTTGTTTTCTCCTTGTCCACCTCTCCTTTTCTTCTCCATTTCTGTCTCCATCTTTGTTAATGAAAGATAGTATTTTTGACACAGACACTAGCTAACTAAGAGTCAAATTAATAGAGATACGGCAGACTAGCTATAGAGGAAGAATCTACAGGAAAGCGAGTATCATTGGTGAGAAGTGTGTTTGCTTTGCGCTGCCTTTATAGTTGGAGGATTCTTCACTTTGTTTAATGAGGCATTGATGAAAATAATTTATGTCTTAGTTTAACATGATGCCACTGTCAATAAAACTAACAGATGTATGAATAAGGGGAAAAAATTAAGTGGCAAAATATGCATAAAACTTGACATTGTTAATGTTGAGTTTCACCTGTAACTCGATTTTTTTAAAAATCAAGTTTCGCCTATTTTAAAATCGAGTTTCAAAACAGAAACACAATATTTAATAGTTTCAAAACATGGACATTATGCTAGATGTTTTAAAAAAAAGGGCAAAAGCCATTTTCCCCCCTCTAAACAAGTACACTATAATTTTATTTGAAATATAGTAATTAGAATTTTTTAAGAATTGACTTCAATTATACGTACGCTTACACATGAAGGAGAAAAATATAATTTATTGTTGGCGAAAATGCTATTTTGGTCTCTACATTTTGGCATCACAGTCAATTTGGTCTCTACATTTTGGCAGCAGTCAATTTGGTCCTTATTATTTTTAACTTTTAGTCAATTTAGTCCTTACCGTTAACTCATTAACAGAAAATACCAACATGGCAAACAATTTGCTCAGCTGGCACATTAAAGATGGCATGACTAATAAAATAATATTAAAAAAAAAAATCAGCATTTGAATGAAAAATCTAAATAACAAAAATAAATAAAATGAATAACAAAAAAACTCCAAAATCAAGCCCTCTTTGCCACTGAATCAAATAACTCAAATCCCATAAATCACCCTCACTTTCTCTAGCACATCGACAACTACTCTACTGTAACATTCTTGTATTGGTGAGTGATCCAAAACAATGAGTTTATCTTCATCCCTGTCAGAGTATTCAAGCGCTGTAATGTTTCCTTCTTCAATTTCTTTTTATAGAGATTATAAGCCATGATTTTGGTACCAATGTCAGGCTCGCCAATACATATTCTTTAGTAACCTAAATTGAAGATCTTGGAGTTGTTTTTTGATGAGCAAAATCCCACCACCATCGTATCAAGCAACCCAAAGCCCAGAAGATCTAAAGTTGTTCTTTGACGAGTGATATCGATAGATCGTTGGTGGTGGTGGGGTGCGGTTGAGATCTGTGCCTTCTGGATGGGTTTTCTTGTGGCTTGGGTTCTGGGGTTGATGATACATTATTTTTGTGTTTAATTCTTTCGAACTGTTTTAATAATTTTGAGATCTCTATAGTGTGGGTTGGTTCTGATGCTTTGTTTGGTGGCTGAGAAAACCTAGGAAATTGGTTTTCTTTCAAGCTTGGTGTTTTTTTCCCCCTTTAAATAAAGAAAGGAAGGATCGATGGGCAGTGGTGGTGCTGGATCGTGGGTTTGGGAAGGGAACTGTAACTTTAGATGTGTTTGGTAGCCAAGAAACTGAAAGGAAAAAACAATGAAGGACGGATGAGATTTTTTTTAAAATTATTTTTTCTCCTTTTTTACAATTAGGAATTAAAAATTTTTAAAAATTTTTGCTTTAAAAAAATAATTTTCGGATATGGATTTTTATTTATTTATGATATTGAGGTGGTTATTTTAAATATCAAATAATTTTTTTTAAATATTATTTTATCATCCACGTCAGTTTTAATTGTGCTGACTGTACAAACAGTTTGCCATGTATACATTTTCCGTTAGTGAGTTAACGGCAGAGACTAAATTGATTGCAAGTTAAAAATAATAGGGATCAAATTGACTGTTACCAAAATGTAGGGACCAAATTGACTGTGACCCCAAAATGTAGGGACCAAAATGATGTTTTCGCCTTTATTGTTTGTTTTAGAAAGCATATTGAACTGTGTTATATTTTTTTATTAAAAAACAATACTGTAATATGTATGTCTCTCTCTTTTTATATTTAAATAATGTAATTTTTTTAAAAAGTATAATATTTAGTTAAGAGTCTTATAGCTCAATAACATTGTCAAGTTTCTTAAAAGAAAGAAGTAAGTTCAAATCCCATTTCTCAAGAGTCTTATGACTCAATGACATTTTCTAGTTTCTTTAAAGGGAAAACTTAGTTCAAATCCCTTTCCTCCCATGTTGTCTAATATATATATATATATATATATATATATATATATATATATATAATTGATTGCAGTTAAAAAAAAATAAACTTTTACTTATTTTTATAACCTATTGATTTTTTTAATCCCTTGTGTAAATAATAAATATATAATATGGGTTTGGAATTTAAATCAAGTTACACACTATATAACACTTTATAAATGTTACATTACTTATTAAATTTTAACTGGATTTTATATTTCAAAAAGCTTATTGTTAGATTATATGCTCTCTTTGTTTTTAATATAAACACCAAATTTTTCATACATAATTTTAAGTAAAAGAAGTTTAAAATATCTAAAAAATTTATCGATGGATAATAGATAGATTTTAATATATGGTCATCTTGATATTTTTCATGATGATTTAATGATGAATTTTTCAAGCTAATCCAAATAAAAAATTATTAAGTGCCCATTTGGATTTGGTTTATTGTGCGTCTGCGTTTTGAGTTTCACGTTTCTTTTTTTTTCTTTTTTTTTTTTTTTTTTTTTTTTTTTCAGCGCATATGAACAGTAACCGCACTGTTCATGCACATGGATTCACTGTGCATGAGACAAAGTGCACTGTTCATGCACTGTTCATAGGACCTACAACCACTTTGTTCAGAAAAAAATTATTAAAAATGGGTCCCACGGCACTATTCACACATTTAAAAATTATTTTGCTATAGTGTTTTCAGTTTTTAGTTTTCAGCAAAATAAGTTGTTTCCAAACGGACCCTAAGTAAACATTAACAAAAATTACATATTCAAGACCCACAAGCCACCAATGAGGATAATTTGCCTTAGGGCAGAAGGCCATTTTATAAGGATAAAGTGTTTTTTTTATTTTTTTTATTTATTTATTTTTTCTATGAATGACTAATGAATATCATTAAACAAATAGGTTTAAAAATTCAAAAAAAATTGAGGGTTTATGGCACTTGGTCTCAGTGACGGCTCTAGGAATTTTGTCCAGAGTGTTCCTATTTCACTTTGAAAAAATTTCGGGTCATTTCGGTCTACTTCGGGTGTTTCAGGACGTTTTGGTAAATACCGGCCGAAATTCAAGATTTGGCCGGCATGAAGTTTGTGCTTAAAAAAAAAAATTAAAGTTCTTAAAATCAAAACAAAATTGCATTCTGTACACTGAAAAACCTCAAAAGGAAAAAAATGAAAAGAAAAGAAATCAACAAGGTACCTGTACAATAAACTATAAGTTCATTTGAAATATTAATAAAATTATTAATTATTGTTGTTTAGTTGTTTCATTAATTTGTTTGTCTTTTATAAACTATAATTTGTTATATTGTTGTTTCATTATTTATAAAATTATTAATTGTTGTTTAGTCTAACATAATTTAATTTGTTTGTCTTTTATAATATATTAGTTAATTAAATTATTAATTATTATTTATTAGTTGCACTAGCACACATCCATGTGCACATTACACTAAAAGAGTTAGCCATGTGCACATTACACATCCCATGTGCTGATGTGCACATTACACTGCTTTAATTATTGTTTACCCGGCCCTATGTGCTCATCCACCCCCCACCCCACTCAACAGACAAGCCAGTCAAGCCTCATGCCTGATGCCCCCAATCACAAAAGCCAGTTGCCAATCAGAAAATTTCACAATCACAAATCACAATACATATTACACTAAAAGACAATTAATATCTCACCAACACCAACACCAACACCAACACCAACACACACCAACACCAATGGATAAGATAGAGCCAAATTCAAAAAGTCAAAAAACAGCCAAATATTAATAAAGTTAAAGCTTCAGCAGTTCACCCAATCACAGAATCAGATGAAGTATTAAAGTTAGTCTTAAAGAATAAAGAGAGAGAGACTTTCATTCATTTCATTTAAGTGATTTCAGATAAAGAGAGAGAGAGTGTGAGAGACTGAGAGAGAGTCAGAGAGAAAAAGAGAGAGAAGTTAGTAAAATGAAATACCTTGAGGGAGCATCGCCGGAGCAGGAAGGCTTGAAGGCTGAGGCTGAGGCTGAGGCAATGACGACTGACGAGCGATCTCCGATGAGGGGTGAGCGAGCGACGACGATGTGACCGATCTCCGTCTGTTGCTTTGGACTGGACCGATTTGCTCTGGAGGGGCGTTGCTTTGTATTTAGGTTTGCTTTAGCCTTTAGTGATTTCTGATTTCTGATTTATGATTTAGTGATTTGAGGTTTTTGATTTAATGATTTGCTTTGTATTGGGGTTTGGTTTTTTTTTTTTTTTTTTTGAGAATCTGTGGGTTTGTTACCTCTGTAAATTGTTGGGCTTGTCGTGGGCTTGCCGTCCGTTGTTTTTTTTTAGAGCTCTGTTACAATTTTTTTTTTTTTTGCTTGAAAGTAGAACAAATAAAATTTTTTTTTTTTTTAATTTGAGGGTGTTCCTAATTTTTTTTAAGGGTAAACAAATAAATTTTTTTTTTTTAAATTATTATATATAATTTTTTTTTTCAGGTCAGGGTGTTCCTGGAAACACCCTGAGCATAACGTGGCGCTGTCACTGCCTGGTCTTAGGAATGGCAATTCAAGTTAGTGAGTCCTATTTGTATCGTATTGAATGTTGGGATATTTGATTATATGTGTTTAAATGGACACGACACATTTAATAGTGCTGTCAAAACCATCAACCGTAGGAGCATTCATATTGGTTTAACCAAATTTTACTCTTTATTATATAATAAGAACTTACATTTTGTATTTTAAGCTAACTACTTTTCAAAATACCCATATTCAATTATTTTTTCAATACTTTATTTCATTAAAATATTATTTCTTCATAAAAATATTTTTTCCTATAGTTACGAGTTTTAGGTCATGGCTGAAAACGCGGCTCTAGGCTGAATTGACCTATAGCCACGTTTTCAAGAGCTATAGCCGCATTTTAAAAACGCGGCTATATGACCCTTTTTTTGTAGTGATTCTCCCCCACCAAAACTTAGGAAACCCTTAACAGAGAATTTGTGCATATTTGTGCAAATCCTTGTCACAAATTTTGGCGTGAAATTTCCCACAGCATCCATACCTTTCTTCTATGGCATCCACCCCTCCACATCTCCAAGTAAATAGGGGGAAACAACGCATGAAATGGATGCTAACTGAACTTCATTTTCCAATTGGCACGTATAGTATTGAATTTTATTCATGTTGCCAGTTGTTAATAGCTAGCGTGGAACTATGCCACAATTAGGAAAATGATGAAGCTTTGAGTAAAATGGATAGACCTTGGAATATTTTACCCTATTGACTCTAAACAACAAATTGTATCGCTTGAAACTAGGGCAGTAAATGAGTCGAGTTTTGTCGAGTGGTGAATGTTCAAACTTGGCTTGACAATGAAAGTAAAACGTTCAAGTTCGGCTCTAGCTCAAACCAAGCCTACTAACAATGTTCAATCTCAGCTTGCAGAAGATCTAAAAAAGTTTGAGCTCGACTTGGTTCTAATTGATTCATTAGTCAAGCCGAGCTCAAGCTCAACCTTTAACTCTATATCAAGCTTTTGAGCTTGAAATCAAACCCAAGTACATTATCAAGCCCATATTAAGCTTATTATTGAGCCCATTTGGTTTGAATGAGTGACCCCAATTAGCAATTAATTAAGGCTTAATAAGCCCATAAACGAGC
This sequence comes from Notholithocarpus densiflorus, assembly GCA_030021035.2. Classification (NCBI taxonomy): domain Eukaryota; kingdom Viridiplantae; phylum Streptophyta; class Magnoliopsida; order Fagales; family Fagaceae; genus Notholithocarpus; species Notholithocarpus densiflorus. The sequence goes on along the minus strand of JARYZH020000026.1, from coordinate 3,551,370 downwards.
CTATGCTCAACTTGTTTTTTTTTTTTTGTTGAGTCCTATTGTTTATGAGCTCGTTTATGAAGAATTTATTTTGCTTAAACTCTGCTTATTTACTAAATAAGCCTAAAACTAAGGCTTGAGTTTAGCTTGTTTATAAACAAGCAAACATGAACGCTTTTTATTGAGTCAAGTTTGAACTGTTTATTTACAACTTGGTTCATTTATAACCATTCTTGAAGCTTGGATTTGGTCATGATTTAAAGTTAAAAATTTTTAGGGTTTAAATTTTGCCACCTCATATAAAATTTAGCTGTAGTTAAACTAAACTAGAGTTAATAAGGTTGTAAAATCTAGACCATATTTTTTCTCAACTTTAAATCATAGCCTTGAAATGGACATTCTCCATTTCACTTGAAGCCAATCATCCTCTCCAACGAATTTATGTCACTTTAAGGGCAAAATGACTTGGTTTGAATGTACTCCTTTGATTCCATCAAAAAAGAAAAGAAAAGGAAAGAAAAGAACGTACTCCTTGAGTCTTTAATCACACCAAGATTTTGATCATGAATTTTAAGCCAGGGAAAACATGTCCTTGTGGGATTTGATCATGTAGTTGAGGTGCATCGCACCTGATAGACCAAGAATGTATTGACCCATTTGGTAACTTAATCAAATTAATTAGATTCAATTACATGCAATGAGCGTGGTAGCATAAACAAATTACCAAATAACTAAATACAGCAGAAATTAAATTTGACACGGGTGATTTGTTTAGGAATAGGGAAAACTACCGAGGCAAAATCCCACCAGGTGAATTTAAAGTCACCATTCTCGAGAATCCACTATTATCAAAACAAGCGGTTACAAGTAAAATGAATCCCAGTACCTAATATCAACCTACAGTTGAACCCTTACCTCAATACCTAATTGGACTTGTAATGCAGTGACAATCTCTCTTTTCAATGCACGGCTCCCAGTACGTGACTAACCAATCGATGCACGGATCCAAGTACGTGACTAACACACCAACTTGAGAAAAATGTTGGTTGCAAAGTTATTCAGTTCATCTAGATAATGAAGATCAAGAAGCTCCTTGGTTACAAAATACTCGGCGCAAAGACGCAGTAGCTTCTACAAAGAAGAAGATGAACTAAAGCAAATTGTCTCCGGTCACAATATATATGAGTAATCACTTTGCATCAAGTTACATCACTTGAGACAACCCTTAAAATAATTTTTATATATGTCTGGGGTTGTGAGAAAAGAAACCCCATACAAATAACTTGGATATGCGTGAAAAACAGTTCTGGAAATCTAAATTTCGTAATTCTCGATAGATACATCTTCTGTCGAGAGTTGTCAAGATTCTTATTAAACCTCGATAGATATTATCTGTCAAGATATCTGTCGAGCTTTAATGAACAACACTTCTTCACTTGTTTCTTGGACAGATTTGCATGATTTCAATACTAGGCTTGAACTCTTGTTCCTTGAAGTACTAAACTCATCCTAGATCTACCTAATTACAAGTGAAGTGCGTTTTGTCAAAGGAATAACCAATTTATAATAACATATTTTCTAACAAATTTCACATATGTCCTAACAACACCTAGTCCAACCTACACTGGGAAAAATTATATATTGTTTTGGGTGTATATGTCATTTCTCTCATAGCAAGTGGGTCCCATACATCTATGAGACCCACTTGCTGTGAGAAAGATGGCATATACACTCGAAACACATAATAGCATCTTTTTGTGGAGTGCCTAGACCATTACGAATTGAGTTAATATTAGTGGCAAAGAGCCAAAGACGGAGAATTATATTCCTTTTCTTTTTAGTAATGAAACTTATTAGGCACCTAACAATTTTCACAATTATTTTATAATTGCTGATAAATTGTGATTACAATTTTAAGATGGATTCATCTTTTTGATGTCACTTTTACAAATACCAATTACAATATACCACGTGAACAAGAGTGAAAATTATCATATTTGGGAGTGACTCCTACAAAGAAAAGTGATGAGGCGGTTTGGTCTTCCATTAAAACAACGTGTGGAGCCTTGAAAGAGAAAGGAAAAAGGTGAGAAAGGAAAAGGTGCAATGTAATGATTAATCATGTAAATAGCAATGAAATATAAAGAGTTTTTCCTTTGGCTGCCACGTGGACTCACAGAAAGAAAATTTGGGATTTTTTAAGGCTGATATTTTTTTTTCTTCCCTTTTTGGTATCCTATAACCATGAAGAATTGTAGTATCTAGAATGAGTGAATATTTTTGATGAATTTTATATTAATTCTTAGAGAGAAGTATATTATATTTATTGTAGAAGACTCAAGTTTTGGACGTAAACTTAAAAAAGATATTGTAACTTTTAGTATAGTTAATTTGGATTAGTTTTTCAAAGAATTACAGTGGATTTGTTTGGAATTGGTCAGTGGGGTTTTTAATTACTTTAAAAAAAGAAAAAAGAAAAGGGGTTTCCACATGAAATCTTGGTGTTTTGTGTGGATTTATTTTCTTATTAGTTTGAGATATTGGCTTGGTTAGCTGGAATACGTTTTGAAATTGTCAAAATTATTTGTTGAATTTCTTAATGTGTGGCCTAATAGATCATAAAGAGTTTGGTTGATTTAGGGTGTGTTTCTTGTGTGAATTAAGATGGATGGGATGTCTAGTATCGTGATTAAATTGATTAGTCAATATTATTCTATTTTTAGAAATCTAAGATGGAAATTATTTATTTATTTATTATTATTGTTATTATTTGTGATTTGTAATTTGTATGATCCAATTGAAGGGGACACAATCAAGCCCAACGAGAAGTTTTAGGAAGAATGGGAAACGATGAATAGGAACTATTGGATTTATTTTTTAATGGGTTGATGATTGTGTATTTAATCACATTGTAAGTTTCTCTAAAAAAAAAAAAAAACACATTGCATGTAAGACTAATGCTCATACACTTTTTTCTGGCAAGTAAAACTAATGCTCATACACTTAGGAAAACATTGAAGAGTTTGTATGAATGAAGGACCACTCATAATAAGGTATTTTTAATTAGGAAACTTATGAATTTGAAGTTCAGAATAGGTCATGTAAGAAAGGGTTTAATGTGAGTTAAAAATTTGAGAAGACTCCACAATTGAGAGTTGGTATTAATAGAGTTGTTAGAAAGAGAATAAAATTTTCCTCTATTTGACCGTGCTACAAATGGGGGAGTGAAGTTTGATGAAGAATATAATCTCAACCTGACAAAAATTGATAAGGATGGAGTGAAAGATTTGTAAAAGTTTTGAGAAGAGGGAGCTAGCTAGGCTCTACTAGAAATCCTTGAGCCTCATGAGAATTGGTCAATTGGAAAACATAACAACTAGTTTTGGGAAATTAGGGTTTTCTATAGGGAAAATTTTTGGTTGATTGAAGATTTCATTTGAATTTGTATTAATTATTTGAGAGAAGATGTTATTGTATTTGTTGTTGACTCAAGTTTTGGGATAAACTTTAATTTTTTTTTTAATTGAGTTTAAAATAATAGATTTGGTCGGAGTTGGATTGTGGTTTTTCTTCTAGAGGAATAATATGTCCACAACATTTTCACAACAAATCATAAGTGGCAAGTTGTTACTGGTTATTATTATCGGGGCAAAAAAGTAATCTTAGTGTTAGTTTCAAATTTGAACCAATAACAATTAATCACCTGTGATTTGTTATAAAAATATTGTAACAACTAGCCACCTGTGAAGGTTTTTCTATTTTGTTTTGTTTTTGTTTTTTTTTTTTTTTTTGTTTTGTTTTGTTTTGTTTTTTTTTTTTTTTTTTTTTGCGTTATTTTCCTATTAATTCGGATCTTGCATTGATAATTTTAGTGGGAATATTTTTGGGATAAGCTGAAATTATTTTAGAGGGAACAATCCAACTGCGCGCAACTTGGGCATCCTAAATTTTTACCTCTTTAGATTTTAGTTTCATATGAAACGCCCTACTCCCCAAGATTCTGGCCTTATAAATCAGAGTATCTATATACAAGGGATGGGAAAGAAGAAGAAGAAACAACCTAAGAAAGGGAAGGAAAATGAGGAAATTCAATGTCGTTATCCAATCCCATTGCTTAGGGTATCAATGGTCATTATGCTAATTAAAGTAATTAGTCTACTTATTAGGAATCTTCTACTTTATTAAAGTTCCATAATTAATTTATAATATAATGTAAATCAGAATATTTTGAAAAATATTTTTTTCCCTAAAGCAATATATTGTAGTATTACTATTATCTGTGTCGTAGTGCAGTAGAGATTTAACGGAGGATTGTACAAGCAAAACCCAGGAGTGAGTTTTCTCATTTGTTATAGGAACTACGTACGTATAGATATTTTTCAATGCAAGATTTATTTTCATAAGTTATAACAATATATATGTTCTCTTAAAACAAAGGTAATTTTGTGTTCGTATTATGTATCATTAAGTAAATAAAAAAATATTGTACACAAGGCAATCATATGATTCTAGAAGTTATGATTGGGTCTAGTTGATGCCTTCTTAATTTGTGAATACTTTTTTTTTCCCTCTTTCTGTCACAATATAAATTGACTAAATTTATTAAGCTAGTTTAATATAAGAGGAATGTTATATCCACAACATTTTCACAACAAATCTTAAGTGACAGGTTCTTACATGCGGTTACTAGTGAGTAAAAAAGTAAATTTAGTGGTAGTTTCAAATTTGAACTAATAAAAATTTACCATTTAAAATTTGTTGTGAAAATGTTGTGGATATAATATTCTCTTAATATAATTAAACTCTATTGTTGAAGAGTCATACATGTGCTTGTACCATGTGACTCAACATACATGTTACATGTTGTGCTTTGACTATGTGGAACATTACAAGTAAATAAAAATTATTAACATTATTTTTTTATGTAAAACTCCACTACTAAACTTATAGAAAGTATAATAATATCACTCATATTAGAATTCAAGTACCAAAAAGTTTCTAAAAATATATTAAAAAAATTCATGATTTCTTTTGAAATTATTTTAATCATCTATATATCATTATTTCTTATTTTAATAATAAAGTTTAGGTTATACGTACGTTATAACGTGTGATTCAGTATAAGTATTACAAGTTGTATTACAATGTGTTTTCATCATATGACTTACTAGTCACAAACTTGTGTGATGCACGAAAAAGTTTCTTAGTAACGCTAAAAGTTTAGCATATCAAATGCTTTTATGTCAATTTTATAGTGCTTTCAAAAAAAAAAAAAAATTTATTATCTCCCAAAGAAATATACATAATTTATTAGAAGCTAAAGGATTTGGGTTGGCCAACCAAGGTGGAAAGTTAAAAAAAAAAAAAAAACATACATAGTGTGATTGTCATGTACTTCTTGATGTAAAATAAACTGTAATAGATATAAAATATAGTTATTACTCCAATGTCACCAACCACAACAATAAAATGAAAGCTATTTAGGTTGCAAATTCGAGAATACTACGTTTTCCAATAGAAATTGATAGTAGAAATAGAAATAGCTATCATCAGAAGCTTAGATAACACATTAACAACATAAATCTCTACAATATGTTATATATGTAAGGCTTATATATATATATATATATTTATATATATATATTATTATTATTTTTTATCAAACTATTCACAATTACATACTAAATTTAGGTAGGAAAAAGAGAAAGTAAAGAGAAGTTCATTAACAAAATAAAAATCACCAAGAAATTATTGGCTAGTGGGTCCCCACACCTCATCACTTTCTCTCTAAAGTCTAAACCTCTCACACTAACCTCTTTCTCACACACAAATGTCAAATACCGAATCAATGTTTTGTTATAAAGCGAAGTAGTTTATATTATATTCTTTATAGAAAGCTTAAAATATCTTCCTGACCAAATTGAAAGCATAAAATAAGGAACAAGAATGGAACCTTAGTCTCACGATTTTTTGTTGCCACAATACACGAATAGCTTGCTCAAACTGTGACTTCTATATATGGGTGGTGTCTTTCTTTTTAAATTAGTGTGTCATGTTTTGTAGGGGCAGAACATTGTATAAAGGAAAACTAATTGGGCTAAACACAATTAGAGAGTGTTAAGCCACTGTGGTAGTTGATAGGATTTTGAGATGGAAAGAGAGTAGTCCTAAACGTGAGTCTCTCTAGCTCTAATTATGAGCCACATTATGTATCGTGTGGCAGTAAAAGAAATTTAAACAATAAAATAAATTATAATGAGGTGTAAATATGTGAGGCTTACAAGTTTGATATGTCAAAATTTTAAAAGGTCAATAAATAGTCAAAAGCTTCGGTTTTATAGTGTATATATATATATATATATATATATATATATATATAAATATATATAGATTTTTAAGTACATTAAAAATTAAAATTATTTAAAATATTATGTAAATAAAATTTTACAACCATTGTCTTTTCCTTTTTGCCTTACAATTCCTAATATTCGCTGTACTATCAATCATGAATATTGAAAAACGATGATTTAAGAAGAAAGTTGAATGTAAGGAACCACAGGTCACTTCTTTGGAATATTTTTTTTGAGATAGTTTCAATATATTGTTAATCTCACAACTCGATCAATTTCCTTAATTAGACCCCAAACACTTTGCGCATAAGGATGTGTCAATTAAGTTACAAAACTCTTGACATTTTTTGAAATAAAAGCTGAAAGTAAAGAACTACAAACTGCTTCTTTGGAAATAAAAACTTAGGGATTTTTTATTTATTTAATTTTTTTTATATAATCAAAAGCTTAGGGATATTAAAATTTGCAGAATACTCACATTTTATAAGCAATATATAATGCGGAAGAAAATGGGCGTTCGCCCCTAATTTACAAATTATGTAGTAAAATGCTCAAAATCGAGTTACAAGTAGAACTCGATATTAGTAATGTCAAGTTCTATGCATATTTTACCACTTATATTTTTTGAAAAATTAAGTGGAACTCGATATTGTTCCACTTAAAAATATACATAGAACTTGATTTTGAAGATATCGAGTTTTACACAGAACTCGATTTTGTTAAAGTTGAATTTAAAAAACAAGGAAATTTTGCTAAATAGTTTCAAAACAGAGGTATTTTGCTACATAGTTTGTAAATTATGGACAAATGCCCATTTTCCGCTTCAAAAACAGGGATATTTTACTAAATAGTTTCAAAACATAGGTATTTTGCTACATAGTTTGTAAATTAAGGGCAAATACCCATTTTCCGCTTAGAATGCTACCTCATTATTGTTATGATTGAGAAGTTGAGATGAATTAGTTTAAGGAGGAAAAAGAGAAAATGTCGTTCGAGATTCGATGCATTAATTTTCCACACCAAAATGGAGAACTGATACCTTTTGTAGCACTTTGATAATATAAAAAGATTACCTTTTTTTTTCTTGATAATGATAATAGTGCAAGATGTGAAATCTTTGTTTTGGATTAAGCAATAAGATCAAGACCATATGATAATTTTGTTTACTAAGCACTGTCTTTTATCACGTGGCCCTCAGATCTGACATTTGTCCGACCTGATATATTAATTCACTCTAAGGAGTAGTGGGTCATGATCAGATTCCCATATCCTGTTTCAACTATGAAATACTTTCAACTGGGTTTTAGTGGGTCATGATCAAATTCACATATCCCGTTTCAGCTATGATACTTTCAAATAGGTTTGTTTTTTTAATTCGATAGTTACTGGGAAATTTTGAATTCTAAATATTTCTATTGAAAACATTAGAAAGTGCTAGTATAAAGCTCTTGACCCAATTATTGGTTTAATTATGATGTAAGCATTAGTCTCCAATAATGGTGAAGATATTACCTGAAAAATCTAGTTAGACCCTTATGTGATTTGTGCAATGGAATAAAATTTATTCACTGATCATATAAGTTTTGAATTCACTAAATAATTGTAGTTGAATTGTTTATTTGTGTAGTTGGACGTAATTAATGCAACTATGATTAACCGGACTTTGTGGTCCGCATCCGAAGGATTATACCCAGATCGGTTATCCTGAGGATTAACCAATTAGTAGATTGGTCTAAACTCTAATTATTTTGATGATTGCTCTTTATTATCAGACCAAGACACTAATTGATTTTGGTGTAGGCAAACATTGAATTCCAAAGCTCTTATTTAAAGACAAAAGACTTTACTAGTTATAAACATAAAACACTTAAATATTAAAAATTATAAACTACACGCTTGAATAGTGACATGCTTAAAAAACTTCTTTGAACCCTAACCTTTTTCTGTGGGTCCGATTGTGTATATATGAAGGGGAAAAAAAAAAAAGAGTTATGCTAAGAACACAAGAAAGAAACAACATAGCATAGGCCTTACCAGTTACCACTTGGCCCCCAAACTGCAATCATTATCAGTGACTCTGTTTCCTCTCATGTGCGGGCATTAGGATTATTTGAATTGATGATTAGTACTGATGATACTCCACCATCTCGTGTCCAAAGTTACAATTCATAAATGGTAATTGATGAATGGACCAAAAAAAGATCAGAGCGACAGCTACAAGTCAGGACCAGCCAATATCTTGTCAACTCAATTTCTATTAAGCAAAGATACTCACTCAACTCTAGCTAGGAGCATATAAACTTGTTGATAGATATAACTCTTTTTTAATAAGACTGATAGATATATCTTCGGCTCTGAATACCTAAAGCTGCACACTGGTGGCATATATTCAAAGTGGTGTTCAAAAGCTTTGCAAGAACCACACAAAGTTAGTTGGCTATATGTACTTGAAAGAGTTTTATACTAAGATTGTTCTCTAAACAACTAGAAGAAAAAATTCGTCCTCTTAAGATTATTATGTTCTCCAACAAATGGATAATGTGGTGGTAGTTTTATTCTCTTCCTTGACCGAAGACTTTTCCATTTATAATTGCACTTGTTCTCTAAGGACTAGCTTTAGCGGTAACTCGAGTGGTTGGTATGCTTCACCTTTTCAACATATATATATTATTATGATAAGGTAATTTAAGGGGATGCTTGAGTTCAGAACTTTGGATGTGTTGAATTTCTTAGCACTAAAAGAGTATCTAATAACACTTTATGCTGTCAAACACACAGAATTTAGTGGTGATTCGTGTGGTGGGGATGCTTCACCTTTTCATGCCATACTTTGATATAATAATTTAAGTGGATGTACTTCACAATATTGGGTATGCTGAATTTCTTTGGAGCACTTAAAAGAAGAATTCTAAGCAAATAACACTTCATACTGTTGTTGGGGCCTTGGGGGTCTTTTTGTTGTTGTGTCAAGCATTGGATTTTGATAAGTTAGTGGCTACATCTAGGGTTTTTTGGGTAGTCTCATGCTAATGGGTCGCTTATTGACCGTTATCCTTGTATTCTCTTAGACAATAAAACAACATAGTGATTAGTGAGTGAAGGAAAAAGAAGAAGAAGAGAAACACAGTTTTTTCTCATTTGTTAGTAATTTACGCTATCAAGCATATAAATAGAGGTCAAGAAATATGCGTGTCTAATGTTAGTGAGGCCAACCAAATATATTTGTGATATTAGTCAATATCCAAATAGATATATTCAGTAGTAAATTTAATCTATTAAATGTATTTAGAAATAATATTTTAAGGGCAAGTGTTAATAAATTATTCTAATAAAGTTTTGACACTATTTTTATGAGAAATATAAAAATTATTAAAAAATTAATAGTTTTTTTTTTCTCATAAAAATTTTGTAAAAATATTTTTTAAATCAATGTCCTTAGAGTATCCGTTAACTTTTTCCAAAAAATTATCTAGTTATAAAGTAGTATAAATGATAACAATAAAATGAAAAACAGAAAGAAATTTATCTTAGTCCCACGCGACATGCATTATCAAGATATAGAACAACCTATATATTGTTCTCTCTTTGCCAGAATAAATGGGAAGCTCATGCTAGAAGTCAAGTCCGAGGAGGATTCAAACAAGAAAAAATGATTGAAAACAGCTTTAATTAAGCTGGTTATGGTCTCCTGTCACATTAGTGATGCATAAGAGGAGAGAAAGATAGCACTTGGAGAATACAAATGAATGAAAAAGAAGCTCACTTGGACCTCTTGAATTATAAAGAGAATGTGTGTTGCAATTTTTTTAAGTTAAATGAACATGGGAGCTTTTGGTGATAAACATTATAATGTTTCTAATATAGATAGTGGTTTGAATGAGAAGGAACACTGGTCTCTGATGGACTTACATTCTAAGTATATTTGCAAGGCTACTCATGGAACCTCCTAAAGAAAAGTTTCTGAAATACCCTTTTATAACCAGAACTCTCATACCTTCCCAGTAAAAGATATTGAAGTCCATGCGTTTGGGTAATTCGTTCGTTTCTTTTTTGAAAAGGGTTACTTTAACATGCTCATAGATTTCAAAAAAGTGTCCTTAAAAACTGTCAAACACACTGGCGCAATTAAAACAAGGCATTCGTGTAGTGTAGATGTATTATATTTTTCTAAATGTTTCATTGAGAATGTGTTACACGTTGAATTTTTTTTTTTTTTGATAGTAAAACCATTACTTAACTTTCATTACTTAGGACAACTGTCCAATGCGATAACATCCATGTGAATTTGAGTTACAATAACACTGGGGGTATCTTTCACCCAGATCAAACACTCTTTTACATTAATAGCTTCCTTAGCCATGAGATGTGCAGCCATATTGCACTGTCTGCGCACGTGAGAACAACTCCACGAGCTGAAAGCAAATAGCCCCTGTTTAGCCCCTTCCACTATTTTCTGTATTGAGCACGGGCCTGGGTCAGTCCCTCCAACAGCCAACACTACCATTTGAGCGTCACTTTCCATATCAATATCCCTCAGTCCTAAGTCCCTAGCCAACTGAATTGAGATGACAAGAAAGGAAATGAAGAAAAGGGCCCATGAAGGATGGAGGTATTAATAAAAGGAAACGAAGAAAAGGGCCCAAGAAAGTTGTGTAAAAGTTTGGTTGACTGTACAGATGGGAAACAGAAGAAGAAGACAGATACAAAGAAGATAGGTGCAAGCAATTCAAGTTAATTGGGTTAAAGAGTATTTGAAGATATGAGCTCAGGCAGAGAGGCAGAGCAACAGAACAGAGTATTGGAAGACTTATGTTTAAGCTTGAGCTAAACGACTGTGATGTTTCATACGACACGTAGTTTAGACTTAAATCAATTAGAGGCTTAGATCAATTAGAAGCTATGTATATGAACACGTGTAAAGAAGTGATTGGTTGTAGAGGTTTAGCCCGTATAGTGTGGAGTTAGTTAGAGTTTAGTTATTTTCATTTTGGGATTAGTTCAGGTATATATACCTCTTGTACATTCAGTTTTGATGATTAATGCAATTACAGAAATTTCTACTTCAATCTTTTCTCTCTAGCTTGTTGTGATCTTCTCTATCCTCTAGCTCTCTGTTTTCTTATAAGTTGGAGGTTTTAAAAGGAAAGGACATGTGTTGCTCCTTTTTTTTCTCCATGATCATTGCTTTACATTGACTATGGAGGCCATGTTGGACAGAAAACTTTAACCTCAAGCCAATGATGATGATATTGGATTGTAATTTTGCGTTTGTGTTTGGCTGGTCCATGGCACTGTTCAGGGACCAGCCAAGCACTAAAAACGTGTTAAGAGTTTTTGCTACAATGTTTTTGTCAATTAAAAATTATTTTACTACAGTGTTTTTAGTAATAAAGATTGGTTTGGATAGCGTTTGCATTTCCCACGGCTGGCGTTTGGTGTTTTTGTGTGGGTCCTGTACACCGTTCACGAGACCCACAAGTACTTTTTCACCAAAATTTTTATTAAAATTGAGTCTCACGGCACTATTCATACATTTAAAAATTATTTTGCTACAATGTTTTCAATATCCAAACAAACCCTAAGTTTTCAGTTTTCAATAATAAGGAATATCCAAACAGACCCTAAGTTTTCAGTTTTCAGCAATAAACGGTATCCAAACAGATAATAAAATGTGGACAAAGGGCTAAACTAACTGAACCATTGTTGACAATTCAAAACCGACCTTCTTCCCAAATAAAGGATCAAGAAAATCTGACCAATCACCGAACTTTACCTCGTTCTACAACATTGCTAGCGCCTAGGGAGAAACATGTTTAAGAAAGAAAAAAAAAAGGGATTGAGACAAAGATTTGGGATTGAGATCCAGTGCCCAAGTGCAATACTTTTCATTGCTGAAGTTAAAACCATTGGATTAAAAAAAAAAAAAATTAGAATGAAGAAGATAAAAAAGTTATAAGTTAAAAACTTCAAAAAAGTTGAAAATTGTAGGTTATTGCACAAGATCTAAATCCAAATTTGCATTACAATATCTCAAGGAGACCAAGAATTACGGTCGTTTAGACAGAATTACGTTTCATCAACTCCTGCTGTATAGTCGTTTAGACAGAATTACAGTCTTAAGCTACTTGTCGTAGATGATGTGTTATTTCAGTTATCCGGCTGTCTTATCTGATTGGTTAGGAAGTTTAGTGAGTTTGTTATTTTTTTGAAGCTTGAAAGGAGACCATACATATTCATAACACATTCTTGTTTTTACTTTGGTATGAAAGGATTTGAAACCTCTAGTTTGACATTAATGGTTTCTATTTGATGTAAATGAGATTCGAATTTAGGTCTATTATTCAACAATAAGATATTTTGCTGATTGAACAAACTTGAACCCACATTTATCACACATTCTTGAAAGTTCCATTAACAATTCATGGGCAGTAAAACATTCACAACATATTGCATTCTCAAGTACCATATCACTTTTTCCAGAATTCATATGGAAGAATCAGGGGAAGAGAGATTTATTAAGAATAAGAACCAGCATACAATGTCAAAATAATCATTAAAAAAAAGGTTAAAAGAATGAGAAACTTTTTTTTTTTTTTTGATAAACAAAAGAATGAGAAACTAGTAGACTACTCTTACAATGCTTTCGTCTATCCCCTGCCTATACTGAGACTCTAATTTCCCATTTCTCTCTCTTGAGAATAGACTGCTGACATTCCAAGTTCACCTTCAACTATGGTTCTTACAAACTAGAAATCTGCTTCTCACATGACCTCTAGAGAATAAATATATATATGACAGAAGGAAGAAAGTATTCCTCATGTCTTGTTACAAAAGAAGCAAATTGTCTATGCATGCGCTTATCCTTTTCCTCTTTATGAAGAAATATGAAGTTAATTAGTGCAACAAGTTCCTTTGGTTAAATTACCAGAAAGATTTGAAACATTTATAGTAGTACCCTGAGGAAGTCCAGTGGAGGAAGCTGCCTCTTGGGCTGCCAGTGCCTTCTTGCTAATTACATGGTAAATATCAAACAAAATGGTCTGAAATGCCTTCTCAACATTCAATGCCTCCAATGCTGAAGTCTCTAGGAAAGATAGACTTTCGTTCTCAGCCAAGACTTGAGCATCTGCTGCTGAGACAGCTCTGAGATGATTCAAATCAGCCTTATTCCCAGCCAGCATGATGACAATGTTGGAGTCTGCATGTTCCCTTAGTTCGCGGAGCCACCTCTGCACATTCTCAAAGGTCTGCCTCTTGGTTATGTCATAGACTAATAGTGCACCTACAGCACCTCTGTAGTAAGCACTGGTGATGGCTCGGTACCTCTCTTGACCTGCTGTGTCCCATATTTGTGCCTTAATTGTCTTCCCCTCTATCTGCATCAAACTGAACATTATAAACTTGAAGTGACTACTACTACAACAACAACCACCAAATTTAATCACAAAATTTTGGGGTCGGCTGTTGATACTAATTAGAGTTGGCTGCTTGTATTCTTGAAGTAACTACTAATGCAGATTGAAAAGACAAATTGAAAGTTTGGTCCCATACAGACAGCTAATAATGCAGATTGAAAAGACACACATGCACACAACACTCCTGCAAAGGAAGAAGAAACTAGCTAGTCATAGTTCAATGAGAGAAAGTAGAAAACAGCCTCAAGCAGTAACTAATTCCTGTTTCCCATTGCTCTTGTTTGGGCACAAGACAACTAGTGAGAAAATAAGGCATAATTGCAAACATACATTACACCCTACTGCATTTGATGCACTCAGAAGAAAAGGAATATTTATTCCCATCATTTTTTTGCACATCCAACATCAAGTTTCTCCAACAGCTTATAGCCTGTAAATATCTAGTGCATATCCGTGTGACCAAAAAATATGTTCATTCAATCTTTAGATATAGTCAATGTCATGGCATCAGTTCTTAACTGAAAAAGAGAAATACAACATCACACTAAGTTCATCCAGTTCAAACATGACACAGATAAAAACCAATACAACTTTTCAAAACCCAAAAAAGAAGAAGAGCAGAGAATTACACTTTAGTGTGTGTCCTACATCTAATAATTCATTCAAGCATATTTTACAGCCATCACAGTAGTAAAATGGCCAATCTCCAATAATTCATTCAAGCTAAGAAGAATGGACATGAACACAACACAATATGAGATATAATGACATGAACATTCTTGAAAAATTAATACACGTGGATATGACAATTAATTAATTAACATCTTTAGGTAAATTTTATTTACAGACATATTTTATGTTCATTTGAGTATTCAAAATAAATAACAATCATCAAAATCTTTAAAAACATATCTACAATAAAATGATTCTTTTTCTTTTTTCTCCCAACACATTGAGACAACAAATGTAGGGGTTTCCCCTACATGTCTGACACATACATGCTGAAGATTTTGAAGTTTCAATTATTAGGAGAAGAGCAAATGTCAATAAAACACCAAAAACATACATGCCAGTTAGAATAAATAAAAAGTAAGAATGTTGCTGGTTGTCTTTGGACCAAATGGCTCTTCCTTACTCATAAGGTGGGAAGTGACTCTGAAGGTTGGCTAGGATTTGTGACTTGTGAGTAAATTTATCGAGAGAAAAAAAATTCCTACACACTTTTATGATCCACACACCTATACTATAAAGGATGTCATCCTAGATTACCAGTGACGCAACAAAATAAGTACCCGTTTGTTTCAGCTTTTAGGAGCTGAAACGCACGTTTTTGTAAATGTTGGAGCAACTTGTGCGTTTGGTTCAGCCCAAAATGCAACTTTTTCCAGAAAGTTGCGTTTTGGGCAAGGCTGAAAACGCGCTGAGAACGCGCAAAACTTATGGAGCTCTGGAGGTCCATAAACAAAAAGTCCATGCGCGTTCTGGAACTATCCGTTGGGCTCTTCCTTCGATTACCAAATTACCCTTGATAAAAAGTACTCAGTTCTCACGCCTGAAGCTCATTCCTCTCATCGTGCTGCTACAAACACAGCACCACCCTCACCGGTCTACCACCACAATCAACAAAACCCATTTCAACATTTGATAATCCAAACACAAAATCAACAAAACCAAACCAAAAATAACTCAAAATCAACACAAAACAACTTAAAATCAACTCAAACCCCATTGGAAAACCCATCCCAAACCCAACTCAAAATCAACCCAAAACAAAATCAACTCAAAATCAAACCCAAAATCCACAGGAAAAAAAAACCCAAAAACCCAAAATCCTTATGTTTCAATCATCTTCATCTTCTTCATCATCATCATCATCTTCTCTGGAGTGTGAAAAAAAAAAGAATAAAGAAGGAAAGACAAAATAAGGAAATAAAGAAAAAAGACGAAAAAAGAGATGCAGAGACTTCTTCATCATCATCATCTTCTTCTTCTTCTTCTTCATCATCATTAGCTTTCGAACTGTCAAAAAAAAAAAAAAAAAGAGATGCAGAGACTTTGAGGGATGAGAGAGGGGTTTGAAGTGTGTGGAACATTCTGGAGTGGAGTGTGAAGTGGAAGGGAAAAAGACGAAATAAGGAAATAAAGAAAAAAAAGTAAGGGCACGTGTGTGGAGGAAGTGGCAGGGAAAAAGAAGAAATAAGGAAATAAGGAAAAAAAAATTAAGTGTATGTGTGTGGAGGAGAAAAAAAGAGGGGAAAAAAGAAGAAAGAAATATGGATAATAAAATAAAATAAGAGAAACATAAAATAAAGAATAAGAAATTAAAATTGAGAAATACTGTCACAATATTTTTACAATATTTTTACAATATTTTTACAATAAATCTTAAGTGGTAGGTTATTATTAGTTAATATTAGTGAGAAAAAAATAATTTGTTTAGAAAGAGAAAAAAATAATTATAATAGTACGTTCAAATTAAAATCAGTATAAATTATCACAATATTTTCACAATAAATCTTAAGTGGTAGTTTATTATTAGCTAATATTGGTGAGAAACAAATAATTTCACAACATTGATTTAAGTATAAAATAAACTCCCTTATATATACATTGTCCTTTTTGGTAATTTACCTTTCAAACTGTCACTTTTATAAGTGCTAGCCAAACACTCAACTTTTTCAAAAAGCACTTTTTAACAGCTTTTACCAAACACTCAACTTTTTGAAAAAACACTTTTTCATTATGCACTTTTTGAAAACTCCACTTTTTCGTTATGCACTTTTTCAAAAAGCTGAACCAAACTCACCCTAAATGTAAACGAAGAATACTCTACCAAGAAATAGACAGAGAATCATTCACCAAAAACAAAAATACAGACAAAACCAACAATATTACAGGACCATTCAACTGAGTTATCAATAACCACCATAAGGACGGTAATAAAAAAAATTATAAATCACATTCCAAATGTATTTATAATCCAAAACAACCTGCAATGTTCTAGTTGCAAATTCAACACCAATGGTGGACTTAGACTCCAAGCAGAACTCGTTTCGAGTAAACCTTGAAAGAATGTTTGATTTCCCAACACCCGAGTCACCAATCAAAACAATCTTGAAGAGATAATCATATGCATGATCCCCTTTGAATGCCATGTGTTCTACTTTCTACACCTCTTCAAACCTGCCAGACAACAATTTGGACATATTATCAATCTCTCTGTATCGTTCCAATTTTATCGGATGTCTCCAAATGTACAAAAGTACATATTATCAATCTCAGTATCAAATACAAAACCTTAACTATCAACTTGTATGACAAGAAGGAAAAAGAAAATTGCAAAATGTGGCTTCTTTTCAATATGCATTTTTTGCCGCAATGTTTTTTTTTTTTTTCTTGAGAAACAAACGTGTGGTCAAAGAAAAGACAAGGAGAAAAGAAGTACTAACCATAAAAAGATGGTGAACTGGTTTATTATGAGAGAGATTATGGGATTGGAATCTTTCCAATTGTTGAAAATTTGCAGGAAAGTTTAGGGGAAGAGAAGAGAGAGAGAGAGAGGACAATTTTTCAAAGCCAATGAGAATAAACAGAATAACGGACGAAAAGGCACTTAAACCGGCATTCATGTGGGAAAGAATGAGCGAAGATTGGAAACTTTAAGAAGAAATATACGTTACTCTTATTTTGAAAAATACTATAAAAATTTGTTTTTTATTTCCGAAAATTTTCAGTCATGAGTCTGTTCGGTTCCAATCTTGAGGCAGAGTGAAATTTATTTATTGTTTTTTTTTTATCGCAAATTTATTTATTGTTAATATAAAGTTATTTGTAGAGATATGTTACAAGAGCTATAAATAGAGATAGGAAACATGCTGTGATAAAAATAAAAATAAAAAAAAAAGAAAAAGAAAAAAAAGATAGGACACATGCTGTATTCTCTTCAGTCTTGGGTGGTTGTTGAGAATTTTAAATCTTGAGAGTTATAGATTCTTCAGAGTTTAAATTCACGAAAATTACAAATTTTGAGTCTTAAAGTTTATGTTATTTAAACATATATATATATATATATATATTATTTTGACGGGCAAAACTTAGGTACCTTAGTCCCTTTCTTAAAAATTCAGCTATATAGCTACTTAACTAAATATACACTTTCATCCCATATGAAAAAAAAAAAACCACATGATTTAATTTTAAAAGATGAACTTAATGAACAATGTATCTAAGTTTTGTCATATTTTAATTAACATTATATTTAAAAGATGAAAAAAATCTGTGGTACATACTATTTTTGATATGTACTATACGTAATTTTGAAAGATATAAAATTTGGTATTTAAGATAATTTTTATTTTTTATTTATATATAGAAAAAGTTAGAAACAAGATGATCTTATACTTTCTTGTTAAGTAACTAAATAATGGATAATTTCACAATTATATATAATTTTTTAAATAACGAAAATACATTTTATTTATTTTCTTCTGGAAAAGAAAATACTATTTTTTGTTATAAAATTATTTTTGAGGAAAAAAGTGAAAATTAATTTGATTTTAGGAGTCGCATTAGTAATTCTCACAAAAATAAGATAAGTGAGAATTGACATTTTTCACCTAAAATGTTGAATTTAGAATTTTTGCAATTCTTGAAAATTATCTATTGAGAGATGTGTTCATAAAAATTGTAATTCTCAAGATTTTGTCAAATTACCAACTAAATTTTTATAAATTCTTAGATATTAAAAAAAAAAATCTCAAATTCTTATGTAAAAAACACATCATTATAGTTACTCAAAACTGATTTTATAAGCCTATAAAAAAAAAAAAAAAAAAAAAAAAAAACTGATTTTATATATAAGTCGCCACATAATGCTTAGTGGAGATTTCTCCAAACTGATTTAGAGGAAAACTTTTTTTTTTTGGGCTTTCTTTTTTCAATATTGAATGATGGAAAATAGTTTAACAAAACCACCCCCATTAACTGTTATGACATAACTATATTATGGAAGGAGTTTCACAAACATATATATCAAATTAGACTAGAGTAGAATTTCTATTTCAAATATTAAAAAAAAAAAAATTGTTATTACAAAACTATATTATTTTAACTCAATATTGCATGTGCATTTTCTATATTTCTAAATTCTTACAATTTTTTTTTGAGATAGTTATTGATGGGATAGTAAAAAATTACAACTCATATTCGTCCATATGGATCGTCCGTGATCTTGAGCCAATTATTTTTGTTGATCGTCTGAGCAAGGGGGTCGTCCATGGGCAATGCACATGGACGACTTACACAGCGACAGAGCATTAGCATCGTCCATGTACGTAGCACATGGACGACTCACACAAGTTTGTACAGTAGGGTCGTCCATGGGAAAAGCACATGGACGACTCACATAACACCGTCAGAAAGCCAAGTCTTCCATAGACGAAGTCCATGGACGACCACTTGACACTCAGAAACTCTCAAGTATAAATTTACTGGAGAGTATGGAAGATTCGAATCTTCCAACCATGAAACAGTTACTCAACCCGAATTCATCGCCATGGATTCCTCTTAAGTACATAACTTCCATCAACGGTTGTAACTCCTATAGCCGTTGGGGAAGTTATGCCTGGACTCAAGAGAATTTCCTCAAATCTTGGGGAAGTTACCAAGCCAATAACCTCTCCAAGGTCCTCTATATAAAGGACCAGTCTGAATCAAAATGAGGGAAGTGTATTCTGAGATTTCTCTTTCTAAAAGTTAAAAACTCTTTTCTAGGAAGAAACTAACTTAGCCATCGGAGGGTGTTTGGCCGGTCTACACCGGTCCCCTTTGATCGTGTGTTCATCTTTGTAGGCCTTCGCAACCACCAGTAGCCCACCGAAGCCGAAGCATTCAGCCTACTGATTCCGTGCAGCATCAGTTATAATATATTGTTAATCTCGCAGCTCAAACCCTTCCTCCCCAGACCTCCAATCACTTTGTAAATTAAAATGTGTCAATTCAGTTATAAAGCCTTCAGCTGAATTCCTACAATTAGATAGAGTGTAATTGCTCTAGAATATGTCCTTACTCCAACTTTTACTAATTTTGGACATTTAATAATAAGAAAATAGTGTGTTTGGATGGGTTTATTTTTATTGACTTATCTATACTATTTATAAGAAGATTCTCCTCTTTGAATTGGATTTTTATGTGGTTCAAAAATACCCTTATTAATGAAGGGTAAATTTTCTTAAAAATAGGATCATAAATGTCAAATAACAAATTTCATTTTAAATTTAAAAAGAGAACTCTTAAATTTTAGGATTTTTTTCCCTTCGCGTTCATCTTTTTATTCCCTAAAATTTAACATTTTTTATTCATTTTTCATCTTTTTACTGCTTTTCTCTAAAGTTTATCATTTTTATTTATTTGAAAAAATAAAAATATATATTTCTAAATTATAATAAATTCAAATTATTAATATTTATCTAAAAAAATAAAAAAAATCTCTAAGCACACGCAATACTCTTTTTTTTTTTTTTTTTTTTTTTTTCCTGTTCCAGTGAATCTCATTAAAGTGGTCTTTCCTTCCCTCCGAATCAGCTCATTTTTGGGCCAAAATTGTGGGCCTGACGGGGAGTGGATATCACCCAAGCGGCCAAGCCTTCCTGAAAAATATCTGTTATCCCACAAAAGTTAGGTCTTATTTAACCAGCATTGCAACCCAAGTTATCATGAGCTAATTGGACTCGTCCAAATAGGCATTTTTTTTTTTGGGCTTGTAACTTGTTTTACACAGTAGCTGAATTTTTGCTTAAGTTTTGTGGTTCAACAGCTTATTAGTTATTACAAGTTTCTATCTTTTATCTCAAAAAAAGTTATTACAAGTTGTAGATGAACATGAAGTAATTGTGATTATAACATTATCAGGATTCTTGCACCTCAACTTACATTTGTGATTATTAGGTTTAAATCTCTCAACCGCCAACCATCGAATCATTAAAAAAAATGATTATAATATCCAACAAGCTTTGCCTACGTGGTAATTATTTATATGCAATATCAAAAGTAACATATGAAAACTTAGCATTGAGGTAGAATATGTCACTTCCAACCAAAAAAGAGAGAGAGAGAGAGAGAGAAATATATATATATATATTTATATATAATATGATCATCAGATTAAAACACCAATCGATGGGTGTAGATGAGTTCAAAACTTAGATATCTTATTTGACAAAAGTGTTTCATGTTCTATTCTTGTGCCTTATAAGTCATAGAGTACATAACATGCTATTCGATGATGAAAAAAAAAAAAAAAAAAAAAAAAACCTATATAATATTCTTTTACATCTAAAAAAAATTCAAAAAAAAATAAAAAACACTTATATAATATTCTTTTATATCTAAAAAAATTTGAAAATAAAAACATAAAAAAAGAAGAAAATTCCTGACTAAGGGTATAACAAACCCACACACTAGTTTGTATACCCACTTTTTAAAGAGATATATAGAATACTGTTCTCAAACAAGAAAACATCAATTTTTGAGAAATAAATTTTATTTTGGTAGGTTTACAAGTTATATATGATCCTGTACTTGATTAGGTTCACAATGTTTTCTTATGGAATTAGGTTCACAATGTTGATAATATAGTTTTAGACTAGTTTCTGTTATCCATTCGGGTTTGCAAAGCTTTTCATGAGCCCAGCAGTGGCCTTTTAGCCGCCCTACGGTGCTAAACTTTGGAAGAAAAGACAGAAGGTTCGTGTATTACAAAATCTGACAAAAAGAAGAAGAAGAAGAAGAGAAGAGTGCTTGTTTTGGACCACTTGCGGATGAGAGAGCATTGGCCATCAATTAAACCGTGTTCTATGTACAAGTGCATTGTTCTTATCTCTCTCTTTCATCTGCATGTGTGGTTGCTCGATGGCCAATTAGACTAGTTTCTGTTATCCATTCGGGTTTGCAAAGCTTTTCATGAGCCCAGCAGTGGCCTTTTAGCCGCCTTACGGTGCTAAACTTTGGAAGAAAAGACAGAAGGTTCGTGTAATACAAAATCTGACAAAAAAAAGAAAAAGAAAGAAGAAGAGAAGAGTGCTTGTTTTGGACCACTTGCGGATGAGGGAGCATTGGCCATCAATTAAACCGTGTTCTATGTACAAGTGCATTGTTCTTATCTCTCTCTTTCGTCTGCATGAGTGGTTGCTCGATGGCCAAGTAACATAGATAGAACAATTGCAAACAAGAAATAAATGACAAGTTGCTG
Organism: Notholithocarpus densiflorus; assembly: GCA_030021035.2. Classification (NCBI taxonomy): domain Eukaryota; kingdom Viridiplantae; phylum Streptophyta; class Magnoliopsida; order Fagales; family Fagaceae; genus Notholithocarpus; species Notholithocarpus densiflorus. The sequence continues at coordinate 3,529,378 of JARYZH020000026.1, read as the reverse complement.
ATGTTTATGCTGGAAATAATACACAAAGTAATAAAGGAAGAATAAGGATAACACAAAAAACAAACAGAAATAGATAACTTGGAGGCATAAAATTGTTATCCTTAAACAATATTTTCCCCCACACTCTTGTTGCTAAGGGGTTATTGCAAACTTGTTCCCAGGATACAACCAAGTTGTTGGGTTCTACAGACAGCAACTTTGGAGAATGACCACATGCAAGATTTCTTGTGTTTTTTTAAGTGAACATTGAAGAGGGTAACAATATAGCTTGATGGGCCCTATAAAATGGGCCTGACGGATCCATGTCCGTGGGCCGATAAAGGGCAAGCCCAACTTGTTCAAAGGTCCATTATAAATAGATATAGCAAAAACCCTAAATGGAAAATACTTGCGACACACACTTAATCACCATGGAATCCCAAGGTGAATGGAATCCTAGCACGACAAGGATTCCGGAAGATACATGCAGATTTCTCTACAAGGAAATATTTTGTTAATCACGTTTGAGACTATTCAAGTAGAGTCCTACAAGCAAAAGACTTCCGCACCAAGGAAGAGGTGTCAACCTTCTACTACTATAAAAACTCAATACTCTAACAAATCGAGGTACGCATAATTTACCATCTCTAGCACTCTAGAGTTGTGAAAAATTCTAACTTGACCTTTGGAGGATATTCGGCCGGCACCACACCGATGTTCTCTTGAAGGTTCTCTTTTCCATTGTGTAGGTATTGCTTCGAGTGTAGGAAGGTCGTGTGACTCACTGGTAATTTTACGGCATCATCAGTTGGCGCCGTCTGTGGGAAAGAAAATCATTTTCGTAAGCCATAACAAAAGCTTCCCGGACAAAAGAGTTGCATGGTGCTGATTCGCTCGATGGCAACCACGAACAACATTCAGGGAGATGAAACTCGCGCAGCGGCCCTCGAGAGGCAAGTTCAGACCTTAGCCGTTGCCGTGGAGCGCCTCACTAAGGAGAACCACGGTCTGGAGGAGCAGTTATGCTAGAAAAACGCAGGTCACGGCACTCAAGAGCAGGACCAAGAAGGCACCAGTGCCGATAGGAGAGAACGAGAGGGGCCAGAAGGTAGTAACGCTCCAAGCAGACCAGAACGACAAAATCTGAGTATGCCATCTCTCACGGATGCAACTCTACCACACATTGCTGCAAAGATGCAGGCAATAAAGGAGTAGATGGAGGTTATGATGAACACCCTTAAGGGACAAGTGTCCAGCGAACTTGATGATCTGGTCAACTGCATCGACTCGCTGTTCACTACGGCCGTCAACACCTTCCCTCTACCACATAAGTTTCGCATACCACAGATCGACAGCTACGACAGAGCGAAGGACCCTCTAGACCACCTAGAAACCTTCAAAACCTTGATGCACCTTCAAGAGGTAGCGGATGAAATCATGTGTAGGGCCTTCCCCACAACGCTGAAGGGCGTTGCGAGAATCTGGTTCAGCCGGCTGACGCCTAACTCCATCAGTACTTTCAAGGAGCTAAGTGCCTAGTTCACTCCGGACTTTATTGGAGGGCACAGGTATAAGAAGTCTACTGCATGCCTGATGAACATTAAACAGCGTGAAGACGAGACACTAAGGTCCTACATAACCCGTTTCAACAAGGAGGCCCTCTCAATTGATGAAGCAGACAACAAGATAGTAGCAGCATTTACTAATGGGTTACGGAAGGGTAAGTTCCTATTTTCACTATATAAGAACGACTCGAAGACCATGTCGGATGTGCTTTACAGGGCCACCAAATATTTGAACGTGGAGGATGCGTTGCTGGCACGCGAAGAAAAGCCCAGAAAGAGGGAAAGACAAGAAGACACACGGCAGGATAGGAGGCGAAAGATGCCAAGAACCGGGGAATGACGGGATGATAGGCGCTCCAAACCCCCTACTGGGAAGTTCACAAGCTTCACACCATTAACAGCCCTAATAGACCAGGTCTTGATGCAGATCAAAGATGAAGGAGCCCTGACATTCCTTGACAAGCTGAAAGGCAATCCCAGTAAGAGGCCAAGAAACAAGTACTGCCGCTTCCACCGTGACCACGGACACAACACAGCCGACTGCTACGATTTGAAACAGTAGATAGAGGCTCTAATTAGGCAGGGGAAGCTACAGAGGTTCGTTAGCAAGGAAAGAACCGATCCACCCCAAGAGCAGGCCCTGCGACGGGAGAACGAGCACCCTAGACCACCCATAGGAGATATAAGAATGATCGTAGGGGGCACGACTATTGCAGGATCTTCCAAGAAAGCTCGTAAAACTTACCTCAGAATGGTCCATAACATCCAACTTACAGGCTCCGTGCCTAAGATGGTGCGGATTGATAGCCCCGTCATCAGGTTTTCGGAAGAAGAAGCTCGTAGACTTCACCACCCGCATGACGACTCATTTGTAGTCAGCTTACAGGTGGGGGACTACAACATACACCGGGTCCTAGTCGACAACGGGAGCTCAGCAGACATCCTATATTACCTAGCATTCCAGCAGATGAGGATTGACAGAGAACAGTTGGTACCGACGAACGCTCTGCTAGTTGGCTTTGGAGGTACAAGGGTATTCCCATTGGGCGTTGTCACACTTACGGTAACAGTAGGCGATTATTCTCAGCAGATCACCAAGGATGTAACATTCGTCGTGGTCGATTGCTCGTCCGCCTACAATGCCATTCTCGGACGACCCACTCTCAACTCGTGGAAGGTTGTAATATCAACATACCACCTAATGATCAAGTTCCCTACGGATTATGGTGTCGACGAGTTACGAGGAAATCAGGTGGCCGCACGTGAATGCTACATTGCCATGCTGGAGATGGAAGATCACCAGCAGACAATGTGCATAGAAGAGCAACGGATCATAGCAGAGCCAGATGAAAATCTAGAAGAGGTAACCCTTGATGAATCAAGACCTGAACGGACGACTAGAATGGGGACGTTGGCCAGCCAGCCAATGCGTTAAGCCCTCGCAGCATTCCTTAGGATGAATCAAGACGTGTTTGTGTGGAGCCACGAGGACATGCCAGGGATCGATCCCTCAGTCATAGTTCACAGGTTGAATGTGAACCCCGCATCCCCACCTGTCCGACAGAAAAAGCGAGTGTTCGCTCAGGAGCGAGACAAAATGATAGCAAAAGAGGTCAGGAAGCTACTGGAAACAGGTTTCATTCGAGAAGTATACTACCTTGACTGGTTAGCAAACATAGTTATGGTCAAGAAGGCTAATGGAAAGTGGCGAATGTGTGTTGATTTCACGAACCTCAACAAAGCGTGCTCGAAGGACAGCTACCCACTTCCTCGGATAGATACCTTGGTAGACTCGACGGCAAGACACGAGCTCCTGAGCTTCATGGATGCCTTTTCCGGCTACAATCAAATCAAGATGGAGGAGGCTGATCAAGAGAAAACCTCCTTTGTCACTAGCCAAGGACTCTTTTGCTAAAAGATGATGCCATTTGAGCTAAAAAATGCGGGTGCGACGTACCAGAGATTGATGAACAAAATGTTCGCGTACTAAATTGGGAGAAACGTACAAGTTTATGTTGATGACATGTTAGTGAAAAGCCTGTGGGAACATGATCACCTAAACGACCTCCGGGAGACCTTCGACACCCTCCGGTCATATAACATGAAGCTGAATCCAAATAAGTGCGCATTCAGAGTAACGGCGGGGAAATTCTTGGGTTTCATGGTATCCCAAAGAGGAATAGAGGTTAACCTGGAGAAGATACGGGCCATAATGGAGTTACAACCATCGAGGATGGTCAAGGAGGTGCAAAGCTTGAATGGCAAAATTGCAGCCCTGAACAGGTTTGTCTCTTAAGCGACGGACAAATGTCTACCATTCTTTCGCATTCTGAGAAAATCATTTGAGTGGACGGACAAGTGCCAGAAAGCCTTTGAAGATTTGAAGAAGTACCTTTCATTTCCGCCATTGCTCAGCCCGTCCAAACTAGGGGAAAAACTCTACCTCTACTTAGCAATTTCGCAAGCAGCAGTCAGTGCGACCTTAGTAAGAGGGGAAGATGGATCCTAAAGACCCGTTTACTTTATAAGCCGGGCATTCCGAGGAGCAGAAAGATACCTCTAAATGGAGAAATTGGCCTTTGTGCTAGTAACTGCGGCACGAAAACTGAAGCCGTACTTCCAGGCACATACCATCATAGTCTTAACGGATCGGTCCCTGAGAAGAGCCATGAGTAGCCCTGAGGCTGCCGGACGGATGGCCTTATGGGCAGTAGAGCTGAATGAATTTGATATACAGTACCGCTTGCAAACAGCGATAAAAGGTCAAGCTGTGGCTGACTTCATCATCGAGTTTGCCCAGTCGGAAGGCAAGGGGGCAGAAATCACCACACAGTGGTGCATCCATACGGATGGATCTTCATACAGACAAGCAGGAGGGGCCGGTGTGGTGATCCAAACCCCAGAAGGGGATACGATAGAGTGCATGATCTAGCTAGATTTCCCCATGACCAACAACGAGGCCGAGTATGAAGCATTGGTGACGAGGCTAGACCTCGCAAAAGCAGCAAGTGCTGAAAACATGGTCGTACATTGCGACTCCCTGGTGATAATAAGTCAGATTAATGGCGGCTACGAGTGCAAGAACGAAAGGATGAAGAGATACCTGGAAGAGGTGAAGAATCGAATCAGCAGCCTTAAGGTTAGATTCGTTCAAATCCCAAGGGAGGAAAACGAATGTGCCGATCGTTTAGCAAAAGCTGCCTCAGCAGAATTTATGCTTGTCTCCGAACAGGTATTGTCATTTGTTCAAGTCTCGTCACTTATTGATGACAAAACAAATGTGCAGGAAGTAAATTCTAAAAGCAATTGGACTACGCCATTAGTATCATACCTAAGAACAGGCGTGTTACCAGACGAGAAAGAAGCCGCTAGGAAACTGAAGGTCCAAGCGTCACGATTTGTACTGATAAAATATGTCTTACACAAAAGAGGATTCTCTTGACCGTACCTTAGGTGTTTAAGATACGAGGAAGCAGATTATGTAATGAGAGAAGTCCACGAGGGTATCTGCGGAAACCACTCGGGTGCACGGTCATTAGTGCAGAAGTTGATTCGAGCCGGATACTATTGGCCCACAATGCTAAAGGACGCACAAGCTTATGTCAAGGCCTGCGACAAATGCCAAAGGTTCAGTAATTTCATCAGGCAACCGTTCGAAGAACTGACCCTTATGACTGCCCCTTGGCCATTTGCTTAATGGGGACTAGATATCATGGGCCCTTTCCCGACAGCAGTTAGACAGCTAAAATTTCTGGTAGTTGGTATCGACTACTTCACTAAGTGGATGGAAGCATAAGCCTTAGCCACTATCACGGAGAAGAACATTCGAAGTTTTGTATGGAGGAATATCATCTGCAGGTATGGGATACCCAGAGTGCTTGTCTCCGACAACGGTAAGCAATTCGACAACAGCGCATTTAGGGACTTCTGTTCAGAGCTAGGTATCAAGAATCACTACTCATCACCCGCACACCCACAGGCCAATGGGCAAGTTGAAGTCACGAACCGATCCTTGCTCAAGATCATCAAGACCCGGCTCGAGGGGGCAAAGGGAATCTGGCCGGATGAGCTACCAAGCGTTCTGTGGGCATACCGAACCACAGCAAGAACACCGATTGGAGAAACGCCATTTCGACTAGCATACGGAAGTGACGCTGTCATCCCAGCAGAAGTAGGGCTCATAACATATCGGGGGAGAACTACGACGGGAATAAGAACGAAGAGGCCATGCGCCTTCAGCTGGACCTGGTGGACGAAGTACGAACGACAGCAAAGCAAAAGCTGGCGCAGTATCAGAACCTCATGGCGAAACACTACAACTCCAATGTCAGGCATAGAGACTTTCAGGTTGGAGATCTTGTACTACGGAAGGTAATAGGCGCGACTAAAGATACTTCGCAAGGAAAGCTCGGCCCCAACTGGGAAGGACCCTACAGGATCGCATCATGGTAGAGGAAGGGCACCTACCACCTTGAGACGCTGGACGGGCAAAAGCTGTAGTACCCATGGAACACGGAGCACCTACGGAAATACTACCAGTAGAGATGACGTGAAGAACGACGACCATGTCCTCTATTTCCCAGTTTATTCAATTTTACTACTACTACTAGTTTTACTTGGACAAATTTTGCTACAATGTTTTTTATGTGCCTTTTTAAGCCCAAGGGGGCAGGTACTTTTCTACAAACGCATGTTTTAATTTTTTGGAAGAACATTCAGACTCAACTATGTTTTACTGCTTAAAATTCTAGGAAGTCCACAGAGTGGACGGAACCCCTAGAGGGTGATAATCATAGTCCAGACAATGGACGGACCCCCTCGAGGGAGAAAAATCATAAAGTCCAAGAAGGGACGGACACCCTAAACGGTGAAAATTCTAGTCCACAAAGTGGATGGAAACCCTAGATGGTGAAAATTCTACATAATCCACAAAGTGGACGGACCCCCTAGAGGGAAAAATTATCAAGTCCACAGAGTGGACGGAACCCCTAGAGGGTGAAAATCATAGTCCAGAGAATGGACGGACCCCCTCGAGGGAGAAAAATCATAGTCCAAGAATGGACGGACACCCTAGACGGTGAAAACTCTAGTCCACAAAGTGGACGGACACCCTAGACGGTGAAAATTCTACATAGTCCACAAAGTGGACGGACCCCCTAGAGGGAAAAATTATCAATTCCACAAAGTGGACGAACACCCTAGAAGGTGAAAGTTCTAGTCCACAAAGTGGACGGACCTCCTAGAGGGTAAAAAAAAAAAAAAAAAAAATTATCAAGTCCACTTAGTGGACGGACACCCTAGAGGGTGAAAAATTCTAGCCCACAAACTAGATGGACCAATAGCGAGTGGAAAATTGTAGTCTACAAAGTGGACGGACCCCTTAGTGGGTGGAAAAAATTATGTAGTCCAAGAATGGACAGACCCCCTAGCGGGTGGAAAAAGTTATATAGTCCACAAAAGTGGACGGACCCCATAGAGAGTAGAAAACCCTATCTAGTCCACAAAAGTGGACGGACCCCCATTATGCGAAAAATCATTCAAGTCAACAAAAGTAACAGATTACAAAGAAAAGGTAAAATTCCTTTCATGCCCAGTACATGGACGGGTGCCAAGGAAAAATCTTTTCTTCCTTTTTCCTGCAAAAAAGGTGAATAACAGACGGGTATTGACTAATACTAAAACAAGGTTAACGGATAAATTCCACAAGCAAAGTCACGAATAAATATTAACAAACCCTTAAAGAAAAAGTGTTTACATGATATCCATGACGGATGAAATTGTTCTCCAAATATAAAAGTAAAAATATGCAACTATTTAGCAGCTGGAGTATCTTCCTTTTGTTCTGCAACATTGACGGGCTGATGGTCTCCCTCGATGACGGGTTTGGTCTAAACATTCTGAATTGGGGCAGAATCCCCGTCGCTTAGAACTTCGTCTTCAGCAAAAAGGTCGTCAGTGTCCTCTGAGGCGACGGGCATGACAGAAGCTTGAATTGGGTCATCAACTTTAATATTTGAAACATCCAGGTCGAGATAGGCCTTCTTGACCTGACAAAGGGCGTCATCAAAACCTTGCAGGAAAGAGTCTCCTAGCTCTGACAGCAAGGCGTCGGAGTCACGGTACTCAAGAACCGCTACCTCCTTAGCCTGACAGAGCCCATCCTTCAGGTCTTGTATCTCCTTGTCCTTAACCTCAAGGGTCTTCTTCGCCTCCTCCGTGCTCTGCTCAAGTTCTTTCCTCACCCTCTCCGAAAGTTCAAACTTTTTCTCCATTTTTGTTTTCCAACTCCGTAGTTGGTTTAGCTCATCCTCTGTCTGCTGTGCCTTCGTCCGTACACGATCTAGGGATGCCTTGTGCTTGAGACACCGTCCCATCAGCCCTTTCATCATCACCATTGCCTAAAAACGCAAGAACAAAAAGGGGGTTAGATTGAAGGCATATTGAAAGGACGGACATGGAAAGCAGATTGAAAGACGGAAATAAATATGACGGGCTAGGTTACCTAGGCAACAGCAAAAAGGCCCGACTCCCCCATGGCTTCCGTGGAGTGGTTCCCCAAGTTCTCATAATCCTCCGTCGAAATAATGGACGAGATCTGCTCCAAGGCATGTTTAGAATCCTCACGGAGGAGGATGGGCGGTTTCTCTTGATTGGAATGAGCCTTCATAAGACCTTTGCCTGCCCCGTGCTTCACTGGGGTATTCGTCTTCGCGCCCTCAGCCATTAGCCCTATGACGGGTTCCAAAGGAACTCTGGGTTTCTTAGCCGGACGGTCTCCCTTAGGCGGAGGTTTTCTTTTTATGGACGGGTTACTTGTAACCGTCGCCGTTGGGGCCACGTCGCCGGACTCCTTTTTCCTGGCAGCTTGCGACCTTATCAGTGCTCTCCTCTTGGCGTCGTCCATTTCTGAAAAAGTGAACGGGTAAAGTTAACTAAGATAAGAAATGAAGACCGTTCAAATAAAATGAAGACGACGGACTTACGTTTGCGAATTTTTGCTTCGCACTTGACGGCTGCTGGTGTCGGCTCGGGTCCGTCGCAATACTAGTGGATGGTCTTGAGGTTAACTAATTTTGCCCAAGTCCTTTCTTCAGGTTGGGTCTTAGAAAAAATCTTCTCAAGAAAGCTAAACTCGTCAAGATCAACTTGTGGATGCTGTCTAACTGCAAAGAAGAAGAACAGTTAAAATTCCTAAAAAGAAAGGGGTTATAATAAACTGAATGGTTGTAAAAAATTTACACACTAGGACGGATGCATACTGGACGGGTGCAATATGCCCCAAGTCGTGTCGACGGCCATGTGTTCGCTCTCCCTTGAGCGACACATCCAGTTGTCACCTTCTAGGAAGAAATAACGGCTCTTCCAATCCCTATTTGAGTCTGGTATTTCATATATAACTTTCAACAATGGACTCCTAGGTACGAAACTATACATCCCCCTTGACTTGTCAATCTCGTCTGGACGGTAGCAGTGAATGAATTCTCTCATCGTTAGACTTCTGGCACCGTTAGTCATGGCACCATACAGGATCTCCATTGCTATGAAGACCCTCCAGGCATTCGGTGACACTTGATTGATGGATAGGCCTAAACATTTGAGAAGCTCACGATGAAGGGAGCTTAGAGGGAACCTAAGTCCCGCCTTCAGCATCTCTTCATACACTCCGACACCTTCTACCCCTTCATAGTAGCATTTCTCTGACTTATAGGGCAGACGGATGAGGATGTTATTTGGAATTTGGAAATTATCCCTAAGTGTTTTGAAGTGATTCTCCTTGATAGTAGACACAAAATTATTCACCGTCCATTCCGGTAGCATGATGAACTCCCTAAGTCCATCAGCACCTACGACGGATCTTATTGTTTGTTCCTCACCGGTATCAAAAACCTCTTCTTGATCAGTCATCTCCATATCCTCATTTGTTGAGGACGAGGAGGAGGTAGACGGACGCCTCTCTTCACCTGGACTCTCTGGGTCTCTATGACCGGACGGATATACTTCCTCGTAATCCACCCTGTCACGGACGAATGACTGGTTACTTGATGCACTATACATTGCCTACACGTGACGACAAAACCTAAGACTTAGACGGATCTAGAAATTATGACGGGTGTATAAAGTTTAGGAAAATAAATAAATTAAAATAAGAAGGGGGGTATATCTGCAGGATTCGTGGAAAATGTATGCTTACCAAGTTTTGTGAGTGTACGGAGGAAATGCGTCGATGATGGATGTAGCAAGTTGAACGGGGTGGTCTCTGACAAGGATGACGGATTGCTCTTTGACAATATGTTTCAGTTGAAAATGAAGAAATGAAGAAGGTAAACCCTAGTATTTATAGAGGAAGTGCACGGAAGACGAAGCGACGTTTCAATCTGAGATAAAATCCAATCGAAGGAAGACACGTGTCATGCGCATAATGGCTTCCGGACAACTTGTCAGACGTTTGTGCAGTTGACGGCATCCGCGCTGAAACCGTCGACCCACTGGTCTTTGAACCGTCATCCCGTTAACTTTGAACCGTCATCCCATAAACTTTGAACCGTCACCCCACTGGTCTTGTCTCTCAATGATGACGAACCCGTATGGTGAAGGGGGCAACTGAAGAGGGTAAAAATATAGCTTGACGAGCCCTATAAAATGGGCCTGACGGATCCATGTCCGTGGGCCAATAAAGGGCAAGCCCAACTTGTTCAAAGGTCCATTATGAATAGATATAGCAAAAAATCTAGATGGAAAATACTTGCGACACACACTTAATCACCATGGAATCCCAAGGTGAATGAAATCCTAGCACGACAAGGATTCCGGAAGATACATGCAGATTTTCTCTACAAGGAAATATTTTGTTAATCACGTTTGAGACTATTCAAGTAGAGTTCTACAAGCAAAAGACTTCCGCACCAAGGAAGAGGTGTCAACCTTCTACTACTATAAAAGCCCAATACTCTCACAAATCGAGGTACGCATAATTTACCCTCTCTATCACTCTAGAGTTGTGAAAAATTCTAACTTGACCTTCGGAGGGTATTTGGCCGGCATCACACCGGTTCTCTCTTTAAGGTTCTCTTTTCCATTGTGTAGGTATTGCTTTGAGTGTAGGAAGGTCGTGTGACTCACTAGTGATTTTACGGCATCATCAAACATAAACCTCTATTTATACTCATAAGGTTATATTCCTTCAAAATGCACATATAGAGAGTTAAAATATTTCATAAAACCGTTCACAAGGCTTGAAATCTCTTCAAACACTAAGAACGGTCACTAGAAAATTCAGTTTTACGAGTCTTGATCAATCGAGTATTGATCGAAAGCTCTTTTCAATCGATCGAACAAGAATCGAATAGCAATCAAATCATCTTGAGACTCTAGGATTATTTTCTTCATCATTTCGATCGATCGAGCAAAAGTTTCAACCGATCGAAAATCCTTTAGTTCGAATTTCACTTAGAAAATTTCAAAACTAAAATTTTCACTTTATGAAATAATATTCTCCAAACTCAAACATTATTATTACAACTTATCCATGTATATACCTATATATACAACAGTTTACAGTACTAAGCAAAAGAGAGAGGTTTCTTCCTATAGAGGTAACAATAATTGACTTAGAAGAGGAAAAAGCAAAAAGCACCAAACATGTTACTTTGCTCATCAAACATGTTAGAGGCAAATAGACAAGGTTTATGTGCAGTGCATCAGTGCATCAATACACTTGACTCGTTGAGATATGAACACATATCTAGTTTGGATATGCATTTACATTCCAATGTATTTAGCGCATCAATATTCGTATCGCAATATGTTCAGCTAGGAATGGCAACGGGTCGGGTTCGGGCCGGGTTTTTCCATACCCGGACCCGACCCGCGGGCCAAGACCCGTGGCCCGGACCCGTCCCGTTTATTAGCCGGGTTTTTTTTCCGGGGCCCGGACCCGCCCCATCCGGGCCCCGCGGGCCCCACGGGTCCCGTTAAGGGATTGGGCCCAATTCGTGGCCCAATCAAAAAAAAAAAAAATGTACATATTTTGCAAAAAAAAAACCAAATTATTAAAAAAAAAATTAAAAAGCCTTAAGACTATATTTGGAGTAGCTAAAAATTGATAAAATAAAAGCCATTTGCTTTAGTTTCTTTTTTTTTTTTTTTTCTTCACGGCTTTAATCGAATCCATTCGTAACCGGGTTTTTATCTGGGCCGGGTTTCGGGTCGGGTCTCGGATTTTTTAATAAAACCCGGACCCGCTTTGGGTTTTTTTTTAAAAACCCATACCCGACCCTATTCTTAATCGGACCGGGTAAAATCCGGCCCATTAGGGTCGGGCCGGACCGAGTACCCGCGGGTCGGGCAAAAATTGCCATCCCTATGTTCAGCGCGTTGATACGGACTTAAGCTAAACCCTGTACAAATATGCTTGAATTGCCTGTTGCACGAATTTCATAGCTAGCATTTCAACTAGAATTTGCTCCAGACTTCAGACTTCAATTACTTGATTCTTGAAATACTTAATTCAGTAGTCCTATCATGTCAACATCTTGATTTAAAGATGTGGACCAATTACTTCGGGGACGCTAATATTGATGTGACCGCCGTGAAAGTAGAGATACCCGCACTGTAACTTGCTTCCAACTAGGTATTGACCAATGTTAGCCATAGCTGTCAGATTACGCCAATGCACCAACTTATGCTGCACAATGAATCTATTGTCAGCTGCAATAGAGCTTATTGCCGTGCTAACTATGAGTTTGTGCTCGTATGTAACCCTGTTCACGGGCCGGTCCGAATCATATTTGTGCTTAATTTGAAACTGATTTGACCAGATCGGGTGGTGAAAATTTCAACCCGCCGCCGACCGGAGTGGTTGATCGGATTGGGCGGGTTGGAGCTTTCACAGATGTCGGGCAGATCAGTTGGGGTTGATTATTTGGAAAACGGCGAGAATCCGGCCAAGAAAAGATGAAAAATGGCAGAAATTCAGCAAGAAAATTTTGAAAAACAGTAGAAATTTGGCCAGATTTTGGCCATTTTCGGCAAGATCTAGTGAAATCTCGCCGGATCTAGCTTAAATCTTCCTAAAAAAATCTCAAAACTTGCCGAATCTACACCTTCTTGTTGGAAAAATGAGGGATTGATTGGATCGGGTTTCTCAGATTTGAGAGGAGGAGATCCGATCTTTGACCTGTTGATCTCGGATTTTGGAGAATAAAATTCGTCGCCAATCGCCAGAGCAGTCGGTTTGGTCGGCTGCCGGTCGGGTTCGGTCGGCAGCAGCGGGTGGGTCAGTTCCGACAGGTCCTTGGATAACCCTACTCATATGTATAGTTGTAAAAATGCGAATTGTATTGTGAATCGATTTTTAATTTTTTTGTATCGTGTATCGTAAGATATACAAACACTTAAAAAAATTTATAAAAAATTATAGATATACATATATTTATATATAGGGTATATTCATTATAAATTTTGAATATATTCAATGAATAACTAATTTATTCATCACTTATGTAATAATATTTAACAAGTTAACTAAATATATCAAACTAGCCTGTGTTTATAACATACTCAAATTGCTTAAATTCAAAAGTAATAATATAATAAAAATGACTCAAAAATAATAATTTATTTATATCATATTGACTAATCAACCTCATATAAGTCAATGCTATCATCATGTTTATCATTTTGCAAACTTATTTCTTCATCGTTGTTAACATTTACTATCTCTTCTTATTCTTTTTATTTTAATAGTTTTAAAAAATTACTTCCTGGCATTCTAGTTTCTTGGACTTATAATAATATTGACAAAAATAAAAAATAATTATATTTTCAATTAATATCTTATTCATAGTATAGAAAATAAATTTGTAAATATTAAAGTGAAGTGTGGGTGTGTATCGTGTAGTCCAAATTTTGTAGAAGAAAAAGAGGGGAAAAAAACTTATGAATATGTTATTTAATTAGGTTAAATTAAGTAACCTAATAATTTTTTATTTAAAACAAGTCTAACAACTTGTTAGATTCAAATAAAATACAAATTTTAACAAAAAATCTCATTTTAAAGCATTTGTCTATAGGTCCGTTTGGATACAACTTATTTTTGCTGAAACTGAAAACTGAAAACACTGTAGCAAAATAATTTTTAAATGTGTAAATAGTACCGTGGGACCCATTTTTAATATTTTTAAATTCGTGAACAGTGTTGCTATAGTGCTGCTACAATGATAATTGTCTCCTGCACAGTGCATCCATATGATGTTACTGTTCGTTCATGCGCTGAAGAAAAAAAAAAACGCAAATCTCAAACACAAACGTGTATCCAAACCCAGCTTATGTATCGTATGATACATATGATTTTACGATATGATACGATTTATACGGTACACACACTGTATCGTATGATTTATGAGCACTTACGATTCGCCAATACAATACAGAACTTTTTACACACGATACAATACGTATCGCGTATCGTACGATACTGATAACTATGCTCATATGTACAGCTAAAACAACCAGTAAACATTCTATTTCTGTATATTTTTAGCAACAAAATCCAGACCTGCTGAATTGAGTGGCCCAATCAGCCAAATAGAAACTTTTTTTGAATTTGTTTAAACCTTTTGCCTGCTATTTTCCTGTCTTATTTATTTACTATTATTTGTTTGGTTATTTATTTTATATATTTTTTATACAAGATAGAATTTCTATTCTAGAGTAATCTAAGTGTATATGTGTGTGAAGCTCCCTCCTGTAAACTTGAACCCCGGCCCTTGCCTCCCACACCTTACAAGCACTTATACTTATAGAGTAACTATCGCACCAAGTGTGTGCGGTGGTAGTTATTTTTAAAATGGTTAAGGCACTAAAAAGAAATAGAAATGGCACACTTTTAGTGGATTATAAATATTAATATCTGTCGAGTCTCAAATATAAATAAGGTTGTCATTTTAGAAGAAGGGATCTTTACCACCACATCAAGGATACCCAAATTCTGCTTGCTTATCATTGTATTTTCGTTCTAGTAGATTTAGTCTTTTTTTTGACTGAATAGTAGATTTAGTCTTGATTGTAGTTGGATTGTTGAATTATTAAAAGTAAGTTTCCTTCCAATATTTTTAACTTTCCACAATTAAGTCTTATTTAGTTTAACTTAGCCTCAAATTTACTTTTCTGCAAATCTTTTAGTTTTTATCCTTGAGTTAGCTTATTCTCGGTTTACTTTATCTTAAATTCTGCATTTATGAACCCTAAATTTTCATAGGGTCTTTATGTCTAGGTGCAAGCAGTTTGCATCTTGTTTGATTTTTTTTTTTTTGAGAAAAACATCTTGTTTGATTTATATGGATTTTTAAAGACAATTAATTTTTTTTAAATGCCATGTATCTCATATTTGGCTAAAAGTATGAGGAAATGGGAGGAGATCCTTTTCTGATTGATAAATATGATTTATTTGTCTCATATTGCTTCTATTCTATTTTTCCCACTTTTATACACTGGTAATATTTTGTGGGTCTAAATAAGAGAGTAATTTTAGTCAATTTTTTTTTACCCTTTTCCGGTCGAAAAGAAAATATCAATTCATTCTTTATTTCCTCTCACCTTTTTACTCTAATAATCAAAGTATCAAACCTAAATCTTTCTTTCCGTGCCCTTTAAAGTGGATTTACATCTCAATTAAAGGCTCTTTTTTCACTGACGTCAAAGACTCAAATTCTCTTATTATAATTATTAAATTATTGAAAAAAAAAAACCAAATTTCCTGTTTGTTCCAAAAAAATAAAGAAAAATAAAAAAGAGTAAGAATTTGTTGCAAACTAAATTACAGTAATTTCTACAAAATGCACACATGTCAAATGATCATTTAGTAAAAAATTCAATCTTAACAATGAAGTTTTTATTTAAATATAAACTTGAACAAATATCTATTTAAAATATTGACATACACGTATTTTTGTAAAAATTACTACAACTTAATTTGTAAAAATGGTTGCAACTTAATTTGCAGTTTTCCAATAAGAAAACAAGTCTCCTTTCCGTGTCTGATCTGATGGATTACATTCTCCCCTCTTTTAACACTGGCAAGAATAAATAATGAAGCGTACAAGAGTGGTTTCTCAATCAATCAAGATTCAAACACAATTGCCAGTGAACACACAGCACATGGAAACCACTTCTGACACGAAATAAAAGAAAAAAGCAAAACGTGAATAGTTGTCTAATCTTTTCATATGATTGACATCAAATGCAAGTGATACAATTGTAAACAATGATTAAGATTAAAAGTTAAAAAATAATTTTTAATTTCAATCATTAAATAAAATATATTAAAAAAAATTAAAAAATTAAAATTAAAAAATATAAAATGTAAAAAAATATGTAAAAAAAGGTGAGTAAATTACATTAGGCGCAATACTCTAGGTATTGCACCTGATCTCAAGTGCTTTAGATAATGCAACATAGCCTCTGTGGGACACTTACAGGATTATTACATTTATAATAATCAAACAAATCATATAGATGACCAATGAAATGAATCCCATGGAATCACGCAAGTGACTATGTTTGCTTATAGGTGTCAACTTCAAGTCAATTTAGTTGATATCTAAGCTTCTTCTTTCTTTTTCTTTTTTTCTTTTTTTTTTTTCAATGTGAATGCATAAACAAATGCCATGGATCAACCAAAATATTCGTATCAATCTAATAAATTAATAATCATATAACTTGGGTTTGGGAAACAAGAGGAAGAATAGGATTTTGATTGTCGAAAGTTATGAAAAAAGAAAAGAAAAAAAAAAGCAAATGACCATTATCATTTTTATTCCAAATTAACTTGATTGCATCTTTCTGAGGAGTGCACTCCTCAAAAACCATTTCTCTTTTTATTTTTATTTTTTTCCTATGTTCACATGAGCTTGAATTAAATTTACGAAAGATAATAATAATTGAAGAATCGGGAGGAAGAATAGGATTTTGATTGTCAAAAGTTATGAAAAAAGAAAAAAAAAAAAAAAGAAAGAAAGAAAAAAAAGCAAATGACCATCATCATTTTTTTCCAAATTAACCTGATTGCATCTTTCTTTTTTTTTCCTATGTTCACATGAGCTTGAATTTAATTTATGAAAGATAAAAACAATTGAGGAAGTCTTTGTGATGTGGGCTACCATAATAGGTGATCAAGAGATTTTATCTTGAAGACTTGAACTCTGATCTTGATTTTGATTTTGATCCTGCGCAATACTTCAAACAGAAGTTAATCTTGTTGTAAGAGTTTTACTACCATTTAAGGAAATTTTGTTTTGAAAAAGTGATTAATTTTTTTTTGACAACTTTTTTAAATTTTTATAAACAATTTCAAAAAATAAATAGTTAATAGTTTACTAATGTATAGTATATATTAGTAAATCATTTTAAGAAATTTTTATGGAAAAATAAAAAAATGATTAACCTTTTTGATAATTTTTTTAATTTTTCATAAATTTTTTTAAAAAACGATAATTAACTAGACCCTAAATTTTTTTTGACAACTTTTCAAATTTTCATAAACAATTAAAAAAAATGAATGAATAATGGATGCATGCATTGACATTTGACCAAACCTTGTTGAAATTGTCAAAAATCTTCCTATGTTGTCAGATAGCACCATCAATCCGTGATTTGCATGGCATCTTTCACTTTGAATTTTTCCTATGTGCACATTCTCCGGAGTAGTTATCGGTAGTAAATTGATTGAAAATTTGAAATCTCTTTCACTTGGCCCACCCCTTCAATAAACTTCATACATAAGGAAACGCGTCGTGGAACGTCGGCTACTGTTGGTTCTAAAAGCTTCACAGTCCAGTCCACACACACTAGTCCATTTCAAACACAAAGACTCAAAAGAGTCGTACCGCAACTGAAGCAAAATTCTATTTTATCAGGACAATTTTCTCATGGCTCTTTCGCGTAGCCTTCCTATGCCAATAGATAGATTTTCATTTTTCTATGCAAATTAAAAATTGATAGTTTCTATCGTTCTTGCTAAAAAAAGAAAAATTGATAGTTAAGTTCCGCGAACTTAGAGCAAATTAAAATACTATTCGAATCATAGGTGGAGCTAGGGGCGTCAAGGGGGGGCCATTAATCTTCTTTTACATTTGGTAATAAATCTAAAAATTATACAAAAATGTATTCAACGGTCTCCCGAGAAAACTTCTTGACTCTACCACTGATTTGAATGCCCAAATACCAAAAAATGATCAACATCTTGTGTGTTATAGCTATTTTTTATTTTTTATTTTTAACTTGTCACTACAGTAAACTGCTAGCAACAAGTTAAACACAAGAATTTTTTATTATTATTATTTAAAATATTCAATTCTCTTTTTCCATGAATAAAGAAATAATAAAAAATTAAAGAAAGAATATTTAATTGAAGTAGTACAATAATAGAGTATGGATGTAAGGTATATTGTTAGGTAGTATGCTAAAATTGATAAAGTAATTTTTTGGTAGGCTAAATGCTAAATTTTTTAGCAAACCAGATATGAATGCTCTAAGAAAGTTATTATTAATTTTTTTTAAAAATGGGAATAAGTTCTTCTATGACCATAATTTTTGTGTCATGATTTTTTTTTTTTTTTTTTTAATTTTGACGTGGTAGATTATAAGTGGTTGCTTACTATTTTCATATAGAAGTATAGAACCACAACTTTTTCATCACCACTCAAAATCAACCACATTAGATTGATAACAAAAGCTGCGACTTGTGTGACTGTGCACGATTGACATTTTCTACTTGTTACTAACTTATACGACCCACCACTTTTCGTTAATAAATTTTAATTGCCCAAATTAATAAGTTGTGAAATGAAGTGTGAAAATGATTATATTTGTATTATTGTTGCAAAAGTTGCATCCATATTTTCTCTTCTCAAATTTTTATTTCCCAACTCTCGACGGAAATCTAAAGCTTTTTATTCTTGATTAGAAAAAGAATCACATTTTAGCTAATCAATCTCAAAATTCACTTACATCAAGGTATTAAAAGTTATGTAAAAATACATGATTACTGTAAAAACTCTATATTTTTACACTGTCATTATTAATTTTATACTTATCCTTTAGAATGAAGAAAGAGAATAAATGATGATTTTTATGTATGAAGAAGAAAAAAAATTTTAAAAATCAAGAAAATTTAATATTTTAATAAAATATAATATAAAATAAATAATCTAATTTGAGGTGTTTTGAAAATTGAATATTTATAATAAAAAACGTAAATTTTTATACTTAAATAGATATAAATTTTTGCATTAACCAAGCAAACAATCTTTCCACCTTTGTCAATTTAAACGACAAAATATTTGGTAGAACACAAATCCCAATAAATAATTTAGAAGCACCGGAATCCCTGAATAATGATTAGTTTGATCATAATCACATATGACGTAACACAGGCTGTCGTATAGAAATGTAATTTTGTTTCATCATCAAAATTTTATTTTATTTTATAAAAATGTCATTATCAACTTTGGAAATTAGAGGGTGTTTGGCAGAGGAGTTTGAGTAATGTTATTTGAGTGTTTTTGATATACGTGTGGAGAAAAAATGTGTCAAAAAATGTGTAATATTGTTTAAAATACTTAAAAATGTGTTTGAACTTACCTACTAAACATCTCAGTTTCAGTAATTTTTTTTTTTGAAATTAGTAAGTACGGAACGTTGACTCGGTCTTCGTCTTCGTGAAGACTTTTCCACTTCCATTTATTTATTACTGTCTTACAAAAATTTCCTCCTTTTTTTCGTTGGCTTTCGGTGGTGTGTAGCTTTCTGGCGAAGGAAATGATTAAAGTGGTTGTTTTTCTGTTTTTATCGAGAAAGTCATTGGCTCTTCAAAATAGTTCTTTATTACTCTCTTTGTCTCATTTTGTTTGTCCTATTTGAAAAGTCAAATTTTTTAAAGGAATATCATTTATTGTCTTATTTACATTTTAAAAATGTATAAGTTTTCAAAACTACCATTAAATAAATTTATCAAAAAATTGAATTATTAAATTAATAGGGGTATAATAGGAACATTAGTAAATTAATGACTTTTATTTTTAGAAACAGGACAATATTTTGGGACATTCCAAAATGGAATAGAGGACAAACAAAGTGGGACGGAGGAAGTATTATATTAAGACACCAATCAATTTTTAGTATAATAGATCTGTTTTTTGTTTTGGGCGAAAGAAGAGAACACAAAAAGTTGAACAAAAATTGCCAAAGGTCCGTCACTTTTGTGCTGCCACTTGAGTTACAAGCTCGCATGAGTCATAATTGAGCTTGAGCTCTGCAAAAGTTGAACAGATGCAACTGAATGATGAAGAAAACGAATAATCTATGGAACTATTTATTGCGTCTTGGTGCTAGGAACCTTTTTTTTTCTTAAAAAAAATATCGATAACTTCTTATGAGAGATATTTTTTGTACTTATCTAATTATCTAGTTATTATGTATACTGATTCTATATATATATATATATATATATATATAAAAGTTGTGTATACTGATATTGAGGCCTATATAGAGCCATAGAGGACATAAGTTCCTGTTACTTGTTTTCTCAATAAAAAATATAAAAAAAAGTGTTCCTGTTACAGTCGTTTGGAAGGGGTCAAAATTTTAAGTTTAAGTCCTTGGTGCATACAGTTGGTTAGAAGAGGGTCATCTAGACTTTCAATTAGTTCAAGCCATAACGTGTGTTTGGGACTAGCTTATAAGCTAGCTTTTTAATTTTTAATAATTTTTTATGTATAATTTTTTAAAACTTTATTTTCTTAAAGTACACTTTCATTAAATTTTTTTTAGCAAAAATCTAAATAAGTTGTTCTCAAATACGAAAAAAGTTTGGAGCAAATTTTTCCTTGAGCTGGTTGTCCTTACAATCTTCTTCTTCTTCTTCTTCTTTTTTTTTTTTTTTTTTTTTAATTTTTTTTAATTTTTAAAGAAGAGTACATAAATTGGTAATGGTCATTCTTCTCAAAAAGAAAAGAAAAAAAGTCATGGTCAATGGTCATACTAAAAAAATTTGTATCTAATTGTATTTATTCTTAAATTTGTCCATGTGCTAATTATAATTTAATAATTAAACTTAATGTTGTTTATTTGTCTTCCACATTTTCAATATCATTGGGGCTGTACAGGCATCTAATCTTAGAGTGCAACTAATCCAAATTCATCCTAAGAGAATTTTTAGTGAAAATTACTGCTTTGCTTTGGTAAAAATGATGTTAAATTTTCAGGCAAGAATAAAATGTGGGACATTCAAGGAAATTTCTAGGGGCAACTAGTACAAATAGACACCTAAGATCTTAATTCAAGCTCAAGCTCTCCAACAAGCAAAGCAACAACACCCTTTCCTCTACTTCCTATCCCTCTCCCAATCTTATCTTCTTCGCACTTCGCGGCTATGCCACCACCACCTCTTCCCACCATTGGCTGCCATTAATTATTCCCACGCACCCTGAGCCATTTCCAGTTAGCTCACTAAAAACATTTTTAAGCACAATTGCTCTGGCCACAGCATCCCCATAAATCAAGGTAACACTTTTGGTTTTCCATAAATTCTTGATTTTTATATATATACTTGGAGCTATGACTATAATGGGGATTAATTAAGGGTTACAATGGTGTTTTGATGGGGGCTTGAGTTTTAATTTAACTGAAGCATTTTGTGCAGATGTTTACAATGGCAGGCAAAACCTCAAGTCTCTCAATGCTGCTCCTCCTCTGCTTTGCCTCCACTCTGCTTATTGGTCACTCAACTTCTCAGAATGACAAAAAGGCAAATATCTCTCTATCTCTGATCTCTGATCTCTGATCTCTTATGTTTTTTCATGGAAACGAGCTTTCCCACTTAATTTACAGTTCCACCAATTACCGAATGGAATGTATTTGATTTTTTTTTTCCTATTTTAAATTTGATTAAAAAAGAAAAGAAAAGAAAATATGCAACAAATTGAGATTAGTAGGGAATAAAGTGCAGCACACAGAGTGTGATAGAAAAATTTTATGGTGAAATTGGCCTTTTAATTTATGCGGCACAATAAACAGACTTTATTATACACAGAAGGAGAAGGGACCCACATGTTCATACACCTGAAACAACATATACTGTTTTTTCCTACTTAATAGGCTCATTAATGTTCTTCCTATGATATGATATTGTGCATGCAGGCATATATTGTGTATATGGGCAACAAGAGAGCTGAGGTTTCCACATCATCCCTTTACACAAGCATGCTACAAGATGTCGTTGGCAGGTTATAAAAGTAGTATAATGGCACCACCAGAAACTTGCTTTTATGATGCTTGAATTTATTTGTTATAACAAGATTTTGACAATTTTCAAGATTAGTTTTTGTCATGTTATATTTAGAATTTAAAAAAAGAAAAGAAAAGTGGGGTCTCAGTCTCACATGTTGTATTTAGATGATATGACTTGAAGTGTTAACGAATATCACATTATATTCAATATATTAAAGATATAGTAAGTTTCAGTTAATTCAACTAGTAAAGTTTTTTGTTGTTGAATAATAGATATTGAGTTTGAAAACTCACCGTACACCAAAAGTTCTGATCGACGTCAAGTCAAAATCCCCATTTACACCAAAATGATCTGCCTTATCTTGATTATAAGAAAGAATTATTGCTGAAATGAAATATAAGTTAAAATTTATACATGGATTTAATAGTAATGTTATGTGTATGACATATTTTTGTCACTTCATTCTATCTTAAAATTATTAATATAGTTTTTTATATATAAAACTTTATTTCAAAATTTTAAAAGTTTAAAACACTACCCTGATTAAAATTCTATTTTCTACTTAACTCAACTAAGAAAGTTCGTCATTGAATAATGGGAGTACTGAAGTTTGAACCCACGTACACCAAAAGCCGACTAATGTCAAGTTGAAATTCTATTTACACCAAAATCGATCTGTCTTATCTCGATTATAAAGAGCAATTACATGAGCCGAAATAATACAGGCTAAATTTATATTATACGATTTAATAAGTAATGTTATACAGAGTGATATATTTTTTGTCACTTCATTCTATCTTAAAATTATTAATATAGTTTTTTATATATAAAACTTTATTTCAAAATTCTTAAAAAGTTTAAAACACTACCCTGATTAAAATTCTATTTTCTACTGTCTTTTTCTCTTTTAATAAAATATTAATCTCAAACAATGAACTTCTTGTAATACAAGTTAATTTTTCCATTTTATTTTTATTAGCTATATTATTATTAATGTCAATGATTTCTTAGTAAATTTTAATTTAAATGAATATGATTTTTTAATTAATCTGTGCAAACCTAATTTCTTCACAAATTACAAAATTAAATATACTTTTCTAGATTCTAGTCAAGAGTAACTCAATGACTACCAAGTCTTTTTTTTTTTTTTTTTTTTAAATGACAATTCAAAGCTCCTCTCTCCTTGACTTTTTGTATCAGCCATTTAATTCAAAAGGTTAAAAAAGTTATAAAAAAAAATGTGAATTTTTATATATTTACCTTTTTGCATTTGATCCAATGGCTGATACAAAAATTTACAATACTATCTCAATTCACGTGAATTTACATTAGAAAATTATGGATAAAGTTATTAGGCGTTGAAATGCTTCTAGACCTTGACTTGTCAAATTGCATATGCTTGCTTTTAGTCATATTGGAGCAGAATCTTTACTCTATAGCTACAAAAGGAGTTTCCATGGATTTGCAGTGGAGCTAACTGAGCAAGAAGCTCAAAAAATGGCTGGTGGGTGAACCTGATCACAATTCTCCCCCCCCCCCCCCCAAAAAAAAAAAATCTGGAATTCATAATAAAATGTTGTAACAATGAATATGTAGGAATGGATGGGGTGGTGTCAGTATTCCCTAACCAAAAAAAAGAGCTCCATACAACAAGGTCATGGGACTT